>CM070725.1:24126597-24726597 GCA_036346275.1 Otatea glauca | reverse complement strand
GGTGCATTGGGGTTGGGGTTGGTGTTGGCACTGGCACTGGCATCCACGGGTGAACTGCGACCGGCTCCAGAACGAGTGTCAACCATCTAGATGCAGCACAAGGGTTGATAGGTAAGAGGGAAAAGCAGTAGACGAGTGGTAAGATCATCTAGGGGAGAAGGTAATACCTAGGGACAAAAGGATACAGCCGAAAGGCTTCAAATTAAAGAGGCAAATAAAACTTTTTCAATTAAAAGTATGGTTGTAACACCGTGCTTGGGGCAAGGGTACAACATACCAGGCACACAAGCAATGAAAATCCTAGTATACGCGGACTAAACGTAACTGAACTGAAAAGGAAAAAAAATGCTCAAACACCGCTGAGCACAAAACCCTATCTTATATGGTAGTCTTCTCGGATATATCTTTGATGGCTTGATTCATCGTCTCCCATGATTTGATTCCTTGCAAAAGGCTCGAGGTTTTGAGAAGTTTCATAAGATAAGTTCAATTTAAATTTCAAATCAATGTTTAAGCAAAGGAGAGGAATAAGAACCTAAGAATAAGACGAGGGGAGACGAAAACTATTAAGTACCAAATTGGTTGGTTTAATTTAGAAAATAATTTTGAAGACCATGCTAACTAGGACAGCGACCTACAGTCGATATGGCTTTGATACCATCTCTGTCGGGACCCGGATTTGCAAATCCGAAACCCTCTGTGTATACTGCACTAGTCCAGGATCACGCTAGTGCACACAGTGGAAACATAGATGAAATATCATTCCATACAACGAATTAACTAAGAAGAAGCAAATTATTATTGAATAAAGCAAACGACCTTATGGTCAATGTTTACACCATTACGCCTTAAGGACTTAAGAAACAAATACTATTGCAGTGGAAAAGATAACTTGAGCCATTCGACATGCCACAGGCAATCGTCTGGGAAACGCCTTCCTAATCCACGTAGTCTTCATAGAATTCCTCCTCATGATACTCATTATCTCCTTCAACAACTGATCAACAAGGGCATAAAACCGTGAGTACAAAAGTACTCAGCAAGCCGTAGGGAAATGATGCAATATATTCATGCACGGCTTGACAAGGATGGCTATATAGTTCATTTGCAGAAAGCAATACTTGAATTGAAATACAATAAATAGATTGAAAGCATATTTAAGAAAACATACATAAATGATTGATAGATCAATGATAGACAACAAAACAACAGTGAACTCTCCGTTCACATCCCAACAATTCCACATTCCACATTTTATGAAACACTCTATACAACGTGTGAAATTCCCGGGCTTTGTCCATGACCGCGGACACGGCTATTCGAATAGTTTTACACTCTGCAGAGGCTGTACAACTTTACCCACAAGACATGACCATCTCTTTGTGCAATCGATCTTAACACACTTCCTTTGGTGTGTCGCAGAGATATCATGACAAAGCCTTTACAATGCATCGCCTAAACTCAGACGCCGCTAAGGTTTCGCCCTTTAGGGCCCCCTCTTGCGCCTTGCGAATCTACCCGTCCATCCCGGAACCCACACCACCAATGGCGGTACTCAAGGCTAGACATTGCAAATTAATCAGCTAGGTCTGTCCCATTCCAGACATGCGGTAGTACGGTTAGGCCCAGTTCAATGGCGCACAAGATTAAGTCCTTAACTTGTCTCAGGCAAGACATCCACATCCCAATGTGCTAGAGAGCACCCCCTTTACTGCACGATCACTTGCCCGAGGGAAAACAATTCGTTCCACCAAGACCAATGGCAAACCCCGCCATGGTACAACAAATTTTACAACAGTGGCTAACGGCCACGATTCAATATCTCATTAAGTCAAGATTAACATTATTCAACATGTGACCTGAATCCCAACGTATATATAAGCATGTCTAAGCATAACTACGAAAACCCAGGGTTGGTGTAATAATTATGTCCAACTAATAATGTCCCAACCTAGGTCTAACAATGGATACATGGCATATAACTAATCAAGGTGGCATAATATCAACTAGGTATACATCTACTCCCATTAAATAAGCATTGATACACAAAATAGCATGCAATTGTAATAAAGTAAATTACTTTTGCAAACATAGGATCAATATGATCAAAGGATTATGACTTGCCTTGCTGATTTAGTGCTGAGTCTTGGTCTTCGAAGTCTTCGTTCACTCCCTCGAAATTAGCGTCTACCGGAAAAGAAGCAACGAAACCACATAAATACAAAACAGAGACTCAAACAAGCTCAAAACTGAAAATAAATGGCTCTAGAAGATAGATCTTGATTTTAGAAAAATTTAGAAACTTGAATCGCCTCAATCGGAGTTTGTATGAGCGAGAACGGGCCTCCGAAAGATTAAATTCAGAGAAAATACAGAAAATCAGAAAATTAGAATTTCTGGATTTATTTTTATACGGAAAAAGGATTTATTGCGCAATCGCTGACGTCAGCCGGCTCTCGGTGGACTCGGTCCACGGCGCGGGCTCGGTTCACCCTGCGCCCGACGCACGGTTGACGTCATCGGCGACGACGCGGCTCGGTACCGACGCAGTGGTCGACGATGCGCCGACACGGCAAGCCACGCCAAGACGCATCCAACGGCGACGCGAGATCCGACGGTAGAGGAACCAAGGCACGCGGCGGAGGAGACGTGGAACGATCCGGGCGCCATCAAGATCGGACGGCGGTGGTTCCTCGGCGAGCAGCAATGGCGCGGCGCGAACTCACCGGACTTGAAGAAGACACGGCCACGGCGAGATGGCGACGGATCGGACGCTACGGAGCGGATCTGGAAGAGAACGACGCGGGGAACTCAATGAGACCCGCGGCTGCGGCGGAGAGACACCGGCGGCGAAGAAACGAGCGGCGGAAAGGCTCGAGCACGGCGGAGATCGACGGCGAGCGAGAACTCGACGAAGGCGGCAGCTGGGGCAGCAAAAGAGAGGGCAAAAGAAGCGGCGGCGCGAGGGGAACCTCGGGAGGGGTGCGACGGCAGCTTTAAATAGCCCTGGAAGGCGTGCGGGGCACGAACTCCAAGACGGCGCCGACGCGGACTCGGATACGGCGGCGGCTAGGGTTCGCAGCGCAGCGACGACGTGCCGCATCGCGGCCGTCCCACGCGTCAGCGCGTCGGACGGCCGTGGTAGCCTTGCAGGGCCGGCTGGGCCGCGAGGTGGAGCTGGGCGGGCGCGCAGAGCGGCGGCCGAGGAAAAGAATTGGGCCGGAGAGAAAGATTCGGCCCGAAGGGTCTTTTGAAAAACAAAACGTTTTCCGATTTAAGAAATTGCCAGAATTTCAAATAAATTCAAATAAATATCAAATAAATTCAGAAAAATCCCCAAAAATACAGAAAAATTCCTTGGAGCACAAGGAACCCAAATAAAACTGAAATTCTTTATTTTGATGAATAGTTTAGCCAAATTAAATCCTTTCATTTATGGAAAATTCAAATTAAACTGGAATTAATTCAAAGAAATGCAAATGGTTCATTTTTGAATTCAAACATTCCAAAGCTCAAATTTTGGGATGTTACACTAAGCTACAACTGCGAAGAAAAATTCACACCAAACCATAGGTGCAAACGACTATTTGTGCTATGGTCACGGGAGGGAACGACAACGATGATGAAGACCCAGAAATCTCTCTCTATGCGCTGGCTGGCGTGTGGCCACGCGAGAGCGAGACCAACTCAAGGTCTCAATCGGGGGGACAAAAGTCATCTCCCTCCTTGACACTGGGTCTACACACAACTTCATATCAGAAGAAGCAGTCGCACGCACGTCAGTCGTCCTTCATTCTCGCACAGGGCTAAAGGTGATGGTGGCAAATGGTGATCGACTCACCTATAGCGGGCTGTGTGGCAACCTAAGGATCAACGTCGACTAGATGGCTTTCACACTGGATTGCTTCGCCATCCCCCTAGAAGGGTTCGACGTTATGCTGGGTGTCAAGTGGTTGTGTACGCTGGAGCCCATACTTTGGGACTTCGCGCACCTCAAGATGTCATTCTCATGCCAGGGTTGACAAGTGACCTAGTAGGGATTGCATGCTCTGAACCAGAATATCGGTGTCTTCACCTGCACTGGACCGGACGTGATGGCTGATCTCTAGGAAAAATTCAACAGCTCATTCACAGAGCCACAGGGCCTTCCACCCCCTTGACATCTTGACCATCACATTCACCTTTTGCAGGCGACAAAACCAGTGGCAGTGCATCCTTACCGCTATGCCCAAAACCAGAAAGATGAGCTAGAACGTCAGTGCGACGATATGCTAGCCCAAGGTGTCATCCGTAGGAGCTCATCTGCATTCTCAGTGCCCATACTGCTTGCTAAGAAGAAAGATGATTCATGGTGCTTCTACATCAATTATTATGCCCTAAATGAGAAGATGGTGAAGGACAAATTCCCAATACCACTGGTGGAAGAATTGCTCGATGAGCTGCAGGGAGCCCAACTTTTCACCAAACTGGACCTACGGTCTAGGTATCATTGGGTGCGCATGCACCCACTTGATGTGGAGAAGATGGTGTTCAGGACACACCAAGGCTTGTTCGAATTCTTGGTGATGCCTTTTGGCCTTACCAATACTCCCACGAACTTCCAAGCACTAATGAACGAAGTCCTACAGCTGTTCTTTCGATGGTTTGTTCTTGTGTTTTTTGACAACATTTTGTTCTACAGTTCATCCTGGGCAGACCACCTACGGCACACACGTGCGGTCCTGAAGCTGCTCTAGCAACACCAACTATTCTTAAAAAGATCTAAGTGTTTCTTTGGAGTCCAATCCGTCACATACCTCGGCCAAATCATCTCCGAGGATGGCGTCGCCATGGACACACAAAAAGTACAGGCGGTGCTAGACTGGCCAAACCCCAGGTCGGTCTGAGCATTGATCGGCTTCTTGGGACTGGCGAGCTTCTATCGCCGGTTCATCCAAGATTATGGCTTAATAGCAGCTCCACTAACCCATCTTGTCAAGAAGGAGGCTTTCTCTTGGTTTGACGAGGCACACCAGGCATTCTAGGTGCTCTAATGAGCTTTCACTTTGACACCAACACTGCAACTGCCTGACTTTACCAAAGATTTTTATGGTAGAATGTGACACCTCGGGCTCTAGGTTTGGCGCCATACTACACCAAGGCATGGGTCCACTAGCCTTCTTCAATAGGACTATTGCTTCTCGACATATCAACCTCACGGCATACGAAAGGGAGCTCATTGGACTGGTCCAAGCAGTATGACATTGGCACCCGTATTTATGGGGCCGAGCCTTCTTGGTATGTACTGATCATTATAGACTGAAATTCCTATTGGATCAATGTCTATCCACTATTCTGCAGCACACTTAGGTGAGCAAACTCCTTGGATTTATTTCTGAGTTGAGTTTAAGCCTGGGAATCAGAACATCATTGCCAATGCCCTCTCTAGGTGCGACGCTGATGTGAGTCATCTCTTGGCTCTGTCCGCACTAACGTTCGAAATCTTCAATGACCTCCGACAAGAGCATGCCACCGACCCAGCCTTGGTGGTGCTATAGGAGCAGCTAGCAGCTGGTCAACTTGAAGGGCCATGGAAGATGGCGGATGGCCTACTCTTTGACGACCGTGTGTATGTGCCAATGATGTCTTGCTCCCTCCCAGCTATACTAGTTGCAGCTCATACAACTGGGCATGAGGGCGTACAGAAGACGTTGCATTGTCTCTAGGCTGATTTCCACACACCCCGCATGCATGTCGCAGTCCAGGACTTCATCAAGGCCTACGCAACCTGCCAGAAGAACAAGGCTAAGCAATTACATCCAGCTGGCCTTCTACAACATCTCGACGTACCATCACAAGTCTAGGTAGATATCTCTACGGATTTCATCTAAGGATTACCCAAGGTGCATGGCAAATCAGTCATAGTCTCTGTCATGGACCGATTGTCCAAATATGCTCATTTCATTCCGCTGGAGCACACATACACCGCCAGCTCGATTGCTCGCGCCTTCTTCAACGAGATCGTGCGACTACATGGAGTACCTAGCTCTATCATCAGTGATGATGATCCTGTTTTCACTAGCAATTTTTGGTCAAAATTATTTCAATTAGTAGGCATTCACCTTCACCTCAACTCGGCATTCCACCCTCAATCTGACGGCCAGACAGAGGCTGTCAACAAGGTGATCGCCATGTACTTACCCTGTCTCACTGGGGATCGACCTCGTCAATGGCTCCAGTGGGTACCTTGGGCAGAGTATTGTTATAACACCTCTTTTCATACAACTCTTCATGCTTCACCATTTAATGTAGTCTATGGAAGAGAGCCATCGTCTTTACGATCTTAAGGCGCAAGCAGTGCGCGGATGGTGGCTGTCAAGCACTGATTAGTCGATCGTGACCATCTCATCGTTGACATCCGCAATCGCCTTCTTTAGGCTCAGCAGTTATACAAAAAGTATTACAACAATAACCATTGTAAGCTACATTTTTAGGTGGGCGATTGGGTGTGGTTGCGCCTGCTACATCGTACGACATCCTCTTTGACTGCCCGTGCGTGGAACAAGTTGAACCTGCGATTCTATGGACCTTATCAGATACTTGCCTGTATTGGTGATGTGGCTTATCGTCTTCAAATTCCCCCGCACGCCCGTCTGCACGATGTCTTCCACGTCAATCTGCTGAAGCCATACAACGGCAAGCCTCCAGTGTCTCCTCCACCCTTGCCAGATCTTTACCACGATCGGGTCTGTCCATTGCCACAGGCCGTACTACAAGCTCGTCGTCGACGGGATGTTTAGGAAGTCCTTGTTCATTGGGCTAATCAACTGGCATCCTGGGAGCCACTCGTTGAATTTCGTGCTTGTTATCCGTCCTTTCAGCTCAAGGACGAGTTGTTTGCGAAGGCAGGGATCAATGTCATGTGGGGCCTTGCCTACAGCCAGCACAACAGCAGGCATGCGTCAGCTATGGCGGCTAGGCCAGCTGAGGCAGCAGGCCCCTCATCCATTTAATTGATTGTTAGCCTTTTTAGTTAAGTTGTTAGCAAGTTGTTAGCAAGTTGTTAAGTTTTTAGGTTAGATCTTCATGGTTATAAGAAGATCAGCGGTTTATGGAATAAAAACAAGAGGAGAATTATCTCTAATCCCCCTCCTTCTCCTTCCTCTCCTAGCCCCTGCGCATCCCTTCCTCCTACGCATTCTTTTCTCTCACTCAACTCCACCTCCTCTAGCCTGAGCCACGGCATCTTCTAGGAAGCCGGGAATCAAGTCCCCTCCACCACATAATTACTGTTTATGTTCCTTGGATCGTGACATATTCATAGAGTAAAGGCCTAACTTAAGTAAATTATAAAGCAATGGTTCAAATAATTGGTGGATATTATATGAAAAATTCCACCGGGTGAATCAACAAGTTCGAATGTTCTTTTTATGTGGAGTGGTGACTATACCCCCTCTGTATTTTTCAAAATAAAATTAGTTCTAGCTATTTACCTCAAGTTCTAACATAGGAAAAGATTGAAAACCAGTGCGATGAGATTTGTGGAGTGCACACAACTTCTCTGCTTCAAATAATAGTGCACTTAGCAAAATGGCTCGGAAAGGTAAGCCGCTGGACCCCAAAAAAGGTGGGAAAACACTTTCCTGTTAAATGAATTGCAAGTGCATGAATCACAAACTCTTCAAGGCGGGTTCTTGGCTACCTTCTCATCATTGTCCAAAGGGAAATAAAACATATAAGCTTGTATTACTCATAATTTTCTTGTTTAGGTGGAAACAGTCGATCTTTGCATTCCCTTAACGACAAGGAAAAGCAGCTGTTATTTTTCATTTTTAGCATTTATAAAGTATACTAAAAGACGACTCACCATATGAGAATCAGTGGCACCTCCACTGTGTTTTGGGTTGAAAGCAAACATGCTTATTTATCATGACAACATTAACAACACCTTTTATAACTTTCTGAACAGTTCAAACATCTCATTAACTACAACAAATTCCTTTGTCCCATCTCCAAAAACAAAATTGATTAGGTAGGCGAAGTGAAACTAGTTTCATTTTGTAATTAGCTCACTAACTGATGGTCTAGCACCTTCGTTAAATCATGTCAGCTATTACTAAAGACGATTATAATTTGTGAAGGGAGTAGGACCACATGCTAATTCTACCTGTAGATCAGATTTGATCATGACTTGTATAATTCATAAGTTGGCTACTCTTCTCCAGAAGGATCAAATGTTCTCCCAATATGGGCATCGCCCATTGGGAGAAACAAAGGTCAGGGTAGGAGATTTTCAGTTCATTTTTTACTCCTTAGAGATTAGAACACCAATTAACCAATAGAACAATTCTGGGGTTCTTGTTATTAATTTTTCTTTTTACTTGCCAATCGAAAGTAGTCACTACATAACTCAATAGATGAGACAAAAAATAGCAGGGCTAAAAAGGTTTGCCTAGCTAATTAGGTTAGGGAAACATCATATGACTTTGGATGGCTGAAAATGCATGCTAGCATTGCATCTAGACTATCACACCCTTTTCCAGCCGTCAGAATATGTGGTACGTTTTCATGTTTCAATAAACTGCCCAAGGGTGTGGTGCTGCTCATGTAGTGTTCGGATTGATTTCCTTGGTTTGCATGTTCAATTGTACCAGAAAAAAAGAGAGTATGTAAAAGTTTCTTTGGACTAGTTTCAAGTAATAAGCTAAACTAGAACTGTACTGCATTTCTGAGGCTGTGATAATATTCTCATTGGTACTCAATTTGAAGAAGCAGTTCTCTGAAATCCACAACGAATGCCAAAACAGAGTGTGAGTTTTGGTAAGATTTGAGCTCAATATTTGAGCACATGTGTCTCTGTTTAAAAGCTTTGGCAGGTCTTGTTCCATTCAAAAGACGACAAAATAAAAGGTTTGATTGGAATGAACAGAGTAGAGCACTCAGAAAGAAGAGGCATTGCCGATGAAAACAAAGGCAGATCAGAATTCTCCAAGTGTCAAATGTCAACACATTCATGAACAAAGGGAAATTCTGCATCCACTACCATCAGTACAGCCAGTTGCGCGTACTGGTAGCGACTTCTTGTCAATAAAACTTTAATAGGAAGCTTCATTCTGAGCTACAGAAAATAGTCCGATCAATTTAGGCTACTGCATAACTTTGGGAGGGCAAGTGTGGTTCAGCACATTGGAGCTCTCTCTCTCTCTCTCTTTTTTACAATCCTTCTCTATTGGAAGCTTCCTATTGATTTTTTGCTAGAAACTTGGTGCGCATGGCAACACCTAGGAGTGAAAAACTCTCGTCTTAGAAAGAGAACGAACGTCTGATTGAGTATCAACAAGAGAGGCGAAATGGGACCCGAGTGACTTGAAAAAGTTGAGGAATCCTCAAAGGAAATATCCACTTATTTGGCCTCTTCATTCTTTTTTTTACACAAAAATAGCACTCTTATAAAAAAATTGGAAAAATAGTCCCTCTAAACCTAGCAAAATCCAGGAGCGAATTTGGTGCACATGCTTTCCCTCTCAACCTAGCTTTACGAGAGAAACAAACAGGCTATACATCCCTAGATAGTTTGAGACAATGCTTTGAGGAGAATTCATCACCTATTTAACCCCCTCCTCTTTTTTTTTTGCAAAAATAGCTTTATCCTAAAAAAATTTCAAAAACTTCCCCACCACCTGGGCCTTCCGTGATGCAAAAGAAAAGAGAGGTTCCATGCTACAGTACCATAGGTACCTTAGCACCTTTCACGGTATTATATTGTGTAAGGTCGTACTATAGCACAGAACCCCTCTTTTCCGTTGTTCTGCATCACGGAAGGCTCAGGTGTCACCCTTGGTACTTCTGCGAGAAGGGAGCTATTTTCAAAAAAAAAAATTTAAGATGAAACTATTTTTGAGAAAAAAAGAGGAGGCCAAATAGAAGATGAAATCTGTCCTCAAAGCATGGTCTCGATTCTCGAACTATCCAGGGATGTATGGCCTGTTTGTTTCTCTCGTAAAGCGATGTTGAGAGAGAAAGCAGGTGCACCGAATCCGCCCCTGGTTTTCGCCATGGCGAATCGCAGCTAGCATCTAGTCTGTTCTAGAGTCGAATTTGTGACGTCTCCCACAATACTGAGCGGCCTTAACTGCTGAGGTACCATGTAGACCTGATCTACACGCAATGTTTAGCAAATTAGTATAGGGTTGTTTGTGGCGGCTTATTACAATTGCAGCTGTAGGCATGTAAAGTTGGAATTTTGAGAAGTTCAACTATTAATTTGGCGCACTAAGCTAGTAGCATTGGCTCATATGCATGCTTCTTAATATATCTTAGGGAAAATTCAATAGTATTTGTGAAAGTTTATCATCATTGTCATATGGATTTGGACCCTCTACCACCAGTTTAATAAAATTCATTAACCATGCAGATCATGGAATTACATTGACTATCAAACAAGTTTAATGGTTTCAAACAAAGCAGAGAGGTCTTAGAGCACTAAAAACTTCTTTCAAGATGCTTATGCCTTTTCAAAGGAACTACATTCATCATGTTTTTATGTCTTTCCTCAATTTTACCTTTTAGGTAAGTGGAAAAATATATTTTTTATTATATTATGAGGACATTTGACAATATTTCTTGTATGCTCATTGGACTATATGTTAGAGATTAGGTTTTTTAACTATAACATGAACTAACTAGCCTAAGACATGATCACTAAACATAATGCGGAAATAGACATTAGATGAACTGACCCGGAGAGGATGAAGCCATTAGGGTTCCTGGTAGGAGTTCTTGGCGTCGGTGAAGAAGCACCGTGAACATCACGGTGGTGGAGACGGTCTTCGGCAGCTTTGGCGCAAGTTCTTTGATCGGATAATTTCGGGTAGATGCAAAACACAAAATTTGTTCTTAAAAAAATGAGTGCCGGCCTCTTCCCCTTTTTTCTTGCGCTAGCTGACGGGACCAAAACCAAATCAGTTGGTGCGCTCCCGATCATTGCGCGAACATGAGTTATGATGTAGTTTTAGCCCCAAAAATTTCGGCCTTTTAGTTATGTCGAAGATCACAACCAACATTCTCCCACTCGATCGAAAGGCTAATATCATAAGTCCACACTCAACAGAACAGCACACCAAGATAAGGTTTTACAGCGGTTAATATAAGCACCACTGCAACCCCAGTATCTATAATGCAGCATTCTATCTCGATAGGATAATTACGTATTCTTAATGGGAATTGGTTTTATACTTATGGCCCTCATTTCCAGAATCAGATGTTTTCCAATAAACCCATGCCGGCAACATGCTCTCAAAAGAGACTGGGTGATAAGCCTTTAGTAAGTGGAGCCGCAAGTATAGACTTAGTACTTATATGCTTGACATCAATAGTCTGATCCTGTATTCTATCTTTCACAACATGATACTTAATGTCAATGTGTTTGGCAGCACCACTTGACTTGTTGTTACTAGAATAGAATATTGCGGATTTGTTATCGCAGTACAACTTAAGTGGTCTAGAAATGCTATCAACCACCTTTAGGTCCGGGATAAAATTCTTTAGCCATACTGCCTGTCCTGTAGCTTCATAACATGCCACAAATTCAGTTTGCATCGTTGAAGATATCATAAGTGTTTGTTTGGAACTTTTCCATGAAATAGCTCCTCCTGCGAGGGTGAAGATATAACCTGATGTCGACCTTTTACTATCAACACACCCGGCAAAGTCAGCATCTGAATAACCAATGACTTCAAGGTTTTCAGACTTCTCATATGTGAGTATGTAATCTTTAGTACCTTGAAGGTAACGTAAGACTTTCTTTACAGCCTTCCAGTGGTCCAATCCTCGATTCGACTGATATCTGCCAAGCATCCCGGTAACAAACGCCAAATCAGGGCGAGTACAAACTTGAGCATACATAATGCTTGTGACAGTTGAAGCATAAGGAATCGACTTCATCTGATCAGATTCTAATTGATTCCTTGGACATTGAAATAGTCCAAATTTATCGTCCTTAATAATAGGAGCAAGCGTGGCAGAGCAGCTATGCATATTATATCTCTTAAGTACTCTGTCAATTTATGCCTTTTGGGATAAGCCTAATATCCCTTTGGATCTATCTCGGTGAATCTCAATGCCCAAAACATAAGAGGCATCACCAAGATCCTTTATGTCAAAATTAGTGGAGAGAAATCTTTTGATGTCATACAGCATATTGTTATCGCTGCTAGCCAATAAGATATCATCCACATAAAAAACCAAAATAGTAAATTTGCCATCTTTAGACTTGAAATATATACAATTATCCACTTTATTTTCCTTAAATCCGAATTTCCTTATTATATTATCGAATTTAAGGTACCATTGTCTGGACGCCTGCTTCAATCCTTAAATTGATTTCTTGAGACGACATCCCATATGCTCCATGCCTTCAATGACAAAACCCTCGGGCTGTGCCATTTAGACATCCTCTTGCAGACCGCCATTAAGGAATGCCGTTTTGATGTCCATTTGATGTAGCTCCAAATCATAATGAGCCACAAGTGCCATGATAATTCTTAGAGAGTCCTTTTTAGAGACGGGAGAGAAAGTATCAACATAATCGATCCCTTCTCTTTGAGTAAACCCTTTAGCCACAAGCCTTTCCTTGAACCTTTCGACATCCCCTTTGAGTCATGCTTAGTTTTGTAGACCCACTTATAGCCTAACTTTTTAACTCCTTCAGGGATTTCTACTAGGTCCCAAACTTCATTCAGGCTCATAGATTTCATTTCATCTTTCATGGCGTCAAGCCATTCAGATGAATTTTTACTCATCATGGCCTGTTTAAATGAAATGGGGTCATCCACCTTCCCAATATCATGCACATCTTCATTCATGTACACAACATAGTCATTTGGGATGGCGGATCTTCTTTCCCGTTGTGACCTCCTTAAGGGTTCATTAGAGGTCACAGTTGGTTCCTGAGGTTCATTATCAGGCGCTGCATTATGTCCTTCATTATCAGACACTGCATTGTTTCCTGAGTCCTCAGTGTTAGTTTCTTTTTCAGGACTTTCAACTGGAGATGCATTAATTTGATGTGCAGGAATAACTGCCTCTCGGATTATCGGTAGAGGTACATAAACCCAATTTTCCTCAAGATATATTTTCCTCCCCTCAGAACTCCCACTGATTTCATCATTCTCAAGAAACACGCTGTGTTTGGTTTCAACAAATTTAGTAGTCCGATTAGGACAATAAAAGTGATACCCCTTTGACCTTTCTGGGTACCCAATAAAATGGCAACTTACTGTCTTAGTATCTAATTTCCTAATATGTGGGTTGAACAGTTTGGCTTCAGCTGCACATCCCCACACGCGTAAATAATTTAAACTTGGTTTTCTCCCAGTCCATAATTCATAAGGCGTCGATGACACCAATTTACTGGGAACCCAGTTTAAAATGTGTGCGGCTATCTTTAAGGCCTCCATCCATAATTTAAGTGGTAAACTGGAGTGAGACAGCATACTCCGTACCATATCCATAAGTGTACAGTTATGCCTTTCAGCCACTCCATTCTGTTGAGGTTCACCAGGCATGGAATATTGAGCTACTATTCCATTTTCTTCAAGGTACTTAGCAAAAGGGCCAGGAATTTGTCCAAAAGGTGCATGTTTTTCATAAAACTCTCCTCCCCTGTCTGATCTCACTACTTTAATTTTTGAGTTATGCTGATTTTCAACCTCAGCCTTAAATATCTTAAATTTATTTAGTGATTCAGACCGTTCCTTAATAGGGTAAATATAACCGTACTATGAAAAATCATCAATAAAGGTTATAAAGGAATCATAACCATCTACTGACATAATGGGGAAGGGACCACAAATGTCAGTATGAATTATTTCTAAGGGACATGAGCTGCGTGTTGCTCCTTTCTTAATTTGTTTAACGTATTTTCCTTTAATACAATCAATACAAGCGTCAAAGTCAGAAAAATTCAATGAGTGGAGTATCTCTTCCTTAATGAGACGCTCCATTCTCCCCTTCGAAATATGGCCCAAGCGACACTGCCATAGTTTCGACGAGGTCTCATTATCCATATTACGGTTGTGTTTAATAGGAGCATCATACACACTTAGCAATAAAGGAGACTGTTGAATAGACAACATATAAAGCATATCGTGCTTGGTAGCAAGACCAACATTATTAAATTCAAATTGAATCAAACATTTATTGTCTCCAATAACACAATAATAACCATCATTGTCTAACAAGGAAATAGAAATTAAATTCCTCCTCATAGAGGGGACATAAAGGACATCTTTTAGGAGAAGGGTGAAGCCGCTCCCCAAAACTAATGGAAGCATCCCAACAGCCTCAACTTCAGCCTCCTGTCCATTGGCCACTCTAAGCCTTTGACCCCCTTTTATGATCCTTAACGAACTGAATCCCTGTATAGAGTTAGTAACATGCACAATGGCTCCAGAATCAATCCACCAAGAATAATGTGGAAAATCTGCATAAAGTGATTCATCAACAAAAGTAATTGTATCGTTACCCTTCCTGGCGAGCCACTGACGGAAGCCGGCGCACTCCTTCTGCACATGTCCCTCCTTTTTACAGAAGTGACAGGTGATGGCAGTAGGAGATTTCACCCCTTTAGACGCGGATTTGCTTGTTTCCGCCTTAGGACTAGGGGAGAAATGCAGCTTCTTCTTGGCCTTATAGTCCCCATGAGAGTACTTCCTTTTGCCATTTCTATTATTGACTATAAAAGCCTGATCCCTTTCTTCAGTCTTAATCCTTTCCTCCTCCTGGACAAGTTGAGCAATGAGCTCACTCATGGATCACTTCTCCTTCTGCGTGTTGTAATTAATCTTAAAGGGAGTGTACGCAGAAGGTAGGGATGTCATTATGAAGTGAACTAAAAAACCATCAGAAATTGCCATGTCAAGTCCTTTAAGCTTAGCTGCCATGTCATTCATTATCATGACGTGCTCCCTTATGCTGCAAGAGCCATCAAATTTAGTGGTGAGATCTTCACAATAAGAGTACTTGCATAAGCCTTTGAGGAGCCCTTAAGTTGCTCCTCAATAGCAGCCAAGTAGCTCTTAGCCTTATCAAATTCGGGAATTGATCCCCTAATCCCCACCGAGATGGTGCTCTTCATAATCATAAGTGACATACGATTGGACCGCTCTCATCGCTCATAATTAATATCATAAGTTTTCTTTAATTCAGCATAATTTTCCTCAGTTGAGGAAAGAGCGATAAAAGCAGGGTGACATAAGGCATAATCAAGCTCAAGAACACTAAGGACGATCTCAAGCTTTTCCTTCCAAGCAGGAAAATTAGTTCCCGTCAATTGCTCAATGCTGCTGATGTAATTGGCAATGTTAGAGGCATTGGCCGCTGAGAAAAATAACACAATGCATATAAGGAAACATATCATTTTATGCATGAAATTAACCCTACGTTGGTTTGATTAATAACATGCTAATGACAGGAAAAATTAAAGGTTCCAATTCGCGTCACCGTTGGGCAGAAACGAAAAAGAACTAAATTATTTTATGGGCGACACATGTTCATAAACAACGTTGGTTAGTATATGAATATGGTCTTGACATTATCCCAATTTTAAGCATTAAACATTTAATCTCTAATCAAAACTTCCCGTGGGTTCCATTTCAATTAGAGATAATGCTAAGAAATAATCTTCACATGAAAATAATTGCCACATTAAATAATATGCCCAGAAAATTAATCATAATATGAATGCCCAGGAAATAAATATTTAAACAGTGCTTATTGCTGGAAATTGAAGACAAATTAAACTATTTTCCTTAAATTACCAAGTGCCCAAAAAACAAAACGGATTCTGAGCCCAAAAAAATGTTGCGGCCCAAAACACGCAGCTCGGCCTGGCCGGATTGCCTCGGCCCGCAGCGCCCACGGCCCAAAGAACGCTGCAGCCCAAATTTCAAATTGATGGCGCGCGAGGCGAGCAATGGCCCGAGCGCAGAGAACAAGGCGTCGGTCGGCGCGCGGAGAGCGAAGCGACGGCTGCGCGCGACGCTAGGCGCCAGCCCACGCGCGGGAGGCAAAACGGGAGCCGCTGATCCGGAACGGACGACCGAGATCGATCGGGGACGGATCAAAATGGCTGAGCGGGCGATGAAACCCTAACCCTAACCATTCGTCTCCCGCACGGCGACTGAGCGAACGAAAAAAGAGTGAGCGAGGCGGCGGCGACAAGAGCGAGCGGGACTCAGCCGACGCAATACGACGGGCGCCTGCGCGAGCGGCGAATCTGCTCTCACCACGCCCGACGAGGAACCACATGCCCCGGCGCATGCGCAGGTAAAGCTTAAGGCCCGCGACGGCGAGCTGAAGCGCGGCGCTCGGAGCAGCCAACGGCGACAAAGGCATCGGCAACGACCATGACCCGATGAGGTAAGCCCCAAAAAACCCCTCTTAGATCTTTAGGTCTTTGCTTGATTTTGGGGACAAAATAGGATTAGGGTTCGAGATTTTGAGCATTTGGGTTCGAATCTACTCTTTTCCCCTCCTTCTCAATGCTAACCGAGCCAAAACCGACAAGAACAAGATCCAAAACCGGGCTTAAAGGATCAAGATTAGGCTAGGTCGCTCTGATACCAACTGTTAGAGATTATGTTTTTTAACTAGAACATGAACTAACTAGCCTAAGACATGATCACTAAACATAATGCGGAAATAGACATTAGATGAACTGACCCGGAGAGGATGAAGCCATTAGGGTTCCCGGTAGGAGTTCTTGGCGTCGGTGAAGAAGCATCGTGAATGTCACGGTGGTGGAGACGGTCTTCGGCAGCTTTGGCGCAAGTTCTTTGATCGGATAATTTTGGGTAGAGGCAAAACACAAAATTATTTCTAAAAAAAATGAGTGCTGGCCTCTTCCCCTTTTTTCTTGCGCTAGCTGACGGGACCAAAATCAAATCAGTTGGTGCGCTCCCGAGCATTGCGCGAATGTGAGTTACGAGGTAGTTTTAGCCTCAAAAATTTCGGCCTTTTAATTATGCCGAAGATCACAACGAACACTATATAGACATCACATTGTCTACTTAGTAATATAATTTTTTCTGCTGACATATATTTCCCACATTTTTCAATCCTTCTTCGCACAAGCTAATAGCAAGATAAATCAAACTAAATTGTTGATCCGCACAAACAATTCTCTGAAAGACTAATGATAGAGCTATACTAATTTGATAGGCCCTCTTGTTTACTTTGTACTTAAGAATAGTTGCTTATTGCTTTGAATCTTTGGAGGAAGAAGGCAAGCACATGCATGGAAAAGCACATAATCAAGGGCCAGTTCTTTCCCTTTCAACTTTACTCCCATGAAAGCATAAAACTAAACATAGGTCAAAAGAAGCAAGGAATGCACATTACACAACTCGTGTTGCTGATTTGCTAATCTCTCACAAATCTTTCCAAAGCACAAAGCAGAGAGAGGAACTAAAGCAAAGGACAGCACCTACATGGGCCTAGGGTTAATATATCCAACATGCATGAAAGAGGAATACTTGCAGGTTAAGTATGGAATCCTGTTGGTGGAGCATGCTATCTGGCATTAACAAAGCCACACGCTGATAAAAGAGACGACATTGTTGTCGAGCACCACCTGTGTACACTTTTTTTTGTTTAAATTTCCAAATAGGCATAGTTCTTTTCAAGAAAATGTACAAAGTTCACGAATTTTTTTTTCTGAATTGAACGAGTAAGCACACTCACTTACAAGGATAAATGTACATAGGAAAATGGGGGCGGGGAACTCTGAAACAAATCAGTTGAGTACTTGAGTATGTGTGTAACATTGAAAAATCAGTCAAGCCCTACAGATCTTTTTTTTAAAACATTTAAGCTCTCTCAGGCTCTAAGCGATGTCTCAAACATCCTTTTATGCATAGATTAAAAATGAATGTGTTAGGGCAATGAAATAGATAGACAACTTCTTTTTAATGCACTATTGTTCTCTACTACAAAAAGGATTATATTAGACACTTTATTACTGACTCTTTTTTACAAAAACCGTCAGAGATGAGTCTCGAGCATAACACAGACAATTTTAGCCAAAAACCGTCTATGATGAGATGCACATCACAGACGGTTTTAGCCAAAAATCGTCTGTGATGACCATTTCTAGGAGATAAGAACAGAGAGCTCCGGCCTCCTCTGTATTTTTAGGGTTTTTCGAGTTATTTTTTAGGACAACTCTGTGCCTTCTTGATGCGTGAGGTCGTAAATCCAAAAGACGAATGACACTCAAGCCTCACCTGATGAGTTGTGAATTTGTTAGTTACATATAGATTAATTTGTAAATCTTGTGATGTGAATATGTGAGTTGTAATTCTGAATTCAATTGGTTTTTATATATGTGAGTTGACTTTTGAAATGGATACGTTGTACATTGTAATGTGCGATCAGAGTTGATTTCTAAAATGGATGCGTTGTATATTGTAATATGTGATCCGAGTTTATTTATGAAATGTATGTCATAATAAAATGCTGGTGATGCTCTGTACTGTCTTTTATTTCAGAGGGCATGGCTAGTATTTTCTGAGGTTAGCCAATAAATCAAAATTACTAAAAAATAGAAAATCAACATCACAGATGGTTCTAAAGAAGAACCGTCTGTGATATGAACTAATCACAGACGGTTCTCAATTGTTACCATCTGTAATGTGGGATAATCCCATGACACCGTATCACAGACGGTTCCAAATTGGAACCGTTTGTGATGATTTTTTTCGTCACGGTTGAAAAATCGTTTGTGATGACCTATAGTCATCTCTAACAGTTTGATACAAAGTATTCACAAAACCGTCTGTGATGTGAATATGCGCAGTAGTGGTTGATCAATGAGCATATCTTATGTATGATTTGAATGTTAGTTTCGTACAAGTCAAATCCATGTTTCAATCAACTTTATGTCCATCGTTCCAAACAAATAACATTGAGTTGAAAATATAGAAGATATTTTTGTCAGACACATCACGTTTTTTAAATAATATGTATAATAAATTGGTACCCTTTATATATTATCTTGTTTTCCACTGCAATTTACAAGTAACAAAACTGCAACACCTTAAAATACGTGTGAATAGATATTGGAAAATTCCATTAGCTAGATTCCATTTTGAATATATGTATTTGGGGACTCGTAGCTCTCTTCAAGGAACACGAGCTCGACAAGTGTCCCAGGAAGATCGTCGTGCGTTTGTCTCAGGTCACAGCGTTCGTTTTACTATTATTGGAGAGCAGGAGAGAGCACGATTTGTGCGGTCCCATTTTCTGTGAGAGAAGTCCATACATTAAAATTCAGTCACTCTCCATGATCTTTTGTAGTGATGGAAGATCGTTTCTTCTGGTGCTCATTTTACAGCGTACTAAATGCTTAATTACGTGAGTGATGACCGAATTGTTGGGCCGCACTTTGTGAGCACGCTGAGCTTATCCTCTTTTCGAGCTTCCAACCCGATAAGAGTTTTATGTAGTACTTCTAAGCTTGCTGAGCTCATCGTTCTTGAGAATAATTAGCATTAAGTTGCTGGACAAGCATCAACGGCCCTACAACTTTAAACCTCATTTGGAAGACAAATGGAATGTAAAGCCGTTTAGAATCTTACAGGAGCTAAAAACACGTAGAAGATTTAAAAATGCAATTTAGATGTTGCACAAGAAAAGCTCCAGATTCTAAGAGACTAAGTGAAAGAAAACATAACGTAAGACCTCATGTTAAATTTCCCCTCAAACTCTAAATGGATTTCAAAGAAAATATTGGGAGCTAATCTGGAAACACCTTAATTTGTAGTATATTTGCCGTAGGATACTAATCCTTCCAAATGCTGTACTTTTCAGAAGGGCCCTAAAACTGGGTTTAGTGAAGGATAAAATGTCCTTGAATGTTACTTGCTCTGTACAACTTTATAAGGGCGTATTTTTTAATGATCTTGTTCATAAATATATGGCGTATTTCATATTCTAATACTAAATTAGTATGATGTTCCCTCTATATCCCTAATAAATATCTATCTTAACTTTATATTCTCTATATGTACGCATTAAATATAGTGCTTAGTGATAATAATTAAGAGTAATCTAATCATATTCTATATCTTCTTGGTCTATGTGCTAAAAAGAAATACAACATATAAACTTGGACAGAGTATCTCAAAGATTATATAGATGTAGATGACTGTTCTCACCTTGAATGTGTCTTTTGATGGACAAATGAAATACAAGACATTATTGTAGTCTAAAAAATAAATTCAATATATTATTGTAATATAAAAAAATCAAGCAATTATGTTTGGTGCCCACAAATGATTGCTAGTTATGCAAAGGTGTACTGTCTTATCCTATATTGTCCTAAATTGCGATCAGCCTGATGTGACCTCAGGCAACAAAAGACTCCAAGATAACATCAGTGACATCATGGGCCTTTGACCTTTATGGCCCATTGGTCCTCTATCTTTTTTAGAGTTTTTTTTAATATATTTTTTCTTACAAATTTTAGAATAATATAATCATAATACAAAGTGAAAAAATAAAGGAAATATTTTTTTAAGTTGGGAATGGAGTTATACCATATATAGTGGCCAAGATTTCTCAGTGTTATATATGTACTATTTCCCGTTCTCATTTCTATTAGAGTACAAGTAAAGTTTGAGTTCGGGTGGGTTTTACATATTTTTTCAAGAGGGAACCTATGGTTGTTTACTGTTCAACAACTAGCTAGGTTAGTTCACTCCAGTAAATGTGACATAATCACAATCACACCTTTGAGCCTACAAATGCAACTTATATGGAAAAATGGAAAATAGACCTTAACAATTCTTTATAAGACGTTTCAAGCTTAATTTTCAAAATAAATCACGCTAGCAACCCCATAAATGAGAGCTTTTCGAGGAGGGTTTATTTTTTAAAATAAGTTGAGTATCAATTCATTTTTAAAATATTATTAAAAAATAGTTAAACAAAAATCGACAGTGTGTCCATCATAATTGATCGGAAAAGGACTGCCGGGAAAATTAATTCCAAATTTCAATCGCTTTCACGAAATTTTCTCGCGACCAATGCAAAATGAATGACAGTCGGAAAATTCGCAAATTGCTAGAAAATAGTCTAGCTCCAAAGGAAAAGTAGAATAGGAAGATGATACCATCTGATGCTAATGCAGATTGATACAACGGAAAATGATCACTGCTCATTCCTACCGTACGGTCGGTACTGTTGATAACAACTACAACTCTTGTTTTTGGTTAAAGTTATTTTCATATATTTCTAACACCAGCCAATTCACTCGAAAACTTAAATTATTTAAAAAGGTGAGCAATATTCTCATACTTCAACACTCTTCCTCCTAATGCTGTTGAAGGTGGGTAATATACCAATAATTCAAACAACCCCTCCTATGCCCCTCCAGACCTACAATGTGGGTTCAAAGTGGGTTGCAATTTTTTTTCCTTAAAATTGTACCAGCCAGGCGTTAAACTCTGAATTTATTAGCTCTGATATCATATCAAGTTTCATACATCAACAAATTCAATTAGAATCTTAAGCTTTAGGGACAGAGACAACAAAATATAACGTCAACCAATGTGCCAAGGAAAGCTTGTTTCGTATTTATGGTTAATTATTCGAATCTTGTATTTTGATCTGGATGACAAAATTCGTTAACAAACAATAAATTTCTTCGGGTCTGAAGTGTGCTGTGCCATCTATAGGCTTGATTTAAACGGACAGTTTTGGCCTGGGCTGTAAGGCCCATCAGGCCATAAGCACAAAGTGCTATCAGTAGCAGCTATCCGTTCTTTCCTCTAAAAAAAACAGCTATCCGTTGCTAAGAGAATGAATATATTTAATAACTATTATATACACTAGTACCTCTTAATATACTAGGAGTAGTTAGGAAACCACATAGCAAGAAAATTTCATTGTTATTATTTCTCGTTACATCCAGCAATATGTTATAGGTTCAAAAAATGAACAAATCACTTCAAATCCAACAATATTACACTCATGGAGGTATTATTATTATAAAAATCGAATTAATTAATACATAATGTTTTGTAACTCTACAGTGATCTAATTTTCAAGCAGAGGACCCAGCTTAAGATTAACATAATTCTGCTGCTCACAACATCTGCAAAATTCAACCCCAATCCCAGTATATACCGTATTACTCCTACTAGAATTATTTGGAGAAAAATTATGACCACAAGAGCTACATGGCACTTCAAATATTGCAGCACAATTCATACGATTCAGAAACACTCTATGCCACCGAGGGGAGAAGCGCTGTCCCTGTTTAGAAATATTTTCACCGTCTAAATTTATAAGTATTTTTTAATGATCTTATCCATAATTATAGAGTGTATTTCATGTATTAATATAAAATTAATGCGATGTTTCCTCTATCTTCTAATAGATACCCATCTTTGCTTTATAGTTGTAGTTAGTAAAACCGTACCGGACCATGGTTAAACCGGAAAAAGTCGGAACCGATGACTCTACAGGCATCGAGTTATTTGGAAGCTTGGAGGAAGTATCCAAGTATCTAGACAGAACTCACTAAAACCGCTGACCAATATTGACATTACATTTCTCCATTAGACATTTATTTATTTTCTTACGTCCTAATATGTACATCTTTAAAAAAGAGATACATAAGTGTTAAGGAACCTCGCTATCGAATAGTCCGGAGTTCCCGAACAGATCTAAAGTGGAGAACAGAGAGAGAGACACAGGTATATGGGGAGCGACAGCAGAATTCTTTATTGATTTCTGATTGCTTGTACATAGGGGGACCCCCCTCCTCCTTATATAGTAGTCGTCTAGGGTTTCGGCTAAGGGACCATCGTGGGCTTTTCATTGGGCCACGTGGTTTCCCAACACTCCCCCTTGGGCCCTTTGCCACGAGATGCATATGCCTCATTAAAACTCCAGAAAAACCCAGTGGGAAAAATACTTGGATAAAGAGTACATAGCATACGCTTACTATGTTGCACGAATTGCCTCGTTAAAACCTTATGCAAGAAAACTTCATGAAAAACTTGCTAAGGAAAAAGAGTACAATTCACCCAACTTCAGTTGCTAATCTTCGAGATGTATGTTGGGTATTCATAATTCATGTTCGAGATTCATGTGGGAGTATGTGAAATATCTCCCCCTGAAATCTGCACTTCTCTAAGTCTCATCATTCCAATTCCTTTAATGCACCTTTCAAAGGTAGATGTTGGGAGTGATTTAGTGAATAAATCTGCAAGATTTTCACATGACTTAGTATGCAATATTTTGATCTTGTTCATCTTATGCAATTCGTGAGCATAGAAGAACTTGGGGTTGATATGCTTCGTGAGATTGCTCTTCACATAACCCATCTGTGCTTGGGTAACACAAGCTGTATTATCTTCATATATGATCATGGGAGTTTGCTCAATGTTCAAGCCACATGACTTCTGGATGTGGTGAACCATTCTTCTGAGCCATGCACATTCACGAGATGCTTCATACAAAGCAATGATTTTCGATTGGTTTGTCGACGTCGAGACAAGGGTCTGCTTAGACGGCTTCCAAGAAATTGCTGTTCCTCCACATAGGAAAACATAGCCAGTTTGGGACTTGCTCAGATGCGGTCCGATAAGTACCCGACATCGCCAGAGCCAACCAAATTCAATTCATTGTTTCTTCTGAAAAACAAACCAAGATCTTTGCTTACTTGGAGGTAACGGAAGATGTCCTTGATCCCTTTCCAATGCCTTTTGGTGGGTTCTGCACTGTACCGAGCTAGCAAATTTACGGCGAACGCAATGTCCGGCCTAGTGCTATTCGTAAGGTACATGAGCGCTCCAATTGCACTCAGATATGGGAATTCTACTCCCAGGACTTCCTCCCCCTCTTCTCTAGGTCTGTATGGGTCTAGGTCTGCTTGGAGTGACCTTTCGACCATTGGAGTCTTTGCAGGATATGCCTTATCAAATCCAAACCTTTCCAACACTTTCTGCGTGTAGGTTGATTGGTGTACCAAGATTTCTCCTTGGACATGCTCAAGCTGCAAGCCTAAACAAAACTTGGTTTTACCCAAATCCTTCATTTCAAACTCAGACTTCAAGTATGAGCATGCTTCTTCAATTTCTTCATCCGTCCCAATGATGTTAAAGTCATATACATAGACGAAGATTATACAGAATCCATTCGGGGATCGCTGTATAAACACACATGGACAATCTTTGCTGTTTGTGTAGCCTTTCTTGTAGAGAAAGTCACTCAAGCGATTATACCACATTCTTCCCGATCGCTTATTATACATGTGATTTCTCCAATTTCACATGCATGTGTTTCTATTTGCTCCGTCTTGGTTCGGGATAGGAATTCCTTCCAAGACTTTCATGTATATCTCGAATCCAAGTTTCCATACAAATATCCTGTGACAACATCCATTAGCTTCATTCTCAACTTCAAGTTGACTGCCATTGAGATCAAATATCTAAAGGTAATTCCTCCCTTGAACGAAGAATAGGTTTCTTCATAATCAACTCCAGGACGTTGAGTGAAACCTTGAGCTACAAGCCTTGCCTTGTACCTTACGACTTCGTTGTTTTCATTCCTCTTCCGAACAAAGACCCATTTGTGACCTACGGGGTTTATATGGGGAGGTGTGCGGCATCTGAGCAAACACCTCTCTCTTGTTCGGAGAGACTAACTCTGCAGTTGATTGCCTTTTTCATTCTTCCCAATCTAGCCTTTTCTTGCACTCTGCGAGATGCGAGCTCGGATCATGATCAATGATCGAGGCAATCTTATTTGCAAGTATGCATCAACGTTGGCTATTGCTCTATTCAGGGATTCTCCTGTTATTACAAAGTTTATGGCCATTTCTTCATGGGGTGCTTCATGCACTTCTACTTACTCTTCGCTGCTTTTCCCTATCGCAGGAGCAAGTTCCTTTAGCTTTTATCGCCTATGTGTGCGCACATTATTTCCATGACTTCTGCAGTGGAAGATTCAAGTCTGGAATTGCCTTTCCTGTTGACTTCTTTCCAGTGCTGTGTCTCAACTGCTCCCTTCTTTCCTTGGGGTATTTTCGTGATTGGTTGTGGTAAGTCCTCTCGCCCGATTTTCTCCAAACGCGTCTCCGGTACTTTGGGTTTGAGGAGCCGATTTCTGTTCTTTTCTTTGAGGCCTCTGAACAGCCGAGGATACCATCTATTTTCTTTGGTATTTCCACCTCTCGGTGCATTCCTTGCGGGTACATGCGACTTAACCACGCCCTTCGATCACAAAAATGATCAGGCAGTTCATTTGCTAAATTCTGCAAATCAATTATCTTCTGGACTTCTTGATTTGCTTCATTAGTGCGTGGGTCATGTGCAGGGATCCCAGTGGAATGCCATATGATTTCTCAGCATTTTTCATCCAAAGGTTGATTTCCTCCCCCTAATGACGGGAAACGGTTCTCGTCAAAGATGCAATCAGCGAATCGGGCTGTATGCAAGTCTCCAGTCATGGGTTCTAGATACCTGATTATGGATACACTCTCATAACCAACGTATATCCCAGACTTTCGGAGAGGGCCCATTGCAGTCCGCTGAGGGGGTGGTATAGGTACATATACCATACACCCAAATTTCCTGAGATGGGAGATCTTCGGGATGATCCCGTGCACAAGCTGCATAGGGGAATGGATGTTGTAGGCCGACGGTCTGAAATTGATAAGAGCTGCTGCGTGCAGGACTGCGTGTCCCCAACAAGTGTTGGGCAAGTTACAACTCTACAAAAGCGGCCTGGCAATGAACTTAACCCTCTTTATTAGTGCTTCTGCTAGTCCATTCTGCGTGTGGACGTGCGGTACTGAGTGCTCAACTGCTATCCCTGTTGCCGTGCAATAATCATCAAATGCCTTTGAAGTAAATTTTCCGGCATTGTCCATTCTGATGGACTTCACGCGATGATCAGGGAATGCATTCTTAATTCCTATGATCTGCGAGATCAGCTTTGCAAAAGCATGGTTTCTTGTTGACAATAAGCATACATGCGACCATTTCGAGGAAGCATCGATGAGCACCATAAAGTATCGAAACGGCCCTGACAAGGGCTGAATCGAGCTGCAAATATCCCCCTGGATGCGTTCCAGGAATGCAGGGATTTCACTTTGCACTTTCATGACAGAGGGTCTAGTTATTAATTTCCCAGTGGCACATGCAGGGCACACAAAATCTTCATGATTCGGGAAATTTTTAACATTAATACCATGACCTTGTGAGTTGTTCACTATATTTCTCATCATTCTAAGACAGGATGACCTAATCTACCATGCCATAAAGAAAATAACTCAGAGCTTCTAAAAACAGTCTTTAAGGAAGTATACACTTCGGGTGCATGAATATTCGTGTAGTACAACCCAGATTCATATGAGGGACATTTTTCTAATACCATTTTTCCACATACCGCGTGCTTCACAATGCACAAGTATTCTTTGCCATTTTGTTCATTGGTTTCTACGTGAAAATCATTGGCGCGGATGTCTTTGAAGCTTAAGAGAGTGCGCGTTGATTCAGGGTACAAAAGGGCTTCTTCGATTACCAAAGTTGTACCCGTAGGCAATATAATAGTGGCTCTTCCTGAGCCGATTACATATGAGTCGCTTCCTGCGATCGTAGTAATCTTTCCAGCGTTCTTTGTGATCGACTGGAAATATTTAGACTCTCTTAAGATGGTACTTGTTGTGCCACTATCAACAATGCATATCTCTTCTATTTGGGTGCTACATGATTTCTAGATCAAAGAAATATAATTCTAATCAGATAGAGGCAAAATAATCCAGATATTGCTTGCAAATTTGAAGAATACTGGAATAAAGAATAAATTTCATATTTATTCATGAGGGAAGTATGCTCTTCTAGAGCTTACAATTCATTATTCAAAGAAAAAGCTAACAACCATAATCTAAAAAAAATGCATTAAATAGAATCTGTAAAATATACATTAATTTCTGCTTCTATGTCATCGGCAGAAGTTTTCTCTTCATTTGCCATAATATTGGCTACAGCGTCGATGTCCTGGCTATTCTGTGAGGATGAGACAAGTGGGGAATCTTCATCCATGGCATCATCATCACCGATATTGGTGAAGTGCGCCTCTGCGGGGGCGTTTTCTTTTGCCTTCCTCTTAGCCTGATATGCGTTGATCACTTCCTTAGATTCTCGACATATCTTCGACCAGTGTCCCCAAGTACCACACTTGAAGCACGTTTGGTTCTGCTATCCATACGGCTTGGCGTGTGTCTTTTCTTTGTCATCCTTTTTCACTATGGCTTTGGACTTTCCTTTGGCCTGAGTCCTCTCTTTTCCACCCTGCTTGCCCTTCTTTCTATTAATGGGCTTTCTCACCTTGTAGCTATTGGCATTGACTTCGGTGCCAGCGCCTCGTCCAGGTGGCTGCGAGACATAGTTCTTGCGTAGAACATCGTCTTGCGATTCCGCAACTTGCATTACATCAATCAGTTCGCTATACTCCTTGTATGCGTCCTGACGATAGCTGCGTGCACTCTGGATAGCATTTGGGTGGAAGTTGGAGAGAGTTTTCTCAATCTTCTCCTCATCTGTGATCTTCTTGCCACATAGGGAGAGATTGATACAAATTCTGTGCAAGGCAGAATTGTACTCGATCCTTGCTTTAAAGTCTCAGCAAACCTCAGCGCATCCAATCTTGCCAGTGCTTGGGGCAAGATGGTGTACTTGAGCTTTTCGAACCACTTCTGAAGTGCAGTCCAAAGCTCATGTGCACTCTCCTCATCCATGTATTCGTTCTTCAAAGTGGCTGAGAGGTGGTGCCTGAGAAAATGCAGGGCTTGATCGTTTTGCTCGGCAGTAGGTTTTGCGTCCTACGAGGACCCTAGACCAATCGCTGCGCGGAGCTTCTTGCCCCCAAGAACGATCTTCACGTCCGATGCCCAAGTGAGGTAGTTCTGACCGCGCGGGCCAGTTCTTCAAACTCACGATTCACGATGCCGGACATCTGCATGATTTCAAAATTCCGACATTAGATTACTGCGTGTAATCTAATAGAAAATGGTTGCAAAAGCATAAAGTGCAGAAAGAAAATTGCTATGCATTGCAGAATATAAAATTGAGCAATGAATACAAATTCATAAAGAATATACATAAAAACAGAGAAATAAAGCTAGAAAAATTAAAAACAGAGCCAAATAAATCTTCTTGATTTTCTGGCAATTTTTTAAATTTTTCTGCAATTTTTCCAAAGTTTTCTAGCAATATTTCCTTCTTTTTTTTCCTCTTCTTTTCTTTTCTTTTCTTCTTTCTTTTTCCGGCCGAATTGGCCTTTTGGGCCCCACGGCC
This sequence comes from Otatea glauca, assembly GCA_036346275.1. Taxonomy (NCBI): domain Eukaryota; kingdom Viridiplantae; phylum Streptophyta; class Magnoliopsida; order Poales; family Poaceae; genus Otatea; species Otatea glauca. The sequence continues at coordinate 24,698,248 of CM070725.1, read as the reverse complement.
GCGCCTGCCTGGCCCATAAAGAACCGGCGGCTAGGGTTCCCAAGCCCTAGCCGCCATCGCCCTTTTTTACGCGCTTTCTTCGCCTCCTCCCCAACTGCTTTGCTTCCGTCTCTTGCGGGTGAGAGAGCCGTGAGATGCCTGCAGGGCTGAGGCACGGAGCAGCTGTTGCGGGCCGGAGTGCCCGAACCCGAGGCGGCGGCGACGGCGACGGCGGCGGGAGTGCTTCTTGCGCGCTGCCAGCGCGCGGCCGTCGGTGGCCTGCTTTCTTCCGCGGCGCGCCGTGGGAAGGCACACCGGCGGCGGCGCGAGGCGCGACCGGCGGCGACGCGAGGCGCATGGCGCGCGGGCGGGCGCTGCTTCGAGCACGGTTGGCGGCGGAGCCGAGGGCCGAGGCGCGCGGTGGTGCTTGGGCCGGGCGCATCGGCCGGACTTTGAGCCGGCGGTTGGGGCCAAGGCGCGGCGGTGCTCGTGGTCGGGCGCGTCGACCGAACTCGAGCCGGTGAAGCCGGGGCCGAGGCGCCGGCGGTGCGCATGGGCCGGGCGCGTCGGCGGATTCGTCGTGTGCTAGCCATAGCGCTTGCGTGCCTAGCGTGGTGCAGGCAGCCGTGCACTTGTGCGGCTTCGGTGGCGTGCAAGCCGAGGCGGCCGGTTGGGCGCGCGACGGCCGCAGCACGCCGAGGCGTCGGCGGCCGCCGAGGCGACGGCGACGCGACGGCTTCGAGCCGGGCGGGTGACGCGCGACGGCGGGCCGACGGCGCTTCTTGCGCTGGCCGACGGCCAAAGGTCGCTATTGGCCGAGACCGTCGCCGCAGAGGCCGAGGCGGCGCTTCAGAGGCCGAGACCGGGCGGTGCGGTGGTTTCATGCGCGCCGGCGGGCGTGGCAGCGAGGGTGCCGGGTCGGGCGCACGCATGGCGGCGCGCAGACGACGCTTGACGGCATTGTTGCGCTTCGTGCGCGGAAAACGAGGCGACAACCTTTCTTTTTTTTCTGGATGTAAAGGTGCTTCATGTGTACTGTTGCTTCGTGTCGATGTAGCTCCTTGCCACGTGACGAACGCAGTACCGATGGAAGGTTAGATGCATGCATAGGAAACAACAGCGATTAGATTCAATCGCCGAAAACCCACCTTTCTCACCTTTTCAATTCTGATCTCCGGTAGAGCTTCGTGCTGATAACGTGTTAAGGAACCTCGCTATCGAATAGTCCGGGGTTCCCGAACAGATCTAAAGTGGAGAACAGAGAGAGAGACACAGGTATATGGGGAGCGACGGCAGAATTCTTTATTGATTTCTGATTGCTTGTACATAGGGGGGAACCCCCTCCTCCTTATATAGTAGTCGCCTAGGGTTTCGGCTAAGGGACCATCGTGGGCTTTTCATTGGGCCACGTGGTTTCCCAACAATAAGTAATAAAATATTAATATTTAAAGAACCGCACGTTCAACCCGTGAACCAGCGGTTGGACCACTAACCGAGACCGGTGCCTCGCCCAGCTCCAAATGAGCACTGTATCGCCTGAATCTAGATTGTATGATCTGAAATAGTTGCTTATTGTGCAGTTGATTGCACCTTGTCTCTGTCCATTTTCAATGGGTAGTACCACACCATATTTAAGCCGAGCCATGGCTAGTAGGTGATGCCGGTAGGTGATGACGATGAGTGGAGAGCCAAAACTGGATTTTTTCTTAAAATAATAATTTTTTACAAAAATTATAGAAATAATATGCCGCAACAAAACTTAACAGAAATACCCAAATATGGTAATTTGAAATTGCAAAAGTGTCTTTACCGCCCTTTCAAATGGCGACAGACCCTATCGCTAATTGAAAAGGCAACAGACCATTTGAAATGGCGACATAGGGGGTAAAATGGCACCCGAGTGCCTGATCTACCGAGCGCTTGGGAAGATCTGGTGCTCAGGCAAACTGGTCGGCGAAAAAGGGAGAGGGGAGAGGGGAAAGAGAAGAAAGAAGAAGCTAAAGTGGAGGGGAGGTGGAGGAAGTCATTGGTAACTTTGAAGGTACAATTTTTGTTCCTTCGAATTACGTTTCAAAAACATGGTAGGTTAGCGACCAGATTAATTAGATTTGTAAGTATTTTTTAGTGTAGAGTAGTAATAGTTGTGTAGATATGTACGTACTTTTAGATTCGTAGTGGTCTTTGTATGGCTTAGATGGATCAGATTCAACATGAAAAATTGTGAATATTATGTGGGGTAGTATGTAGTTCAAAAATTAAATTAGGTATGTTTGCAGTACTTGTTTCATGTAGTATAGAGTAGCTTGTTGTGGTACATAGGTGTAGCGGTGTGGGTAGGTTTAGAATTCATGAGATGTAGTACGTATTGATTGACATGATGACATTACATTGTGCACATAGTAATAATTTGATGAAGTACTCGATAGGTATGAATAAATGAGTATAATTTAAAATACACTATAGAGAAGAGTTTTGCATATGGGTGCACAAGGAGTGGAACTAGGTCATTTTACAATTGTGATGGGCCTATCATGTGCAGGGGAGCATCCATAGGGCATGGTTACTAGATGGTTATACCACCTATTCTCGTTGGACTGTGAGTTGCATGATCTAAAGTTGTATAGGGTAGGCTGTCGGACATCAGAGTGCACGTATTGGGAGTTAGTGGAATTGAAGGGGCCAAGTCGTGGAGCTCGTATGTAAGATTGGCGAATGAGCGATGATGACCATTAGTGTTGTTGGAGCAAGCATTTTAGAAAGTCGATGATGGCCATGTGATGTAAGAGGAGGCTATTGGTGAACTAGACGAAGTTGGGGAGTGAGCCACAGGGGAGCATGCTTATTGATACATGATATGGGTTTAGGTGAAGAGATAGTGCAAGGTGAGGAAGTTGATATTCCAATGCTGGAGGTGCAAGAATCGATGGGTGTGGTAAATGAGGGAGGACATATTGAAGGGTTGGTGGAAGCAATGGAGGCTGAGAACTGTGACTACGAGGCTTTATATGATAATGAAGGTGATGATGATGGGGAGCTCGGAGGTGAAGAGCTTTTCCCTACGGAGTGGGAGGAGTACCGATTCGATAGGCTGGTGGTTAACGAGAGTGAAGACCTTCCATGGGAGTATGATCAGAATGAGGTGAGACAAGGAGCGATTTACAAGAGTAAGTAGGAGGTGCATAAAATAGTAATAGCATGGGTAATGTCGTTGCGGAGAACCTTTAAGGTTGTAAAGTCAGATATGTGGGTGTACGATGTGCGATGTAAGAAGAAGGGTTGTCCATAGTGTGTCCATGCGTACCAGCCTAAGTAGAACACTATTTGGAAGTGTTCTATAATCATCCCACACACATGCATACTGACAGAGTCTATGCAATCACATAGAAACATCTCTTCAGGCTTTGTTGCAAATGCAATGTATGTAGAGATTATGGAGAACCTGGATTTGGAACCACGTGGCATCATACTTGCAATATAAGAGAGATTATAGTACACCATAAGCTATGCCAAGGCCTGGAGAGCAAAACAGAAGGCCTTAGAAGCTAGGTCTAGGACATACGAAGACTTGTATCAGAACCTGCTAGGTATGCTTGAAGTGATAAGAAAAGGAGTGCTGGGACTTATGTCGATATTTCTGAGCAGCATTCGTAGCGCTTCCCTAAAACCATAGTACTGAAGCGAGCATTCTTTGCTTTTTGTGCATGCATCAATGCATTCAGACATTACATCCGTTGCTTTGCGTGGATAGAACATTTCTGCCTAGAAACTACGAAGGCCAGATATTGACTGCCATAGGAGTAGATGGCAACAGTCAGGTTCTCCCCTAGTGTTGGCATTTTGTGGAGAGTAAGAAAACTGATAGCTAGCTTAGGTTTCTGAGGAACGTGAAAGCCGGTGTTGTTGGTCAACGGCCTGTACTTGTGTCATACATGATCGACATCCCGGGCCATTAAAGGCGATCGTGCAGTTATAGCAAGGGCCAAATGAGGCACATCCATGGACTAATTTGCAAAGTAGGTGGTGCAAGCGCCACATGGGTGCCAACTTCTACAAGTAGTTTAGGAACAATGAGCTTACGAAGCTTTTTTAAGTGGCTATGCGATCAGAACCAGCAGAGAAAGTTTGATGCATTCTAGAGGAAGTTGGATGAGCTAACATCAAGGCATACTGTAGAGTTAGCGAAGAAAGCAACACCTGGCACAGAGGAGTTCCTAGTAGCGCTTAAAGAGTTACCCACAGACCCTCCACAATTGGTTCGGAGGAACACAAGGGGCACGAAATGCTTCTCCGAATGGATCGAGCATGAGCCTGGGGAGAAACGGGCTTTGCTTTATGACACCGACAGTGTAAGGTAAGGGGTCATGATGACAAATCAGGCTGAGTTGTACAATTGAGTCATGCGGGGTCTGAGGCCCCTTCCCTTAGTAGCTATGGTGGAGGGAGTTCTTCATGACATCACGAAGTACTTTGTAGATCGCCATGCTTGGGCGTTAGTCCGTATGAATGATCCTGCTGTGAAATACTCTGAGATGATCAACACATATATGGAAGAGAAAGGCAAGGAGGGGGAGATGCATAGAGCAATGAAGATGGGCATGAGGGAGCTCTGGTTTGAGGTATTATGTAGAGACAAAGCCGGTTGTGGGACGAACTAGCAAAAAGTTATTCATGAGTACATCCTTCGGAGTTAAGCATGTGTCTACACATGCTATAAGCCCCATTTGTTACGTAGGCCATACGCACACGTGATGGCTTACTGCTCGATAATGCGTATGGATCTAGGCATATTCATGTCAAAATTCTTCATGAAGGAAGCGATGATGGCAACTTAGAGTGGAGAAATGTACGGTTTCTGGGTGGTCGGTTCCTTCACGGAGCATCAAAGTTGGGAGCATATACGGTTGGTTCCCGACATGGGCAGGCTGAAGGGCGTAGAGCGTTGACAGACAAGGCATATTATGAATGACATGGACGCAATGGAATATGGGTGTCGTATTAAGAAATTTTAGTTTGCAAGGAGACATGCCACACTTTCAAGTATTGCCTAACGGTGCAGAAGTTGTGAAAAGGTTGTATCAGTGTAATGTAGTTTGTATGTCATTCATAATGTGTGTCGGTGCAAGCACTATGGATTAATTGTTGTATGGAATTTGTATGTCAAATTATTGTATGGAACTTGTGTGTCAAATTGTTGTATCGAATTAGTATGTCCAATTATTGTATGGAATTTGTGTGTCAAATTGTTGTATGGAATTTGTATGTCGAACTCACTTTTCGTTCTACTAATAGTGAACACTTGAATTGCAGGTATGAAGGGCAATTGCACGTGCGCAGCTACAATACGAGCTGCTTGACCCAGCGACATACATGACACATTGGAGCCGCCTGGCCACCTTGCCCCCGATGTACCGTGAGGCGTCGATCGAGCTGGGCTCCCTCTGCTTGCGTACCCCGATGAGGGCCTAGCAGAACGACCAGTGATGGATTCCAAGGTGAGTTCACTTATTTCATAGTTGCATTGAGATGTGGTGTACTTATCACACAAATGTACTCACAATGTCTTCATGCAGGTTGAGAGAGGTAGGATTGCTTCCTTTAGCACGGATGGTGGAGGGCATGAACAGCAATGTGCAAGATAGGCTGGTGCCTCCAGGAGGTTTCCATACGACAGGAGCATACTGACGGCTCTTGTTAATCGCTAGCAATCAAAGATACACATGTTTCACCTCCCGTGCAGGGAGATGGCACAACACTTGAGGACGTTTGTCATCTGATGGGCCTTCCATGCACCAGGGACACGGTTTTGCCTCAGGACATCAGCCCATAGTGGCGTACTGAGTTGCTCGCTAGGTTTGAGGGAGTGCTACTCAAGGACACAGGTTACATTCCATTCTCTAGTGCGCACGATCCATCGCAGGAGTGGCTCACATAGTTCTATGTAAGTGTTAATTCATTTTGACATTTCTATTTCATTTTGCATTTCCGTTATTGAACTGACCTTCATGTTTTGTAGTCGGAGAGGATGGTAGACAGAGTGGGTGCTATGTCATGCGTTACCACTTTGAGGCATACCTGCTTTGGTTCTTAGGCTGGGTCATGTTTTGCTCGTCCCATGGGGATAGTATGGAAACACATGATCCAGTATATGAGGACGACAGCAGACACAGACTTGGAGGAGATCTCGCAGCTAGCTTGGGCCCGGCTGTACTGGCTGCCATGTACCATGCCCTTTTTTGATAGGTGTTGTCAAGTGGCGAATGGCTCCAGTCTCGCCGGATGCCCTGTACTTATTCAGTTATGGTCGTTGGAGCGCTTTCAGATCGCATGGCTACAAATCTAGTTGGCACCTTACGGATCAGTCCTATAAGGGGACTCGGGGATGACATCAACCTTCCTACCATAGATCGAGTGCTCTACCTTACACATCAATTATAAAACATTTTTCCATGTGTATGTACTAACCCCTGTTACTTTTGTAGCCGACTTTCACCCCTGTTACTTCGCACGCCTTGTACCCAGAGTACATTGTGATGTTCGATCAACTTGTGGATGATCGTGTCATCTAGAGGCCATATATCCTGGAGGTTGTCGTGGTGCAAGCTCCTTTGGCCCTGTCTCTATAGTACACCCATGTTGCCTCCTTCTGGCTAACTCGTCGCCACCTAGGTGTTCTTCGAGACCTACACCGTTCACCGTGTGATGCCACAATTTGGACTCTAGTAGTAGTTTTCGGTGCCCACTGGTGACATCGTCCTAGCACCCGTCCACACATGAGCTCTACTTTACTTCCTTGTTCATTGAATCATACGTTGTATGTCCGTACTAGCGAGGTTGACTTGTGAATCTTTTTTCTATAGGCACACACAGAAGGGTGTGGTGAGATGTGGGGGCTAAGCAGCACGCATGCTGCCTCACATTGACCAGTGGGTGCATGCGTTGGAGGATGTGCATGACGAGGTGATGCTATACAACCATGCGACTTACGATGACTACATCCAATGGTACAAAACACACACACGCGTTCGAGTCGTGCGTGTCATCAACGATCCTCCGAGGCACATTCCTCCATGGCGGACACCTACCCCACATAGTCAGACTTACCTTTTCATCGCTCGATTAGTACTTCAGTTTACATGTCATATAATGTATTGTTTGTGCAATATTTACAGCTAACAAGCCTTTCAATGCGTGCGTAGAGTGACCTTGCTAGGGAGGGTTGCAAGGAGTTTGCTCCCTTAGGTCTCGAGTTGGCTTGAGAATAGGTTGGGGCTCAACATGGACTACGAGAACCACTTGGGGAGTCCCACCAGACCAACTGATGTACCTATTAGGACATGTTCAACGACGTTGTAAGCCAGGCACCATACGAAGTGTTGCACGGCGAAAGAACCACAACTAGTGTTTGTACTATCTTCATTACTCTACTTTTGTGTAGACGACTACATTCGCATGCTCGTGTTGTGAACATATCTTCGTCGTTTATCATTTCATTTCAGCCTGTTACCGATTTTATTTATCTTTTCGTTTCTTATTTCACACCTACTCCACCATGCCAAAGTGACATCACACTGCGAGCATGCTTTGCCAAACCGACGTGATAACATGCTGTCCCCTTCTTTCTCAGACCAAAGTGACAACATGCTGCCTCTCGCTTTCTGAAGGATTGAGATGGCGATCAGAGGAGGGGTGAATGATCATAAAATAAAAATTTTCCCACTCGAAACAATCCAGCCAACATCCTCACATAAAAAAGATGAAGCGAAGAAACCGAAAATCTCAAAATTCTCAGCAGTGGCCGGCACTACCACAAACTTGGCACTACTAGGATACTGTAGCGATAGTGCTGGGTACTGTAACTATACTAGAATCAACCCGATGAATAGCAATTTCAGCCCGAGTTCAAAAGGAAAATTTGAGAAATCTTTTGATCGGCTGATCCAAACTCAATGAAAATTTGTGGACACCTTCCTAAGGATGTCAAGAAACTATTCCAACCGTCGATTACAAGAATCGACGTCAAAGTTCTAACCTTTTTCAAATTTATGGAAGAGTGTTCAAGAATGGGTTCAAAATAAAAAACTTGGCTCACAGCTAGCTCGTAGGTTCTTGATGATCAAGATGATCCTAGATGCCTTCCCACATGTCATAGCAAGCTAGAACACAAGACAAGAACTCACAAAAACCCAATCTTCCAAGATTGATCCTCTGAAGAACAAAAATTGTTTTCTTGCAAGAAAAACACAAGATTTGCCTAGATGATTGGGATATGGTCTGAAGAAGACTCATCCGTCAGTTATACATCCTCAGCACAAGATCCACAAGCATTTAGAAGGAGGGGAGGCAAATTCAAATGTGCAAGAAGTAAATTGCAAGAATGTAAATTGCGGAATTTAGAGACTGAATTTAATGCATAATGTAAATGCGGAAAGTAAATTCAGAATTGAGAGGAATGGATTAAACTTTCATTTCTAGAAGGGAGGTTTAGAAAGCCTCACAACAAAGTTGGCAAAGCTCAAAGGAGCACACAAACCTCAAAACCTTCAAGAGGAGGACGGTTACCCCTACCCCTCTATTTATACTACACTTGAGTCACCCTCCACCCTTGTATGTGTTCCTTCTACCCTAAGGATCACCATCAAGGGCTAGGATTGACTCACTCACTCATACATGGGCTAACCCGAAACCCAACAACATAACGGGTTTTGCACGCTTTTCAAAGCATACTAACTAGACCCACTACTGTCACCTAGACCGCGATCCAACAGCCCTCCATGATCCGAGCAGCTCCTAGCTAGCATCTCATCCATTCCTTGTCTTCTCAGTTCGTAGCAACTCCATCTCCAATCATCTTTCGGCGATCCTCGACTGTCTAGATCTCTGGCACACCTCGCCTAATCCCGGTCATCCTCCGCCTCACTATAACCAAGCACCGTCGTCCTCCAACCATCAAAAACAAGGAAACATATCACAAAGCATTGCCCACAATTTTAAAATTTAAATTCCAAAAATTCCCTTAAAGACTGGCACTACCGCTTCCTGGGCTAGTAGTGCCCGCTTTTGCCGGCACTACCGCTCCCTAGAGGCCGGTATTGCCATTCCCCTGAAATCCACCCGAGAACACTCTCTGGAAAATAACTACTGCCCTCTAAGGCCAGTAGTGCTACTTTTGCCGGCACTACCGCTCCATGAGGTCAGTAGTACCTCTCCTGGCAAACATGACTCAAATTGCTTTATTTTTAAAATCCAATTCAAATCAAACTCAAGCACTTCATGCTAAAACATAGTAGGAGTTCTTGAACTCCGTGCCTTTGTCACCGTGTATGGCTCATAAGGCACCTGGAAGCTCAATAGACAACCTACTGATCAAATCCCTGAAAGTGGGTAAAAGACTCATTCTTCGAGGTCGTGAAAAATACCTAATAATACCTAAAAAAATCATCAATAATGACAAGAATATACCACTTCCCACCAACTAACTGCACTCTAGCTGGACCAACAGTGTCCATATGTAAAAGTTGTCCTGGTGCATCAGTCATCACAACAGTGATTGGAGGATGAGAAGCAGCAACCATCTTGCCATGTCGGCAAGGAGAGCAAACTAAGTCTTTCACCATCTTGAGTTTAGGCAAACCACAAGTGAGGTCATGGATTCTAACTCGAGTCAAATGATTAAATCCAATGTGACCAAGTCTTCTATGCCAGAAGGAGAGATCATGGAACTCTGAAGCAATCAAACAGCGGAGAGAGTCTCCAGAAGAAGCAGAAAAATTAGCACAAAAGACTCTCCCATATCTAGAATCCTGCAAAACTAACCCACCTGAAGAATCGAGGATTCTACAGGCACTACTCTTGAAGCTTACCTCGAAAGAGTCATCGATAAGCTGAGAAATAGAAAGCAAATTATACTGCAGCCTACTTACTAAGGCAACATCCTTAAGAATACAATTTTTATTAATGCAGATGTTTCCTTTAGCAATGAATCTAACTAAAGACGCATCCCCAAAGGTGATCAACTCATCACCGAGGGCTCGGACTAGGGAAGAGAACCAACAAGAGTCTCCGGTCATATGGCAAGAACAACCGGAGTCAACAATCCAAACCTCTCCCTTCCTAATCCGACGAACCTGATCAAGTCATAGAAGAGAGAGATGACTCAGTACTGGGATAAAGTGAAGACCTGGAAACCCAATACTGAACCACACGATGCCTCAAGGTGCCAGCCAAAGAAGAAGACTAGACTCTAACGTCTCTCTAACGCTCAACCCCTACGAGATCAGAACTAGCAATAGCAGAAGATATAGGAGCTGAAACTGGGTTAGCCCGTCTTGGTGCAAAAACTGGACCATCCCAGTTAGGATGCCTGAATCTCCTATCAGAAAACACCTTACGCCGCTGATATCTACCTCGATAGGAAAATGAGTAATATCAAGAGAACGGCGGAAAGACTAACCACGAACAGCTCCAGGACTAAAACTCGACTGAACAGCCTGAAAATCGAGTCCTGGATGCTGCCAAAAAATAGACGACTCTCTAACCTGTCTAGAAGCAGTGTGTGCTTTAGGAGCACTCAGATTCTGGGGATGGCCCTGAATACCCCTAAGAGCAGCCATACGCTCATGCCTTATGATCTTGGCACGCCTGAAGCAGAAATCTACCAAATGTCCATCCTTCTGACAAAAGGTGCAAGTATACTTCGCCTTGCTAGAGGCAGAAGTAGCAGGAGGAGCAACTTCTGATCAGAGATCCCATGGACAACCCCGGCAGATCTAAACACAATGGTACTCACCCTGGGAGTTACCATGATCTCACCACTCTTGGAGCCACGCACAATGGTGGGAGGATGCGCCCTAGTGTGCTCCAAGTAGTCAAATCCTAGACCCTGATTGAATAGGCTAATCTTGGATTGGTCTAGAATGAGATTGAGCTTCTTATTGCCTCCAACAAACTTCTCGAGAGTGCTTATGAGATACTCACATTCCCGGAAGAAAGAGGCACATGAAGAATAGGGAAGAGAAGAGGAGGAAGAACCAGAAAGAGAAGAACTACCAGCACATGCATTTTTCTCCCTCAGCACGGCTGCCTCAATCTTGAGGGACTCACAAGAAATGTAAGGGGCATTTCTAATCCTAATGGTCTAGGCCTCAAACTTCTTCCTAAGTTCGACTTGGATTTTATCCAAGTCCCCCTCAATTTCAGCACATCGCAAGCAACTTTCTTGTGACTTAGCTAGTAAGTCCTCAGTAAGAGTAGCACACTTGATATTTAAAGATTTATTGCCAAGTTTTAGATGCTTACAGCTCTCACATGAGCTGACTGAGTCCTTAGAAGCATGTATTTCAAGTTCATCGTTTCTAGAAGAAAGCTTCCTAAGGTTATCGCTCATGGCATTAATTTCAGCAAGCAGTTTAGGGAAATTTTGACATGAGGGAGTAGAGTGAGCATGAAGAAAACTAGCCTCAATAGGAATAGCATCAATAGAACTAGTGCTAGCATTCTTCAACCTAAGACCATCAAGTTCAGCAAGCATACTATCATGTATGTCCTTAGGTTCTCTAGCTCCTCAAGCAAGCCATCACATAAAAAACAATCATCAGTGACTTAGGAGGGAGAAGATCTAAGAGAAGCTAACTCCCGAGTCAAGGTACCTACTTCCTTCTCTAGCTCCATACAACTAGCTCTAGCCCTAGCATGAAATTTTCCTAATTTGCAGAAAGCTTCATTGAGCTGGTTATAGGAGGGTACCTCGTCGGAGTCGCTATAGAGCTCGGAGTCGCTGATGCTGTTGGCATTTGCCATGATGCACATGCCAGTGAAGTCGTAACCGCCTTTCTTCTCTTACGGTTCATTCTCACCCTCGTCGCTCCATGTCTTCGTGTCGGAGAGGTTGATGTCGTCAAGTGCGGCGAGGACGTGGTGGAAGAGCTTCTTGTTCTTTGAAAAGTTGCGGTACTTCTCACACACCGGCTCGCGAACTGAAGGCTTCTTGTTGCGGTTCTTGTCGATGTAGTCATTCTTTGCTGAACCGCCGATGTCATTTTTGGTCTTCTCTAGTTTGGGGCAATTCTCCCGAATGTGGTTGGGGCCACTATATTCGAAGTAGGTGATCGTGCCACCTCTCTTCCTCTTTCTTACCATTTTGTATGCATGAGAGAATTTGCGAGCTAAAAGAGCAAGCTCGTTTTTTGAAAAATTTTCCACTTGATCATCGCTTAGCTCGCAAAAGGTGAAGATGGAAAAACCAACAGAAGAATCAGAAGAAGAAGAAGATCCAGTGGGATCAGTGACCAAAGCTATCGACTGAGATTTCATCTTTCGAGAGACGACATCGATCTCATGAGTCTTGAGGCGGGAATAAAGCCCGTCAAGAGTTAGAGTCGACAAGTCGGTGGTGTCCTTGATGGTGGTCGCCTTCATCTCCCAAACTCTAAGATCGAGTGCAGTTAAGAAATGACAAGCATCATCCGAGTCAGAGTATATGCAACCAACTGCTCGGAGATCGCTCAAAATCTTAGTAAAGTGACTGAAACACTCATCAAGACTCTCACCAGCATGTTGTTCAAACTTGTTGTAATCACGCTTGAATTGGTCCTGTCTCAACGTCTTGATTTGGGTAGTGCCCTCATGATAAGCATCGAGGGTCACCCAAATCTAGTGAGCAGAACGGAGGTGAGAAATCCTATTATACTCACTGCGGCTAAGATCCTGTATGAGGATGTTCCTTGCCTTAGCGTTTTCCTCAACGTCAGCCATATTTCCGGCCGTGACGTTTTCATCAGCAGGAACCTCATACGGGAGTTTCACCTTCTGCCATATCAGGAAGACCTATGCAGTGATGTATGACTCCATCCACAACTTCCAAAATGGAAAATCAACTCTAGACAAAATAGAAGGCTAGGTGGAATACCTGTCCATCGCCATGGCTCTTGAGACCGATCAAGATCTATGGAAGAGCAAAACCGGCTCTCATACCAATTGAAGGATCGAGATGGCGATCAGAGAGGAGGTTTATGATAGTAAAATAAAATTTTCCCACTCAAAACAATCCAGCCAACATCCTCACATCAAAAAGACGAATCGAAGAAAAAAAATCCCAAAATTCTCAGCAGTGGCCGGCACTACCACAAACTCGGCACTACCGGGATATTGTAGCGGCTGATGAACAGTAATTTCAGCCCGAGTTCAAAAGGAAAAATTGAGAAATCTTTTGATCGGCTGATCCAAACTCAATGAAAATTTGTTGACACCTTCCTAAGGATGTCAAGAAACTATTCCAACCGTCGATTACAAGAATCGACATCAAAGTTCTAACCTTTTTCAAATTTATGGAAGAGTGTTCAAGAACGGGTTCAAAATAAAAAAACTTGGCTCTCAGCTAGCTCGTTGGTTCTTGATGATCAAGATGATCCTATATGCCTTCCCACATGTCATAGCAAGCTAGAACACAAGACAAGAACTCCCAAAAACCCAATCTTCCAAGATTGATCCTCTCAAGAACAAAAATTATTTTCTTGCAAGAAAAACACAAGATTTGCCTAGATGATTGGGATATGGTCTGAAGAAGACTCATCCGTCAATCATACATACTCAGCACAAGATCCACAAGCATTTAGAAGGAGGGGAGGCAAATCCAAATGTGCAAGAAGTAAATTGCAAGAATGTAAATTGCGGAATTTAGAGACTGAATTTAAAGCATAATGTAAATGTGGAAAGTAAATTCAGAATTGAGAAGAATGGATTAAACTTTTATTTCTGGAAAGGAGGTTTACAAAGCCTCACAACAAAGTGGGCAAAGCTTAAAGGAGCACACAAACCTCATAACCTTCAAGAGGAGGAGGGCTACCCCTACCCCTTTATTTATACTACACTTGAGTCACCCTCCACCCTTGGATGTGTTCCTTCTACCCTAAGGATCAACATCAAGGGCTAAGATTGACTCACTTACTCATACATGGGCTAACCCGAAACCCAACAACATAATGGGTTTTACACACTTTTCAAAGCATATTAACTAGACCCGCTACTCTATTACCTAGACCACGATCCAACGGCCCTCCTTGATCCGAGTAGCTCCTAGCTAGCATCTCAATCATTCCTTGTCTTCTTGGTTCGCAGCAACTCCGTCTCCAATCATCTTCCGGCGATCCTTGACCGTTTGGACCTCCAGCGCACCTCACCTAGTCCCAATCATCCTCCACATCACCATGACCTAGCATCGTCGTCGTGCAATCGTCAAAAACAGGAAACACTTCGCATAGCATTGCCCATAATTTTTAAATTTAAATCCCAAAAATTCGCTTGAAGACCGACACTACCGCTTCCTAGGGCCGGTGGTGCCGCTTTTGTCAGCACTACCGCTCCCCAGAAGCCGGTAGTGTCGCTCTCCTAAAATCCACCCAAGAACACTCTCTGGAAAATAACTACCACCCTTTGGGGCCGGTAGTGCCGCTTTTGCCGGCACCACCGCTCCCTGAGGCTGGTAGTGCCGCTCCTGGCAAACACGACTTAAATTGCTTCGTTTTTAAAATCCAATTCAAATCAAACTCAAACACAAGCACTTCATGCTAAAACACAGTCAATTCAATTACTCATCACCATCAAGGATAGACCTCCACATGGTCTTTCACTTTCTCAGACCGAAGTGACAAACACTAGCCATTGCTTTGTCAGCCCGATTTGACAACATGTTGCCTCCTGCTTTCTCAGACCGAAGTGACAACATGCTAATAGCCCATGTGATAGCAACGTGACAACACACCGCCATTGGCCTTACCGCATTTATGTGCCAAGCCTAGCCCCACATATCTCTAGACCCTATATAACCCATGCGCCTCAGCCAAACTTCTTCAAGCCATTATTGTAGGTAGCTCGAGGGGTACAAGCGGTGATGGGCGTAGATAGGGTCTTGAGGTCACGACCCTAACCTCTAGGACATGGACACCCGCACCCTCCTAATACGCCTATAAGAAATGCAACAACTACTACAGGCAGAGAGGAACAACAACTAAGCGCTCCGTAGGCAGAACATCAAGCTCCAAAGGGAGAATGACGATCTTTGGCACAAAACGATTAGGAAGAGGAACAACGAAGAGGTGGTCCACCTCACGAGCAACTACCTCACCTACTATTGTTGTGGGAACCCGAGCTGCAGTTGTGCTTGCCACTACCGTGATAGCCAGCCATGTCCACACTGCCCAGACGACCAACACTCCATGTGGGTGCCATACAGTTACACATTTGACCTCTAGCAGCATCTACCCATAACACGGCATCCGTGTACCTCTGTTTCCAATTACGAAAGGCCCCATCTATCTTGCATGTAGTTTATATTTCTAGTTCCTCTGTGTCGCAATTTGTACCATGCAACTAGTAAGTCCAATATCAGTACCGATCTAAACTTTATGAGCTATATACTCCTGCCCCTATTACAAAATGGTATGACATCCTTCGTTCCGTATCTTCAAACATTAAGAGGCACTTTTTGTTATTATGCCCACAACGAATTTCACTATCTGGTGATGAAACCGCTTCTAATTTTTCCTATCTTTCTTCGACCTTTGCATACGTCCTTCTATATTGTATCCTACTTATTTCCTCTCCTAGCATATTATTTCCAAAAACTACCTCTCTGTTGCCATTTGGGACGGCGACATAGACCTGTTCCATTGGTGACAGCTCGTTGTTTCAAATGTTGACAGATAGGTATTTCTGTCAATTTTAGTTACGGCATATTATTTCTGTAATTTTTTAAAAATTATTATTTAAAAAATTCGCCAAAACTGCTCGGAGGAAAGGCAGGAGGGGCAAAAGAGTAAAATGGGTGGGACACCACCAGAGAGGGCCAAACGGGAGGCACGGTACGGCCCGTTTAGGCACGGCCATTTTCGGCCCTGGCAACTAAACAAGCCGTGCCCTGTCGGTACTGGTTCGATGGGCCGAAATGGGCTAGGTCGGCCTGTTAGCCCGTTAGTGCGAAAACAATTCGAAAAAATCAGAAAAAATTAGAAAAAATAGAAAATTATAAAAAAAATGGGAAAAATTTAGAATAATTATGAAAAATCAACGGATGAAGAAAAACTTTTTAAAAATATATAAAAAAATAAGAAAAAGCTAAAACATGAGATAAATTCTACAATGAGACAAATAATTTGAATTAAATAATGAGCTTTATTGATGTTTGGCTGCCTCGTTAAAAACTTTGCCAAGTAAAAACTCAACACGAGAAAACCTTAGCAAAGAAAAAATAGTGCAACCTATAGCTAAGTGATATAGGAAAAAAGTGAAGATTAGAATTATTCTTCCTCATTATCTAGATAAAGCTTTTCGAACGTCTCCACCAGCTCAGCATTTTCTGCAGTATGTTGAGCTCGTTGATCGGCTTGTTCCCAATCTTTCACAGTGAGAAGTATTTCCACCATCTCACTTGTCAGATTTGTTCTTCTCTCCTCGATTATTCTTCTAGATAGACTGAAAGCGGACTCCAAAGAAACCGTGGAGACAGGAACTGTTAACACATCCCGTGCTAATATGGAAAGCACCGGATATATTATCTTGTGCTCATGCCACGACAGCAAAATGTTGAAGTCCTCCTCTTGCTGCTCTTGGTAGTTGACAGTGTTGCTGTTGAGATAGGTAGCTAGTTCCCCACTACTTGATGTGTCCGTACCTGTCGTTGTTGTAGTTGAACTCCTTGAGGAAGAGCCACCTGCACCCCATATCTTTCCCCACACGTTTTTCTTCTTACCTGTTGTGGGTGCTGGTGTAGGTCGCTGCATGCGAACTCCAGCAAACTTCCGATCATACTTATCATAAACTTGAGATAAATTAACACGGATATTTGAAAAATACTAAAATAATCAGTACCTACCGCATCACTTAGAAGTAAGAGAACATTAGAGAATCCTCGAACTTTAGCTCTAGGATCTAAAATAAATGCAAATGCATATAACATAGGAATTTCTTGCCAATATTTCAAAAATTTAGATTTTATATCATAAACAGATTCACGCAAGATATTATCATTTTCGTGGCTCTTTAAGTGGGTAGCAATTTTTAAAATATGATGCACAATTAAAGGAGAGGTTGCGTAATAAACTCCAGATAAAGCAACAGTGGATTCAAAAAAATGTTCTAAAAATGACAGCAAGTATTTAGCAATATACCAATATTGCTCTGTGAGTAGCGGTTGACCATCCCGTGTACGACAGTGCGTGTTAATAAAAACAGAAAATGTGCTCTCATATGGTATGAGATTCTTAAGCATCAAGTAAGTAGAGTTCCATCTAACAGGCATATCCAAACCAAACTTACACGGGCACACATTCATTGCAATACAATAAGTCTTATATGCTGCTACTCATTGATTAGAATAATTTAATTAAGATATTGCAGTGAGAAAAGGTTAAAGATACTGATCTAACCTCTTCAAACCAGATTTAACTATAAGATTAATAATATGACAAGCACAACGCTGATGTAATAAGAAAGATTCAGCATATGAATTGAAAAGCGAAGTAAGAATGTTCGTGGCAGAAGTATTTGCAGAAGCATTATCTAATGTTACTGCAAAAATTTTATCACTAATTCCAAAATCTTCCACAACTTTTACAATAGAATCAGCAATTTTTTCACCAGTGTGTGCTACATCAATTAATTTGAATCCTATAATTCTCTTTACTAGTTGCCAATCATCGTTTACATAATGAGTAACTACACTAAGGTAATCATCTTTAGCTCTATCACTCCATATATCATATGTCAAAGACACAAAAAAAGTACAAGTACTAAAATTTTCTTTTAGGTTATTGCGACAATTATTATAATATTTAATCAAATCTCTAGTTGTTGTTTGTCTATAAACTGCAGAAAACCTAGGATTATGAGCGGTCCTAATATAGCTTTCAAACACAGATAACTTACCAAAGTTTAAAGGAAGATCTTGAGAAGCGATTAAGCGACAAAGAGATTCACGAGCTACCTCAGGATTGTAGTTCTAGTTACGTACTGTACTATTGGGGTTGTACTGTAGCTGCGTCTGTCTCAAAGCCATCCCTGCTTTTTTTTCTACAGCTCTCAGCAGGCCTCTTCAAGTGCCCCTTTCCACCTACAGGTTTCGCAGTTAATTTATGCTTACAATATTTACAAACAGCATACCTGCTCTGAACGTCGTTTGATGTCTCAAAAATCTGCTCGAAATCTTCCTAGACTCCTGATGTACTGTGTCATGTTCTTTTCGCCCCGGTCCTTGTTGACGCAGTAACACATGTAGAGCCTGAGGATGGCACAGCTCCTGCAGCTTCTTGCGCTTCATAGGATGCAAGAAGCTCCTCGGGTGAAATCCCAAAATCAGAAGCTGGGAACGACGGAAAATCCCCTCCTCCATAAAGCAAAATGCAAGAAATAATTACGCTATTAATACTAAAATATGATTTTAAATACTAAAAAAATGAAAAAATAAATCACAATTATCACCTTGATTTTTTGACAGAAGCTGGAAGCCGAATTTCAGTTTTTTGGATTTTTGGCAAAACTATTTTGAATTTTGCCAAATTACCACCAAGAGAAAAAGAATTTCCACAAGAGAATGAATAGAAGAGAATGCAAGATTGCTGGTGTGAAAATGGGGGGAAGCCACCTATTTATAGGAAAAACTTCAGGATTTTTTTCGAATTTTTTTGGATTTTTTTGAATTTTTTAAGCTTCTAACGGCTATAAAACGGCTATTTTTTAAAACTAAATGAGCTAAACAGGCCGTGTCTTGCCCTAATCGTGCTTGGCCGCACCGGGCCGTGCTGTGCTCTGGCCGGGCCAACAGTTCCGTGCCTCAGGCCGGCCCGTTTTGGCCATCTCTAGACACCGTTGCTCGTGCACCGATTCATGCTGTTCTCTTCAAGATAAAGCGAAATCTAAGCATCAACCCTTTCTATTCCTTTCTCCACCCAAACAAAAATATACTTTGGTCACATCTCTTTTTCTCTAAAGTTGCGCTGGTGCTCGATTCAAGGAGCGGCCATTGCTGGTGGTAAGGCGATCTCCCGTCTCCTCGCGATTCTAGCTTTGTTTTATGTTGATTTGTGCTCTGATCGCTACGATTTCCTGCTTCTTGTTTTTTTTATTATTTGGTTCGAGCTTCAATTTGGGCGGGTTCTTGCTTGATTTCTTGGTCATTTCTCACGCTATTTGGTGCAGTGCGATTAACTGAAATGGAGTTTGATGTGATATTTATTTTTGAATTATTGTAATTTTTTTGTGAGTCGATGTAGCGCAAATTTGACTAGTACAATCGATTTTTTTCGGACGCTTAGTATAGCCGATTGTTAATTTCATTTTTCTTCTTCTTTTTAACATCGGCTATCTTGTAAGATGATCTTGCTAAGTAGTGCGTCCTAATGTTTGATTATGCGATTTAAAGGATAATTAGCTAATCTAGGTGTAGAATTGTGGCGCACTGTAATTAACATTGGAAGTTGTGGTAATGGGAAACATTTATTGACATTTGAAGCTGTGGTGACGTGAAATATTTATGATGAGGCAAAATAACAGACACTACATTTTTTGGGAAAGGAGTTGATAGGTTATAATGTACTTATTCGAATTGTAATGTTCCTGAGAAGAAAGAAAGATGCTTCTGTAGCTTTTCTGAGGTGTCCTAGGTTCAGAATGGATTATGGATTAGACATTTTGGAGCACCTTATTTCTAAAACCAAATTAAATGTTGATATGTGAGGATCATCAAATGGAAAACTGATCACACAAAGCAAGATTTGCTTACTGGCTTTTCACTACTATCCTGTCTTAGTTGTAATCAATTAGTTTTTTCGTAGTGGATGCTAGATGTAGAAATAATTATGCATTGGCTTTGCCACTTAACTTAAGTCTCTTCCATACATTGAGATGAAACTTCGTTATTTATTTTTTCATGTTTATCATGTAGGCGGGTTGATGGCGATGGAGGGACCAATTCTGTGTCGTCATGTAATGCAACCAAAGCTACCTGCTGCACTAATCAGCAACTCATTGACCAAATCTGGGCAACTTGGAGCTGTATTCTTGGGTGTTGTGTCTAAATACAGGAATATTACTAGATTCCTTTCTCCAATCTCAACCATCTGCGAAGAACAGTCCTATTTGTTGTAGTTGTATCTCGTCTTCTGATGGTAATGGATACATGGCTGGAAAGTTCAATGAGAATGATGAAGATTATGTTAATTCTAATGTGCTAGAAGCAGGTAATCTCTTCATAGTATGGTTGTATGTTTTTATGTATATCATAGACATTCAAGTTTTACTTAATCTTTGTTCAGTTATCACTTTGAACTTCATTTTCTTGGTGAGATGAATTGTTTAAGATTTAAAGTTCTCCATTGCATCACTAGACCAGTACCAGCAAAAGAAAGTGTCTGAATTTTGCTTTTCATATTTCATTCTTGTTGGAGTCATATCTAATTTTGAATGCCAAGAGAATCCACCATTTGCACACATATATAAATGTTAGTGGTAGAAATGTGTTAAGCTGGAACTTGTGTTAAAGAATAGGACATGGCTGGGACAGTTATCCTCCATAGCTAGGTGGTGTGCTGGGTTCGGGGATGGATTTGCTGGTAATGATCTCAAGCAGAGGATTGTCCCCTATCCCCATCTCTCTCCATTGTCAACCCTGTAGGCCTGTAATATTTATGACTGTGAAAGACCATGTGATCTACCCATGTTTTGTGATGAGTATTTGACTAAATTTGAGCTTGGTTTGCAATGGGTTGAGTTTGATTTGAATTGGATTTTCAAATTGAAGCAATTTGAATTGTGTCTATCTCGAGCGGCTCTACCGACCTCGATTATCGCCCTACAGACTTGTGGTCGAATGATTCGAGTAGATTGGTAGTAGCTAAGTATCGAGTAAAAATGTTGCTGGGTCGAGAACTCTGTAGTTAGCTCAGCTCGAGTCCTTACTTTGACCAATTGTTACTCGATATCGTTTTATCGACTTGGTGTTGTGATCGATCGAGTTGGACCAGTGGTCGATAGACTTGGTATCGAGTTGAGGTTGATAGACTAGGTATCGAGTTGACATATGGTCGATCACTCAATGCGGTCGAAATGGGACTAGGCGAGGTGAGCTGGAGATCCAGACGATCGACGATCACCAGAAGATGATCGGAGACGGAGTGGATGCGAACCTAGAAGACAATTAATGGTTGAGATACTAGCTAGGATCTCTCGGATCAAGGAGGACCATCGGATCGCCGTCTAGGTTATAGAGTAGCAGGTCTAGTAAGTATGGCTGTATGTGGGAGTCATTCCTAGCCTTTGATGATGATCCTTAGGGTAGAAGGAACTCATCCAAGGGTGGAGGGTGACTCAAGAGTAGTACAAATAGAGAGGGAGGGGTAGCCTTCCTCCTCTTGAAGGTTTTAGAGGTTTTGGCTCCTTTGAGTTTTTTTCCCACTTTGTTGTGAGGCTTTGTAAACCTCCCTTTTAGGAATGCAAATTATTTTCTCTTATGCTTGAATTTACTTTACGCATTTAAATTCAGCAATTAAATTCCGCAATTTACATTCTTGCAATTCGCTTCTTGCACATTTGGATTTGTCTCCACTCCTTCTAAATGCTTGTGGATCTTGTGCTGAGGATGCACGATTGATGGATGAGTCTTCTTCAGACCATATCCTAATCATCTAGACAAATCTTGTGTTCTTTCTTGCAAGAAACCGATCTTGTATGCTTAAGTGAATCATTCTTCTAGATCGTGTTTGAGGGGTTTTGGATTTGTGTTCTTACTTGCTGTGACGTGTGGGAGGTTATCCAAGATCATTTTGATCATCAAAACCCCACGAGCAAGTCCAAGATAAAGTTATCAAGTTTTGCTCAAACTTGGTTTGTTCTTCCTTCAAAGTGAAAAGGTCTAAAGTTTAAAGTCAATCCTTGCGATTGAAGGTTGGAATAAGTTCCTCTCATCCTTAGGATCACATCTACCAAGTTTCGTTAGTTTTTGTCCAACCGATCAAAAGATTCCTCAAATTAGCTTTTGAGTTCGTGCTATTCTTAGCTCTGTTCTTCTTGCTGTTTTTGAGCCTGGTCATACCGCCCTTCGTGTGGTCATATCGGATTCTGGTGCTACCAGATTCAACCTGGTCATACCGGACTCGCAGAAAAAGTTCCTCCATTTCATTTACTCCTTTTGATTGAATTGTTTGTGGGCTTGGTTGAATCATTTTGAGTGGGGAAAATTTTTATTTAGGATCATTCACCCCCCTCTGATCACCATTTCGGTCCTCCAATTGGTATCAGAGCCTGTTTTGCTTTTCCATAGATCTTGACCGGTCTCGAGAGTCATAGAGATGGACAAGTATTCCACCAAGCATACCATCTTTTCTGGAGATGATTTTCCTTTCTGGAAATCTCAGATGGAGTCGTACATCACTGCCCAGGGCTTCCTGATATGGTAGAAGGTGAAACTCTCGTATGAGGTTCCTGCCGATGAAAATGTCAAGGCCGGCAATATGGCTGACGTTGAGACGAACGCTAAGGCAAGGAACATCCTCATACAGGGTCTTAGCCGCAGTGAGTACGATAGGATTTCTCACCTCCATTCTGCTCATCAGATTTGGGTGACCCTCGATGCTTACTGAAGGACCATGTGGAGGTCCATCCATGTTTGTGATGAGTATTGACTTTATTTGAGCAAGGTGTGCTCAAGTTTGAGTTTGATTTGGATTGATTTTCAAAATGAAGCAATTTGAGTTGTCTCTGCCAGGAGTGGCAGTACCGGCCGTATGGGCGTGGTAGTGACGAGTTGGATGGGTTTATTGCATATCATTATGGGCATTGCTATGAAAGGTTTTTCCTTGTCTTTGATGGTTGCAGGGCGACGGTGCTAGGTCAAGGTGAGGCGGAGGATGACCAGGACTAGGCGAGGAGCGTCGGAGGTCCAGACGGTTGGGAGATCGCCGGAAGATAATCGGAGACGGAGTCCGGGCAAGTCAAGAAGACAAGGAAAGGAGATGATGCTAGCTTTGCAGGGCGACGGTGCTAGGTCAAGGTGAGGCGGAGGATGACCAGGACTAGGCGAGGAGCGTCGGAGGTCCAGACGGTTGGGAGATCGCCGGAAGATAATCGGAGACGGAGTCCGGGCAAGTCAAGAAGACAAGGAAAGGAGATGATGCTAGCTAGATGCCACGTGGATCAATGAGGGCCGTCGGATTGAGGTCTAGTTGATAGGTTAGCGGGTCTAGGTAGTATGCTTTGAAAACCGTGCAAGAAAACCCGGTATGTGTGTGGGTTTTGGGTTAGCCCTTGCATGGCTGTGTGTGTGGGTTAATCCTAGCCCTTAGATGAGTGCTCTAAGGTTGAGGGACTCATCCAAGGGTGGTAGGTGGCCCAAGAGTAGTATAAATAGGGGTGGAGGGGTAGCCTCCTTCCCTTGAAGGTTTTGAGGTTTGTGAATGTTCCTTTGAGCTTTGCCCACATGAAAGTGAGGCTTTGTAGCCTCTCCTTCCAGAAATGAAAGTTTTATCCATCCATCTCTGAATTTATTTTGCGTATTTACATTATGTCCTTACTTTACGCAATTTAAATTCAGCATTTACATTCCTGCAGTTACATTCTCGCAATTTACTTTCACGCAATTTGGATTTGCCTCCCCTCCTTCTAAATGCTGTTGATCTTGGATGTTTTGAGTGTGTTCATATGGTTTTACATCTCTTTTGCACTCTTGGATTGAGTAGAGAACATCTTTTCTTCCAAGTTCCAACTTTGTTCAGAACTTGTTCTTTGCGCAGCATTTAGTATTTGCTTTTTATAAAAATCTATAAAACTCCTTTTTAAGTGATTCTTATTTGATGAGGTGTGGGACTCTGATATCCACCTGCATAAAAATTTTGGAGTTCACTTGTTTCACCGTTTGGGTGCCATGAGGTGAAAACCGGGCCCCAAATTTTCTGCTCGAAGTTCTTGACTGACTGTGTTCTTCAATTTTTCCTATTTTTTTGGTAAGGCTTTTTGAGGAGAAATTTTGTGAAGCTCTTCACGACTCTTCTGCTCATAGGGAGAAAAATTCTCAAAATTGTGTGAGCTACAGAAACCCACCAACCTCCTGTTCAAATTGAGGACAAGTTCTGGAAATTCTGCTTTTGCTTTTCTGAAAGTGACTTTTGTGATTTGAATTGATGTCCTTTCTGAAAGCAAGAGTTTGATTGATTCCTTTTTATCTTGAACACTAGACAACCAGGATTGTGACTCAAAAATCCCCACATATTTTATGGTACTTATCCATGCAAGCTAGGGGTACACATAGTTGTCTAGTTTTTCGGGCTTTTCACGATTTCCTTTGAGAGATCTTGTCGAGGTTTTTGTTGGAGTATTTTGGGGGAAAATTTATTTGCGACCATTCACCCCCCTCTGTTCGCCATCTCGGTCCTTCACTTACCATGAGGGCACCACCCAAATCCAGACGGTGAGACAGGACCAATTCTAGCGTGATTACAACAAGTTTGATTAACACGCTGGTGAGAGTCTTGATGAGTGCTTTGGTCGATTTACGAAGATTTTGAGCGATTTTTGAGCAGTTAGTTGCGTATACCCTAACTCGGATAATGCTTGACATTTCTTGACTGCACACGATCTTCGAGTTTGGGAGATGAAGGTGACCACTGTCAAGGACACTACCGACTTATCAACTCTGACTCTTGACGGGCTTTATTCCCGTCTCAAGACTCATGAGATCGATGTTGTCTCTCGCAAGACAAAATCTCAGTCGATGGCTTTGGTCTCCGATCCCACTGGATCCACTTCGGATTCTTCTGCCGGTTTTTCCCTCTCCACCCTTTGCGAGCTAACCGATTACCAACTGAAAAAATTTCCAGAAAATGAGCTTGCTCTTTTGGCTCGTAAATTTTCTCATGCATACAAGAGGGTGAGGGAGAGAAACAGAGGTGGCACGATCACCTGCTTCGAGTGTGGTGGCCCCAACCACATTCAAGAGAACTGCCCCAAGCAGGACAAGGGCAAGATCGATTCTGGCAGTTAGACAGAAAATGACTACATTGACAAGAACCATAACAAGAAGCCTCCAGCTCATGACCCGACACGTGAGAAGAAGTACCACAACTTCTCAAAGAACTAGAAGCTCTTCCACCGCGTCCTCGCCGCACTCGATGATATCAACCTCTCCGACACAGAGACCTGGAGCAATGAGGGCGAGGATGATCCGCAAGAGAAGACCAAAAGCGGCAACAACTTCACCGGGATGTGCTTCATGGCGGATCATATTGATCATCAAAACCCCACGAGAAGATCATCTTGATCATCAAAACCCCACAAGCAAGTCCAAGATCAAGTTCTCAAGTTTCACTCAAACTTGGTGTGTTCTTCCTTCAAAAGCGAAAAAGGTATGAACTTTGACATCAATCCTTGCGACTGAAGGTTGGAATCAGTTCCTGACATCCTTAGGATCACATCTACCAAGTTTCGTGAGTTTTTGTCCAGCCGATCAAAAGATTCCTCAATTTAGCTTTTAAGTTCGTGCTATTCTTGGCTCTATTCTTCCTGCTGTTCTTGAGCCTAGTCATACCGCTCTTCGTGCGGTCATACCGAATTCTGGTGCTACCGGATTCAACCCGGTCATACCGGTCTCGTGGGAAAACTTCCTCCATTTTATTTGCTCCTTTTGATTGAATTGTTTGTGGGCTTAGTTGAATCATTTTGAGTGGAGGAAATTTTTTTTTGGGATCATTCACCCCCCCCCCCTCGATCGCCATTTCGGTCCTCAAAACTGTCTTATAATGGAAATGTTTGGGACCTACCAAATAGGATACACCCAAGTTCCTTTGGGTGTTGATCTTCTGTGTGGCATGTGTTCTACATGCTACAATACGGATATGATGTGTATTGGAGGGTAATCTCAAACTATTTTTCTATCTAAATAACTTCATAAAATGGTACCAGCATGGAGTTCAACAAGTAAATCATGACATATCTGAAGTGCTACTTTGTTTGTTTTTCCCTTTCTAATTCAGTTGTATTGTAGAACTACATGGAATTAGCAAGAGTGAGATATAATAGTCAATAGTGTCAATCATATTTATCGGCTGCTATTTGTCTTATCACTTTATGTGACTCTGCTGGTATTGTTGTACTATCATACTGCCAAGTCATATTATATCATGCTAGTATCGTGTATTAGTGTGGATAGAACATACAAGTTTCTGGGTTTAAAAATATCTTTGAAACAAAATATTATCGAATCTGACTCAAATTGAGTTCCACTTATAAAAATAATAAAAAAAATAGGCGATTGTCCATTAACTAATGTGTTAACAGTAGTATTCTGGATGTGCATGTCCCTTGCTTACTGTTTTGAAGGTAGCCTTGTTTTTTGTTTTTTATTCCAGTTGAGATTAGAAGTGGGGCAGACGGATATGTAATCAAGATGCGAGATGGGAAAAACTTGCGATGTGTGCATAATAATTCTCAAGGGCGAAATATTCCGGAGAGTGCACCGCAACCCGATGTTGTTTTGAAGATTCAAGAAAACTTGAGATGTGTGCATAATAATTCTCAAGGGCGAAATATTCCGGAGAGTGCACCGCAACCCGATGTTGTTTTGAAGATTCAAGATGGAAGTGAAACTTTACTTCCAATCATTGTTTGTATGTACAACTCTTAATTCGATCTGGAAGTTTGAAGTTAAAACATTTCATTTATTTTAACATGTGTACTTTTTTTTTCTCCGTGGAGATGCCAAGCGTATTTCTGATGGCTGCTATTCGCAATGTCCACATTGTAATACCTTATTTTATTGTTACTCTTTACTCCCATTTATTTTGATTGATACAGTCAGTCAATAACCCTTTTTTGTTATAAGCAAGACCTACCATATATAAAGTTGTGAAGGAGATGATTGATAAGATGGGATATGAGGTAAGCTTATTTGCAAGCATTTGTAGTTGTTACATTGAGTTGGTCCCAAAGAAGTATACACAATATCATTCTCATTCATATAATCCTTCTGTATTGATGGTGGGTTTTGGTTTTGTTGAGTTAATCTTGTTATCTCTAACTTGGTCTGCGTTAGTTTGTTGTTTTCGGATTCCGTGTTTTTTAGAGTCCAGGTTCAGTTTTCGATAAGTAACGGTTTGTGCCGGATTAGAAACAGTAATGGGGGAGTTAAGTATTTGCTTTGTTGTGTTTTGGTCAAATGCAGAGTATGTTTTGATTACGATCAGAGTCCAATTCTATTCCTATAAACTCTTGAGTATAAGTAATAGAAAGAAAAACAGAAAAGGTGTGGAAGTTGTGCACCGCAAAAAATTCTGAGTGTTTGTCTATTCCATCGATATCTTCTTGCTCTGAACAAAGTGCTGGTTTCTATTTTGCCACAAGGAAGTTCAGAATTTGCGTTGTGCTCTGCAAGCTCTGTTTCTTTGGCTTCTGGTGTGTATTGCCGGAAGAGAGAACAAGATCTAGGCTTTTGGTTTCAACAGTTGGTATCAGAGCCATTGCTGAATTCAGCTTCCAACGACAATTTTAGGGAATAGATCAGCATCTGGTGAGCAACGTCCAGCAGCGGCAAAGCTGGCCGACCCGTCGGCAGCAGGCATCAAGATGGCGACAAGTGGATTACCAATTCAGTACCCTATGCTTGATGACACGGACTATGGCCTTTGGGCTGTGAAGATGAAGATCATCCTCCGTTCGCTTGGTATATAGCAAGCAATAGAAGGCGAAGCACTGATCGATGAAGAGAGAGATTAGGCACTCTAGCAGCAATCTCTCAGTCAATCCCAGATAACGTCATGATGGCTATTGCCAGCATGGAAACAACAAAGGAGGCGTGGGAGGCAATAAGAGATATGTGTGTCAGGGAAGATCGCGTCAAGAAAGCAAGAGCACAGGTACTGAAGTGTCAATTTGATCGGTTGATAATGGGAGATGGCGAGAGTATTGTGGATTTCTCACAAAAAATGACCGCTCTGGTGGGCGAGATACGGTCACTTGGTGCTGAGTTGAAAGATGACATAGTTGTGGGAAAGTTGTTCAGTGCCATGCCTGATCGCTTCATGCAAATCGTAGGCACGATTGAGAAATTTAATGATGTCAAAAATATGTCATTGCAAGAAGCTATAGGGTGCTTGAGAGCGTTCGAAGAAAGTACCAAAGGAAGGCGCCATGCTCACAGTGAGAAGGGGAGCAATTGATGCTTACCCGTGCACAGTGGGAAAATCTAAGCACAAAGGACAAGAAGCATGACGAGGTCACAAGCTCTGGAACGAGGGCGACAAACTATCGAGGCCGGGGTCACGGCCGTGGATGTAACTTTGAAGGAAGCCGTGAAGATGATTGTGAAGATAGGAAATCCAGGAAGTTTGATAAAATCAAAGATTAAATGCTATAATTGTGACATGATGGGGCATTTTCGAAGTGAGTGTCGCAAGCCAAAAAGGGAGCAAGCACACTATATTGCGAAGAAGGGTGATTTTGAACCTGCTCTATTGTTGACCGAATTATGTGACAGTGTTCAGATTGTCCAGGATGAAGAAAAGGTGGACATGCTTAATGAAGATAAGGTATTTCCTGATCTCAGTACTGATTTGGATGCAGCTGGAGGAACATGGTTTCTTGACACAGGGGCAAGTAATCATATGGTTGGATCCAAAGAACTATTTTTTGAGCTTGATGAATCTGTTAAAGGCACTGTGAAGTTTGGAGATGGATCGCTTATGAACATTTGTGGGTGAGGTTTAGTTCTACTAAATTGCAAGAACAACGATCATAAGTTGCTCACACAAGTGTATTTCATACCACAACTCAAGAGTAGAATAATAAGCCTTGGCCAGCTCGATGAAAACAATAGTAAGATTGTAGTCGAGGATGGAGTTATGCATATTTATGATCGTGCTGGGTTACTTTTGGCTCGGGTAAGGTCACAAAATAGGCTATATGCGCTGGACCTGAAGACAACCGAACCAGTCTGTTTGCTAGCAAATGTATCGGACAGAGCTTGGTTATGGCATAACCGTTATGGGCATTTGAATTTCCGAGCCTTAATGCATCTCGGTTTGAAGTAGATGGTGGAAGGAATGCCGGTTGTGGATCATGTAGAGCAGTTTTGTGTCGGGTGCTTTTTAGGAAAACAACACCGGCGCCCTTTTCCTCAAGTATCCAAGTACCGGGCAGAACAAGTTCTTGAGCAAGTGCAAGCGACCTGTGTGGCCCAATCACACTAGCTACGCCAGCAGGTAATAATTTTTTCTTGCTAATGGTGGATGATCACAGCAGGTACATGTGGATTGAGCTACTCAAAGAAAAGAGTGATGCTTTTTGTTACTTTAAGAAATTTCAAGCTACCATGGAAAATGAAAAAGGGAAGAAGTTGAGAGCTCTCCGAACGGAAAGAGGAGGTGAATTCATGTCAGTTGAATTTGAAATGTTCTGTGAAGAAGAGGGCATTAAGAAGCTTACAACGGCTCCTTATTCACCGCAACAAAACGGGATTGTGGAGCGGTGGAATCAAACCATGGTGGAAATGGCTCGATGCTTGTTGAAAAGCAAGGCAGTACTCGGAAAATTCTGGGGTGAAGTTGTAAAGATGGCAGTGTATATCTTGAATAGATCTCCAACTCGAAGTCTTGAGGGCAAGACTCCATATGAAACTTGGCATAATCGCAAATCAAAGGTACAACATCTCCGAACTTTTGGATTCATAGCACATGTTAAAATTGTTAAACCAGGTCTTAAGAAGCTAGATGATCGAAGTATTCCTATGGTGCTATTTGGATATGCTGAGGGAGCTAAGGCATATCTCGTATATGATCCAAAGAATAACAGAGTTCATGTAACTCGGGATGTTGTATTTGAAGAGGAGAGACAATGGAATTGGGATCGTCAGAAGATTCAAATTGCAGTACATTTTCTTGGCATTTTCCCCCTGACCGTGAAGAACATCAAAACTCGAGTGATGTTACACCAGTCAGGGAATCTGGACAACCAGATTTAGACGTTGATGTGTCGGTTCAAGGCTTGTCAACTCTATTTTCAACTTCTGCAATTTCTGGTGCAGCTTCTTCAGCGTCTTCAAAATCAGCATCTCCGGATCTCAATCAGAAGACTCGGTCCTTGCAAGAACTCTATGATGTAACAGAACCGATGGAGATGGCTGAAGAGATCGGGTTGTGCTTATTAGGTGCCGAAGAGCCAGGAAGTTTTGATGGTGCGGTTGAGTATGGATGCTGGAGGAATGCAATGCAGGAAGAGATGAATTCCATTCGAGATAATGACACTTGGGAATTAACAGATTTGCCAAATGGGAAGAAAGCAATAGGTTTAAAGTGGGTTTTGAAAGTTAAAAAGGATCCACAGCTATTGTTAAGCATAAAGCTCGCTTGGTGGTAAAAAGGTACGTGCAAAGGCATGGAATTGATTTTGATGAGGTCTTTGCACTAGTGGCAAGAATTGAGACATGAGGTTGCTAATTACGCTAGCTTCTCAAGAGACATGGCAAGTACATCATATGGATGTAAAGTCAGCGTTTGTAAATGGCGATTTAAAATAAGAAGTATTTGTTTCGCATCCACTTGGTTTTGAAGTAAAAGGGAATGAAACTAAAGTGCTAAAACTTAAGAAAGCACTATATGGCTTGAAACAAGCCGCACGAGCTTGGAATGCAAAATTGGATAGAACTTTGGCCTCCCTTCGGTTTGAGAGATGTCCTTTGGAGCATGCAGTTTATAAAAGGAGTCAAGGAAGCAAGACATTGAAAGTTGGGGTGTATGTAGATGACATGATCACAACCGGCCCAGATATTCGGGAGATTGAAAGCTTCAAAGATCAAATGAGTGATTTGGGTTTGTTATCATACTATCTCGGCATTGAAGTAAAACAAAGCACAGATGGTATTTCTTTGTGTCAGTCGGCATATGCTTTGAAGATTTTGGAGAAGTGTGGAATGTCAGGTTGTAATTCAACTTCTACTCCCATGGAGGAAAGGTTGAAGCTAAGTAAGGTCAGTACGAATCCTCCAGTTGATGCAACAATGTTTGGAAGTATAGTGGGTAGCCTCAGATGCTTGGTAAATACTAGAACAGATATAGCTCATGCTGTTGGCATTGTTAGTCGCTACATGGAAGCACCCACAACGCAACATATGGTTGCAGTTAAACAAATTTTGTGATATGTGAAGGGTAGACTAAGTTTTGGGTGTTTGTACACTCGGAAAAAGGAAGAAGAACCAGGTTTCATAGGATACACTGACAACGACCTTGCTGGCGATTTGAATGACAGGAAGAGCACCTCGGGTGTAATTTTTTTTCTTGGGTCAAACTTGATTAGCTGGGTTTCATAGAAACAAAAAAGTTGTAGCACTATCATCGTGTGAAGCCGAATATATCGCAGCTACAGCAGGCGCATGTCAGAGAGTTTGGTTCGGTAGGTTACTTGCAAGTCTGATGCACCGACCAGTGAAGGTAGTTCTGAAAGTGGACAATAAGTCAGCAATTTTATTATGCTAAAATCCAGTTCACCATGATTGAAGCAAACATATTGCTACCAGGTATCACTACATAAGAGATTGTGTCGAAAACGGAGAAATAGATGTTGAGCATATTTCAACATATGATCAGCTAGCAGACATTTTGACAAAAGCTCTAGGAAGAGTTAAATTCACTGAGATGCGACACCGGCTCGGTGTTGTGGAGGTGAAGACAGGAGAACAAGATTAATGGGGAGATTTGTTGAGTTAATCTTGTTATCTCTAACTTGGTCTGCGGTAGTTTGTTGTTTTCGGATTCTGTGTTTTTAGAGTCTAGGTTCGGTTTCAGATAAGTAACGGTTTTTGTCGGTTTGGTCGAATGCAGAGTCTGTTTTGATTATGATCAGGGTCCGATTCTATTCCTGTAAATTTTTTAGTATAAATAATAGAAAGAAAAACAGAAAAGGTGTGGAAGTTGCGCACCGCAAAAAATTCTGAGTATTTGTCTATTCCATCGATATCTTCTTGCTCTGAACAAAGTGCTGGTTTCTGTTTTGCCGCAAGGAAGTTCAGAATTTGCGTTGTGCTCTGCAAGCTCTGTTTCTTTGGCTTCTGGTGTGTATTGCCGGAAGAGAGAACAGGGTCTGGGCTTTTGGTTTCAACAGGTTCCAGGTAAAACTTGTTCGGATAAACAAAAGAATTCAAGAAGAATACTGTGCTGAACTGTATCTAACAAAGGTACTTAAATAGTTGAGTAATTCTTTTTTTTTTTAGAATTTGATTCATGTTCAATGGGTACAATACTATCATTTATTGTTCTAAACTAGAAACCACCTGTACTGCAGATTGGAGATCATACAGAGAGTATCACCTTTGATCTTCTACCTTCAGATGCTATCAACATTGCTGTTCGCTGCAAGGTATTATTATGCATGTTAAAGGTTCCTATTGCTGTCTTTTATGTCTGTCATTCCAGAAGATGAGAATTCATCGATTAGTTCTCTGATTTTCTCTGTTGTTTCCCTACATTTTGTTTCTAATATCTCCTTATAGATTCCATCAATTAGCTTACTTTTCTGAATGTGGTTTGTTGCATTTTTGCAATAATTACCACAGAGATGCATGCTCACAGATGTTAATGCATAATA
The DNA here is from genome assembly GCA_036346275.1 of Otatea glauca. Lineage (NCBI taxonomy): Eukaryota > Viridiplantae > Streptophyta > Magnoliopsida > Poales > Poaceae > Otatea > Otatea glauca. The sequence goes on along the minus strand of CM070725.1, from coordinate 24,665,665 downwards.
TAGTTAATGGTGTCAAGAAACATGCGATACTGGAAGTTAATAATATTTTCTGCAGTTTTATAACCCTGAATCAAAGGCAAACATGTCATGCTCTTCTCAGTTTACATATAGAATGTGAGTAAATAATGTTATTTTAAACGTACATCTTAGACAATCTTTCGCAGCTAACATGATTTTAACTCTATCTAACCTCAACTATAGAAACAACTGCATCAATATTTATTCCATTGCCCTTGACACGTTCCTATACAAGTCCATAGAAGTCTTGCATGCAGTGATGGCATAAGATCTGTCGAGCCAGCAAGAATGGCGGTCGCAGCTGGTGTGTCAGACGGGTTGTTGTTTACAGAACTTGACAGGTACTTTGTTTTGGGAATCTAATTATGTCTACCATTGAGTGAATGAAATCAATAGTGATGCAGCAGTTGTGGTCTTGTTGGTTTGTATATTTGTACACAAACTTGTTTAGTTATCCTGACAACAAAAAATATACTTGAATTGTAATGTGCATAAGAGTTGTGCAGTCACAGACCTTTGAGAGAAGTGGTTTAACAGAGTTTTATTTAATGGCAAAGAGTCACTGATGAACTGATAGTTTTCTTCCTTGTATCCAATACTGTGGTTCCTTAAGGAGATTTGTATTATTTTACTATTTAAGATCTAGAAAGCTCATCTATTGACCTGTATGTTTATTTTTCTTAAAATTGGCTTTTGAATTTTTTATCAGACCTGACGGACAGCCTTTCGTTGAGGATCAAGAGTTTGGATTGGTGCGGCACATGCTCATTGCAGCTCTCGAAGAGAGATACAAAGATGCCGGTAATAATACCATCTTCTAATGGCCTTATTCCGATATATCAACACACTCAAAATAATGCATCATATCTGACTATCTGACAAGGACTTCATGTAGTATTGTCTTCTCGAGATAATTTGAAATGCTAAACAGACATCATTTTGGAAAATATAAATTCACTTAATGGGACATCAAGTAGCTGGGGCAAACGAAAAATTGATCTCACATATTAGTTTTGGAAAATAATGAAATTTAGTTGATATCCTACCAGAGTTATTTATATTGTAGGTTGATCGATTTATCTCTTTGTTTCTGCAGCAACATGGAGGGACAAACTGATGCAGCTGAGGTCTAAGCGGAAGAACTGGGCCTAAAAGAAAGGTTCTCAACTCGTGCTCGTTTTTTCGTCCAATCATTCTCCTTTTGCAGAATTGTGATTGTTTTTCACTGTTACTCGTTTGGATGATGTAAATAAAGACAATGTCCTGCTGCATTCCAGATGACTGATGCTGGTTATGGTTCTGTTTAATTAGATGTATATATTATTTGGCCCTAAGAACTGGCTTCTGTAAATTCAGACTAAGTTTCAGAGTAAGAACTAATCCATGATAAATATGTGCGTCGTGTTTGTGGGAGCATTGGGCATTTTGTCCTGTTCCTTTTCCGAAAATCAAATAATTGCTGACACGTGGACTGCCTCATCAGTGCCAGGCTGCCAGCGGTCTGGTTTTTACAGGCTGCTTGTAACCAAGTGAAGTTTCGTGGTCGAGATGAGGTCCGGCAACATGTTGACAGCATCAACGTTAACTTCATCAAGAGCCGGGCTTTTAGTGGTACTACTATTGCTGGAGATATTGCATGTCGTATTTTCCGACAAAACATGCTGCTGCTGGGCTACAGTACATGCACATCAGAGCTCAGTGTGATTTTTCTTCGAGCAGTGCTTCAATGCTTTCTCTCCTAATACAAGTTACACAAATCTTGAAGCCAGCGAAGGGGTAAGTAATTACTATCTACCCTTTATTCATGCTTTAATATTTGTGCAACTGTAAAAAAGAAAAGCATTGAAGCACCTCTCTTTTTCTTCATATCAAGTGTTTGCCATTATCCTGTATTATTGCAGCAATTTGTCGTCCCTGGAAAGGTATTCACCTATCAGTTAATTCCAGATTCAGCACACATAGAATGGGGGCATCTAATTTAAGCGTGAGACCAACCAACCAGTCTTCAGATTCAGCAGTACAAATTGCGCATTTTGCAGATGAGTAAAGTGCAGCCTAGGACTTTTATTTGCACTTAATAGTATTGATTGATAATATGATAGTTTAAACCAGTTAAAATTTGGCAATATGGTTGCTAAGTAAGGTCAGCATTTCCTAATAAAAAGTATGGTTAGCAGGAAGCTAGTTAATTTGCCCAACGACACCTGAAAAGTTCATTCAGTATCTAAATGGCCATTGGTTTCATCACAATTACATGTTTACACGTTGTTTAGTTTTAGAAAATGTTTCATGTAATCTTTAGTTACCAACTTAAGTAGGATTTAGACTTCTATAATTCTACTGACTCACTTTCTCATATTTAGGGAGCTAAATGTGCCGTCCGCTGGTACAAGGATCCAAATTGAGACACCCATGCAAGTTTAGGGCTCTATAATGCACTTCACCCTTTGCAAATCTAGCCGTCTTTTTGCGCTCCATGAGGAAAGAATTGAGTGAGTTCCGTTGCTAATCTCCATTCGAACACTTAATTTTTCTGGAGACGGTGTTTTACACCTTCTTGAATGCTTTCCCAGTAAAACCTTTGTAAGATTGTACGAGTGGAGAGCATTTTATTCCCTATTTTTTTTGTTATCATATTGCTTGTACGGTTGTACTAAAAATGTCTTTCCACCAACATTTTTTACGCCTCTCTCTCTCTGCGCAAACAGGCTAATCTTCTCCGGTGACCATGATCATGTACCTTAACATTAGCTATTACCAAGTCCCAACAGGGATACTCGGCCGGCTCCAAATCCGCTTGTTGATTGGCAGCTCTGTTCACGAGAAGAAAGTAGCGCTGAAAGAAAGAAAGGAGGAAAGGCGATGCCTTTCTTCTAACATTCACTACTACAGTACAGGCAATCCTTGTCGGCATATCACTGCCGGTTAGAACCGAGCCGGCAGTGATAACATATCTCTGCCGGTTCGAAACTTAAGTTGGGGGGAGACCTTATCACTGCAGGTTCAAGCAACCATCCGACAGTAAAAAGCAAGATATCACTGTCGGTTTGAGACAACAACCGGCAGAGATATATCACTGCCGGGTCGTCCTTAAACCGGCAGTGGTACTTAACTTTTCACTGCCGATTTGAGACTAGAACCGGCAGTGATATTATTTTCCCGCGCAATATGATTTTCCCGCGCAATCCAAGCTTATCACTGCCGGTTCTGCGCAGAACCAGCAGTGATAAGTCGTTTATATATTTGAGACCCCTGCCTCCCGACCGATCGAGCAAAGACAGAGAGGCGCTCTGTGTTTGCTCGATTTGTAGATTGCGACGATTTGCTGCTGAAAAATTTATTAAAATTCATATTGTACTTCTTTTCGAGGTTAGTAATTTGATCTCTATTTTTGTAAATAATAAAAAATTGCCACATGGATATTTACATAATGAAAAAAGGTTCATGTATTTTCCAATTTTGAAATAATAAAAACTTGTTAGATGGATATTTACCTAATGAAAAATGTTGATGTATTTTAATGTACTCAAAGTATATCCTAAGTATTTACAATTTTTTTCAAAATTTTAAATAATAAGAAATTGTAAGATGGATATTGACGCAATGAAAAAAGATTGATATATTTTAATATAGTCCAAATATATCCTAACTATTTACAATTATTTTCATGTTTTACAATACTAAAAAATTGATACATGGATATTTACATAACGAAAAAAGGTTGATGTATTTTAATATAGTCAAAATTGCTACATAGGTTTTTAAATCTAATCGTTTACAATTATTTGTTATTTGCAATTATATGCTTATGTAATGTTTGATTTAATTAATTGTAGATGGACCGAAGGTGGATGTATGACACGAACCGTTGCGGGGCAGAGTTTTTTAATGGTGTGAATTATTTTCTAAACATGGCTGCGGCGCACAAGTCGAAGAATCTGGCGGACTACATGTGCTGTCCATGCGTTGATTGCAAAAATCAGAAGCTGTTTTCTACCATAGAGTCGATACGTGCACACTTGCTTCGAAGAGGTTTTAAGGCTGGCTATACCTGTTGGACCAAGCATGGCGAAGATGAGATTGTACATGAAGGGCAACACATTACTAAAGATGACGGGGACAACGATATAACGGCAGTTGAAGATACGTTTGTCAATAGCCACGACGACGATCTGGATCAAATGTTGCGTGATGGGGAGGGAGACTTCACGAGTGAAAGAGAGTTTCAAAAGTTCCAACATATGGTACAGGACTCCACAACACCATTGTACCTAGGCTGCAAGGAGGAGCACAAAAAATTGCAGACCGTGCTTACACTACTGCAGTTGAAGGCAAGCAATGGTTGGTCCGATAAGAGCTTCACCGAGCTGTTATGTCTCTTAGGGGATTTGCTTCCAGAGGGTAACGTGTTGCCTACAAGTACGTACCAGGCCAAGCAGGTTGTCTGCCCGTTGGGACTGGAAGTACAAAGGATACACGCATGTCCAAACGATTGCATGTTGTATCGCAATGAGTTTGCGGACTTGGATGGCTGTGATGTTTGCAAAGCAAAGCGATATAAGGGTAACGATGATGACATCGATAATGACGATGTCAGGGTGAAGCGTGAGAAGATGAGATCCCCCCATAAGGTGGTATGGTATGTTCCTATAATTCCCCGTCTGAATCGATTGTTTGTGAACAAAAGGCATGCCCAATTGCTACGATGGCACGCCGAAGAGCATAAGAAGGATGGAATGCTCAGACAACCTGCTGACTCTGTGCAATGGAGGAACATCGACAGAAAATATAAGAAGCACTTCGCATATGATGTGAGGAATATAAGGTTCAGGTTGAGTACGGATGGGATGAATCCTTTCGGCAACATGAGTAGCCGTCATAGCACTTGGCCGGTAACTCTATGTATCTACAACCTTCCTCCTTGGCTTTGTATGAAGCGGAAGTACATTATGATGCCACTACTGATCCAAGGGCCCAGGTAACCTGGCAACGATATCGATGTGTACCTCAAACCATTGGTTGAGGATCTTCTAATCTTGTGGAACGATGGAGTACGGGTATAGGATGAGTATAAAAGAGAGAACTTTATCCTACGCGCATTGTTGTTCGTAACCATCAATGATTACCCTGCCCTTGGTAACCTGTCAGGCCAGATGACAAAAGGCTTCAATGGATGCGTCCAGTGCTTAGATGGTATAGCTAGTCGGTGGCTGAAGAACTGTCGAAAAATATCTTACATGCGGCATCGTAGGTTCCTCCGCAAGGATCACCCATACCGCAATAATAAGAGAGCTTTTGACGAGGCAAAGGAGACTGCTTTAGCTCTGAAGAATCACACTGGGAGAGAGATATTTGCGGCTGTAAAGGATCTTAAAATTATTCACGAAAAAGAAGCAGGCAGTACATCTATCCCGAGTTTCCGTGATAAGGCTCCTTTGTGGAAAAAGAGATCAGTATTTTGGGTCCTACCTTACTGGCAGCACTTGGAAGTTCGACACGCAATCGATGTCATGCACATAGAGAAGAACGTGTGTGACAGCTTGCTTGGTATCTTACTGGATATACCTGGCAAAACAAAAGATACTCTCCAAGCACGGATGGACCTTAAAGATATGAAACTCAGGAAGGAGCTGCATCACAAAGACATGGATACAGGGAAAAAGTACCTTCCCGCAGCATGCTACACTCTGAGCAAGAAAGAAAAAATTAGCTTGTGCGAATGTTTGCACGGAGTGAAAGTTCCGTCCGGATACTCTGCCAACATAAAGAGACTAGTCTCAATGAAAGACTTAAAATTAATTGGCATGAAGTCTCACGATTGCCACGTGATGATGACGCAGATGCTTCCAATTGCAATTAGGGGTGTTCTGCTAGAGAAAGTCCGAGACTCAATTATAAAGTTGTGTTCATTCTTCAATGCGATTTCACAGAAGACCATCGATCCATTGAAACTAGATAAGCTGCAGGAAGACGTGGTCCACACTCTCTGCAAGCTCGAGATGTGTTTCTCTCCATCTTTTTTTGATATTATGGTCCCTCTCATTGTTCACATTGTGAAAGAGATACGGATTCTCGGTCCCGTGTTTCTACATCAGATGTATCCTTTTGAGAGGTTCATGGGGGTTATAAAGAAATATGTTCATAACCGACATCGGCCGGAAGGTTGCATTGCAGATGGTTGGGGAACCGAGGAGGTCATTGAGTTCTGCGTCGATTACATAGATCTCAAACCGATTGGTGTGCCTACATCACGGCATGAGGGCAGGCTACAGGGAAAAGGGAAACTGGGCGAGAAATCACTCTGTACAAACAATCTAGCTTCATTCCCACAAGCACATTTCGCAGTTTTGGGACAATCAGTTGTGGTGGCCCCGTATGTCAACATGCACAAGAGCATGCTATCCAGAACAAACCCAACGAAGTCAGAGGGTTGGATCGCGAGAGAGCATAGACATAACTTCGGCGATTGGTTGCGTAGGCACATGATGCATATGGAGACAGAGTGCGCTCAGTTGAAAGTGTTGGCTCGAGGACCGTCAACAACAATTCGGACATTCAAGGATCGACATAAATGGTTTTACATTTTATACAAGAGCACAAGATAAAAAGAGCACCAACCAAAATAGCGGTATCCAGTATAGATGCCTCTGACAAGAAGCGGAAATAGAAAAACCTACTATGGATTCATAGAAGAGATTTGGGAGCTTGATTACGGACCTTTGAAGGTCCCTCTCTTTCGGTGCCAATGGGTAAGACTTCCAAGGGGCATGAACATCGACAAGTATGGTATCACTACCGTGGACCTCAAACTGGTCGGATACAGAGAAGAACCATTCGTACTTGCTAATTCTGTTACACAAATCTTTTTTGTAACCGATCCAGCTAACAAGGAGCGCCACGTGGTTATTCAAGGAAAAAGAAGGATTGTCGGAGTTGAGAATGTTATCGACGAGGAAGAGTACAACCAATTCGATGAGCTTCCTCCTTTCGGAGAGGACGTTGACCTAGGTCTCATGGAAGAGAGTGAGGACGAAGCTACGTACATACGTCGCGATTATAACGAAGGTCGAATCATAACTTAGTTGTCCTAATTAAATACATGTTTATTTTCTCATATGTAACAATTAATGTATTCTTTTCTCATATGTAACAATTTGTGTGAATTAAACTTCATCTGTGTGAATTTTTGTATTTGTGTGAATTTTTGAAGCAATGGTTGGTCCACCGCATTTGTGCGAATTTTTTAAGCATTATTTGATATCGAAGATATTAAAACTATTAAAACAACTAGTATAGTGCCCTGTTTTCCGGTTTCCTTTTCCCAGCACGTAATATATGATCTTTTCCTTTCCTAGAACGTTTGTTTCCTTTTCCTTAATTCCAGGATATTTGTTTCCTTTTCCTTGAGATGATCTTTGGAGGTGGGGAGATCTGCTTGTGGGCCACGAGGATGAGTTAGACACATTAAACAATGGCCATCGGATGTGGGTGAGTAAAGCTGAGGAAAGATCTGAGAGGTTAATTTTGATGGAGGCAAGTTTCTGGGGACGTTTCGCTGGGTGCATGAAGGTTGTGCCATCTCTCGTGGGGTGCATTATTTGGGGTGGACGTAGAAAAGAATGCTTAGGTGCATTATAAAGGGGTATAGATGAGCAATCTATATTTTTAGAATTTTAGACGAAGGTCAAAATTAAGGGGAAATATTTAAGAGAAATATTACATGTCCTGAAGTTTGTTAGGATTTCAAAAATCCCAAAGCAATCAGCCTCTGAAAAAGAAATAAATTGAAAGTTTGACTTCATTGACCTGAACTTACATATCACTGCTGGTTATCTCATTAACCGGCAGTGATAATGGCCTTATCACTGCCAGTTAATGAGATAACCGCGGTGAAATTTAAATATCATCGCGGTTCTATATATTACCCGCGGTGATACTTAATATGCTTACGGTTAATTAGATAATCGGCAAGTGATATTTAAATATCACCGCGGTTCTACATATTACCCGGTAGTGCTAAGTCAACTTCACCGCGGTTATAAATGTGACCCGACGGTGATATTTAGTCATCCTTGTCGGTTTTGTGGAGACCGGCGGTGATAGTCGATCTATATGTATTGAAACGCGCGCCTCCACTCGATTCCGCCGACCTAACGCGCCACCTCCTCGTAGCTCCCCTCCATATCCCCGCCGTCGCCTCGGAGTGCGCCGCCATCTCCCCGCCGTCGCCTCGGAGTGCATCGCATCCCCTCGCCGTCGTCGCCGCCGTCGCACCCCCTCCCTACTCCATCGCCGACTCTGCCCCCTGATCGCTGCCCCCAGCTCGCTGCCTCCTCTCCCCACTCCGTCGTCGGCACCGGTGACCTCCTCGCTGTTCTGTGGCTCACCGAAGGTAGGAACGGCTTCACTTGAGACATAATGTTAAGCAGTTTGCTAGGTTTGATGTGTATGTAATGTGCATATGTTTATTGTTGTATGTTTGATTTGTGCCGTGAGACATAATGTGTATATGCGCTGATTCAGAAAATATGTGCTAACACATCGATAAATGATTATACTAGCGGAATCTTTTGCAACAATATCACAGCTCTTAAAAATCTAAAGTTCTGAAATAGGGCTTTGCTTTGCTGGAAAAGCCATTGGAGTACACATTGTATCATAAAGGCAGAATGATCCTTGTTTAAGGCTTTCAAGTTTTCTGATTAAACAAGCACATGAGTAGGCTTTAATGATAATCATAATAATGGTGTCTCTTAAATTGTTCAAGCTTTTGAAGTATTTGTTAGGTTAATACTCCTGTAAGAAAAAACTTTTAGCGATTTGATTAATATTTCAGTTTTCCTCACAGTTTACATGCACTAGAAAAGTGCACTGACACAACAAAATGTGATTTTAGAGAAATAAAACTTGGCAAATAGGCAACCTCACTGATTTACTCCACCAATTAAAGTTAAAGTTTTAGGTTATAGGATGATTGCTTATATTTATTTTTTATCTATCTTTAGTGCTAATTCTTGCCTTTTGATGAACCATTATCTTGTTATATCACATGTTAATGCTTCAAATTTAGTGTGTCCTACAGTCAATTCTGTCTTTAGCTTAGCATGTGAATCTAGAACAATAGGAGTTTATTAGTGAAAGCATCAAGAATATTTATGTGTTGCTATTTCCAGCAAAAGTTCAATACTCCTAGCTTGATGATAATATTTACCAAGTGTGACTGCGGTTGTACTCATAACTTTTTTATTCGTAGAGAAATAGATGCAAATTCAGAAAAAAAATATGTATATATGTATGTGTAGATCTCCTGCGTATGTGTATATATCTTGTGTATGTGTATGTTTATATTTGTGTTCATGGTCAAATTATTCTGGAGCATGCAGATTAAAAAAAGCTGTATATGTGTATGTGTCCTTCAAAGATGTTTGTGTATACAGATAAAAAAAAATATGTGTACATGTTCTTTAAAGATGTGTATGTGTCTTTCAAATATGTCTATTAATTTTATTTCGTTGAATTGATAAGTTCGACAATTGTTATGTATTTGTCGTTGAATTAACAGCACGAAATGTCTGTACATTATTATTGAGTACTCCCTCTTTCAATAAATATTAGTCGTATTTTAATATTGAGTACTGCCTCTAAGTTTAAGCAAAAATAATATCAGTTTGAACAATTTTGAGTTAAGTCCATATTAAGCCTAATCTATATACTACCATAATCTGGAAAAAGATCCTAATTAGAACTTGCTTTGCATCTGAATCCAATCACAACAAAAACCCTAAATGTTCACAAACTGCACAGATTTGATATCACTAAAGCCTTTTCGGCGGCTCATAAAACAACTCGTAGAAGAATAGTATAGCCAGCAACGTGGCTATACATAGGCTCATATGCTTTTACATCTATGTACATTCGTTATGTCTATCTTCATTTGTACGTGTCTTTCAAAAATGACCTTGTTAATATGAAATTTCCGATAAACTTGCTAGGAATGGTCTCTGACCAGGGACAAGTGTCGGAGGGAGTTGGTGTTAGTGTTATGCCCTTGAGGCAATCATTTAGATGATTGTAACATGACTATGTTTATGAATAATAATATGATTATTGGTCCAATGAATGTATATCATTGTATTGATCAACAAGTATGTGACTTGCTTATGAAGCTCTTTACTTAATGATGTAATTCGATAAATATCTCTGATCGGATATCATCGTATAGGACAACGATGAATAGATCAGCACATGTAGTGATCGATGATCATGCTTCATAGATCATGGGATATGGAGATATCATCTATACATTGTGGACGCATGTTGAAGAACATGGGTTAGATAGACCCGCAATGGGACAACTGCGAGAATGTTTCATTCTTATGTGTCATCGTGTATCTCATACCTAGTAGATGTATGATCCTTAGACACGAGATTGTCATATTCCCTACATGTGTAATAGTTTTCCTTGGGGCTATCAAACACTACTTCCTAACCGGATAGTTATAAAGGTAGCTTTCATGTTTACTATGAAGCGTGCAGAGGGAAGTGGCGATCAAGATGGAATTTTGCCACTCCAATGAAACGGAGATATATGACAAGGCCACTCGTGTGATATGATTAAGGAAGTGCATGGCCATGCCGTGATTGAGAGTCAATCACAACTTATTAATATATCACGGATACGAGATGGATTGAATCATCAAAGGATGACATGCTTCTCGTCTTGAGATCAATCTTCATATACTTGGCAAAGGGATTATTACATGAGTACTTTTGATAGGTTACATCGATTTGATCATAGTATGTTTGGGAGTTGGCATACTTTGCAAGAAGCCACTACCAACTATTGGATTGAAAAGGAGTTTTCCGAATCCACGTCCAAACGTCACGTGAACTGCAGGTCACACACTTAATGGTGGGACGCATTAATTTGGATTGGATCCGTAATTAATGAACCTCGTGGGCTTAGCACGATGGGCCCTAGTTTAGGTTTCATCTCGTGGCTATATAAGGAGAGGAGGAGGAGGGCACGGGTGTGCTTTCCACGGTTTAGGAGTGATTCACTCGAAACCTAGCCTACTCCTCTCGCTGTCCTGCCGAGCGACTGGTGCTTGCACACGCGCACGGCGTTCCATCTCTGGGCGTGTGGACTCTGCGGTGGCGCTGCTTTGTGATGCGGCGTGGGAGGGCGATCCACGGCAAGGCGAGGACGATCCACTACATCGACGCAACGATCGCGGCGAGGCGATCCACTACATCGACGCGAAGGATTCCGCAATGCGCGTCTAGTGGTAATCTTATCTATGATCCCCTTCTTGCGGTAGCTTTACGTTTCGCGGTAGTTTTTTTTGTGCTAGCGTAGCATACGCGTTCTTCTTGATTGGGCCTCAAATATGGGCGAAGGAGGAAGGGTAGCCCAAACCATAGCCCAACGTCCTATCTCGAACTTGCGAGGATCCTGCCATGGACCAACTTTGATGTTACTAACGTAGGCGTGGTAAAGTTTTAGTACATCGTGGTTCCCAAAACATTGTAGGCCCAAGCGACTAATAATTAAGAAGATCAAATTGCGAGCTCGGGCGTCGATCAGCGAAGGCGCGCGCAAGTCGTGGTCCAAACAAGATGCCTAAGGGAATTTTTAACATAGTGGAGCTCTCGCGGTCGGGAACCCTGCTATACGAGTCATCATTGGGGCCAGTCAGACTGCTGCGGGGTTCTTGCTAGGGATGATGTGCCCATCAGCTATAGATCATGGATTGGCCGCGGAGGTGACCCATGGGTGGTACCCAATGACCTGAAGAACTCATTATGGGACAAGCTGAAACAAGTTTTCCAGTTCCCCCAAGGGACCGAGCTGGTTACAAAGAAACGAGCACTCTGCATCATGTGCACAGCGTGGAAGAATTGGAAGACAGCAATAAACAAGAATTATGTGAGAATGAAACGCCGAATTTTGACATGTATACAAAGTTAAGGGAGTTTTGGGATGAATTTGTGGCGTACAAGAGGTCTGAAGAAGCTCACATAGTAAGTCAAAGGAACAAAGCAAACGCGGATAAGAATATTCATCCTCACAGACTAGGAACAGGAGGGCACGTGAAGAAAATACCAGCATGGGATCGGTCCGAAGAAGAACTAACCCGCAAGGGTATAATTCCTGCGACGGCCGCGTTAAGCGAACGATCGAAGCACTGGTTGCTTGGGAGGGGTGCTACTATCTCGGATGATGGCAGCTTAAGCTTTAGAAGCGATAGAGAGCAGGAAGTGCTGAGTAGAATCACAGATGCTCACATGCAGTCTTCCCAAGGATATTTCGCGCCACGAAGAGAGAATGACGAGCTAACCGTAGCCCTGGGTAACAAGGAGCATCCAGTCGCACGGAGGAGTTGGTTTGGTCACGTGGAAAGAGGCCTTCCCAGCAGACGCATGGTTGTACAAGCGTTCAAAGAGATTAAGAGAAGATCAAGCTGGGCGTCGGATAAAAGATCTTTGTGGCGAGAGTGCTAGAGGAACAGAGCGGAACTAGATAAGGTGTGGAGCAAGTCGCATGAAAGCTCTCACTCACGACCACCACCCGGTGAAAGCCACGAGCTCATCGATCCGGTGCTCGTAAGAGCATTGCGCGTCCATGAGGATTCCCAAGAGCATGGACCGCATTTTCCGTGGATGACATCAAAGAACCGACACCATGCAAGCTACATTGGCCGCACATGGCATTACCATAAAGGTGGCTGAGGGCAGGGCTTGGCCATGCCAGGAGTGGCAGGTTTTGCACTGTCGCCCGATACCGCAGGGATTCGCCAGGATCGAAGTGGACAGTGTAGTCCGCCAATACCGAAAAATGGAGGTAGAGATCCCTGGCGAGGATGGAAACAAAAAACTAGGAGAAAACGTGCATGGCTTCCTTGCGTGGCACAAGAGCTTGATTAAGTTTGGCTCGGACGATGAGGGTGACGAAGATGATGATCAGCCGTACTCTCCACACAGAGACCTCCCGCCCTTCTCGCCGCCAACCAGAAAAAGTCCAACTCCTCCGCCGGCACCAACCACAAAAAGCTCGACTCCTCCGCCAAAATCTGAAAAGAATCGAACACCAGGAACATCTCGGCAGTCGGCACCGTCCTCGAAGAAATCTCAACCATCTGTGAACCCAGGACAATCCCAGAAGAAATTATCAGCTAACATGACTGAAGAAGAACGGAAAAAGCATGTAAGCGCCTACGTAACATCTCACTTTAAAAAGGTGCTATCATGTAAGAAGACTAAAGTTGATGCTGACGCGCAAAAGTTTTTCTTGAGTATGGCAAAAGTGCAAAAGACGGGGCAGGCTTCTGAACTTGCAAAATGTCGGACTACGAGCGCATATCCAGAAAGCAATACTTGTAGGCGGCTAGTGCCGACACGTTAAAGCGGGATGCTCAAGCAGATGCTGCTCAACTAGATGCTCTGGCGCACGGTCTAAGGTGGAAGTTCGTTATGGGAAAACCGCTGGTTGAACCAGCTCATTTCGACAACCTTACAACACAACTGCGGTACGTCCATCAGTGGTACATGCAGCACTCCAACGACGGTATGGAGGCGTTCGCAGTCAGATACACAGAGCAAGATTTCCACAATGGGGATAACATTTGCTGGGTTCTTTTCATGGAGCTGTATATGTTGTACCAGCAAGATTCCCTGGACGTGAATATACTTAGACTATGGACTTTGTAAGTTTGTCCGTATATCGTTGAGCATTTTTGTACTGTTTAATTGCATGTCTAACTTCTTTCTTATGTAGAATGGAGATACAGACATGTAGAATAAATAACAATGACAATCTAGCATTCGATCCAGGGCTCGTCAACGAGAAGCTTGTGAACGACAATCCACAGGTCATTGAAGACTATTTATTTAATACTTTTTTGAAGATGCAATACAAAACCTCCGTACTTTTACCCTATAACTTCAAGTACGTATCTCCTTACTTCTAATATCGTTTTACTATTTTTGCGTAACACGTACGATGTTGGAGTAATTGACTACGTTGACATATATGTGCAGGTTTCACTGAGTCCTCCTCGTCATCCAGTTAGATGCTAGTAGGATTTTTGTCTTGGACTCCAGGATAAAACAAACTAATCTATACCAAAACCTTTGGGACATGCTGAACAGGTAAACTCGATCGTTGCGTTATTACTCTAGCAAAATTCCATTCTATTGCATTTAAGTTTAATTACTATTCAAAATCATTCACACAGGGCTTTAAATGCGATCGCAAGAAAAATGTTGATATCGTCCATACAGGAAATTTTTTGAAATAATAAATGACTTTCCATGCATGAGGCAGGACCCCAGAAATAATTTATGTGCATACTATGTATGTACAAATATGCATTCAATTGTCACGGAGAGTGTCGGCTATAACGAAGCCATGGTACGTAATTACACATTGATGCCTTTTTTCATTTAACAAATATCATCATTAATTAACTTCCTTTTTTTCTTCAAAAACAGCGCTCCAAACTGAGAACCAATAAGTTATTGCTGACAGAAATTATAGCAATTCAAGGACAGATCGCCGGATTCATTCATGATGAGATCATCAATCCAAACGGCGAGTTCCGCGAGTAGCCTCATCGCCCTCATTCCTTCGACCTAGACGCATGACATGTCTACTTCAACTCTCCGTACTGTAGTCCTTGCAGAATCAAAGGGAATGGGATGAGATGTAGTCGAGCTACATTAATTGTAAACAAATCATTGTAAAAACAAAATATTGTGATGCTTAATTTAATATATTTGAATTTTGATTTTAAAGATGCTTCATATATACATGGATATATTTGAATTATGATTTGAACGATGCTTTATATACTACATATGGACACTGTATAAACAATTGTATAAAAATATATATATTGCACAAAAAATATGCAAGCTTGTCACTTTAGGTTCTTGGAAAACCGGCGGTGATATGTACATATCAACGCCGGATTATGGTACAATCCGGCGGTGATAGTTCGATATCACTGCGGTTTTATGTATAACCGGCAGTGATAATGATCATCACTGCCGGATTTTGGTTTGATCCGGCAGTGAGTTCAATATCACTGCCGGTTGTAGGTAGAACCGGCAGTGATAATCATTATCACTGTCGGATTTTGGTTTTGATCCGGCAGTGATAGTCCAATATCACTGCCGGTTGTAGGTAGAACCGGCAGTGATAATCCTTATCACTGCCGGTTCCTGAGCCGGCAGTGATAATCCCCGAGTATCACTGCCGACTAATCATTGCCGACGCCAATGACCGGTAGTGATGGGGTTTTGGAACCGACAGTGATGTGCTGTTCTGTAGTAGTAATTCTTTCCTCCTAGTTGCCTGTTCTGTAGTAGTAATTCTTTCCTCCTAGTTGCCTAGATTCTATATATTCATCTCTTCCCGCTTTATCCTTTCTGTCGTGGTCATGACAGGCTAGAAAACAAGAGAGAACAATGCCACAAGAGACTAGAGTAGATGCTGTGTTCAATGTCCATGAATCAAGCATCTGAGAAGCAAACTTTGTAAGCACACCATTAATTAGCCGTAGGTACACGAAATTTTATTAACTCTGTGTCTCATATATGTTTCTTTATCAGTTAGCAATGTTCCTGCTTCAGTATTACTAGGTAGGGAGGCGCGCGATGCTGCGCCCGGTGGAAAAATTCGGCCCAAATTTTTCTGTAAAAAATGCAATTCCGTTTTTCTTGGAGGTGTTATTTTTAAATCGACTGGTTAGGAGCCGTCGGTGAATTTGCATAACGTAATTCCAATCTTTTGTGTCGAAAGAATCGGCGCTCGTACTGAATTTGCGGAACTACGGTTTTTTTTTACAAAATAACTGCCGAAAGGACTTGTTCGTGATTTTAGAATCTTCCGGATCAAAAGAACCAGCATCCGGGACGATTTTGCGGAATTATGGGTCATTTTTGCAAAATAGCCGGTAAAAGGACCTGTTCGCAATTTTAAAATTTCTGAGGTCTTTTTGCAAAACACCGATGGAAGGATCTATTGGTAATTTCAGAAGTCTAGGGTCCTTTTTGCAAAACACCAGCGGAAGGGCCTGTTCGCAATTTTAGAATTTATGGGGTCCTTTTTTACAAAATACCGGTAGATGGACCTATCTGCGATTTCGAAATTTTCGAAGGGTCTTTTCGCAAAAAAATGTACCTTGTGGGCTGCATGTGCTCCATTTCTTCTCGGCGTAATAGAGGTATTATTTCAGATGTGAAATCAACAACTCCCCAAATTTAGATATTCGGACAATCTATAAAGGATCAAAACACCCTAAAAAAACACGTTCTGTCATTTTGTCGAACATAAAAAAAGCAGACAAACTAGATCTCCTAATTTGGTGTTCGGACTCTCTGAGTTGAAAAGTCGCACTATCTGTATCTGAATCCCATTATGTGCACGGCTAAAAAAACACTGTTGGATTGTCCGGAGATAATCTGGACTATGTGGCGCCCTTGTTTTCAGCATTTTCAACTCTTTTTCAAATATTTTTAAATCCAAATGTCAAGCCACTTTGAAGTTTGAACACCAAGTAATAATATGCATCCATCATCTGAAAGAAGCTTTACATTTTGTAAGCACACCGATTTTATTAAGCCGCGAGTACACCAAATTTTAGTAACTGTAAATCGTTTACATTTTTTTTAACAGTGTCCCTTTTATTCTCTTTTGCACCATTCGAAAGATGGTAGGAAAAAAATTGCAAGCTTTTTTTTATCACAGTGCTTGACTCAACCGACCTCTAGGCTAGTAGGTCTTGCTTCCTTTGCAAAGTTGAGCAATAATAGTGGCTTTCGAGCAAGCTTTGTGTAAATTAAGCATCTGTGCTGAATGCTCTGATCTTATCGGGATCTGAGTGCCGAGGAGAGCAGAACTGTTATCCACGACTAGGTGCGAAAAAAAACCTCGAAATTCATGAGCTAAACGAGCACTGGAAAACTCGGCTCGACTTGACTTCAACTCGTTCCTTAACGAGTCGAGCCGAGTTGGGATTTGAACTCGTTATTTTAACGAGTTTAACGAGCGAGTTAGCGAGTAACTCGTTTGGCTCGAAAAAACTTAGCCCACAAGCCACAAGTGACAAACCCAACCCAACTTGCTACACAGCCCAAGTAAAAACCCTCCGGACTCCACTCTCCAGTTCGCCACACGAGTAACCCCTTGCTCCCCCTTGCTCGTGCCACCACCCGAGTACCCGATGGGTCCCGATCCCTACCACTCCTCGCTCGCGCCGCTGTCTCCCCCCGCCCTTACTCGCGCCGCCGTTGTCCTCCCCTTCTCCCGCTGCCGCTCCCCTCCCCCTTGCTCGCACCGCCTCCGTCCTCCCCTTCTCCCGTCGCCACCTCTCCTCCCCTTCCTCTTGCTCCCATCGGCCGTCGCTGCCTCCCCTCCCAGCATCCGCCCGGATCTGGCCTCCTAGGGTTTAGGTGCACTGCACAGGAGAGGAACACATCGACCAGCGGCACACCAAGCCTCTCCTTCGGCTACTGTCTTCGTCCCCTCCGTCCCTTCCAGCCACTGCTTCGGTCCTGCTTTGCCCGTGCTACTGCGGCCTCCGTGTGATGGAAAAATAACAAAGCATGGAGTTGAAGAACAAGGCAATGAGTCTGAGGCAGTCTTGTGGCTCTGATTCTGCTTCATGCTCCACATCGATAGTGGCGACGAACCATGCAAAGCCTTCACGATACGATCCGATGTTGCTTTCCCTTGCTCTTGCATTTGCCCCAACATTGGTTTGTGGCTCTCATCTCGATTAGCACTTTTTCAATTTTACCAGAGATACTTTAAGATAACCCTAACTTAGAACACTGGATTGCTGGAATCATGATTGATTGATTGTTAATATTTTCAAGATTCTTAATTAAGATACAAGGCATAACTGAACTATATATTGAAACATCGTACAGCTACTTTCACGGTAGAATCTAACGAAAAATATAAGAAACTCTCTTGTGCACGACACCCTAAACAGCAACAACACCTAAGAAGTTTAATTTGACATGTCATTAGTGCGCAATGGAGAATATCATGCAGAATTAGAGGTATTATTCTTTATGTTTGATTTATCTATCTAGTTTTACTGTCGCTTTCTCAGTATACTGGGGTTGCCATTTGAATACCTTGATACCTTCTTCATTTTAAGCATAGCAAAGCTTATGGCCTTTGGATGTAGTGCTAGAAAGAGCTCAAATAGCTAAAAGACTACAACTTGGAGAAATATGGTCCGTAAAATTGCAAATTAGGTCCTATAAAATTGCGTACTCGAGTTTAACGAGTCGAGTCGAGCCAACTTGAGCTTTTAACGAGTCAAGTCGAGCTGGTTCGATATCTTAACGAGTTTAATTAGTCGAGTCGAGTAGAGTTGACTCGTTATCCACTCTTATCCACGACGTACGCTGCAAATGTACGTGTATGTACATGCATGCTAGGCCATAAAGTCAAAAACGTATCTTGCTGCAGCACAGCGTAACACTGTCTAGTTCGTCCCCCCGAAAAAGAGGAGATAGTAGCTAGCAGCCTAGCACTGTCTAGGAAAACCAACTTGCTTCTCCGAAAAAAGAGAATCGATTTCTGGGCAAAATGGAGCAACGTATGCTAGAGTTGCAAATTTTTTACTGCCTGCTCAACTTTTGGCGCGAATATATTCCTAGAGCTTATGAGATCAAATCTAACAACAAATATAGCACACGTAGGAGGCATAAGCTTGTAAGCTGTAGGGGTTAATATTTAAACTGCAACCTTGCCAATTGGGCACAACTTGTTGGGCACGCTAATGATTTAAAAAAATGTTAAATTATTTACAATCCGTGTTTTATCTGTTTAACAAACAGTTTTTTTAGAAATACATGTTCCGTTCTTTACATGTCATCAGTTTTTAGCGATTCTTGACAGTAATATCGCCACTACTATCACTGCCGGTTCCAAACTGACATCACTGTCGGATTTTGGAACTAGCAGTGATTGGTCGACAGTGATAGTCAGACTATCACTGTCGGTTCTAGAAATCACTAGTTGAAGAATCTACATCAGCTCTCGAAGAAGAATACAAGGAGGAGACGAATGTTCGTGAGCCTTGTCAGTTGCTTGTGGTATACTGAGTGGTTTATCTACATTTTCGTTCCTCTGCGGTTTAATTTGTTATTCACAGTTTGTCGGTAACACTGCCGGTTTGTATGCGAACCGGCAGTAATAGTCCGGTCCGTAAATCACTTGGTAAAATAAAAAAAATAGTCAGACTATCACTGTCGGTTCTAAAAATCACTAGTTGAAGAATCTACATCAGCTCTCGAAGAAGAATACAAGGAGGAGACGAATGTTCGCGAGCCTTGTCAGTTACTTGTGGTATACTGAGTGGTTTATCTACATTTTCGTTCCGCTGCGGTTTAATTTGTTATTCACAGTTTGTCGGTAACACTGCCGGTTTGTATGCGAACCGGCAGTAATAGTCCGGTCCGTAAATCACTCGGTAAAATAAAAAAAATATGCGAACCGGCAGTAATAGTCCGGTCCGTAAATCACTCGGTAAAATAAAAAAAACAAATTATTTGCATTCGGACCGACTACCCCGTATTCTACGCACGACTGCGCGTCACAAGTCACAAGTCACGCGATTTTCGCGTCGCGTGAAATACGCGTGCCGTGAAATACGCGTGCGTGCGGTTGCTAGGACTCGAACTCGCGACCTGCTGCCTCACGCGAGCCCACCTTACCATCTCACCTATCACTCATTCTCAACCAATATAGGATATATTTTCCTTTTGTTCCTTTATCTCGGAAATTTTTGGTGATTATTTAGATATCTAGATGAATTCAAATGGAAAGATTGTCAGCTACAAAGTTGTAGATCTCGTCGAGAGCTACAATTTTCATATAAATTTTATCTCCATCCGACTCCGTATGAAAAAGTTATGATTTTTCGAAAAATAGTTGGTACCATTATTGCTGCCGGTTGGGAATACGAATCGCCAACCGGCAGTGATACCATTATTTGGATATTTAAATTACTTCAAATGAAACATTTGTCAACTACAAAGTTGTAGATCTCGTCGAGACCTAAAATTTTCATATAAATTTTATCTCCATCCGACTCCGTATGAAAAAGTTATGATTTTTTGAAAAATAGTTGGTAGCATTATTACTGCCGGTTGGGAATACGAATCGCCAACCGGCAGTGATGCCATTATTTGGATATTTAAAATACTTCAAATGAAAAGGTTATCAAGTACAAAGTTGTAGATCTCGTCGCGAGCTACAATTTTCATATAAATGTTATCTCCATCCAACTCCTTATGAAAAAGTTATGATTTCTTGAAAAATATCAGCACTGTCGGTTAGCGATAGTATTACTGCCGGTTCGGACACGAACCGGCAGTGATACCATTATTTGGCTAATTAAACTACTTTAAATGAAACAGTTGTCAACTACAAAGTTGTAGATCTCGTCGAGAGCTACAATTTTCATATAAATTTATCTCTATCCGACTCCATATGAAAAAGTTATGATTTTTCGAAAAATGGTTGGTAGCATACTAGCATTATTACTGCCGGTTGGGAATATGAATCGCCAACCGGCACTAATACCATTATTTGGATATTTAAATTACTTCAAATGAAAAAGTTGTCTACTACAAAGTTGTAGATCTCGTCGAGAGCTATAATTTCATATAAATATTATGTCCATCCGACTCTGTATGAAAAAGTTATGATTTTTCGAAAAATATCAGCACTGTCGGTTTTTCTAAAAACCAGCAGTGATAGTATTACTGCCGGTTCGGACACGAACCGGCAGTGATAAGAGATTTATCACTGCCGGTTCATCAGAGAAAAGCCATTACTGCCGGTTTTCCATTCGAACCGGCAGTGATAATATTATTACTGCCGGTTTTTTATGAACCGGCAGTGATATGACGGCAAGGATAACTTATTCTGTAGTAGTGCGCGTCCCTACGTGCCAGTCGATTTTCTAGTAAATTGGCAAAGTCGATGATAGATAAATCTGAAGGAAAGCTGATCCTAGACGAAACATCGATACGAAGCAATAACGAATAGGAATGCATTTTGAAATAGGGGATATGTGTAACTCACATATTAATTATTATGTTAATGTGAAGAAATATTGATCACAATTGAATTATAGAGGTAACATTCTACTAGCCGTAGTACAGGAAAAGTAGATGCAAAAGGTAGAAAAAAGGTTGGTGCGTGCCAGTAGATGATATTTATAGATTTAAACAGCTGACTTAATTTTGGATTCTGCTTCAAGTCTCTCTCTTTGTGTCTGCTCAATTTTTTTTATAGAATTCATGTCCTTTTCCAAATCCTCATATTTCCAAACTCTTATTGGCGTTCCCTTCTTCACATCTACCTTTCTTAAGTCGGCATCTTCTGGAGGCTTTCAGCGTGTGCTGATGCTTAACTCTGATTTTCACAATTCTTGATCTTTTCTTATAATTACGTCAAAGGCTAAAAGTACTTGTAATTTTCAAGGATTTGACCCAAAAATTGTATTGTCCCATTTTCAATGTTTTGTTGTGTTCTTGTTTTTGTTTGTTCTTGAGTTCAACACAGATGAGGAGATCAGATCCGTTGGTGCTCAGGATGTCTATCAGTACTATAGAATGGTACATCACTATCGCTTCATTTGGGTTGGTTCTTAAGTTTTTAGGAAAAAACGATTGTGATAGATGACTTAGGAGGGGTGTTAATAATAATTACTATCAGTTCTCAGATTAGAAGTGATTGTGATGTAGTACTGGTCACATCATAATCGGTTCTTATGTGAGAAGCGATAATGATGTGCTTGTAGTCATCACTATCGCTACTTATGTGAGAACCGATAGTGATGAGAATGCACATCACTATCACTTCTCACATAAGAACCGATAGCGATGTGCTTGTAGTCATCACTATCGCTTCTTATGTGAGAACCAACAGTGATGAGAATGCACATCACTATCGCTTCTCACATAAGAACAGATAGTGATATGCATGATCACATCACTATCGCTTTTCAAGTGAGAACCGATAGTGATGTGTGTATGCACATCACAATCGTTTCATAAGTGAGAACCGATTGTGATGTGTCTCACTAGGTTATTTATACCCCTCGAGCTGAACTCTCCTCTGTTGTTATTCCAGAGGACATTTCTCTGTCGCCACCCGAAAAAATAGCTCATATTTTGTGGTTAGAAGCAATACTTGGGTGAGAAAAATTGAAATCCTCAAGGGTGGGTATTAAGAGGGTAAATTTGAAGCCTAGCCTGAGGAGATTTCCCCTCATGTTGCAGAATTTGTGGTTTTTTTCAAAATGTGAGCATTCCTTCAAACCTTTTCAATTTTGCACTATGTAATTTCGATATGTCGCGAAGAAAGTTTAGGTTACACTGGTATTACGTATATTCTATCAGATTTCACACCCTTTATTTGACAAGCACACATGTATTTAATTATCTTAATATGTAATGCTCTCGTGTTAATATGTAATTATTGTTGCTGTCATATGATGAATGTTAGAGTTTAGGCTGCGGAATCTACGTCTCCCGTTCGATGGTGTTTGTTTATAAATATGCTGATCGAAATGGCATATTTATAAGCAAGCAGTCTCGAATTGTCCATGTTCTTTGGACAGTTCGAGGATATGTGGTTCAGACAAGTTCTTGAGCTGTTGTACCACTCCAGAGTAGATTTCGGTAGCGTCTCCCTGGTGTTCTCCGGATACACACACCTCTTGACTTGATGTCGAGACGTGTATCTAGATAACAGTGGGGAGATGCTGCCGAAATTTTCTCTGGAGTTGTACAATGGCTTAGGAACTTGCCCGAATCACATATCCTAGAATGGGATTAGGACCTAACCTATTTAGAGATTAGGAGTCATCGTTGGTACCCTTGTTTTGTTTCGTTGAAGTCAAAAGATTTGCAAACTACTGCACTATATAATTAGTTTATTCGATATCATTGTTGATGTTTGAAATGTATGTCTCCTAACTAGGGAATTGGAAGCTCTTAACTAGGGAAAAGTTAGGTATCGATCGGGAGTACATTTATATGTCTTGAAACCCATCCTCTATTTTGCAAAGGTAATACTAATTGAAACGATGTCTCAATATTTGAAATAGCTAGCCAACTATCGCTCCAGTTTTTCCTTAATTTATTGTGCGAAGTATAATTGCAGATGGACCATGAGGAATGGATGTATCAGAAAAGCCGTGTGAGTGATGAATTTTAGAGGGTTGTTAAAGAGTTCAAAAAAATTGCAGAATAGGACATGGTGAAGAAGGGTGTACACTTCATATATTGTCCTTGCATTGATTGCACCAATCTCAAGAGATTTAATAACTCAGCTGAAATTGAGGACCACCTGATTCGACGTGGCTTCGTAAGGAATTACACGTGTTGGATCCATCACCAGGTAGTACCCTTTCGGTATACAATGAAGACGTGGTGAAACCCGATGACGAGTTGCAGCGTGATATGTTTGAGGATAATTTAGAGCAAATGTTGCGGGATGTAGAGGGAAATTACATGGAAAGGGAGTTTGAAAAGTTTAAAAGCTTGATAGAAGACAATGCCAAACCGTTGTTCTCAAGATGTAAAGCAGAATACAAAGCTGGGTTCGGTCCTTGCATTATTCGAACTGAAGGCAAAACACCGTTGGACAGATACAAGTTTCAATGCACTTCTAGTTCTTCTATCGGATCTGCTTTCGGAGGGAAACGAGTTGCCAACAAGCATTTATGAAGCAAAGAAGCTGCTATGTCCCATGGGAATGGAAATAGAAAGGATACATGCATGTTCGAATGATTGCATCTTGTACCGTAACGCACATCGGGAGATGCACGTTTGTCAATTTGCGGTGTGCCCTGGTACAAACAAAAGGAGAAGCATAATGACAAGAAGCGTAAGAGCCAGGGCGATGACGGTGAAGAGGTCACTAAACGTGCACTGGCCAAGGTATTGTGGTACTTGCCCATCATTCCCCGTCTAGAGCGGTTGTTTGCAAATCCCAGAGAGGTAAAATTGTTGCGTTGGTATTATGAGTCTCGAAAGGAAGATGGCAAGCTGAGACACCCTGCTGATTCGGCTCAATGGAGAAACATCGATTGGAAACATGAGGAATTTGATACCGAAATGAGGAACATAAGATTTGGGTTGAGTACTTATGAATGGATTTGTTTGGTAGCATGAGCAGTCATCACAGCTTCTGGCAAATTCTGTTGTGTATCTACAACCTCCCTCCTTGGTTGTGCATGAAGCGGAAGTATATCATGATATCGTTGCTAATCTCGGGACCCAAACAGTCAGGAAATGATATTAATGTGTACCTTACTCCACTGATTGAGGATTTGGTAAGATTGTAGAACGAGGGGGTCATGGTATGGGATGCGTACAAAAGAGAGCATTTGACCCTACGGGCTATGGTATTTTGCACCATAAATGATTTCCAGGCCTTTGGTTATTTGGCGGGCTGCAGTACGAAAGGAGCCAAAGCGCGTCCTATTTGTGAAGAGGAGACTAAGACTATGGCTGCCGAATTCCAAGAAAACTGTGTACATGGGTCACCATAGGTTTCTATCTCAAAGTCATTGATACCGTAAGATGAATGACAAATTTTATGGGCAGAGGGAAATCCGTTCGGCCCCGCAGCCTATGAGTGGAAGGCAATTATATTCACGTGTGGAGGATATTGATGTTCATTATGGCAAGAGCCATAAATATATTCGTCCTAGGACCATTTAGAAGAAGAGGCTGATATTTTAGGACTTACCGTACTGGAAGGAGTTAGATGTCCAGCATTGTATTGATGTTATGCACGTTGAGAAGAATGTCTGCGACAATTTGGTTGGCATCCTGCTGAACATACTTAGAAAGACCAAGAATGGTGTGAATACTCGCCGCGACATGGCCTACATGGGAATCAGGCTTAGGCTTGTAATGATATAGGAGGATGGAAAAGATCCGTACATCCCCGCCGCATGCTACACCCTCTCCAAGAAGGAGAAAGAAGACATCTACAAGTGTCTCCAAGGTATTAAAGTTCCATCTGGCTACTCCACGAACATTAAGAAGCTTGTGTCCATGTATAATTTGAAGTTGCTAGACATGAAATCCCATGACTGCTATGTCTTGGTGACCCAAATGCTCTCAGTTGTAATCCAAAATATTCTGCCAGAGGATGTCAGGTTGGCAATCATGAAGCTGTGTTACTTCTTCAATGCGATCCCCTGCAAAGTTATTGACCCCGATGTGCTAGACAACTTACAAAGCGAGGTGGTGCAGACTCTATGCCAGCTTGAGATGCATTTCCCACCATCATTCTTTGATGTCATGGTCCACCTTGTTGTTCACCTTGTCAGAGAGACTAAGATATGTGAACCCGCTTTTCTATGGTACATGTATCCGTTCAAGAGGTACATGGGTATATTAAAGTCCTACATGAGGAATCGGTCGAAGCCTGAGGGTAGTATTGTTGAAGGTTATGGGACTAAAGAGGTTATTGAGTTCTGCGTGGACTACCTAGGTAAAAGACAAGCAATCGGTGTTCCTGTATATCTCGTCATGAAGGCATACTTGCTGGTAAAGGAATCGTTGGGTCCAAACTAATGAGTTTGAGGTTTGATATGTATCGCAAAGTGCATTTGACAGTCGTGCAGAACATCGCAGAAGTTCGTCCATACATCGAGCAACACAAGTTGATATCATGGGAAGAGAATCCACAAATGGATGAGCTTTCCATTGCACGAGAACACAATGATCGATTCCTCACATGGTTCAAAGAAAAAGTGAAGGTCTCCTTTAGTGAGAATGTCAAATGGTTGGATGACGGACTAAGATTTAATGTACAGACATGGCAAGGGTATGATAATAATGGCTACACCTTTTACATTGAGAGTCAAGATGCCAAAAGTACTGTCCAAAATAGTAGTGTGAGCGTAGATGCTTTTTCTAATGATCATCACTCGAAAAGATTCTCCTCAACCACAATGAACCCCTACTATGGGATGATTGAAGAAATTTAGAAGCTCGATTATGGAATATACAAAATTCCATTATTCCGATGTAAGTGGGTGGGACTTCCACATGGAGTGAAGGTCGACAAGAGAGGCTTTACTATTGTGGATCTCAGTAGACTTGTTTACAAAGATGACCCGTTCGTCCTTGTGAAGCAAACAACTCAAGTCTTCTACATGCGTGATCTGGCCAATCCGAGGTTGCACATCATTCTTCATAGCAAGAGGCGGATCGTAGGAGTTGAGAATATCGTGGATGAAGAAGAGTACAACCAATTTAATGAAATACCCCCATTTACGGATGGGGCCTGTCTTAGCGGAGACAACGACACACATGGGACCAATTACATGCGAGTAGATCATCAAGAAGGGTTGTATTGTAAATAAAGAGAGTGCATCATTGTATCGCTTGCTATGTGTTTGAAATGTTTGTATTGTACATAACTTTAGTTTCAGGTTTCAAAAGCTTATGTGTACTTAAGCTTATATGTGTTTGAACTTATTTCATGTTTTCATCTCATTGTCTTAATGATGATACTAGCTCCTATTTATTGGTTGACACATTTCAATTTGTCTTATGGAATTGTAGCATTTTGCATACCCTCATAAAACCTCAGAATGATGTAAGAAATATGTTTGTTCATGTGTTGTTGGCCTGCAATTACATGGTGTAGTCCCATGTGATGTTATCTATATAATTCTGAGACACAGAAATGAGGCTAAGCTAAATAATAGTATTATGTTGCCTCTGTAAGAAACTTTCCCAATTTTTGTCTCTGGATTCTGGTATGTAGCTACTTATTGCAAGAAAATGAGCCATTATATCATATCAAATCATTTGTGAGAAAGCTAGCTTCTAAATAGTCCAACGTTCATTTCTGAAAAATTTCAAAAAACTTATACTTTATTTTAAGAAGTTTTGACTTTTCTACTCTTACTAGCAAAAATCATGCCTACAAAGTGAATATTTGCATATTTTTCCAGTCTTGACTCTTTTTTCCAAAATTCTTTTTAGAAACGATTTGTAGTATCTGAAATTATATTTTTTTGCAAAATTTCAAATAATTCCAACTATATTTCTAAAAGTTATGGCCTTTTCTCTCTTTGATCAAATAGGATTGAAAATTCAGAATTCATGTTCAAGAGCTGATGAGTCATGAGTTCATCTGTATTGGTTTTTAACAAAACTGATATAAATGTATAATTATTAGTGTCGATTTCTTATTTAAAACAGATGGAGATATATACTCAGTAGTGTCGGTTTTTCCATTCAAAACCGATAGAGATATATGGACATTAGTGTCGGTTTTTTTAAAAACTAATGGAGATATGGACAATATTTGTGTCAGTCTATTTATGAAAACCGATAGTGATATGAATGTTATTTGTATCGGTTTTATAAGGAAACTGATACGACTACACATGATATTTCTATCGATTTTTGGATATTCTGTTACATTTATGTCAGTTTTTTGTAAGGAAACCGATACTACTATACATGGTATTTCTATCAGTTTTTGGTGAAAAACCGATGGTGATATTCTGTTACATTTGTGTTGGTTCCTTGTGGAAAACCGATAGCGATATTAACTTATCAGTGTCGGTTTTTATTGAAAACCCGATAGCACTAGTGACTTATCAGTGTCGGTTTTTAGTTAAGAAACGATAGAGATAGAGACTTATCAGTGTCGGTTTTTTCTGAAAAACCGATAGCGATATTTACTTATCAGTGTCAGTTTTTATTGAAAACCCGATAGCGCTAGTGGCTTATCAGTGTCGGTTTTTAGTTAAGAACCGATAGAGATAGAGACTTATCAGCAGTGTCCGTTCTTTTTGAAAAAACTGATAGCAATATTGACATATCAGTGTCGATTTTAATAAAAACCGATAGAGATAGCAGTCACTGCTTTTATTCCTACACTCTTCTCACCGACACTTCACTGCTAATTCCCCACCCGCCCTCTCCAACCTTCCCGCGCCTCCTCCTCCCTGGTTTCCTCGCCCTCCTGCCGACGCATCCTCCCGACGCCGCCTACTCTTGACACCGCTTCCTCCCGACGCCGCCGCTTCCTCCACCCCGGTGTCTTAGGCCTCCTCTCGACACTGCCGCCTCCCCACGACGCCACCACCTCCTCCCAACGCCGCCTCCTCCTCCAGTCACCGCCTTCTCCCGACGCCGCCACCTCCTCTCGAAGCTGCCTCCTCCACCCCAGTGTCCTCGGCCTCCTACCAACGCTGCCGCCTCCTCCCCACACCGACTCCTCCTCCCCACGCTGTCGGCTCTTCCTCCCTGAGCTACAGGTAAAACTAGAGGTAAACCCTAATAGTTGGGTTGTGGCTCTCTTGGTTGCTAAATGCGTGTCCATGGAATTTTGTTGGCTCAAAGTGAGATTAAGCAAAACAAAAATGTTTAAGCAAATTCTTTTGCCTTAGCTTCCATGTTAATACTGATGTTATTGATAATGAAGAAAATCTTGTCTTGAACTCCAGAGGGAGGGGCCTATGTGAGGTGTTGACAACAGAAAACTTAATTAGTCTGGCAATGAACCAAGTTATTATCTCACAGGAAGGTTGTCGAATGCCTAGAAAACGATTTAAGCTAGAAGTTATTATCTCGCAGGAATTCATCAAATCTCTTGGCTTGTTTAACAATGTCAAATTGATTCTGTGTCTAGTTATTCTTTTCATTATCTCTGACATGAGATGATTGATTTTTTATAAGAGGAATGCTTCCTCATATGTTATTATACCTCTATGATCCAAGACTACTGCAGAGACCAATTCAAAGTATAGTATACACTTCTAAAATTTCAAAACTATTTGTTACAATATTTTTTTGTGTTATTACGTAACATATCTTTGACCCTAGCATGAAGCACTTCAAACAAACAAATCAAGAAGCTTCCCATTGACTGGATACTGATGTTTAAAAGAGAGAGGGATTTGTTAATATGAACATGAGATATGAGATGCTTGGTTTGGCTGTAGTCATGAATTTTTCCTTACTTCTATTGTTGTAATTATTCAAACTGAATTCTCTTTTAGGTCTAGTATCTTTGTGGTCTGTTGGTTTGGTGAGTTTTTTTTACTTGACTACATGGCCTTGTAGATCATCTATTACATGTCTTGTGGCTGATTGGCTATTGATCTACCACTGTCATCATACTTTTGTCAATTAACAGAAAATTCTTGAGCCATGCATGCCATTCTGTCCTGAAATCTATTCTTGATTTGTTTTTCTTGATCTATTTTGTATTGAAACTGCTTAGCCAATATCTTCATGTTAATGCATATGTTATTGGGAGATAGAAGAGCCTCAACTAAACTACTGCAAAACTAGGTAAAATTGATAACACTATGCTTCATTTATCTTCCAAGTTGTGCAGTTGTTGATCTTAATATGAGACTTTAAATATACATGTTACTTTTCCTTTTGGTTTTGCAGCAAAGTAGTAAAATATACATGTTACTTTAAACATACATGTTGTTTTATTTTCATGTCTTTTTTTTTGCTGTAATATGATCAACGTTAGAGTTCACCATGTGTAACCTACGTCTCCCGTTCGAGGGTGCTTGTTTATGAATATGCCATTTCAGCATATTCTTAAGCAAGCAATCTCGGATTGTCCACATTTTTTGGACAGTTCGAGGATATGTGGTTCGGACAAGTTCCTGAGCTGTTGTACAACTCCAGAGTAGATTTTGGTAGCGTCTCTTTGGTGTTCTCTAGATACACACCCCTCTTGACTTGTTATCGAGGTGTGTATCTGTAGAACAGCAGGGAGATGCTGTCGAAATTTTCTTTGGAGTTGTACAATGGCTTAGGAACTTGTCCGAACCACATATCCTCGAATGGGATTAGGACCAAACCTATTTAGAGATTAGGAGTTATCGTTGGTACGTATTTAGTTGGTCAACAGATAGACATTTCTTGAAGATCATTCGTTCATCTGTTACTCTACTGCAATATGTAGAACAATTAAATGCTACGAATTATCCATTGAGCTGTTGCTTTACATGATTTATTGTCAAGTTTACATAATAGCTACGAATTGCTTTATCTCAATTCAAATATATGACACGTCAGATAAGAAAACTCAAAATGTCGTAATTAGAGTGTATCGGCTTATCGCCAGACAGAGTAGAAGGTGCTCCTGAGGGGCCGAGCCAAGTTCCAAATGTTGAGCTAAGCCAAGTTCCAAATGTTGAGGGGCTGAGTAAGCTGAGGAAGGCCCGAGGACAAAACAAAGGGGCCACAGGGAGAACACCACAGGTTCTCCACTTCAATGCCACAGGTATTTGCACGGGTCCTCCTAAGTACAAGGGGCGATACCGGTCATTCCTCGGCCAATTGGTGAGGGAGAGAGTTCCTATAACGGTTAAGGATTGGAGAAAAGAAGTCAGTGCCGAGCAGAAGAATCGGCTGTAGGACGAGGTTAAGGGCAAATGGATTATAGAAGAGGAAGATGAAAACAATGCAAGGCGGTACGCCTTCAAGAGGATGGGTGTAGCTTTGAGGCACTTCAGGGTCTTTATGCACAGTGATTATGTGCTGAAAGGCCGTACACCATTCAAGAGGTATCCGTTCGTGACTCCTAGTGTTTGGGAGGAGTTCAGGAGGATCAAGAGTACGCCCGAGGCGGAAGAGCTAAGACAAAAGAGCATTGCTACCCAGAGGCAGAACACGCACGCGCACCACCTCAGTTTAGGCGGCTATGAAGGGAAGAAAGTAGAGTGGGCGCGACTAACCGAGGAGTGCGCAACCTCCAGGACTGCGATGCCTTACTCGCAATATGTGAGGAGCGAGCACGTGATTGGGTATTAGCGAGGACAAAGAAATCCGCGGATGGGCAGCTCATTGTACCAAACCTCGATACTACGCGCGTCGTCTCCACCATCGTAAGACATCTAACTTAGTACATTGTAATTGACCATTCCTGTTGTATTTCAGATCTAATTCGTACTCGCTTCTTGTAGGAGGAGGTAAGCCAGGGTAAAGAGCAGGGGACCTTTCTGAGCCAAAGGTCGAAGGACATCCCGTCCTCTGCGATCGGAAAGTCCGACCATAAGGGTCGGGTGCTTGTCGCAGGGGCGGGGCATACGAAGAAGTCCTACATCCAAGATGACGCTGTGAGTGCCAGATCAAGATCATGGGAGGCACGTACGGAGTGCCTCAAGGACACGCTTATGTAGCAGCTGAGGGAGGAGATGAGAGGGGAGATGACAGCATGTGAGGAGGAGATGATGTCACGTGAGGAGCGCTTGAGGGCCGAGATGATGACGATGATCTCCCAGAGTCAGAGCCAGATGCCCCCGCCTACCATAGAGAAACATGTGCCCTGACCCAGTAGCTGATTCTAAAAATGATAAGTCTGGTCCCCAGCTGAAGGTAATAATTAATTTTGCCTAACTTAAAGGTGCAAGGGTAACTCTTAATGTGTTTTCTCTCAACTTGCGCACTTTTTGCAGGCGCCTACCAAGTGCCAGCTCACCCTAACACAAGATAGATTTCCTATTGCGGCAGCATGCGGGGTTGCATTTCTATGAAAAGAGACAGACATGGTGCATGGTCAGCCTTTGGGGAAGGGCTACATGAGGGTCTAGGTGGACTACGTTCACAAAGCCTTCTTATCACATGTGCTTGAGTTCCCCCCAACGAAGACATCACCACTCTCGGGCAAGTGCAGATGTCATTCATCAAGTGGCTCACGACGGGCATCATACTGGTCAAGGTAAAAAAACCTCGTGTCTTCTCTAATATTCTAGTAGTACTGCAACAAGTTACATATGCGCGTGCTTCGTAAGTTCCTACCATACCTACGTCTGCTCCCACCACTATGTCATCACATGTGCAGAGTGTAGAACTAGCTTGTAAAAGGACTAGCACGACAGCCACAGAACCACTGGAGACCTCAGAGACTCCTTCTCCTAAAAAGGCAAAGCTCACAGAGGCCACAGCGCCCCCTGAGGTACATGAAAAGCCCACTGCCTCGACCTCGAAGACTCCTTCTACCTCGAAAGAAAAGTCAGCATAGCCCATAGAGACCCCTCATGATTTTAAGGCCTACGTACATGGAAAGCCCCTTCTACCTTCCAGCAAATTGAATACTCTAGGCAAGTGGACTCGACAGCTCCATAGATGGTACGTTGACAAAGTGAAAGAAGGCGAGAGGCGTGTCGACTTCAATGTTAAATACAGAAAGGGACATTTCGACCGCGAGGAGGATGGCACATTTCAGTTAGTTCCGAGGATCTGTTCCATCTGTACCAACTGATAGCCATCGATATTTCTATTGTACAATCCTAGACGCTGTATCGCACCATATAGCATGAGCTTATGACTTCTATGGGACTTTGCATTATGTTTCTTAACATTCAACACGAGTTGCAGGGCAATGAGGCAGTGAGTCATGACGAATCGACAACTAGTTGGGTTCGTCGACCCTGAGCTTGTGTCCACGACCATGGCTAGGCTTCAACCGGAATGGGTTGCCGGCTACATCAAGGAGGCATTGAGAGCTGAGTCGAAGAAGGACTTCATTCTACTCCCGTACCATGAGGAGTGAGTACTACTTTACTCTTTCAATTACTTGTACGCACTTAAACCGTATGTGAACTTATTTCCTTCACTGTATACCATTTAATAAGCAACCATTGGGTTCTACTCGTGATCATTCCGAGTGACAACATAGTCTACACTTTTAACTCGATCGAGAAGAGACCGATGGCCTACGCGATCAAGCCTCCTTTGGAGCAGTAAGTGCACTATTCTTACCTAACACTTTCTGTATTTAACTACGTTAATTTTTTTTGACTCAACAACATCTCTCCAATGTATATAGGGGTTTCTCGAACTACGTCGCTGAAGGAGGGATACATGATGATAAAAAGGGCTCGAAGCTGGAGTATGTGCACTTCAAGGTACAAGTGCCTACCATATAAGATTAATATTTTTTGACATCTATTCTTCTTCTCTTAATTTCTTTTTCTCTCTTCACAGTGTCATCAACAGGGCATCGATGACCACTGCGGTTTGTACGTCATGCAGCACATGTTTATCGTGGTCGGCGGCTTAGACCTTTTCCCTAAGGTATATGTACATGCATAATAATACAATTAGCCTTTCACATAAAAATTTCAAAACTTAAATTAGAGCACTCGTTTCTATTTTGCAGCGTATCAATATCCCCAGAAGAGCTTAGACAGCTCTACACTCAACAAGCTACGAGACCACTTATGCCAGTGGTACTGGATGGAAGTTATGTCGAAGGACGGTAGGTTTAGAGATTCTGAAAGCTCCTACTAGTCAATATGTGAACAATATTACATATGTGAATGCGATTGCATATGTACTGACTGTGTTAAGCATGTTTGAGTTCTATTTTTTGAACGAATGTGATATGTGTTGTAATAAAGTGTTTGTATTCTATGAATGCGATATGTGCATAATGTGTGCAATGATTTATGCTATGTGAATGTGATATGTACATGCATACTGTGCGAAATATGTGTTGATTGGAGGTTGAATTGGAAAACAGCACGACCCCTCATCTCTATCGGTTCTCATAAGAAAACGATAGAGATGAGGGGGTCATCTCTATCGGGTCTTTGTAAGAAGCGATAGAGATAAAAGGGTCATCTCTATCGGTTCTATAGAAGAAGCGATAGAGTTGATCGCCTCATCTCTATCGGTTCTTCTAAAGAACCGATAGAGATGACCCCCTCATCTCTATCGCTTCTTCCATAGAAACGATAAAGATGATTCCCTCATTTGTATCGCTTCTTACAAAGAACCGATAGAGATGAGATGTCATCTCTATCGCTTTATTCCGAGAACCGATAGAGATGGCTATTCATCTATATCGCTTCTTTTAAAGAACCGATAGAGATGATCCCATATCACAATTGGGCAAGAACCGACTGTGATAGCGTCACCTCATCTCTGTGTAATAACTTTGTGTCGCCACCAGAACTAACTGTGATGACAAAAAAGAACCTATTGTGATGTATATTTGTGTAGTAGTGTATTTTCATTCAATTGTTCAAGTGTTATTGCTTGATTCGAGATGTCAGAGGACATTGTTCTACCTCATCCTGTAATTCCATGTTCTGAAAATTTTCCCCAACTAATGCTCAAATTTTGCATCCGGAAAAACAATTTGCTTTAAAGAAACAAAAATAGGCTGAAACATGTAAAAAAACGATCACTTTATTGTGCTAAAGATGTTCTAAATGTGCTAATGTTGTCCTAAACATTTGGAGTGAAGCTGGAAGTAAAAAACATGACACAATCTCTGTAACCTACAAGTGGGGCCAGGTCCACCTGTCATTGGAGTTGGACTAGGACGTGCAATAGGAGGCTGACATAATTGACTTCCAGAGTCTCTCTCCTCTCTCCCTGTGTCTCATATCTCAATTCAAATGAACACCCGCTCTCTAAACCTCTCTACATCTCATATTTTTCAGAGAGGAAAGTGTCTGTGGAGGAGAATGTCGGCGAAGAAAAATGGAAGAGAAACGGTGAGGAGAACGAAGGGTTTGATGGGGTGGAGTGGAGTCAGATGTGGGTGTGCGTCTCATACTTCATACGCCTCCCATTCTAATGATGTGTCTCACAACTAGACATTATGATACACGGATACGAATACGTTGACACGATACGACATCGACACCGTAATACTTTTATATATATTTAAATAATAATAATATATATAGGTATTATTGTAGCATCTCAAAAAAAATTAAAAATGGGTAAGATAAAATTTTAAAATGGAGAGAATAAATTTTTTTAATTGAAACCAAGATTTTAATTTAAATTTCTATCTTCTTCCTTGTTTTCTTGAATTTTGTTCTTTACGAAAGAACATTTATATTATCGAAATCGTTTCTTTCAAAATGAATAAAATATGAAATTAAGTATGAATTATAATTTTATTTTGAATTTATATATTTTCTGAATTTATGCTGAATTTTTGGTATTTAAGAAAACCATTTTTATTGTTAGATTTGTTTTTTTTTCCAAATATGAAAACCCAAAATCATATAAAGAAAAAAACTCAAGAAAATTTATTTAAATTCTAATCCTTCACCAGAATTATCACAAAAAGTTTCAAAAGAATTTGAATACATTACTACCTCAAGGAAATAAAAAACAACATTTAAACAAAGAACATGAATACTGTTAGATTTGTTCAAAAACTTCTAGGCATGATCATTCTCGAAAATTTTTATGGAGCCTTATGCAGCCTCTAAGAAACCTGCATAAAAAGTTTCAAAGGAATTTCAATACATTATTGCAGATGTAAAATAAAAAAACAGTGATAGGTAGCTAAGAACAGTACCTTTGTTGGAATTTATTAAAAATGTACAAATGAGACAACCATTTGAAATTTTTCTGACTTCACCCACAGTACCATGGAATCAATATAAAAATCCCCAGAAAATACAAGCTCATTTGAAGTGATTTAAAAATCAAAAATAGAAATGCAAATAACTCAACATATCTATGTAAGAATTTTATAAAATTATCTAGATTTGATTATCATCTAAACATTTTATGAAGCCTCAGTAAACCCTTGGGATCACGCAGAAAAATTATGAAAATAATTTAATTTAATTTGAAACTCCAGAAAATATAAAAATCTGTAAACTGAAAACCTACATAGTAGCCTTGTCAGAATTTTAATAAAATGCACAAGTCATATCATGATCTAAAATTTTGACAGTAAGGTAGAGCTGTCCTCCAAACTATGTAAATTTTTTTTTCGAAAATATTTAAGTAGGATTGATAGCTCAATTAAATTGGAAGATCTAAATTAGCCAAGCTAAGAAATTCCAGGTTCTTCCTCATCTCACGCTGCCATTCAGGTCCCACTTCCCTTCTAACCCACCTAGCAGTAACTCAGCCCCTCTCTGCTTTGCCTTCTCCCGTGGTCACTCGCTGCCTTTCCTTGCCCAAATTCTGCCCCGACAGGTAAAAGCTGATGGAGGTGCTGCAACAGCAAGAAGTCCATTGCTGCATCATGGCCGTGCACGAAACTTTGGCGCCAAAGCCGCTTGCACCATGTGAACTCAGTACCGGACCCTACCTCCTCCTTCTTCCTCACAGAGCTGCACCGCACTCCTACAGTCAACGCCTTGCTTCCTCTGTAGCATCGGTCAAAGCTCAAAAATCTGGCACCGCACTGTTTAAGCCATACCCTTCTATAGCCTTGTCTCACCATACCCTACGTCAGCTAGAATCGTTGGAAATTGTGCCATCACCATGCTCCTGCCCAAGCCGTGCCACAGCGATGCACAGCTCATGCCTACGCTGAGAACACTGAGCCATGCCACCCTGTACATCTTGTTGTGCCGCTTAAGTACTGCCGTGGCCATACCCTGCCTCACCATGCCTTGTGTACTCGTCCCGGCTTCGGAAGACCCGCGCTGCTCCTGGCCGCAGTTGAACTCGCGCTCAAACCCTATACCCACAACCTTTAGCGCCTATTTAAGCATCCAATGGCCACCATTAACATCCCACCATTCCCCCTCCATCTTCCTCCACACTAGACCACATCCAATTGTCGACCGATTCAGCCATTGCCGCCAAGCACCAAGGAAACCCCCTTTCGGCCAATCGGACTACCCAGTGAACCATCCTTCAATTACTTCGATTTTGAGCTTCCTTATGGTCCTTTGAGCTCACGCGACACCTTGGTTGCAACACCCTTTTGCTGAAACACCACTGCGCAACTGTACTTCTCCTTCACGGCCGGCGCATGTAGCTGGAGCTCTTTAACCATTCCCCACAGTAAACAACAGGTAAAATGGAATGCCTGAGCTCCATGGATGCTTTTCCCCAGTCAATTCGAGCTTGCTCACCTTCTCTTTCTCTCCCGACCAACCCTCACCACAACCGTTGGCTCTGTTTCTATAGTCTCTAGCCACCACCGAACCCTTTCCTAGCCTCCCTAGGTCCTACTCCTGCTCACCAAGTAACAAGGCGCCCGCCTCCGACCTTGCCTTGCGGTGGCAAGCTTCCCTCCGCCGAGCCTTGCTTCAGCTCACTGACGGGTCGGTCCAACCGGTCAGTCACACGCCTCTCACGAGCTCACAACCATTGGACTTCGGGTCCGTCCTGTCAGCCGTAGCACGGTTAATTCAAATATCCAAAACAGTAAGGGCACTTCCCCAGTTTGAAAATGCATTCTCCATTTTAGGTAATCTACAGAATCTACATCTTATAAGCACGCTTAACTTTTGCAATATAATGCCAAATCAAGTGAAATAAATTTCTAAATTCATCTAAAATCATGTAGTTTCATAATACACAAAAAAATTTTACTTTTGAACCAAAGTTTGTATTATTTGAATTAAAACTTATATAAACCCTAATATGGACATTAATAGAAGTATGTAAACCATAATTCATAAAATAATGAAATAATTTATACATGCTCCTGCTATTACCAAAAATGCATTTTGCAAAAATATTTAAATTTGAACTTATTTTGATTTAAATTTATAAATAGATTGTTTTCCAATGCATAGAGAATTAAAATAGCAATAATTAGTGAAAACAAATTCAAAATAAAGTAAAACCAGTTCCTATAGCCTTTCTAAGACCATGGTATCCCTGTTTATGCAAAAAAACATTTAATTTTAGACCTTCATTCAAAATTTTGTAATTTAAATTTGTATATGAACTAGTATAGTAAATATTCATGATTACTATACACTAACTTTTATGTTGGTAAAACAATTTTCTAAAAACTACCAGGAACCTTAAAACTCTAAATCTGTAAAAATATTTTAAATTTTGATTTAGTTTAAACTCACTTCATAAAAGTTTTCATTTCCTATATACATAAAATCTATATATAAATAACTTTCACAAATAAAAGCTAAAAGATGCAAAAACTAGTTTCAAGACCTACTAATACTAGAAAAATGGTAGCATGTGTGTGTGATTTGCATTTGCAAACCCAAAAAGAAACCCAATCTCTTATAATATAAACTTTAGAAAATTTTAATATAAGAAAACACATTTAAATAATGTGAGATTAGTATAAAAATGCTCCCAAGGTCAAGACCATTCTATTTTGCAAAAATGATTACTTTAACATACTTTGCATCTGAATCCTATTAAAAGCCTAACCATGTATAATAAGAACCCTAAAACTCATAAAACAAACCAATGAACTTAAAATAAACCATTAATTAAAATGTTTTTTTATCTCTAGAACCTTTATATCGATTTATTTGACTTGACTTTGCCTGTTATTATCATTGCTTCTTATTGCTGTTATATAAAACGATTATCACGTGTAGATACCAACATACACAAAGCTGCTACTGAAGACTTCAGCCCCGAGTCGATTCCTAAACCATATTGATCCCAGTGTTTTAATTTTGTTTTTATTTAAAATTTATTTATGCATGCGCGTATTTTCTGTAAATTCGCTATATTGTAGTATTTGTAGCTATAACCCTATCTCATGGAACTTGCTTAATAAATATTGAACTGTGAACCTTGATAACCATAGAATAAGGTTAGACAATACAAAATGTCAAAATGGGTATACACGATTACTTAATAACCATGCTTAGATATGCTTTAGAAACGAAAAGTGAAATGGAAAGACATGTTCTTTATAATTTAAAAAGGTTGGATATGATATTAAAGGTTGGTGATATTTTGGTAAAAATGAAAATGAAACTATGATTTTGACGCGGGCGATTATTGGTAATAGTCGGATGTGCATGTGACTTACACGTAGTGTAGGGGGAGATTATCGCCCAGGTTGGATTAAGGACCGAACGTAGTGTTGTATGATCCAAGGGATATCCGTACAACCATAAGTGTTGGTATGGGATAGCCTTAACCTATTAAGATATTTAGATTTATCTTTGCACATTGGAAGGCTGAAGTAGTACGGGCTCTCTGGGTAGGTTTGCTAATAGGGGTGTCAACATAGAGATGTCAGTTAAACACATAACAATCAATGGTGTACATCATGCTATGGGGAGAAACGGTTGTGTTAGGGATGGATTGCCTATGTACTGTGTGAATGACAGGGATGGACTGTCATGTCTTAGGTGTGTGTTTCTACTGTCATAGCAAGAGTTTGATGTCACCGGACTGGTGCAAAGTTAGGTCTAGGTAGTGTAACAGTTATGTTATGATCTTCCTGCCGACACACCAAAGGAAGTGTGTTATTGGCCTAGCAAAAAAGGGTTGATCATTTCTTGTGGGTAAAGTTGTACACCTCTACAGAGTTTAAACCTTCTCGAAAAGCCATGCCCGCAGTCATGGGAGACTTGGTGAACTGACTCTCGTTAGAAGTTTGGGTATTTTTTAAATAATTTGAATTGGAGACATTTGTTGGAAAGTTTATGTTTCAGATTATATGCCAGTGAATAGCAATGAGATGACGTGGTACTCACAATCATGGAGAACAATGAGTTGTTACTTTATGCTTACATACTTCTTATTTTCATATCAATCAAACTTGCTTTTACAAATTCTGTTTGCAAATTACTACTTGATTTACATGTTCAATTTTGCTTAACGCAAAGTAACCGTAGAAGCCTCTCTTGACATAGCCTGCATTTACTGCATTTTTGCGATAAACCATAAGCAAGGTTCACAAAGCCGACGAAAACCGGTCGGTTTTCGCGAAACCAACCTTGCCGAGCCGGTTCGGCAATAAAAACAGAACGGTAAACCGTGGAGTTCAAATGTAAATTTCAAAAATTTGAATAAATTTAGCAAAAGAGTTAAATTTTTTTGAAAATTTTTGTGTGAGGTCCTGAGGCAATACTAATGATATCATACAATTTGTAGATGATTATCAGACATGTGTATTTTTTGAAAATTCTGACAATGATACTGTCACAATATATGCTCTTCAGTTTTTTATTTTCTAGGGCTGCAAAATGAAGTCTAATATTTATTAAAATTTTTATGTCTTTTTTTAACGTAATTACAATTATGTTGTAAATTTTTCATATGATGATCAGATATGTGTATTTTTTAAAAAATTCTGAAATTGCTATTATCATTGTATATGCTCTTCTGTTTTTGATTTTACATGGGTACTAAATGAAGTCTAATATTTATGAAAATTTTAGTACATAATTCTTTGGCACTATTTATGGTTACATCAAAATTTCAGAATATAAACAATCATTTAAATATTTATAAAAATCCGACAGTTTCTTTGTTCCTTTTCATTAATTGTTATTTTGGATTTTTTCGAAAAGAAATAAATGATTTAATTTTTTTAAAATTTCTCTGAGGTGTTTGATAGATTAATTGGGTTTGTTGTAATTTTTTCAATTTTTCCATGCATTTTCACCATTTTTCCTTTTGTCGTCGGTTTTCGAATTTATCGACCGGTTTTTGGTTTTTTTGAATCGGTTTGACCCGCTATTTGACTTTTGTAAACCGATTGGATTTTACCAAATTTCAGTCGGTTTTCGTGAAAAACCAGTGCTGACCAGATACCTGTTTTTAATGCAAAACGAAAATGTGAACCCTGACCTTAAGTCATGCTGAGTATGAAAGTACTCACCCTTGCTTATTTGTTGGTTTAGTTGAAGAAAAGGCTCCTAAAGATATATGCTTCGCTGCAGGATACGAGAATTTTGATGATGCGATTTTGTAGGGTTTATACCTTGTCAGTTGCCTGAGAGTTTGTATAGGCATACCACAAGGCTTTTGGATTTTTGTTACAACTTACTTTAAATTGTATGATTATAATGTATAAATAGCTTCTGCTTTAATAATATTGTGTATGTATGTGCTACTAATGTTGTAAATATACGTACTAACCACTGATTATGGGACTAGTACCGTATGCATGTAGATCATCCTTCTTGGTATTCTGTACCAAAAAGGATGGTCGTTACAATTATTCTCCATTTTTCCACATCCTTGTCAAACTGAAATAATGTAAAGTGTAAACTAAGAATATGTACCTCAGCCTTTGCAATTTTACTAAGCTGAGCAAGGATAGGTACCTTTATCTTAGGATATATCTTTCAATCACTATTAATAATTTTCAGTAAGTGCACTTTAACTCTAGTGTAACTACTAGTACCAACATATTTGCAATACTTGCATATACATTTCAAATTTCCACTAAACAGACCACCTTTATCTAGAACATTAATATGGTTCTACAATGGAGCTTTGATTTTCGGTATTTTGCTCCTCTCAAATGGTTAGGGTTACCCTTTAAGTTGCTGAGCTGAACCAGAATGTGTCATCATATGTGTCAGATACATGTCGATGAAGTGCCCAAGCTATGTCGAATATTAAAATTATTTATTTTAATTATCTAATTGTTTAATACATGATGATATGTCGAGTGGCGTGTCGGTCATGTCGGTGCTGCAGAAGAGACATATATTGAGGAATACACGTGTGAGGAAATCCACGATACTGAGGTCAATACACGTGAATATATACATCAACAGTATGGATACACATCAATCTGAAAGCAAACGCACTGAAGAACAGATGCGGAGGAGGATGTCCTATGGGTAGGATATTTGCATTACCCTTTGTCCAACTCACTGCAAGAGGAACCATGGAGTTCCATCGAAAGATGCCAATGGTAACGTTGATTGATTTTACTAAGCAATCTAGTTCTATAACTTAACAAAGAACGTTGTTAGTTGGCCGGCATTCTTCTACCTTTAAATGTAGTTATCAGTCATAATTTCGGTGGATTAGTGTTTGCTTCCACATGGTCCGAGAATTGCAGTGCAAGCGGGTAACCCACTACTACAGAACTGGGCATCACAACCGGCCTATTAGAAGTGGTTTGGTGCGAACCCGTTGTGATTTTCGCACCAGAAGCGGTTCGTTGGCAACGGTCCGAAGAGGGATTTCAGAAGCGGTTTGAGAGACGAACCGCTTCTGAATGTTGCATTCTAGAAGCGGTTCTAGTCCCAAACCACTTCTGATTTTCAGAAGCGGTTTGAGGAAAGAACCGCTTCTAGAACGCAACATTCAGAAGCGGTTCGTGTCTCAAACCGCTTCTGGAAGCACTCCCGCGTAGCACATTTAAACATTCTTCCTCCATGAGCCAGCAGAGGTACGATCGAACAGAGAAGGCCGGCCCAGCGCTGTTCTTGGGGACGTGTTGTCCAAATTTTTAATTGGAGGTGATTAGCTCAAAATTAAGTGTTTCAAAGTTAGTAACATCATGTGAACATCCTTCTCACATAGATATTGCTATTTTTTTCAATGGATGTGGAGAAATCTTGAACTTTTTAAGCATGATCGTAAATTTGTTTTCTATGCCTTGTTTTTGTTGTTGTATGAAGATGTAGGGTGGAGATCTAGTTCAAAATATGACATTACAAGGTAAAGGTGATTGGAAGCTTTAGATCTAGGTGGTTGTTAGCTTTAGAATCTTAAATATCATAATAAGTTGGGGGGGATCTAGGTACAACATTGCAAGGAAGTAATTATTTGTGTATGAAATAAAATAGAAAAACATGTAGAAGGATAAAAAATAATTACAAAGGTAGGAAGGGATACAAAATAATTAGAAAGATAGGTCTTTAATTGGATGACGGTGTAGGTGGAGCTTTTTTTTGTTGGGTTTAAATGTAACGAAATTTAAGTTAGGTTATAATTTTTGTAACAAAATTTGTTATAATTTTTAATGATATTATAACTTGGTGTAGATGAATCGGCAATGGATGTACAATGCGGACCGTCGCTCGAGAGAGTTCATTGATGGCGTGCAGGCTTTTCTCGATGCGGCCGTTGCATTCTTGCCTCCAGACAGCTTCATATGTTGTCCGTGTGTAGATTACAAGAACGAGAAAGAGCACTCCCAGCAATGGCAAGTTATGAACCACTTGATCATGAGAGGTTTCATGCCAAACGATACCTGTTGGACAAACCATGGCGAAGTTGAGGTGATTAGCCAGGAAGACGATGAAGAAGGCGAGGAAGAGGAAGATGGATTCAACAATATCCCGGACGGCACGCAATCATCGCTCGTGGAAGAAACATTTGGTGACTTTGGTGATGATGAGCTAGACCGATGATCTTTGCGTGGCGAGAGGGAGACTACGGATGAAAGATGTTCGAGAAGTTCAGCGCATGTTAGAGGACCACATAACTCCTTTGTACCCAAACGTAGGCGGGGCCACAAAAGCTACGTACCACACCTGGAACTCATGCAATGGAAGGCTACAAATGGTGTGTCGGATAAGGGATTCGATGAGTTGTTATCACTCGTAAAGAAGTTGCTTCGAAGATAACACTCTGCCGAATCTACATATGAAGCCAAGCAAGTCATCCATCCTTTGGGATTGGAAATCTGAAGATACACGCATGTCCTAATGATTGTATCTGTATTGTAATGAGTATGCCGATTTGGATGTTTGTCGGTGTGCGGATAATCACGGTATAAGGTGAAGCGTGATGATCCAGTGAAATAGATGGGGAGTGTAAGAAGAAGAGACCTCGGCTAAAGTGTTGTGGTATTTTCTGTGATCCCCAATTGAAGCGTATGTTTGCTAACAAAGCGCATGCCGAGATGATGCGTTGGCACAAAGAAGAGCGTAAGGACAACGAGATGCTTAGACACCCTGCAGATGGCTCACAGTGGAGGAAAGTCGACCGGACGTACCCGGACTTAGCAGATGAGGTGAGAAACATAAGGTTTGGGTTGAGTACCGATGGGATGAATCCTTTCGGAGAATTGAGCAGCAGCCATAGCACCTGGCCTGTTACACTATATATCTATAACATTCCTCCATGGTTGTGTATGAAGCGAAAGTACATCATGATGCCGTTGTTGATCCAAGGCCCCAAGCAACCTGGAAATGATATCGATGTCTACCTGAAACCATTGGTTGAAGATCTTGTGACGTTGTGGGACGATGGTGCAAGGGTATGGGATGAGTACAAAAGGGAGTATTTCACCCTACGTGCATTGTTATTTGTAACAATCAACGACTGGCCTGCTCTCGGTAACCTGTCCGGCCTAACTATCAAAGGATATAGAGCCTGCATCCAGTGCTTAGATGAAATGGACGGTATGTACCTGAAAAATCTCGGAAGGTTGTGTACATGGGTCACCGTAGGTTTCTTCTTACGAGTCACCCGTTGCGGAAGGAAGGTAGGAAATTTAACGGGCAACCAGACCTTCGTGCAAGGCCTCGGCATCGTAGTGGGCCACGTGTGTTTGCTATGGTAAAGGATTTGAAGGTAGTATTTGGAAAGGGTCCTGGAAGCAAACATGTGCAGAATGAGGATGGTCATGCACCCATGTGTAAGAAGAAGTCAATATTTTGGGACTTGCCTTATTGGGAAGTTATGGAGGTTCGTCACTCACTTGACTTCATGCACATCACGAAGAATGTCTGCTTGAACCTTCTAGGCTACATAGATATGTACGGAAAATCGAAAGATACACTGCAAGCTCGGA
Organism: Otatea glauca; assembly: GCA_036346275.1. Lineage (NCBI taxonomy): Eukaryota > Viridiplantae > Streptophyta > Magnoliopsida > Poales > Poaceae > Otatea > Otatea glauca. Next base: position 24,621,165 of record CM070725.1, on the reverse strand, counting down.
AGGACCTTGAACTCTTGGAACTGAGGAACGACCTACATCCCGAAAAGAGAGGGAAATGACAACATTACCTATATCCTGCGAGCTACACTCTAAGCAAAGAAGAGAAAAAAAGCGTGATAGAGTTCCTGAACAGTGTGAAGGTCTCTTCCGGATACTCCTCGAATGTAAAGAGACTCATAAACATGAAAGAGAAGAAAATCGTACACATGAAATCCCATGACTGTCTTGTGTTAATGACATAGTTGCTCCCGGTGGTGTGAGAGGCATCTTGCCCGAGTGGAGTGCGGGGGACAATCACAAAGCTGTGTTCTTTTTTCAACGCGGTTTCACAGAAGGTCATTGACCTAGATAAACTAAGTAAGCTGCAGGATGACGTGGTACAAAGTGTGGTTAGTCTTGAGATGATCTTTCCTCTTGCATTCTTTGATATTATGGTTCATCTCACTGTTCACCTTGTCAAAGAGATAGGAATTCTTGGACCCGTGTATCTACACAACATGTTCCCTTTTAAGAGGTACATGAGTGTGCTAAAGAAGTATGTTCGTAACCGTTCTCGTCCGGAAGGATGCATTCTTTGAGGTTATGGGACGAGGAGGTGATTGAGTTTTGTGTGGATTACATTAATGATCTAAACCCGATCGGCGTCCCTATATCACGCCATGCGGGGAGGCTACGGGGAAAAGGGACACTAGGAAGGAAAGCAATTGCATGCAATGATCTTCTTACATTTAAGCAAGCACATTTCACGGTTTTGAAACAATCAACTGTAGTGGCCCCGTATGTCCTTGAGCACAAGAGTATTCTACGCCGCGATTTCCCAGGGAGGTCTGAGGATTGGATAACACTGAAGCACATGGATTCTTTCGGCGCTTGGTTACAAAAGTACATCCTTTTGAAAGGGTCAGGCAATGAACAGTTGCAATGCTTGGCTCGGGGACCATCTAGTGAAATCATGACATTCTAGGGGTACGAGATAAATGGTTACACATTCTACACCAGAACCCAGGATAACAAGAGCACCAACCAGAATAGCAGTGTCCGTATAGACGCCAAAGACAACAAAGGCAAGGTGGATATATATTATGGTGTCATAGAAGAGATATGGGAGCTTGACTATAGACCTTTGAAGGTCCCTCTATTTAAGTGCCAATGGGTCAAACTGACTTCAAGCGGCGTGAAGGTCGACAAATACGGTATGACAATCATGGACCTCACGCAAGTCGGCTATAGGTGCGAACCGTTCGTCCTCGCGAACGATGTGAGACAGGTCTTCTACGTAATGGACATGTCAAGCAAACCTAAGAAGCAGAAGGACAAACAGAAAGATTGTAGTACTAAGCCAAAGCAACATGTGGTTCTCCAAGGCAAACGAAGGATTGTTGGAGTTGAGGACGTCACAGAAGAGGAAGAGTATAGTCAGTTCGACGAGATCCCTCCTTTCGCTGTGGATGTCGACATAAGCCTCCTCAATGACACAGACGTGGATACTCCTTTCATACGTCGCGATCATAATGTAGGAACACATGTAAAGACAAAGTACGTTACTACTTAAGATGTACCCCTACTGTATGAACTATGTATATGTAACACGGGTCTTCTACTGTATAAAGTGTTTATTTGGAATGAATGTAAAGTGCCAAAATTCTGGAATGAAACTAAAGTGCTAAAAGCTTTTTTAAAAAATTATGGAATGAAAGTAAAGTGCATTTCAGAATTTTTTAAAAATTCTAAAATGAAACTAAAGTGCTAAAAGCTTTTTCAAAAATTATAGAATGAAACTAAAGTGCTAAAATCATTTTTTAAAATTTTTGGAATGAACGTAAAGTGCATTTCAGAATTTTTTAAAAATTCTAAAATGAAACTGAAGTGCTAAAAGCTTTTTTTAAAAATTATAGAATGAAAATAAATTGCTAAAAGCATTTTTTAAAAAATTTTGGAATGAAACTAAAGTTCTAAAAGCTTTTTTAAAAAATCTGACATTGATTGTCAGAAGCGGTTAGTAATATGAACCGTTTCTAGAACACAACATTCAGGTTCGGTTAGTAATATGAACCGCTTCTAGAATGAAACATTCAGAAGCGGTTAGTAATATGAACCGCTTGTAGAAGTTCTCCCTCTACAAGCGGTTGGTTCTAAAACCGCTTGTAGAGATATTTTACAAGCGGTTGGTTCTAAGAGCCGCTTGTGGAAGTCATCCCTCTACAAGCGGTTGGTTCTAAAACCGCTTGTAGAGATATTTTACAAGCGGTTGGTTCTAAGAACCGCTTGTAGAAGTGCTCCCTGTATAAAGTTTACACGGCCGGCCCTTTTCTCACACCCAAAATTTTGTAAGTCCTGTGTCTCTCCGCGCCGCTGCCTCCTGTGTCTCTCCGACCGCCGTCGTCATCGCCTCCGTCGAGACCCCGCACCGCCGTCCTCGTCGACGCCGTCGCCCTCCTCCGCCACCCAACCATCCTGGCGCCACTCCACCCCCGCGCTGGTGCCCTCGTCGCCGCCGCCACTAGCTCCACCCTGCCGGCGCCTTCTCCGCCACCTCGCCGACGCCTCCTCCGCCACCAAGCGGCCGCCACACCGCCATTCCACCCCAGAGGACCGAGGTATAGTTGTGCTCACCGTCGTCCTCCCTCTCTAATTCGGCTGCCCACAAGGTGTTCGGTGAAATGCCCACAAGGTCGCTTAGAGTTGTAAGTAGCAAGTCTGATGTAAACCTAAAATTTCTGGAATCCAGTGTACTAGATACCAAAGTGCCCTTTCTACAATTGCAGCGAACTGACCAAATTAGGGGGAAAGAATCAAGGAAATGGCTTTCCCATCCCTTGCTAGTCAAACAAACAAGCTAAACTAAAACCACGAACAAAAATGCATTCTTTCTCCATTGCACAAAGTGAAAGCATACTCAAAGAAAAATGATTACAAGAAGTAATTATCACTTACCTAGCTTTTCGGCAAAAGATTTCGTCATTCTTTTCACTTGTGTGTAAGTGTATCTTTTTGGATGTAGGGTTCCATTTTTTTGTAGGAAGGACTCAATTCTGGGTGTTTCCTTTTATCTCCTTTAAAAGGGGAAGCAACCTATATCATCAACTAAATTGGTTTATTTGGACTTTGTATAGTAATATGATATTTATGTCAATATTTTTTCGGAATTAGGATAGATGGCGCAACCAAGACGTGGTGACCCTAATTTCGATGAGGGAGAACAGTTCTTGCTGGACTCCATCGCGCTGGGTAGCATCGAAGGAGATGCTAACGTTGCTATCGCTGAGGTTAATGTTGGTTCCGGTGAGGCCGTTGAAATTGCGGTGATGAAGCCATTAATATTTGGAGCATTGAGTCCGTAACACAGGTTCCGGCCAGGATGAGGTATAGCCAAAGGAATATAATCCCCGTAGACATGTTAATTAATCGCAATTCATTAATATAATACACTCTGACATGTTTATACATATGTTTATGTATTTCAAGCCCCGTACATCGAGCAACCAATCTAAGCATCGGGGACCTAACAAGAAGCCATCCACAAAGCACGTGTTTACCGATGTTAACAACGAAGTGATGCCGGTTGCCTCTATTTTAGCAGTTGGGCCGTACAACAACGCTTGCGGTTACCACGTGAGGATCACATCCCAATTAGCATCGTAAAATGGGCGAAGTTCCTCAAGCTACCAAGGACACGCTCGGCAAGATATTATGGAAAATTTCACATTTCCTCAAGGGTCCGAAGACAAGGCCAAGAAATTCACTTTGAAGAAGATGGCAACAATGTTTCAGGCATGGAAGATGTCTCTCAGCCGCAAGTATGTGCAGAAGGGAGAAAGACCCGACTTCAACCAATTTCCAAAGTTGGCGGATCACTGAGAAGCATTCGAGGAGTTCAAGCTGTCAGCTGAAGGCCAGGTCGCGAGTCAGAAGAACAAGGCCAATTCACAGATGAAGAAATACCACCATCATCTTGGCACCGGTGGTTACCTTGAGGCTGTACCAAAATGGGAGAACCGAGAAAAAGAATTAATGGCGAAGGACGTCACACCGGCTACCGCTTTGTGGGAAGAGCACCTGCGCAATTGGTTCATGGGTCATGGGGGGAGCCTTTCAGATAACGGCAGTTTGGTGATCGCACCAGGAGTACAAGAGGTTGGCCAAAGAATTGTACAAGCTGTCGAGCAGTCTCAGGCAAGTACATTGGTGGCAGACAGGGAGAATGACGAGCTAACACATGCCCTTGAAAACCCTGAGCACCCAGGACGGACACGAGGTATGGGCAAGCTAACGCCGTGGAAGTATGGTTTCGCCTAGGATGCACATACATACAGGAGCCGGCATAGAAGCAAAACAAGAGAATCACATAAAGTGTACCAATTGGAACAAGAGCTCAGAGAAACCCAGGCTAGCATCGGTGACATAGTTGCGCAACAAGTACAAATTTCCCTCAGCAAGCTTCAAGGACTAGGTCCGAGCAATCAGCCGAACGCTGTGATCAGCCCCTCGCACGGCGGAGTAGCTGCGCGTCCACCGGGGCCCCTGAAGCGGACAACTTGCTAGCCTGTTATCCCGTGGATGATATAAGGGTTCGCCGCCAGTGTGAGCTACACGTTGATGCGCGTAACCTCTCCATCAAGGTGGCTTACGGCATGGCATATCCGATGGGCGGGCGGATGTTCCACTGCAACGAGATACCCCTGGGTTACTCAAAGGTCGCGGTGCAGGAGGTGCTGAGCGGATTTGAAGAACTTCACCTCGATATTGCTGGAGGTGACGATGTGACCAAGCTTTGACAGGCCCTCCACAATATCATCCTTTGGCGCAAACGGTACATCATATTTCCAGATGGTGTGGACTCGTCATCTCCACCACGGCAACCCACGCTCCTCCAACGTCACCTCCACGCAATGCCTCGCCGGTAAAACAGAGCACGCCTCCTCCACCACCCGCTCCACGCATAAGCCCTACTCCACCACCAGCATCTCAAACAAAAAAGAACCCCCCCAGGAAAACCACGCCTCCACCATCTCCTCCGAGGAAGAAGCTCGATAGCAAAATTAAGGCTCCTCCACCTGCTCCCAAGAAGGCGGAGTCCAGCCGATCGACAAAGATAAAGGAACCTCCAAAGAGGGCATATGATATGAATAAGGAGGAGAGTAACGCGGTCACTAAAGCAGAATTGGCTGCACACTTCGCAAAAAAGAAGGTAGAGCCAAAGGTACCAATTGATCCAAAAGCGGCGAAACACTTCGCGACATGCCGTGCAAAGCCGCTGCCTGTGCCATCCAACTATGAACGGACAATAATAAAGGCTACACAGAAGAATAAACGTGGTCAGGCGGCGGCAAAGAAGAAGAAGAGAGACCAAGATCAGGAGAACCTCGAGAGGTTTATGAAGGAGGCAGGACTCAGTTCCACAGCTGCAGCTCTTGGATTAATAGATGATATCCCAATGGCAACAAAGGTCAGATGGCAATTTCAGTTGGGCCTGGAGCTGATTGACCCAAATAAGATAAAGGATATGCCAACCAAGATGTGGCAATTTCATGAATGGTACATGACAGAGTCTGCTCAAGGAAGAACGATGTTCCCCCTCCGTATCAAAGAAGATGATTTTTATCGCGGGGACACACCATATGGCTCGAATTTGACGACTTATACCATATTTACCATGCCGACGCCATCAACGTGTCTCTCATGAGCTGCTGGTGCCTGTAAGTGTCAAGCTCGTACCTTTACCGTGTGCTTCCTCGTACAATAAAATTGCAACTCTTAAACTTATACCTTTCTATGTAGAATGGAGATACAACAATGTAGAAAAGAGAATATCTTCAACGTGGGCTTCATCGACCCAGAGATTGTTAACGAGTTCGTCTTTGGATACAACCGAAAGGCTATTGAAGATTACATTCTCGATGCATTCTTGGGACAGACACTACAAACTGTACATACTTACGCCCTTCAACCAGTGCGATATATACAACCTCTCGTTCTTATATTTTCCAAGGCATTTATAATACTACTAGCTAGTTACATATATGTTCTTGAAAGATCGAAAAGGCGACTAGAGGGGGTGAATAGGAGCCAAATAAAATTTTGAATAAATTCTCCCCTAGAAATCAATCCACCAAAAGACCGAAAGAGAGAATGAACCATCGATCGTGCAATTTCAAAGCAGAGGCTCCGACCGCTTAAGATAGGGTGAGCGATAAAAGCGCCTTTGGTCGGGTAGCTCTAGTCGGATGAACGATCTTCGCGAATCGGTCGTTAGTATCTTGGATCGGATGAGCGATACTCCGACTGAAGTGGTCGGATGAGCGATACTCCCGGCCGGAAGTGGTGGGTGAGCAACTCCCGGCCGGAAGTGGTCGGATGAACATGTTCGGTGAACGGTACCCGACGGATGAGCAGATACTCCGATCGGAGGTCGGTTAAGATACTCCGCTGCGGAGGTCGGATGAGCGATGCTCGGGTGAATAGTGTTCGAAGAACAAGTACTCCCGACCGATGAACGATCGACCGACCTACATAGGTCGGATGAGCGATACTCGGGTGAATAGTGTTCGGATGAGCGATGCGCCCGACCGATGAGCGATGCGCCCGACCTCACAGAGGTCGGATGAGCGATCTTCGGGTGAGCGGTGTTCGGATGAATAGTGCTCCCGACCAATGAGCGATCGCCCGACCTACGGAGGTCGGATGAGCGATCATCGGGTCGGATGAGCGATAAAATCATCACGATCTTAAAAGCAAATCGATGTAACTTTTGATCTACCGATCCAAAAGCGGTGAAAATTGGTGTGCACCTCCCTAAGGATGTCAGAACCTATTTCAATCATCAATCGAAGGAATTGATACCAAGGTTCCGTCCCTTTCGCTTAAACAAATGCAACACCAAAAGCGAGTCACAAACACAGACTTCACTAACTTGTGGTGGGAGTTGATGGTGAGAATATCCTTGGATAACTCTCCACAAATCACAGCAAGTAAGTACACGAAGAAACAACCCTTCAAACAAATAGAAACACTATCGAAAACTAGTCACGAAATTGGTTTCTTGCAAAACTGAATAGAAGAGGTTGTAGATTGCCTAGATGATTGGGATATGATCTATAGAAGATTCATCCGACAATCTTTCATCCTTGGCAACAAGAACGAAGCCAATCGAACTAAAGAGCGCAAGTCACACGTTTACGCACTTCAAGAACACACAGATTTACAAACTTGCAACAAGAGCGCAAGGATTGCCTAGATGATTGAAAGCACCAATCTAGAGAAGAGTTCATCAATCATGAATTTCAACAAAGACTCGAAGCATGTAGAAGGAGATGAGGCAAATCCAAATTACGTAAAGAAAATTGCAAGTAAGTAAATGCGAATTTAGATAACGAGAATTTAAGTGCGTAATGTAAATACATAAGAGAAATGAAACAAGAATATAAGTGAAGAACATTTCATTTACGGAAGGGAGGTTTACAAAGCCTCACAACAAAGTGGGCAAAGCTCAAATGAGCAAAGAAAACCTCGGAACCTTCAGAGAGGGAAGGCTGCCCTACCCTCTATTTATAGTGACACAGGATCAATTCCCACCCTTGGATATCTTGCTTCAATCCTAAGCCAACATCCAAGAGCCGAGTTTGATCCTTACACATCACTCTCAACAACTCTCAACTACTCACGTAGACTTTCCTCACTGCTCACCACATCCCGAGGAGACACCCTCTCCTGTCTAGTAGCAGGCTAGGAACACCTACCACCCTTGGATGAGCCTCTAAACCCTAGAGCACTCCATCAAGGGCTGAGATTTTACCCACTCACAAAGCTATGCATGGGCTCACCCGAAACCCAACAACACAACGGGTTTTGCACGCTTTTCAACTCACACTAACTTGACCCGCTACTCTATCTTCCCGACCGCGATCCAACGGTCCTCCTAGATCGAGCGGCTCAAGTTAGTATCTCATCCATTCCTTTGTCTTCTCGGCTTGCGGCTACTCCTGGCCTCGGTCATCTTTGGCGACACCTTGATCATCCGGACCTCGGCTCTCGGCCTAGTCCCGATCCCCTTCGCCTCACCATGACCTAGCTCCAAAGTCCCGCAACCATCATAGACAAGGAAACCACATCACATAGCAATGTCCAACAACACATATCCATCTCAGCGAAAGATATACACTATGCTAACGGCCATAACCCCGACCACACGTGGTATGACCACGGTCTCCATCCCGACCAACCAAGGTCGACCATCGGTCTCCATCCCGACCAACAATGGTCGACCACCGGTCTCCATCCCGACCACTCAAGGTCGACCACTGGTCTTCATCCCGACCAACAATGGTCGACCATCGGTCTCCATCCCGACCACTCGAGGTTTGACCACCGGTCTCCGACCACGAGAAACCTCGACCACTCGGGTCGACGATCGACTCAGACCACCACGGCCCAAACCTCTCTGGTCGGACAAGCGGTCTCCGACCAACCAAAGACGACCACTCGGGTCGGACAAGCGGTCTCCGACCACCAAAGCCCGACCTCTCGGTCGGACAAGCCGTCTCCGACCAACCAAAGACGACCACTCGGTCGGACGGCCAGTCTCCGACCAGCCAAAGCCCGACCTCTCGGTCGGACGACCCGACCACTCGGGTCGGACGGTGATCTGCAACACGACCAAAGCCCCGACCACTCGGGTCGGACGACCCGACCACTCGGGTCGGACGACCGTCTCCAACCAAGAACTCAAATTGCTCTAGCTCGAAAAACAATCCAAATCAAACTCAAACTTGAGCACACCTTGCTCAGATAAAGTCAAATACTCATCACAAACATGGATGGACCTCCACATGGTCCTTCAATCTCCCCCTTGATGAGTATATTGACAAACCACACAAAAGGCATAAATTTGAGTTTGAATGAGACAAGAAGAAAGCAATTTGATTGCAAAGCCAAACTTGGTCCAGAGAGAAAGATATAAAATTATGACCAAGTTGGCAGAAAGAATTTAGAGCAAGACCATGAAAAGAGCAAGTTTTCAACAAAAGCTCTAAAAACCAATCATAAGTGTCAAATGTGATTATGATCCATAAGAGATAGCAAAGATTTACAAAAATCATAAGAACCAACATGCTTTCACATTTCTATCTCCTCCTTTTCTACATTTTAAATGATGCCTTTTTCTACATTTTCTCCCCCTTTTGGCAATATAGGCATCAAAATAGAATTTTCTCCCTCTTTTATGTATGCATGAAATGCAACCTAAGGGAGCTTTGAAGATTATCAAATGATCATAATGACAAGATATGACACCAAGCTTATTAATCTCAGATTATAACCAAACTAAGACATGTCCAAGTGCAAATAACAAATTTTGCTCATCGTGAAGTTTTGAAAATGTATCATTTTAGCAAGATTTGACAAGTGCAAAACTTAGCAAAGTTTCAAAACTAGAAGCAAAACCACTCGAGGATCAAATGGAAAACCTAGAGTTCAACCTACTCAACACTTTGGGGAAATTTGAAGTGCATATAAGGTCCTTGAGCCCATTTTTTTCAATTTATGCAAATTTTCTTTAAGACTTGAAAAACATAGCGGGGTGCAAATGTTTGACATTATTTGCATTCTTTACCCACTTATGTGTTTGATATTTGCATTTTTTTGTTGATTGACTCAAGCCATTTTCGATCATCTCAAGAGTTACTCTTAAGAGAATGATCTTGGTCATACACAATATATTCCAAGTTCATCCCAAATGCAATGGGAGGCGGTCTCGAGAATATAAAGTCTTGAGATCAATTTTGCACAAAAGAGTCAATTTTTTTAATTTTCATTTAGCACATATAAGCAATTCAAGGACTCAAATATGGATCAAGCAAATTTCACCCAAGTTGCTATAGGGACTCTAGAGAATTCCAAAATTTCACAATTTATGGTAAAAGCTCTTAGAGAAGAAACTTAGTAAGTAAAAGCAACATGTTTCATCAAGTTTTCATTTAAAGCTTTTAAGTTTTTCGATTTCAATGAACATTAGCTTGATAAATGAACTTGGACATATCTAAGCTAGTGATTTTCTTGAAAGATATAGCATGATGTATTTCACGAAGATTGAGTCAAATGCATAATAGACAAAGCTCATAAAGCGAAAATGCAGGTCTAAATGCAATGCATGAGCAGATTCCCAAACTCCCCTCAACAATTGAATCAATTTTAAGCTCAAATCTGGTTAAAGTTGGGTTATTATCAAGATTAGGCATAAAGAAAACCTAATGAACTCAATAATAACGAGAAAAAGCAGAATGAGGAGAAGAAGTCGAGAAGCTGCAACCTTTGGATGGCTATTGAGCATAGATAAGATAGAAGAGATTCACTATGGCTCGCACTCGCTCTTATCTTCCCAGAGATCGACATAGGAAGGCGACTCTAGATCTCAACTAAGGAGTGCACACAGACCACATCTACCGGGAGGCCACAAAACCTACTAGACTTATAAGGCGTGAGGGAACTCAACCTAGAGAGAAGAGAGAAACACTAATCACGCATGATAGCAACCTAAAGCACAAGATAAGAGGTCCATGCGAGGCATGCCAAAGTCTAAGTGAGTGAACTCAACTCAAGAAAACAAGCCCAAAGTCACCCGTAAGAAGAAAGGAAAATCTGGAAGAGAATATATAGTACATAATATACAAACCAGCTCCCCTCAAGATAAGCTATATGAGCTCATAAACCCAAGCTCAAATCCCCTGAACACATTCTAAAACTCTCTCCTCACAAGAGATAGGTAGAAAGCTAGAGGAAAAGAGATAAGATCGAAAACCACATGGTCTCTAAGGAGCAAGGCGGCTCAAGGTAAAAGCAACCTAATTATGCTAGAAGTCCAACCAAAGACTCTAGACAAAAGGACACAAGCTCTACCTACAAAAGAACCACAACCTCCTAAGAGATCCATCATTATCATCAACATTTTCAGAGGTACTTACCTCTGCGGTGTAGAACAAGTAGTGGCAAAGGACACAAGTGGATCCTAAAAGCGAGAGGAAGAGATGTTCCTAGGATGATGGTCTCCTCACGGAAGGCCTACACACATGCATCCAACAAATCTATGCTTTCAAACGGGGTGAGGCGGATCCAGTTTCCTAGGCACGAATGGACAAGATACATGAAAAGTGTGGCAAATGATCATCTAGAGCATGAACATGATGCGAGAGGTAATGTAAGATCATGTTCACAACCAAGCTAAAGATAGCATCAAGATCCATATATCCATAGACAACGGTGAAAACATATCCACATGATAAACAACGACAAGGTGCATCATAGCATCGTCATCTTGGCATAAGAAGCTAAGCAAGGTGTATCACAAAACAAAATGCTAGCAGGATCATGTGCAAGCCTAGAAATACATGGATCAAGATACTACCTAAACATGGTAATGACCATGTAAATGAAGAAATACCATAATGAAGCACAACAACATGCTACTAGATGTAACATGAGCAAGATAAATAAAGACAACCAAAGAGGATCATGCATAAAACAAACCAATTAGCAACATCAAGATCTATTTATCCATAGTCTCAATAACAATATTTACATCTTTGAAAAGGCCCGTCAAAAGAAGACCAAACAAAAGGTCATGAGGACACAGCGGCATGAAAGTAAATGGTGACCATGGACACAAAGATGAGAAGCTACTTATGGCAACACTCTATGCATGATGATGAATACATGCCATGAATGAAGAACACAAGCTCATGCAAAATAGGTATGAAGCATATAAGCATGAAGGGCAATAAAGGTGATCATGAACAATATAAATCATACAATGGCAGCTAGATCATATAACCCTAATCTCATGAAAGGCACTCACATGTAGCACAAAGTCGACAAACAAAGTCTAAACAAGGCTAATCATGGATGTAATAGAAAATCGAGGTCATATAACCTAGATACTACTCATGACAAAATAAAGTAAATGATATATAGCACGTGCCCATAGTTAATACAAATGCTCATACCAAATGAACAATATCATGGACAAGATAAAAACAAGAAAATCACATGTTGGGGAAAGAGCTCATGAATTTAGGATATAATACATGAAGCACAAAGATGGTTGGGGAAAACATGCTATGGCACAAAACAAGACAGACAAAACTAACAAGACCTAGCAAAGTACATATAATACACATGGGAGCAAGAGCAATCACAACATGTTATGGAAATGATGATCACAAATATAACCGACATGAGGGTATGAGATAGCTCACCATGGAAGTGAAAGACCCCAATCTTTGTTATCATGAAGCTCAACACTTGTGGAGCGAAACACGAGGCAAACAAAGTTGAAAGTACATGCAGGTTAGCATGATGCTCATGATGGTCATGCAGAAGATCCAATCCTCTAGAGACAAGCCGCAAAGGCCAACTCGGAATTCACATCGAGTGCCAACATTGAAAAGCGACAAAACGATCCTAGATGAGATTAGTAAGGATCAACATGACCAACATACTTACCTGCAACTCTTGCCGTGAGTGGGTACCTTGAGGAAAAACGAGGTCCACTACTTATGTTCGGCAAAGATGATGGCCTCAGGACAACTCATGGACTAAGAATCGAACTAAGAAAGGATAAGTCCACAAGATGATCCAAATCCACTCCACTAGGCGGTGATCACATCCTCAAGCTAGCCTCAAGCGACTCATGCCATCAAAAGGCAAAAGGCACTTAAAAGCATCATTGCATAGACATGACAAAAGGAATTTACACAAGAGGAAAGATGACTCGATCTTGGGATAGAGAGAAGATCCGGGAACCCAATCTTGAGCCACACGACGCTCGCAGTACCGATCCTGAAGAAGGCGGACTCGAGTGTCTCTCTGCCGCTTAACTATCACACGATCGAAGCAACTCGGTAGATGATCTAGGAGTCAAAGCGGGTTGGCTGCTGTGGTGCAAAAGCCGAACCACCCCAAGAAGGTCGCTGCTGGATATCCTACCGAAAACACCTCACGCCACGATATCTACCTCGATGGGAAAAGCGAGGAATATCAAGAGGACGGCGAAAGATCGACTCTGAACAGCTCCGGACTAAAACTCAAGAACTAGCATGAAAACCAAGTCCCGGGCGCTGCCCAAAAACAGCGACTCTCTAACTGTCTAGAAGCGGTGTGTGCCTTAGGAGCACTCAAAGTCCGGGATGACCACAATACCCCTAAGAGCACAACACGCTCACGCCGAGTGATCTTGGCGTGCAAGCGTAAATCTACTAGGTGACCATCCTTCTTACAGAAGGTGCATGTGTACTTCGCCTTGCTAGAGACAAGCAACAGGGAGTAACACCCTTCCGGTCAAGTCCTATGGACAACCCAAGAGACCTAAACACGGTGGTGCTCACTCGGGAGCTACCACAATCTCACCACTCTTGGAGCCGCACACAATGGTGGGAGGATGCGCCGGCGTGCTCCAAGGATCAAATCCTAGACCTTGATTGAATCTACTAATTTTGGATTGGTCTAGAATAAGATTGAGCTTCTTCTTGCCTCCAACAAACTTCTCGAGTGCTCATAAGATCTTGGCAATCTCGGAAGAGAGAAGCACAAGAAGAGCAGGGGAAGGAGAGAAAGAAGAAGAACCAGAAAGAGAAGATCTCTCAAAGACGTGCTTTTTATCCCTTAGCACGGCTGCCTCAATCTTGAGGGACTCACAAGAAACGCAAGAAGCATCTCTAATCCTATTGGCTTGGTCTTCTAATTTCTTTATAAGCTCGACATGGATTTTATCCAAGTCATCCTTAACCCCAACACACAAAGAGCAACCGCTTTTGACTTATCTAGTAAGTCCTTAGCAAGTTGATCACACTTGACATTCAAAGCATCATTGTCAAGTTTTAGTTGCCTCTGACCCTCACATGAGCCGACTGGTCCTTAGAAGCATGCAATTCAAGTTCATCATTTCTAGCGAAAGCTTCTTAAGGTGTGAACTCATGGCATCAATTTCAACAAGCAATTTAGGCAATTAGCACAAGAAGGAGTAGAGTGAGCATGAAGAAAACTAGCCTCAACAGAATATCATCAATAGAACTAGTGCTACCATTCTTCCTCCTAAGACCATCAAGTTCAAGAAGCACACTATCATGTATGGTCCTTAGGTTCTCCAACTCCACAAGAACAAAGATCACAGAGAACACAATCATCGGTGACTCGGGAGGAGAAGATCTAAGCGAAGCTAACTCCCGAGTCAAGGTACCTACTTCCTTCTCTAACTCGTAACACCTCGACTTAGCCTTAGCATGAAACTTGCCTAATTTACGTAAGCGACATTTAGCTCGTCGTAGGTGGGTACCTCATCCGTGTCATTTGTCAGACAATTCGAGTCGCTTACTTCAATGGCGCTGCCATGAAGCACATGCCGAGAAGTCATCGTTGCCTTCACCTTCTCTTGCGGATCGTCCTCGCTTGCATCGCTCCAGTTCTCCGTGTCGAGAGCTCGATGTCGCCCAAGGCGGCGAGGACCCGTGAAAGAGCTTCTTGTTCTTGGCAAAGTTGCGGTACTTCTTCTTCGCGGCTCACGAGCTGGGCCTTCTTGTTGCGGTTCTTGTCGGTGTAGTCGTTCTTGCCCGAACCGCCTTGTTCGTTTTGCCCTTCTCGGCTTGGGACGGTTTGCTCGAATGTGGTTGGGGCCACCACACTCAAACAGTGATCATCCCACCTCTCTTCCTCTCTCTCACTCTCTTGTAAGCATATGAAAATTTGCGAGCAAGAAGAGCAAGCTCATTTCTGAAATTTTTCCAGTTGGTCATCGCTTAGCTCACAAAGGGCGGAGAGAGAAAACCAACGTAAGAATCGTAAAGAGAGGATCCAATGGGATCGGTGACCAAAGCCATCGATCGAGACTTCGTCTTCCGCGAGACGACGTCGATCTCATGAGTCTTGAGGCGGAATAAAGCCCGTCAAGAGTCAAAGTCGATAAGTCGGTGGTGTCCTTGATGGTGGTCACCTTCATCTCCCGGATCCAAGGTCGAGTGCGGTCAAGAAATGCCGAGCATTGTCCGAGTCAGGGTATATGCAACCGACTGCTCGGAGGTCGCTCAGAATCTTTGTAAACCGACCAAAGCACTCGTCAAGACTCTCACCAGCGTGTTGTTCAAACTTGTTGAACTCACGCTTGAATTGGTCCTGTCGAACCGTCTTGATTTGGGTAGTGCCCTCATGGTAAGCATCAAGGGTCACCCAAATCTCATGAGCAGAACGAAGGTGAGAATCCTATCGTACTCATCTGCGACTAAGGCCTGTATGAGGATGTTCCTTGCCTTAGCATTTGCCTCAACGTCAGCCATATTACCACCGTGGCGTTCTCATCGGCAGAACCTCATACGGAGCTTCACCTTCGCCATATCGGAAGCCCCAGGCGATGATGTACGACTCCATCCGAGATTTCCAAAAGGAAAATCAACTCCAGAGAAAATAGGAGGCTTGGTGGAATACTTGTCCATCGCCATGGCTCTTGAGACCGGTCAAGATCTAGAAAGAGCGAACAGCTCGATACCAATTGAAAGATCGAAAAGCGACTAGAGGGGTGAATAGGAGCCAAATAAAATTTTCGAATAAATTCTCCCCTAGAAATCAATCCACCAAAAGACCGTAAAGAGAGAATCGAACCATCGATCGTAATTTCAAAACAGAGGCTCAGACCGCTTAAGATAGGGTGAGCAAAGAAAACGTGACCGGTCGGGTAGCTCTAGTCGGATGAACAAGATCGCGAATCGGTCGTTAGTATCGGTCGGATGAATAGACTCCCGACCAAGTGGTCGGATGAATAGACTCCCGACCGGAAGTGGTCGGGTGAATGCAACTCCGACCGAAGTGGTCGGATGAATGATGTTCGGGTGAACAAGACTCACCGGATGAACAAGACTCCGATCGGAGGTCGGTTAAACAAGACTCCGATCGCAGAGGTCTGATGAACAAGATTCGGGTGAATAGTGTTCGAAGAACAAGACTCCCGACCGATGAACAAGACGACCGACCTACGAGGTCGGATGAACGATACTCGGGTGAATAGTGTTCGGATGAACAAGACGCTCGACCGATGAACGATCGCCCGACCTACGAGATCGGATGAACAAGACTCGGGTGAATAGTGTTCCGATCGATGAACGATGCGCCCGATCTACGGAGGTCGGATGAGCGATGCTCGGGGTGAACAGTGTTTGGATGAATAGTGCTCCCGACCAATGAATAATGACGCCCGACCTACGAGGTCGGATGAACGATCGAGTCGGATGAACAAGAAAATCAGCACGATCTTAAAAGCAAATCGATGTAACTTTTGATCGGTGATCCAAAAACAGTGAAAATTGGTGTGCACCTCCCTAAGGATGTCAGAACCTATTTCAATCATCAATCGAAGGAATTGATACCAAGGTTCCGTCCTTTTGATTAAACAAATGCAACACCAAAAACAGAGTCACAAACACAGATTTCACCCCTAACTTGTCGGTGGGAGTTGATGGTCGAATATCCTTGGATAACTCTCCACAAATCACAGCAAGTAAGTACACGAAGAAACAACCCTTCAAACAAATAGAAACACTATCGAAAACTAGTCACGTAAATTGGTTTCTTGCAAAGCTGAATAGAAGAGGTTGTAGATTGCCTAGATGATTGGGATATGATCTATAGAAGATTCATCCAGAATCTTTCATCCTTGGCAACAAGAACCGTAAGCCAATCGTAACTAAAGAACGCAAGTCACACGCTTACGCACTTCAAGAACACAGATTTACAAACTTGCAACAAGAACGCAAGGATTGCCTAGATGATTGAAAGCACCAATCTAGAGAAGAGTTCATCAATCATGAATTTCAACAAAGACTCGAAGCATGTAGAAGGAGATGAGGCAAATCCAAATTACGTAAAGAAAATTGCAAGTAAGTAAATGCGAATTTAGATAATGTAATTTAAGTGCGTAATGTAAATACATAAGAGAAATGAAACAAGAATATAAGTGAAGAACATTTCATTTACGGAAGGAGGTTTACAAAGCCTCACAACAAAGTGGGCAAAGCTCAAATGAGCAAAAAAACCTCGGAACCTTCAGAGAGGAAGGCTGCCCCTACCCTCTATTTATAGTGACTCGTGATCAATTCCCACCCTTGGATATCTTGCTTCAATCCTAAGCCAACATCCAAGAGCCGGATTTGATCCTTACACCGCTCCTCTCAACAACTCTCAACTACTCACGTAGACTTTCCTCACCGCCACCACGCCCCTGTGGAGACACCCTCTCCTGTCTAGTAGCGAGCTAGGAACACCTACCACCCTTGGATGAGCCTCTAAACCCTAGAGCACTCCATCAAGGGTGAGATTTTACCCACTCACAAAGCTATGCATGGGCTCACCCAAACCCAACAACACAACGGGTTTTGCACGCTAACTCACACTAACTTGACCCGCTTCTCTATCTTCCCGACCGCGATCCAACGGTCCTCCTAGATCGAGCGGCTCCAAGTTAGTATCTCATCCATTCCTTTGTCTTCTCGGCTTGCGGCTACTCCTGGCCTCGGTCATCTTTGGCGACACCTTGATCATCCGACCTCGGCTCTCCGGCCTAGTCCCGATCCCTTCGCCTCACCATGACCTAGCTCCAAAGTCCCGCAACCATCATAGACAAGGAAACCACATCACATAGCAATGTCCAACAACACATATCCATCTCAACAGAAAGATATACACTATGCTAACCAAAGATAACCCGACCACACGTGGTATGACCACCGGTCTCCATCCCGACCAACCAAGGTCGACCATCGGTCTCCATCCCGACCAACAATGGTCTCACCATCGGTCTCCATCCCGACCAACAATGGTCGACCACTGGTCTCCATCCCGACCACTCAAGGTCCGACCACCGGTCTTCATCCCGACCAACAATGGTCCGACCATCGGTCTCCATCCCGACCACTGAGAGTCGACCACCGGTCTCCGACCGGCGAAACCCGACCACTCGAGGTCGACGATCGACTCACCACCCACACCCCAAACCTCTCTGGTCGGACAAGCGGTCTCCGACCAACCAAAGACGACCACTCAGAGTCGTCAAACCGGTCTCCGACCACCAAAGCCCGCACTCTCAAATCGGACAACTGGTCTCCGACCAACCAAAGACTGACCACTCGAGGTCGACGACCCGACCACTGGGGTCGGACGATCGTCTCCAACCAAGAACTCAAATTGCTCTAGCTCGAAAAACAATCCAAATCAAACTCAAACTTGAGCACACCTTGCTCAGATAAAGTCAAATACTCATCACAAACATGGATGGACCTCCACATGGTCCTTCAGTTGCAATACATGAATAGGTTTCACTAGATCCTTCTTGTCATCAAGCTTGATAGCAGCCAAATCATTGTTCAAGACTCAAAAAGGACTCCGGTGGAAAAATATCAATTTATCATTGGCACCCTAAACAGGTATATAGCACATATATATACGATAGTTTTCATTATTATATATATTGAAATACCTTTCTAATTCCAACTCTGATAATTACTATTCATACTAACGCATCACACAGGGCATTCGCAGGGTTTCGAAAGAAGCAACAAGGAGATTTCGAGAACGAATTTGATGTACAAATAAGCACTCGAGTACGTATTAAAGAATATTAATATGCCGTAACAGTTTTTCATCCCAATAATCGTGTTCTTTTCAAATTTCATCGCAGGTTCTACAACAGACGGGTGGAAACAACCTATGTGGCTATTATGTGTGCCACTATATGCAAAGTATTACCCACGGTGATGTACCGACAACCAACGCCGAGGTAGTGTGCACATGTCAATTTCTTAGTACTTACACTTTAATTACATGTCCAGAGATTTATTTACTTCCCGCTTTGTCAGCCCAACATCGATGTGCAAGGCGTGATCCCGCCGCACCGGTTGCAAAGAATCCAAGAACAACTCATCGGCTTTATTGTCGACGAGATTGTATCCACCAAAGGCGAGTTCCACGCAAATGGTTGGAGAGATTGTCCTGAAATAAGGACAGGTGAACTAACATCAACGTCGACCAAGGGCACAAAGAGCGACGCACGCAAGAAATGAGCTCAAGATTCGCCCTTTTATTCTTTTAAACTTGTAAAAGTGGCTTATTATTTCATATGTTCATCAACTTGTTCATTTTTTAGTCTAGTAAGTTCGTATTTTTCTGTAAATGAACCTGTAATTATCTGAATGAGTACGCATGAATAATATATATTTAATTGTGTCAAAACAACTCATGTAGTTCTATTTATTTTAATTGTCAAAATCTATATCAAAAACCTCTCTGAAAACATATTCTATATTGAATATAATCAAAACGCTATGCTGTCAGACTCTTCACAAGCGGTTGGTAACTCCAACCGCTTGTGGAGAGAGCCCTCTCCACAAGCGGTTCGTAAGACCAACCGCTTTTGGAGAGAACCTCTCCACAAGCGGTTGGTAATACTAACCGCTTGTGGAAGTGTCGAACCACAAGCGGTTCGGGGAATCGCTTGTGATACCCGACGGGGTATCACTCGCAGTTGCTTACAAGCGGTTCTAAAACCGCTTCTGAAAGCGGTTTTGAACCGCTTGTGCATGCCTGATCCGAGCAAGGAGAGGTACCTTTATCTTAGGATATATCTTTCAATCACTATTAATAATTTTCAGTAAGTGCACTTTAACTCTAGTGTAACTACTAGTACCAACATATTTGCAATACTTGCATATATATTTCAAATTTCCACTAAACAGACCACCTTTATCTAGAACATTAATATGGTTCTACAATGGAGCTTTGATGTTGGATTTTGCTCCTCTCAAATGGTTAGGGTTACCTGTAAGGACCCGAATCTACTGATTCGAACCCACTGTGTTTACCGCACTAGTCCCAGGATCAACGCTAGTGCACACAGCTTAACATTGGTACATATCACATCATACACAACGATAATAGAATAATAGTTCATTTATTGATATAACTAAATGTATGATCTTATGACCAACTTACATTATTAAGCCACGCAGGGCAAGACTGAAAATATAATTAATGATTAAGCAAATGGAAAGTAGAAAACGAGATAGCTCATCACTTCACCACAGTAAACCGACAAGGCTCGGACCCTAATGACTCGTGTCTTCCGGACTTCATCTTCCAACACAGTGTAGATTCTTCAACTGTTGATTATTGTTGTTTGGCAAGGTGAGTACTTAAAGCACTCAACAAGTTGTGCATAGAATGCAATTCTATGTATCTATATGTAAGGCTTATTCCAATGGATAGGCTATCATGGCTATTTTGCAATAAGCAAAGATTTATGAACAAATACAATAAATAGATTGTAAAGAATGTAAAACAAATAGCAATAATAAATAACTTCAAGATTTCTCAAGTAAACCAAGTTTCCAATCCTAAGTCAAATTTCATCTTC
The DNA here is from genome assembly GCA_036346275.1 of Otatea glauca. Lineage (NCBI taxonomy): Eukaryota > Viridiplantae > Streptophyta > Magnoliopsida > Poales > Poaceae > Otatea > Otatea glauca. The sequence goes on along the minus strand of CM070725.1, from coordinate 24,600,731 downwards.
CATATGGCATTCCGCCATCCCAACCATGTTGTCCAATTAATTAAGTTAACCCTTAATCAGTAATTCCGAGCATTGCTCAATACCATGAGCACGGCTATCCGAATAGTTTTATACTCTGCAGAGGTTATGCACTTTACCCACGTGATACAACCAAACACCACCAAGGCGAGTGATTATAACAAAGCCTTTACAATGCTCGACTTAACCCGATACTACCCGCTAAGGATTCAACACCGGAGGGACCGGTTACCACATCCGGGGCCCCCTCTTGCGCCATGTGAATTACACCATAACTCGAACTCACACCGACCACGATAGTATCAAAATTAAGACATTGCAAATTACTCACTAGGTGGCCCATACCGACATGTCGTTGCATGATTGACTCAGTCAAAGGCTTGCAAGGTTAAGTCCTTAGTGTGATCGAGGCAAGACTTCCACATACCCTCTCGCCCATCGGGCCCACCTTGGCATCCTCGCCCTTGTCACTTGCCCCAATCTTAGTTATTATCACCCATTGATTACTAAGCACCACGTGCCATCAACAATTCAACATCGTTATGCGTGACATGACTCGCCACAACAACTCAATCTCATCGTGTGATCCCACATGACACACAAGTTCATAACATTGTTCCATATTCCATTAATCAAGATTAATTATCAATGATTCTGACACATGTGATGACGTGGCAAGGCTAAGCAACTAATACGGTCTAAACCTCCAATGTTGATTATAATTATTAACCAACTATAATTAACCAATCTAGGGTGACAATGGATCATGGCATACAAATGACAAGGTAGGTTATAGATCAATCTGGTATATTAGCTAAGCCCAATCTAATTTGAAACAATTGTATATTTGAAACATATGCAATAGGGTAAAACAAATATAGCAATTTTATAAACATGGGTTCAACGTGATCAAAGCACAACTTGCCTTGGAATAGGTCCTGATCTTGATCTGAAGCTTGCTCTTGGGTTGCTTGATCTTCCTCCGAAGCGTCGCACAATTCAACGTCTACGCGTACCGAATGAGAAAAGCAAATAAATACCAAAACAGAGAGCAATTGAACTCCAAAAATCAAATAAAATTCACCATTAAATAGATCTCAATTTTACAAATTTTTAGAAACTGGAATCACTCAAGTCCGAGTTACGATGCAAAAGATATAGCCTTTTGAAATTTGAAATAAATCTCAAATCGAAAAATCGTAAAATCGAAATTAACAGATTTACTTTTATTCGAAAACCGATTTATGACGTCGGCGTGACGTCAGCCCCGACCGAACGAATCAAAGGCTGCCACGTGTCTTGGCGCATAGACCCGGTCCACGACTCCCTCGGGTTCACGGTGCACCGGTCCATGGCGCCGACGACCTCGCCGACACATGTCGGCTCTGATTGGTCCAGACGCGACGGAAACCCACCGCACAGATTGCATCCAACGGCTGCCGTTCTCCACCTACGTGGCTAAATCCTGACCGCCAAATTCGATCTAACGGCTAAGGCTTACCCGAGGAGTTCACTGTTTACGCAGCGACGTGGCACGATCCTGGCCCTTCGCTGAAGATCCAACGATCACAAGCTTACCCGAAGCAAATGGCGGCGCGACGGCGAGAAGACCACCGGAGGCGAGGAAGAAGACCGAGATGGCGGCGTTCCGGCGCAGTTCCGACGAGAAGACGTAGCGTAGTCGACGCGGCACACCTCGACGAGTTCAGATCTTGAACCAAAACGCCGAAACCCGACGATCCGGCGACGCACTTGAGCAAAAACCGCGGCGGTCCCACGCTTCAACTCCGGCGAGCTTGCGGCGGTGTTCTACGACTGCTCTCGCGAAATCTCTCCGACCAAAAGACGCGGCGTTTGACTACGAACCTCGGGGTGCTACCCCCCCTATTTAAAGCCTCGGCGTCCGAGCTCTACACGGCGAGGAAGTCCAACGGCGGAACGGCGGTGGACTCCGAGTCCGGAACGAAGACGACAACCCACAGCGCTACGCGTGTCCCGATCCGACGGCCAGGACACGAAGTCCCACGTGGCTTCTTCTGGAACGCCCGATCATGATCGAATGGCCAAGAATTAGGGTTTCTGGAAGACGGCTCTCGCGGGCCGACTTGGGCCAAGATCGACGAAGGCTTCATACAAGACAGTGTTGGGCTTGGCCCAACACTGTTCACAAGGTTTTTAAAAGATTTCTCATTTAAAATAATTCCTGAAATTCATTTAATTTGTTTTAGGCAATAAAATAATCAGGAAAAATCCAAGAAAAATCTCAAAAATACTTTGAGACATTCTGGACTCAAATAAAATATTTTTGTGAAAACTTTATTTCAACTTTGCACAGATTTAAATAATTTTGAATAAAAGGCAATAAACTTGATTTCAAATTAATTCTAATAAATCCAAAAAAATCCAAATAAATTCTAGAAAATCACAAATGCACTTTTAAACAATAAAACTTAATTAAGCCAAATTTTGGGGTGTTACATTACCCTTTAGGTTGCTGAGCTGAGCCAGAATGTGCCATCATACGTGTCAGATACATGTCGATGAAGTGCCCAAGCTGTGTCGAATATTAAAATTATTTATTTTAATTATCTAATTGTTTAATACATGATGATCCTGTCGAGTGGCGTGTCGGTCATGTCGGTGCTGCAGAGGAGACATATATTGAGGAATACACGTGTGAGGAAACTCACGATACTGAAGTCAATACACGTGAATATATATATCAACAGTATGGATACACGTATCTGAAAGCAAACGTACTGAAGAACAGATGCGGAGGAGGATGTTCTATGGGTAGGATATTTGCATTACCCTTTGTCCAAGTCACTGCAAGAGGAACCTGGAGTTCCATCGAAAGATGCCAATGGAAATGTTGATTGATTTTACTAAGCAATCTAGTTCTATAACTTAACAAAGAACGTTTTTAGTTGGCCGGCATTCTTCTACCTTTAAATGTAGTTATCAGTCATAATTTCGGTGGATTAGTGTTTGCTTCCACATGGTCCGAGAATTGCAGTGCAAGCGGGTACACTACCTTGAAAAAGGTCATCAGTGGCGGTTCATAACTGCCATCAGTGGCGGTTTTTAACCGCCACTGATTTAGTGCCACTGATAATCGAGGATTATCAGTGGTGGTTCTAGAACCGTCACAGATAACACTATCTGTGGCGGTTTTTGGCTAGAACAGTCACTGATATTCTGGTATCAGTGGCGGTTTTTTGATAGAACCGTCACTGATACTCAAATATCAGTAGCGGTTCTAACCCAAAACCGCCATCGATAATCAAAGTATCGATGGCGGTTTTTGATAGAACCACCATCGATACTCAAATATCAGTAGCGGTTCTAGCCAAAAAACCGCCACTGATAATACGACTATTAGTGGCGGTTTTTGGCTAGAACTGCCACTGATATTCCTAGTTTCAGTGGCGGTTTTTTTATAGAACCATCACTAATATTACTTGATGGCGGTTTTGGGCCAAACCGCACGATAATCCCACACACAAAAATAAAAAACTGGCATTTGTGGCTAGCCTCAAGCAGCGCTAGCCATGCCTCTTCATTATATACATTATCAAGAATCACAAAAGAGGGTGATATACATTATTGAGGATCCTAAACCATATATACATTATCGAATCACAAACATCTCTAAGCAAGTTAAAACACAAGAAGGTTTCACCTCTAACCATCAAATGGCAATGGAAACAGAAATAACCTCATTACATAAATGTAATCAAGAGTAAACCAGTCCTATGAGCCGCACCAATGGCCTTGCTTTTTACAATTTACACCGATTTAGCAGCCCATAAATGAAATGATGATAAAGAGGTAATAATTAGTATCATATGCCAACAATATAGCCCCATGTTTCAAAACTTCAATTCTAGAGTTTATGCAATCAAATACCACCAAGATTTGTACAATGATGACCATATGAAATGCACGGAAAGAGATAGCTCTAAATTGTGCAAGCAATACACTTCACTAATAAAAGTAAATTCGAATTGCCCAAGATGCATCCAAGCATTCAGTTTGAAGGCATCACATCACAGAGCTACCTAAAAGATCACATTTTTCATCCGGTTAAACACCCAAGGGTCGATTCATAGGAAAATAGATTTCGGGAATGCCACCTATATACCATGGTATAAAACATCGAACAAGATCGAAATATCAAGGCACCCCTAGTATTGCTCTAATTTCACCATCATGAAGGAGGAAGATGAGATTATGCGGGCTTTGGGTAGTTGGGTTTGGGTCCAGGTTTGGTCCCACTTTACTGGCCTTCTTGCATGACCACCTTCGCCTCTCCACCACCGCAAAGAACAGGATCGATCCAACACATGGGCTTCTTGATTTATCAAATTAACAAGTATTCATGCACTCATGTATTGCTTGGGAGATCGATCATGAACGTTAACTATGATGCTCGAGGCATGCATGCAATGCAAAGCTAGCTAGGAGTTATTAAGCGGTATATATTTGGCGAATGACTTACTTCCTTTTGTAGAGTCTTGTTATCCTCCTGCGGTGATCTCTCCTGCATGCAACAACGGTGCCATCCATTGAACTTTGAACATGTGTACATGACCAATCGAAAGTAGGAACTAATTAGTGCGAATGCATGCATGCATCGTTTCAAATACACAAACCAATGCGCTTTGTGATATAATCTAATATATGGTAGTGCAAGTGACCATACATACACAACAATGACAATATGCAGAGCGAGTTGCGGCTTGGTTACCTTTTTCGTAGCTCGAAATGGACTCCAACACAAGGTGGTTCTGCAAATACAAGTATGTTACACAGTTAGTCATCAATTGGAAATTATACTCCAGGAATATGCCCAGAAGACATCTTTTTTGCAACAGTAGGAACCACTTTTGCAGATCTAATGCAGGCATGATCTGCCTTTCATTTCAGTCCAGTTAGAAACAGATGAAGAGATTTCAGCTGCACTACTAAGTTAAATTTACTACCTTTCTTGATCTAATGTGCTTCAATGAATTCCCCGGCTGCTGCTCTAGCTGTTGGAGTTCTTTCAGGTTCAAAGACTCCAGATCCTCTCTCATGAGGTGCCTGCAGGATATATGAGTTGGTTTACATCATCCTCGGTAGTGCAATCTAGCTAAGTAAACCAGTCCCAGAGCCACACCAATGGCCTTACTTTGACAATTTACACCGATTTAGTAGTCCATGAACCAAATGATGATAAGGAGGTAATAGTTAGTATCATATCTAGGTCAACATTAAGTTTATCTAGTAACCCGCTCTCTTTATCAATCTATCGCACTTCTAACATCGCCAGTGACCTTAAGCAATCTTGAAAGAATATACAACAAAAGGCCAAGTGAAAAACACATAGAAGTAGAGAAGGATTGTGCCTGTAAGGAAGGAACTTTACTCTCTACAATCTCCTGTAGGGAAAAACATTTTAGAATTATGACCTCAAAGAAATAAAGTAGCACATGTGTATATGGTAATCGAACTTGAAGACGTATAAAAAGAAAGGATCAAGAACAACACACACCTTGATCGCCGCTCGGTTTGTGAAGTGTAGAGAAAATCAAATCGCATCTCAAGGAAACTATGAAATGGGGCGTCAAATGGATCAAGCTTGTATGAAACGAATGATGTTAGTTTGTTTGCTCTCTCATCTCTCTTATCGGTATCAATCAAATAGTAGTCATATCCAAAAATATGATATGAGCGACAAAGGTCGAGCAAATTGTTTCTAAGAAGAAACCAAATGATGAGCAAGAAAAGCATGATTCACTCAGAAAACCACACATTTCTTTAGTAATTTTTTCACTTGGTTAGTTTATGAAACTATTACAAACACATGAAATAACTTCATATGAAAAAATAACCATGTAAGGCAAACACATGAAATATTTAGAAGTGTCACTCGCATGTGTGTGTGTTCTTGAAGAAGACAAAAGTACATGCAAGTTTAGCACAACCACTGACAAAAGAAGTGGCATTGATAAAAGGGGTTCCCATTTGAAAGGAACAAAGAGTTATTTACACTTTGTAATGAAACAGAATTGAAGTAACAAAAGCCTAAACTAGTGGAGGTAAACTAGAAGCCTACGGGTCTTCGGAGGTTGGAGACACGTGATTTGAGACAAGAGTATGGATGACTGGATCGTTGTTATCTTCGTCATAAAACTCGCCATTTTTGTTGATTATTTCCTTCATGATGAAGTAGGCGAGCTGGCCCTGAATGGCTTAGATTTCAGAAGGAAGCAGTCCTAACATAGACAACTTGAGGCGCTGTAAGTATAAAAACAAAATTAAGAGAGAATATAGAAATTGAGTGGTGCGAATCAGTGTGTCATGTCAGCATGACTGACCTCTACGTCATTGTCTTTTATTGTGCATGATAAGATTTCGCGCATGTACTGGCACACGAAGTACCCACATAAATTTATTCCTTTCGACTGCTTGTGACACTGCAAAAATCGAATGAACTAAGATGTCGTCGAAGGAGCTATTTACTATGAAATATGATATAAGAATATTCCTTGCATGCGTACCGGAAACTTAGTACGGATTGTAAGGGATTTGTGGTATGGGCGGTATCTCGAGCTCTTCTGACAATATCTTTTGAACGCCTCATCCACTAAATGTGTCATCTCTTCAAAGTCTTTTTAGGTTTATCCAAGGATCCATGATCAAGATCTTGCTCTTTTCTAGATGAATTATTACGAGAATCCATGGAAGCTACATACACATGCATGATGCCACCATTAGTCCTTACATCGAGTAAATAACGAAATAAACGAGTAATTTAACTAGCTAGTGAGCAACTTACTTAAAATGGTATGGCAAAAGTATAAACTCCTTGTCTCGTAGTTTAATCAAAACTTTATATACGTACTCCTCGACCTCCTTTGGTGCTCTTTTGATTTCATGTTGGCAAACCGCTCCTGGTCGAGGAATCCCATCGCCCTTGGTTCTTCGTACTTCAATCATCTCGTATCTATATAACGAAATAGTTAGACATGACATTTATCGGTATTACGTGATTGTAGGCCAAGATTGATATATTAGACACTTACAGTAACCAGCATCTCAAAAAAGATATGTCGAGGGCGTCGTGATAGAACAAGTTGTGCAAGTTATCGAATTCTATTAAGAAGTAGCCATGGCCCTCATGGTGAAAATGTTCCTCACGAAAAATTGTAGTGATCACCTTCGGGAGTACGTCTTGGTTAGATCGATCTAAGTACCATGCATGTAATCGCTGCATCATGGGTGTTAGACTTTTTAACTTCGAAGCGGTGACAAAGGGCTTCCCTACCTCGAATTTCAATCTTTGTTGATTATCTTGGTCATCAGACTGCGCCTTGCCCTTACTTTTTTGTCGCACGACATCATACTCGATCTGGCCTCGCTGATCCGACCGATCGGCTTGTCTAATGTGCCAATTTTGGGATCGGGGTTGTAGGTTTGTCCTTTGAAGTACCGGTGTTATAGGTTTACGCTCGAGTACTAACGGTGGCCATCTTGATGGGGTCCTCAATGGATTTCTTTTCTACCTCATTTTTCTTCTTCCTCGTTTCACTCTCGGTCTTTGGTGACGGATGCGAGGATTGTATCGCAGAAAGGCGGCACTCGCATGGTCCAAGACGATGTCACGCTTGCGCCATTGGATGAATGAGTGGGCGGCACTTCCTAGAGTTGTTATCTCATCATTGGCGGGTTTTCGGTCCTATCTCAAAGAAGCGTGCAAGTACCGTGTCCACTTGGACCTTTGCATAACCTGGCGCTATCGGGGTATTATGCAGGACACCCCCTTCTTGGCACGGATAGACTACCCCTGTAGTAGCCTGTACAAATATGTTCATCACGGGCACGTTGAGCTGACAGGGTGTGGGGTCCTGTATGTCGTCCACAGGATAATGGTTGTTGTCCGCTTCTGCCAATGGCGTGGATGTGCAACTGCTGCGATGACCTGTAGGGCTTGATAGAACGTTGTGGGCCTGCGACTGACTCAAGGCGTGTTGTACTTGTCGTTCAACTTGTGACTCAATGGTGCCTTGTATTTCTCGCAGAACCCTTTCCTTCATCATTTCCATTTCCTTCTCAGCCCGCTCTTCTTTAGCTCTCTTCTGACTCCTATAAGAGTCTCCGTGCTCAGGGAATCCACTCCTCCATGGAACCTTGACCCCGACGCCTCATGTCCGACTGGGGTGCTCTTTGTTTCCTAGGGCCGTTGTTAGTTCGTCTTTCTCCCTGTCTGGGTGAAAAGATCCTTGGGTGGACTGGGCGTAAAACTCATGAACTCTTTGCGTCATTGCTTCGTCTTCGCTGCTCTTGAATGATAAACCCCCAGTAGACAAGATATCTGCCCTCGCTAGCACGTAGTGTTCACTCGGTCTGGTAGTCCGATCAAGGGACTTGTGCCAGCCAATTGGACCGCTTCTAATTCCTGCCTCTCCCATTGAGTAATTTTACCCGCGTACCCACTCGTGCCAAGTTTGTGGGGGTGAGTATTCCTTCTTGCGATGCTAATGTGGTCCTCACTGGACTTCTTTGCTGCTTCCGATTGCTTCATCGCCACAAACTCATCCCAATATGGCTCCAATCTTGGGTATTCTCCGATGGCTGACCGGTTTTGCTTCACATAATTTGTGTTTAGCCTCGCCTTGAAGTTTCTCCACGCCGCATCCATGGTTGTCAATGCGTCGCGACGCACAAGATCTTCGGCTCCTTCGGGGAATTCGAAGGTTTCTTTGAGCTCTGTCCACAGATCCTCTTTGGTGGCTCGGGGCACTTTATACCAATCCGAATAGGTGATTGGCACTTTATCCCTAACGATGCACCCGCATGTTGACCTGTATTTTGCTGCTGATTTTCTCGGTGCAACATGTATCTAAGACCTCTGAGATGGTGTACCGGTCTTCAGGCTTCTTAGTTTTCCCTCGTCCTCGGCGTCTTGCAACAGGAGCATCATCTGCAAAAGCGGTGGAGGCCTCGGCACCTTCGGTGGTTGGGTGGAGGGTAAGGTACCTGCTTGGGCTCTCCTCCACTATAGGATCGGTTTCGGGCTCCATTAGAACTACAGTTCGACCCGAAACATAATTTTCGTCAATTACTACAGAATCATCTCACGGAATTTCAAAGTACAGAATCATCTCATGAAAATGATTTTGCAAGAGCAAGAGACTTAATTAGCTTAGAACAAAACTAATTAAGCAAGCATTAACTCTTGAACTAGTGCTGATTGGTTGTAAATTTTGTGGACGCAATATGTAGCTATGGTTTACTGACTATTCCATATAACAATATGATTAAAGTGCATAATACAATGATTGCCGAAATGACATACATCGCAAGATCCAGCATAAAAGCAAGATTATGTCATTCATACAATGAATCATGTCTTACACAACTTAGTACTTATTTATTAAACGTGATGATGGATATGTTGCGATGACTACACAACTTAGTAGACCATATTGTTTCAAAATGTGGCATGAATGTCTAGGTCATCTTGGATACCTTGCATTGATAAAAATCATCTAGGAAACACTAGTACACAATGAAATCACACACATAACAAATAACACATAACAAATAACATACAAAGCGAGATTCTCAAAAGACCTTGCCTTCTTCCCCAAGGGTCCGTGTTAAGAAGCGGCAGTCGAAGCGGCGTCGGGCGTGGGGGCGAGGCGTTAGCGAAGCGACGGCGTCGGCATGCCTGTTGTCGGCGCGCGGGCGAGGGACATCGGCGCTTGGCGGCGTCGTCGGTATGGAGTCGAGCGCGGCGCGGAGCGGCGCGCGCGGTGTCGGTGGCGATCGTAGGCGGCGTCGGCGGAACTTAGAAGTTTAGGGCGCGTCAGAAGAGGCGGGAGTTTAAGGGTTTGGGCACTCGGTGAAAAGAGAGAACTATCCATTTTTATATACGGAGCATATTATCAGTGGAGGTTCTTAAAAAGAACCGCCACTGATACAGTTATCTGTGGTGGTTCTTTATGCAAACTGCCACATATAATTTAACAGTGGCGGTTCGTTGTACGAACCGCCACTGATACATATAATATCTGTGGCGGTTCTTTATACGAACCGCCACAGATAACGTTATCAGTGGCGGTTCGTTGTAAGAACCGCCACTGATACATATAATATCTGTGGCGGCTCTTTATACGAACCGCCACAGATAATGTTATCAGTGGCGGTTCGTTGTAAGAACCGCCACTGATACATATAATATCTGTAGCGGTTCTTTATACGAACCGCCACAGATAAGGTTATCAGTGGCGGTTCTTTATACGCACCGCCACAGATAAGGTTATCAGTGGCGGTTATTATTAAGAACTGCCACTGATGTGCCTACCCTGAAATCTACGCTTCACTGTATATTGTCGAATAACAGCGCAGAGTTTAGAAGACCTTGTTTTTCGTGCTGTGCAATTGCAGCGTTGTCTGATTTGTCTATTACTTATAAAGCAAATACATAAGCAGTTTACAGGAAAGAATCCGGACTCCTTTCACCTGACGGACTCAACAAACTCTCCAAACTTTCAACCGGATAAAGCACTATTTTGTCATCCGGCAAAACAACCAAGTACTCTTGGACTCAAACAATCACCAAAACTAGCAGAGTCTGAAACTGACTCAAAGACCTGAAAAACTAGCACATAGCTAGGAAACAAAACCAAAAACAGACTTTATACTACCATGCACAAGATTATACTAGGAAACAAAACCGAAAACAGACTTTATACTACCATACATAGAAGACTTGTGCGGCCTGGTCATCGCCGGCAAACCCGGGCAGGCGCCCGCCCTGCCCAGGAGCTGGCTCCGCCTCTAATATTGCCATTACTCGTATATAGCTAATTATTTTCTTTCACAATCTGCCCTTCTTCATGATCGTCGCGATGATAGGTAGCTTCCTGAGTGGTTTCTTCCTCGAGCCTGATGCTGCTATCTACGAAAGGAGGCAACTCATCAAACTGGTTGTACTCTTCCTCATTCACGACATTCTCAACTCCGTCGATCCTTCTTTTTCCCTGAAGAACTACATGGTGCTTCTTATCTGCCGAGTCGATTACATAGAAGACTTGTGCTACTTGCTTCGCATGAAATCGAATGGTTAAATCTCTGTATCCGACATGTTCGATTTCCAGAGTAGTGAAGCCGTACTTGTCCACCTTGACACCCTTTGGGAGTTGTACCCAACGACACCGAAACATTGGGATCTTAAAAATACAGTAGTCGAGCTCCCAAATCTCTTCTTTGAACCCATAGAAGCTACTCTTCTTACTGCCTGTGTTGTCATAGGCATCTATGCGGACACCACTATTTTGGTAAGTGCTTTTGCTATCCTGAGATCTCGTGTAAAAGGTATATCCATTTATGTTGTATCCTTGCCATGTCAAGATTGTACCTGATGGCTCTTTTGCCAGCCACCTCAACATGACACTCGTTTCTTTCCCAGTCATATTCTCTTTGAACCAATGATTGAACAAACGGTTATGCTCTTTTGTTACCCAAACCTCTGATCGTCCACGATTTTCTTCTCGTAGCTTATCCTTGTGCATGTCCATATATGAGGACACCTCAACTGACTGTTGCAAGACTGTGAAATGAGCTTTTTCGAACAATCCATGATCGTAAGAATTTGTTGATTTCCTTCCAATCGTCCCTTTCCCAGCTAGCCTACCCTCATTGCGAGATACAGGCACTCCTACCGGTTCCACCCCCTCCATGTAATCCACGCAAAACTCGATAACCTCCTCAGTTGCATAACCTTCCACAATGTAGCCCTCCGACCGAAATCGATTGCGTACATACTTCTTCAGGATACCCATGTACCTTTCGAACAGGTACATCTGATGCAGGAATACGGGGCCACAAACATTTATCTCGTTCACAAGGTGAACAATGAGATGAACCATTATATCGAAAAATGATGGAGGGAAATACATCTCTAGCTAGCATAGTGTCTTGACCACATCATTCTGCAGTTCAGAAAGTCTGATGGGATCGATGACCTTCTGTGAAATCGTGTTGAAGAAGAAACACAACCTCATGATTGCCTCTCGGACCTTTTCAGGCAAAATACCTCTAATTGCAATAGGAAGCATTTGTGTCATCATCACATGACAATCATGAGACTTCATGCCAGTTAACTTCAAATCTTTCATCGAGACCAGTTTCTTGATGCTTGCGAAGTAACCGAACGGAACTTTCACACCATGCAAGCATTTGCAGAGGTCTGTTCTCTCTTTTTTGGAAAGTGTGTAGCAAGCTGGGGGAAGGTAAAGTCGCCCTTTCCCGGTGTCCTGAGGATGTAGCTCAGCTCTGATTTTCATATTTTCTAGGTCCCTTCATGCCTTCAGTCCGTCCTTAGTTTTGCTAGGAATGTTCAGCAAAAGACCAATCAAGCTGTCACATACATTTTTCTCTACGTGGATGACGTCTATGCAGTGTCGAACTTCTAAGTCCTTCCATAGGGCAAGTTCCAAAATATTGATCTCTTCTTCCACGTGGTCTTCTCAGTACGAGACCTCGATTTATTATTACTATCTCCCTTTCCATGTACGACATTAATATCCTTAACCATATCATATACCTCTTCCCCACGACGAGGCCTTGGGGCTATACCATCCTCTTTTGTCCTGTCGAATTGTTTTTTTATATTGCGGTAGGGGTGATTCCTGCGAAGGAACCTACGGTGATGCATGTACACGGTTTTCGTCGAGTTATTGAGCCACACACTTGCGGTTTCATCCATGCACTGGGGGCATGCTTTGGCCCCTTTTACAGTACGACCGGATAGGTTACCAAGGGCAGGGAAATCATTAATGGTGCAAAACAACAATGCCCGTAGGATGAAGTACTCTCGCTTGTACTCATCCCAACCTGTACACCTTCGTTCCACAGTACCACAAGATCTTCCACCAATGGTTGTAGGTATAGATCAATATCATTGCCAGGTTGTCTCGGCCCTTGGATAAGCAGCGACATCATAATGTACTTTCGTTTCATACACAACCAAGGAGTAAGGTTGTAGATACAGAGAGTCATGGGCAAGTGCTATGAATACTACTCATGTTACCGAAAGGATTCATTCCATCCGTACTCAACCCAAACCTTATATTCCTCGGTTCATTCCCGAAGTCCTTCCTAAAGAGCCTATCGATGGTTCTCCATCGAGCGAATCGTGAGTGTCTCACTTTCCATGCTTTTACGCTCTTACAGTGCCATCGCATCGATTGGGCATGCTTTTGTTTCCAAATAAGCGCTTCAACCGAGGAATTCTCGGTAAATACCACACCACTTTAGCGGAGCTCCTTTCTTCACCACGGTGCCCTCGCTGTCATGGCCTTTACGCTTGTATCGCGATGATTTGCACACCGGGCATACATGCATATCTGTATACTCTTTGCGATAGAGTATACAATCGTTTGGACATGCATGTATTCTTTCTACTTCCAATCCCAATGGACATACAACCTTCTTAGCTAAATAAGTGGTTATCGGCAATACATTTCCATCTGTAAGCATGTCCGCTAAGAGATGTAATAGCGCCGTGAAACTCTTATCGGACCAACCATTGCTTGCCTTCAATTTTAGAAGTGAAAGCACGGTGTGCAACTTTGTGTATTCCTACTTGCAACCTGGGAACAAAGGTGTGTCCGAGTCGTCCAACAAACCCTTGAATTGATTAAACTCTCTCTGACTAGTGTAGTTCCCTTCTGCATCACGCAACATCTGAGTAAGATTATTATCGTCATCAATGTCCAACCTATCCTCACCAGATCCATAACTAATGTCAGCTGCCATAATGCCTTCTCTATCATCCAATACGTTATCACCTTCATGTATGTTTTCCTCTTCACTGTGACTTGTCCAACGTGTATAGCCAAGTACAAAACCTCTTTCAATCAAGTGCAAGTGGATGTGCTCTTTGTCTGAAAATATTTTCTCATTCTTGCAATCAATGCATGGACAATGTATGTACTCCGCCTTCTTGTGCAACTTATTCTCCTCATGGGCTCTTAGAAAAGTAGATACCCCGTCGATGTAATCTCGGCTGTAACGGTTCGCATTGTACATCCATCTCCGGTCCATCTAAAATTAATTAACATATAAAAATTGATTAAAAACTAATCTAAATACTTATCTTGTAAAGAAGCTAGATAATAAATTCATCATCTAAAAATGATGAGCACTCACCTACCATATTAACTAAAATTTCATGTATATTAATATCCACTAATCTTAAATAAATAAATTTAATATATGCAAGATGTATATTATACGTGCACACTAATGGAACCAAATTAATAGTAATTAAAAAACTAATCTAATTACCTATCATCTAAAGGAGCTAGATAATAAATTCATCATCTAAAAATGATGAGCACCCACCTACCAAATTAACTAAAATTTCATGTATATTAATATCCACTAATCTTAATTGAACAAATTTAATATATGCAAGATGTATATTATACGTGCACACTAATGGAACCAAATTAATAGTAATTAAAAAACTAATCTAATTACTTATCATCTAAAGAAGCTAGATAATAAATTCATCATCTACCAAATTAAATTAAAATGCAATTTATATTAAATATATGCTTGATCATAATTCATCATCTATAAAAGGAACACAACATCATCTAATGAATCTAGGTAGGAAATAAATTCATCAACTACAAAATGGTAGGTAAATAAAAATAAACAAAATCTAAACTTTTCATCACATCTACATATAAACCTTAATTGAACTAGGTTTAAAAATTAAATTGCAACAAGATTAACACAAATCAAGAGAGGAGAAAAAATAACTCACCAAGGAAAAACTAGAGGAAGTACAACACAAGAATTGGAGAAAACGAAATCTGAAAATTAGAAGTTTTGGTTTGCTCTCGGGAGGAAGAAGACCAGTACTGCTACTGACCACCTACTTATAGACAGTATTATCAGTGGCGGTTGTTAACTAGAACCGCCACTGATAATTTATTATCAGTGGCGGTTGGAGGATAGAACCGTCACTGATAATACAATTGTATCAGTGGCGGTTGGAAGATAGAACCACCACGGATAACCTAGTTATCAGTGGCGGTTCTATCCTCCAACCGCTACTGATGATGTATTTGTTATCAGTGGCGGTTTTATCCTTCATTATCAGTGGCGGTTCGAGGATAGAGCCTCCACTGATATTCTTCTCGCCATTTTCAATATAGAACCACCACTGATAATTATATTTGTGGCGGTTCGAAAAAAACCGCCACAAATAGACCGTCACCTATTGCAGGTTTTGGCGTAGTGTAACCATTCCGTTGCTCTAGACATTGTTAGATATAATATATCTTGACATTATTTTGTTATTATGCATGTAGCAAATAAGGCATTTGTTCATAAGATATGTGTACGTGCACACGCGACGTACGGTGTTTAACAGTAATCCCAAAATATAGTTCGATAGTTAAGGTGTTAGTTTGTTAGTGGTGCTGTATGTTTTGCACGCGCACGTTGTCAGGATAAGGATGTTAGCTAAGTCGTTGGTATTAGTTGAGTTAGTTTAGATAAAGTTGTTAGCTTATCTTGTAATGAACGAAAAGCTGCAAGTCATTGCGCAGCACGAAAAACAACAAACTCATCTATGTTGTGTTCTTGCCTTCGAGCGTTTTCAATACTGCGAGCATTCGAGTTCGCACTACGCCAAAACCTGCAATAGGTGACAGTTTATTTGTGGCGGTTTTTTTCGAACCGCCACAAAGATAATTATCAGTGGCGGTTCTATTTCAAAAATGGCGGGAAGAATATCAGTGGCGGTTCTATCCTCGAACCGCCACTGATAATCTGATAACAAATACATTATCAGTGGCGGTTGGAGGCTAGAACCGTCACTGATAACTAGGTTATCAATGGTGGTGCTATCCTCCAACCGCCACTGATTCTATTGGATTATCCGTGGCGGTTCTATCCTCGAACCGCTACTGATAATGAATTATCAGTGGCGGTTCGAGGATAGAACCGCCACAGATAATGTTATCAGTGGCGGTTCTAGTTAAAAACCACCATCGATAATATTGCCTATAAATAGGTGGTCGAGCAAAGACCTTTGGTCTTCTTCCTCCCGAGAGCAAAGCAAAACTTCTAAATTTCAGATTTCGTTTTCTCCAATTCTTGTACTTGTACTTCCTCTAGTTGTTCCTTGGTGAGTTATTTTTTCTCCTCTCTTGATGTAACACCCTAATTTTTGCTCTAACTTAAATTTTGGAGTATTTTTATTTTTGTGATTTTTTTTGGGAATTTATTTAAATTTAATTGGATTTATTCAAATAGGGCTTTTCTTGAAAACAATTGAATAATGGAAAAGTTTTTGCAAAGTTTTATTGCAAATATTTTAATTGAGTTCCAAATATCTCAAAGTAATTTCTGGAATTTTTCTAGAATTTTTCTGCTATTTTAAAAGCTCCAAATGATTTAATTGAATTTCTAAAATTATTTTAAATGTGAAATGATTTTAAAATCAGTTGAACAGTAATGGGCCGAGCCCATTACTGTGCTTGTCGTCGGCCCAACCGCGCCGAAACCCTAGCGTCGCCCGGTCCGAGCCGTTCGATCCTGATCGGATGCCTGTGAGTGAGCCACGTCGTCGCGTCGTGCGCGCTTCGGATCATCGCCGCACGAACGGCTGGGAGAGGGCCACGTCGGTCGTCTTCGCGAGATCACCAGAGCTAATGCCGCCGACCGTTTCCGCTCGTTTCGCCGCCTGTAGCGCACACGTCGAGGCCCCTTAAAGTGCACCGAGTAGCTCGTCTGACAGAGCTCCTTTCGCTGCGTCTTTTGACTCCTCGCACGCGCGTCGAGACGCTCTAGAGACCACGGGAGAGCTCGCCGTAGTTGTTCCTCTGCACCGCCACTGTTCTCCGCTGTTTGCTTCGCCGTCGGTCCATTTCCGCCGTCGCCGAGGTCACCAGTGCTCTGCCCGAGTCAAGCCGCGTCGAATGCGCTAGATCTTCTCGCGGGAACCACCGAACGCCGTCGACTCACGCGTCTTCCTCATCTCCGGCAAGCTTGCACCGCCGCACGCCATCGCCGGACTTCGAGCATCGTTGACCGTCGGATCTGCAAGGAGGGGTAAGGATCGTGCCACGTCGCCCTTCTCTGTTTTCTTTTAGTTTGTTTCTGTGCCATTAGATCTGTTATGGATGGTCTGGATTAACCCTAAGGTTTACACGTTAGTTGATCTTGATCGTTAGATCTAGAGCGAACGGCTTGGATTAGATCTAGTTTCTGCGATGTGTTTTTGTCTTAGCCGTTGGATCGTTAGTGAACGCGTGAGATGGTGCCGCGTAGTGGGCTGAATAGTAAATAGCTCGGGTACCGTGGGCCGTTGGATTAGATCTAAACGGCGGCTGTGAGTTGATCGGTGGCGCGCGGATCCGTGCCGTTCAAATTTGAACGTGCGGCGGAGATGACGCCGCACTTCATCGAATCACGTGCGGGCGCGTGTCGCGTTGACCGAGGGTGAGACCAGATCGGACCATTGAGTTCGGCGCATTTGTTGGATGCGTGACGCGTGGGGCGTGGAGTCGCGCGTCGCCGAATCACAAGGGGTGAGATCCGACCGTTGGATGAGCGAAGCGGTGCGATCTTGCCGCGTGTCGCGTCGGGATTGGCTGCGATCGTCGCCGACGCCACGCGGCTGCGTCACCCGGTGCATGAGCACGATCTTCGCCATCCACGGTGGACCGTGAGCCGAACCGTGGACCCGGCCATGAATCAAGCAACGTGGCGGCACTAGAGGCTGCCACGTGTCGTGCTGACGTCATCGCTGACGTCATAAATATGTTTTATATAAAAATATTTTGACCGAAATTCTTTTATGTGCTGACGTCATAAATGCGAATTTTCAGTATAAAAATAATTGGGAAAAATCGGATTTCTTAATTTCTGTATTTTCAGATTTTATTCAAACTTCAAATGACTATAACTTTTGCATTTTAACTCAGATTTGGGTGATTCAAATTTCTAAAAATTCATAAAATTATGATCTATTTAATGATGAATTTTATTTGAATTTTTGAGGCCATTTAGTCCTCTGTATTAGATTTTTATTGTAGATTTTGTTTGTACGCGTGAGACGCAAATTTGCTTAGAAAGTTTCGAGGAAGAATTCGTCGCTCAAGACCAAGCTTCGGAACACGACCAGCAACTCTTTGAAGGCAAGTGATGCTTTGATCATTTTGATCCCAGGTTTTTAAAATGTAGTTTATGCTTTGAAACTATGCATGCTTATTTATGTAAAATGAATTTAAATTGATTTGGGATAATGTAGTTAATCAACCCATTTTGTTATGCCACCTTGAATTATTAATTGTATGCCCTAAATCATTGTCACCCTAAGTTTGATTATATTAGTTGGATGTTAATATTGTGCCAACACGGGAGACTAGACCGTGAGTAGATGCTTAGCCTTGCAACGAGTCATGAATGATCTTTCAGAAAAATGCTACAAAATTGACTAATGGAATATTGAATGTATTTTGAAAGTGGTGTGATGATGCCACATGATGATATGGAAGTATGGTGACCTGTGTGGTTCCATATTGATGTTGAGTTATTGCTAGCATGTGTTGCACAATAATCAACTGGGTGGAAAATGATTTAGACTGGGGCAAGTGGCAAGAGGCTGTGTGCCAGGTGGGCCTGTGTGGCATTGGGTTGATGAGTGTTGTGAGTCTGTGTGCCACAATGGGTCAGGTGCCATCGTTGAGTGTTGGAAGTCTTGCCTTGGTGGGTTAAGGACTTCACCTTGCAAGCCTTTGATCTCGAGTCACCCGTACAACCACATGTCCGATATGGGATGCAGACCTAGTTGACTAGGGTTCGATATCTTTCCTCCGATACCTCGGGGTGACAAGACACGGGGGTGTATCTGTATGGGGAGCGTACTGTATACGGCTTGGTGCCCATCCAACGGTGATTGGTCGGTCCTATACTTCTGGCTCGTGTGAGGGAAGTGATAGTGAAGGCAATACGGAGAGGTCCTTTGGTTAAGGTAGAGGTTCTGAAAAGCTTTGTTGCGGACAATCACTGTGTGGTGAGCGGTCAGATCTTGTGGGTAAAGTGTACAACCTCTGCAGAGTGTCAAAACTATTCGAATAGCCGCATCATGTATTGAGCATTGCTCGGGATTACAAATAAGGGTAGATTTTCATAAACAAAATGTGGGAAGGGTGGCTGTGTGCCAAGTGTTAAAAATGAACTCATAAGGTGTGTCGAGAATCTTCGAGGAAAACCATTTGAAGAAATTAGTATTACTTATAACTGTTCCAATGATTTAATCTAATTAAGATATTGGTTTAAAATTGCTGTTTGATGCAAAAGAACCATTTAAGCCAACCCTTTGGAATAAGCTTTGCATGTAGTAATAGCACTGCATTCTGTGCATTACTTGTTGAGTGCCTTGTGTACTCATCCCACCTTGCTTATCAAACCCAACATCAGTGGAGGAGTCTACACCAGCATAGGAGGAAGAGTACATTGAGGACCCGAGCAACTAGGGGGCAAGCCCAGTCGGTTGCCTGTGGCAAGATGAAGGCTTCCTCGACATTTGTTTATGTTCCGCTTGAGTGCCTTGTGTACTCATCCCACCTTGCTTATCAAACCCAACATCAGTGGAGGAGTCTACACCAGCATGGGAGGAAGAGTACATTGAGGACCCGAGCAACTAGGGGGCAAGCCCAGTCGGTCGCCTGTGGCAAGATGAAGGCTTCCTCGATATTTGTTTATGTTCCGCTGCTATTTCTTTTTCTCTGAATAATGTAAGCCCCGTGTGGCTGTCTTATCTGTAAGGAGACCATAAGGTCGTACAACTCGGTTTATATACATGTTTGCACTAATTATTCTTATATCTTCGTGAATGTCTGTGATGTGCAACCCTGTATGACTGTGTGTGCTAGCGTGATCCTGGACTGGCACAGAATACACAGAGGGTCCGGATCTGCAGGTTCGGGTCCCGACACTTGATTTGTGTTAATCTTGTTGCAATTTAATTTTTAAACCAAGTTTAATTAGGGTTTATATGTAGATGAGTTGAAAAGTTTAGATTTTGTTTATTTTTATTTAGCTACCATTTTGTAGTTGATGAATTTATTTCCTAACTAGGTTCATTAGATGATGTTGTGTTCCTTTTATAGATGATGAATTATGATTAAGCATATATTTAATATTAATTGCATTTTAAGTTAATTTGATACATGATGAATTTATTATCTAGCTCCTTTAGATGATAAGTAATTAGATTGGTTTTTTAATTACTATTAATTGGGTTCTATTAGTGTACGGACATATACATCTTGCATATATATAAATTTATTATCTAGCTCCTTTAGATGATAAGTAATTAGATTAGTTTTTTAATTACTATTAATTTGGTTCCATTAGTGTACGGACATATACATCTTCCATATAATAAATTTATTTAATTAAGATTATTGGGTATTAATATAAATGAGATTTTAGTTAATTTGGTAGGTGGGTGCTCATCATTTTTAGATGATGAATTTATTATCTAGCTACTTTACAGGAAAAGTATTCAGATTAGTTTTTTAATTACTATTAATTTGGTTCCACTAGTGCGGACATATATTAAATTTATTTAATTAAGATTATTGGATATTAATATACATGAAATTTTAGCTAATTTGGTAGGTGGATGCTCATCATTTTTAGATGATGAATTTATTATCTAGCTCATTTAGATGATAAGTAATTAGATTAGTTTTTAATCAATTTTTATATGTTAATTAATTTTAGATGGACCGTAGATGGATGTACAATGCGAACCGTTACAACCGAGATTACATCGATGGGGTATCTGCTTTTCTAAGAGCCGCTGAGGAGAACAAGTTGCACAAGTAGACGGAGTACATACATTGTCCATGCATTGATTGCAAGAATGAGAAAATGTTTTCAGACAAAGAGCACATCCACTTCCACTTGATTCGAAGAGGTTTTGTACTTGGCTATACACGTTGGACAAGTCACGGTGAAGAGGAAAACATATATGAAGGTGATAACGTATTGGATGATGGAGAAGGCATTATGGCAGCTGACATTAGTTATGGATCTGGTGAGGATAGGTTGGACATTGATGACGATAATAATCTTACTCAGATGTTGCGTGATGTAGAAGGGAACTACACTAGTCAGAGAGAGTTTAATCAATTCAAGGGTTTGTTGGACGACTCGGACACACCTTTGTTCCCGGGTTGCAAGGAGGAATACACAAAGTTGCACACCGTGCTTTCACTTCTAAAATTGAAGGCAAGCAATGGTTGGTCCGATAAAAGTTTCACGACGCTATTACATCTCTTAGCGGACATGCTTCCAGATGGAAACGTATTGCCGATAACCACTTATTTAGCTAAGAAGGTTGTATGTCCATTGGGATTGGAAGTAGAAAGAATACATGCATGTCCAAACGATTGTATATCAGATCGCAAAGAGTATACAGACATGCATGTATGTCCGGTGTGCAAATCATCGCGATACAAGCGTAAAGGCCATGACAGCGAGGGCACCGTGGTGAAGAAAGGAGCTCCCGCTAAAGTGGTGTGGTATTTACCGGTAATACCTCGGTTGAAGCATTTATTTGGAAACAAAAGCATGCCCAATCGATGCGATGGCACTCGTAAGAGCGTAAAAAGGATGGAAAGTCGAGACACCTGCCGATTCTCGCCAAAGGAGAACCATCGATAGGCTCTTTAGGATGGACTTCGGGAATGAACCGAGGAATGTAAGGTTTGGGTTGAGTACGGATGGAATGAATCGTTTCGGTAACATGAGTAGTATTCATAGCACTTGGCCCGTGACTCTCTGTATCTATAACCTTCCTCCTTGGTTGTGCATGAAACGAAAGTACATTATGATGTCGCTGCTTATCCAAAGGCCGAGACAACCTGGCAATGATATTGATGTATACCTACAACCATTGGTGGAAGATCTTGTGATACTGTGGAACGAAGGTGTACAGGTATGGGATGAGTACAAGCGAGAGTACTTCACCCTACGCGCATTGTTGTTTTGCACCATCATTGATTTCCCGGCCCTTGGTAACCTATCCGTCGTCTTGTAAAGGGGCCAAAGCATGCCCCATTGCATGGATGAAACCGCAAGTGTGTGGCTCAATAACTCGAGGAAAACAGTGTACATGCATCACCGCAGGTTCCTTCGCAGGAATCACCCCTACCGCAATATGAAGAAACAATTCGACGGGACAAAAGAGGATGGTATAGCTCCAAGGCCTCCTTGTGGGGAAGAGGTATATGATATGGTTAAGGATATTAATGTTGTACTTGGAAAGGGAGAGAGTAATAATAAATCGAGGTCTCGTACTGAGAAGATCACGTGGAAGAAGAGATCGATATTTTGGAACTTGCCCTATTGGAAGGACTTAGAAGTTCGACACTGCATAGACGTCATGCATGTAGAGAAAAATGTATGTGACAGCTTAATTGGTATTTTGCTGAATATTCCTAGCAAAACAAAGGACGGACTAAAGGCACGAAGGGACCTGGAAGATATGAAAATCAGAGCTGAGCTACATCCTCGAGACAACGGGAATGGCCGACTTTACCTTCCCCACTTGCTACACTCTATCCAAGAAAGAGAGAATGCACTCGCAAATGCTTACATGGTGTGAAAGTTCCATCCGGTTACTCATAAGCATCAAGAAACCGTGTCGATGAAAGATTTGAAGTTAATCGCATGAAGTCTCATGATTGTCATGTGATGATGACACAAATGCTTCCTATTGCAATTAGAGGTATTTTGCCTGAAAAGGTCCGAGAGGCAATCATGAGGTTGTGTTTCTTCTTCATCACGATTTCACGTAAGGTCATCGATCCCATAGGACTTTCTCGAATCGCAGAATGATGTGGTGAAGACACTATGCCGCCTAGAGATGTATTTCTCCATCATTTTTTGATATAATGGTTCATCTCATTGTTCACCTTGTGAATGAGATAAATGTATGTGGCCCCGTATTCTCGCATCGATGTACCCGCTTGAAAGGTACATGGGTATCTGAAGAAGTATGTACGCAATCGATCTCGTACGAGGGTCTGCATTGTGGAAAGTTATGCAACCGAGGAGGTTATCGAAGTTTTGCGTGGATTACATGGAGGGGTGGAACCGGTAGGAGTGCTCGATCTCGCCATGAGGGTAGGCTAGCCGGGAAAGGGACGATTGGAAGGAAATCAACAAATTCTTACGATCATGGATTGTTCAAAAGCTCATTTCACGCCTTGTAATGATCATTGAGGTGTCCTCGTATATGGACATGCACAAGGATAAGCTACGAGAGGAAAATCGTGGACGATCAGAGGCTTGGGTAACAAAAGAGCATAACCGTTTGTTCAATCGTTGGTTCAAAGAGCATATGACTGAGAAAGAAACGAGTGTTATGTTGAGGTGGTTGGCAAAAGGGCCATCAGGTACAATCTTCACATGGCAAGGATACGACATAAATGGATATACCTTTTACACGAGATCTCAGGATAGCAAAATCACTTACCAAAATAGTGGTGTCCGCATAGATGCCTATGACAACACAGGCAGTAAGAAGACTAGCTTCTATGGGTTAATAGAAGAGATTTGGGAGCTCGACTATTGTATTCTTAAGATCCCGATGTTTCGGTGTTGTTGGGTACAACTCCCAAAGGGTGTCAAGGTGGACAAGTACGGCTTCACTACTTTGGACATCGAACATGTCGGATACAGAGACGAACCATTCGTACTTGCGAAGCAAGTAGCACAAGTCTTCTATGTAATCGACCCGGCAGATAAGAAGCGGCATGTAGTTCTTCAGGGAAAAAGAAGGATCGTCGGAGTTGAGAATGTCATGGATGAGGATGAGTACAACCAGTTTGACGAGTTGCCTCCTTTCGTAGATGGCAACATCAGGCTCGAGGAAGAAACCACTTAGGAAGCTACCTATCATCGCGACGATCATGAAGAAGGGCAAATTGTGAAAGAAAATAATTAGCTATATACGAGTAATGGCAATGTGATGTAAACATTATGCTTTTGTATGGAGTAATGGAAATATGGTGTTATGCATTTGTGTGGAGTAATGGAAATGTGGGTCATTAATATATTTGGATTACATAGGGTATAGTACTATATTAGAATTATATATTGTCATTACTGTATTAGGATTATAGGGTCATTAATATATTAGGATTATATAGGGTCATTAATATATTAGTATTATATAGGGTATATTACTATATTAGGATTATATAGGGTTATTAATATATTAGTACTATATAGGGTGTATAATATTTATTAGGATTATATAAGGTCATTAATACATTAGGATTATGTAGGGTCATTACTATATTAGGATTATATAGGGTATGTAATATTTAGCAGGATTACATAGGGTATATAAAATTTATTAGGATTATATAAGGTCATTAATATATTAGGATTATGTAGGGTATATTACTGTATTAGAATTATGTTAGAATAATTTTATCAGTGGCGGTTCTTCAAAAGAACCGCCACTGATATACTTATCAGTGGCGGTTAATACAAAGAACCGCCACGATAATATATGTTTGATGGCGGTTCTTGTGAAGAACCGCCACGCATACATTTATCGCTGGTGGTTCGTATAAAGAACCGCCATAGATAATATATGATCGATGGCGGTTCTTATTAAGAACCGCCACAGACATCGTATCGCTGGCGGTTCATATAAAGAACCGCCACAGATAGTATCGATGGCGGTTCTTGTTAAGAACCGCCACGATAACCCACATATGAAATGTCGCCGCACCGCTGTTCTAAACCCTTAGACTCCCGCCGCTTCACTCTTCTCACAAACTCCGCCGCTTCACTCTTCTCACCGAGCCCGACGCCGACGCCCGCCGCGCCGCGCTCGACGCCCGCGCGCGACGCCGTTCCCTACTCGCCGGACGCCACCCCGACGCCGCCTCTACTCCGCCGGACGCCGCCCGACGCCGCCTCCGACGCCGCTTACTACCCGACCGCCCGACCCCGCCGCTTGTTTGGTTTGTAGTCAGAATTTATAGATGTTGGCCAATATTTGGCCATGTTGATTGGGTTTTGCTAGTGCTCATCTTGCAATAGCTATTGTAGGCTTGTAGCGGCCAACGAAATGTGGTCAATCTCGCTTTAACTTCTTTTGCTTTTGCCATTTTTGTATAGAACTACGGACATATGATTCATGACAGCCGAGTGAGTGCATGAATGATTCTTTTGCTTTTGCCATTTTTGTATAGAACTAAATTAAAGGCCCCAGCTTACTACAAAAGCAGAGCACATAGTAAGGTTCTATACAAGGTTCCAAACAAAGAGGGCTCAAATGGCAATATTTATAGCAATATTCCTATAGGCTAGCCTTTAGGTGTTACAACTCTCGATCAAGTTATTTGTTATTTTCGAGAGGCAATGAAATGGATCTGATACTTGAATTGCACTTTACATGGTCCTGCTAACAATGAGACTTATATGCTTATCTTGATCTGAATTATTGTTCCACTACAATAAATATTTGTGTATTGCTGCATTCAGTGTAGTCTTTAATTTTTAAATAGGTTAATTTTTAAATAGGTTAGCTATTTTTAAATAGGTTAGCTAGAAAGAAAAGGGAAATGCTGTGTATTGCTACATTCAGTGCAGTCTTTAATTTTCTCATGTATGCACATGAGCAAAATCCATTCATTCAGAAAGTATAATTGTAATTGTTTACTCAACTTTCTAATCTTTTGTTGTAATTATACATATGCATTTTTCTTGATAAGCTTAATATTCTGAAAATTTATAAGAGTAGTGAGAACACTGTTTGTGTTAGTAGCGAGAGATTAGGAATCTGATTGTTGGCTTATTGCTCCAAGGTTAAAACATTTTCATTGCCACTATTTACTTTTAAGTTGACTGCCTTGATATTAATTCCATCTGACTTTTAAGTTGACTACCTTGATTTCCTTTTAACATCAGGTTCGTTGTAGTTAAACATCCAGATGGGTAATTTAATATAATCAAGGTCCTAAATTTGCTTATGTTGACTAGTGTCTTCTTTAGACCATTAAAATCTTGGAAAACCATATCATATTCATCCGCATAATCACAATAAACAAGTATCAAATTAGAAATAGTAGTGTGATAGTTGTGCGCTTATGCTTTGTTTGTGCTACATTTGACTTTGTGTTGCTTAAGAATAAATTGCTTACTATTTTGCATACTTAGCAACAAATTTGACTTAGTGCTGCTTAGGAATAAATCTACTTCTATTAAGTGGTAATTTATATTCTGGATTACTTGCTTACGGTTTTGCATACTTACCAATACTAATTGGCTATCAGTAGAGGCTCTTTTTGTTAGCCATCTTTATTCTCTCTCTTAGTTCTTAATTATTTGTACCCATCAAATAAAGCAGTCATCAATTGGTATCATTATATATTTGTGACTGGAGGGAGTATCATCATATATATTACGGTTTTGCATACTTACAAATACTAATTGGCTATCAGTATAAGGGAAAATTCTTGTGTTAGATAGAAAAGGTCGATGCTAGGCTTTTTCCAACGTTATCTAGGAAGAACATCGTCGTAAAGGTGCATGTGCACAACTTTTCCACCAACATAGTTCGCACATCCCAACAGATCTAAACATGGCATGTAAGAATTTACGAAATATGAAATGAAAAACAAATTTCCATACTTTACCTCTTTCGGTTTTGAGTTAAACTTCCGCACTTAACCCAAATGACCGCCAAATTCTAATGGTTCCATACTTTACCTCTTTCGATTCGCATCCAAGGTCGATATGGAGGAGCAATCCACCCCGAGCCCGAGCCCTAGCCCTAGCAGGTTCCTCAACCTCCACCCAACCACCGCTGTTGCCGCCGATGATGACATACCCGTGGCAAGACCTCGTGGCCGAGGAAGAAATAAGAAGCTCGAAGGCCAGTATACCATCTCGGAGGTCTCAGAAGCTGGGGCCCCTATTGCACCGCCAAAGTTCGTAGCAAAGTAGAGAACAACCTGCAGGTATATCGCAAGGGAGAGAGTGCCAATCACCTCTTTGGATTGGCACAAAGTGCCCGAGACCATCAAAACGGATCTATGGACGGAGCTCAAACAAACCTTCGAATTCCCCAAAGAAGATGAACACCGCGTGCGTCGGGATGCGTTGATGACCATGGATGCGGCATGGAGGACTTCAAGGCCAGGCTGAATACTACTTATGTGAAGAAAAACCGATCGGCCATCAGGGACTACCCAAACTTAGAACCATATTGGGATGATTTCGTGTCGATGAAGTAAAGTGAAGCAGCAAAGAAGTCCAATGAGGATCACATAAACATCGGAAGAAGGAACATCCATCCACACGACTTGGTACGGTGGGTACACCGTAAAATCCTCAATGGGAGAGGCAGAAGCAAAATCATTACAATCGACCGTACAAGTCAATTGGCGGACTACGGATCGAGTCAAGCACTACGTGCTAGCGAGGGCAAGTGTCACGTCCGTGGGGCTTATCCTTCGTAAATAGCGATGACGGCATGTCGCAAAGGGTCCAGAGTCAGACGTCGAGTCTTCCCAAGGAACATTCCAACCAGATAGGAGAACGACGAACTAACACGTGCCCCGGGAAACAAGGAGCATCCTCGACGGACACGAGGTGTCGGGGTTAAGGTTCCGTGGAAGACAGATTCCTGAGCACCTTCACACTTACAAGAGTCGAAAGAGAGTTAGAGAAGCGTTTGTCGAAATAGAAATGATGAAGGAAAAGATGCTTCGAGAATTACAAGGCACAATAGAACAACAAGTACAACGACAAGTACAACAAGCCATGAGCCAGTCGCAAGCCGAGAACATTGTTACGACCAGCCCTCTGAATCGTCGCAGCAGTTGCGCAATCGCCCCACTTGTAGAACATGACATGGGTCATTATCCTGTGGACGACATACATGACCTCACACCGTTCCAGCTCACTTTGCCCGTCATGAACATATTCATTCAGCCGGTGCATGCATAGCGCATCCATGCCAAGAAGGAGGTGTATTGCACAACTCGTGATAGCGTCGAGATATGCAAAGGTCCGTGGACACGGTTAATCCCGGCTTGCTAACCTCGGGCTAGAAATGCCCCGAACGCGAGGTTACAACTCTAGGAAGTGCCGCCCACTCATTCATCCATGGCGCAAACGTGACATCAACTTGACCATCATGAAGTGCTTGTTCCTCCCGAGGTGAACACTCGCCCCTCCCGAGGTGACCGCCACCTCTCTGCGGTGAACTGCGGCCTCTCCCGCAGATGAACACGCCACTGCCCTACAAGAAACCTCGCATCGTCACCAACACATCAACAGTACAAAAGTTAGTGCGACAACTTCAGTTGACCGACTTAAAAACCATCCTCTGAAGGCATGGCAGAATAGACAAGCCATATCAGTGAGGTCAGGCGAAGCCAGAACAGAGTATGACGTTGTTGCGAGAAAAGTAAGGGTAAAGCGGTCTCCAAAAGACAAGCTGCTGAAGAAAGACATAAATACGAATTGGGGAAGCCGTTTGTCACCCCTTCAAAGCTTGATAGTCTAACAGTGCAGCTAAGGCGATTACATGAATGGTATATGGAGCGATCGAACCAACATGTACTTCCGAAGGTGATCACTGCCATTTTCGAGAGGAACATTTCCACCATGAGGGATTGGTCGCTTCATGATAGAATTCAATGAGTTGCACAACATGTACTATCAAGATGCCCTCGACGTGTCTCTTATGAGATCTTTGGTCACCGTAAGTGTCCAATATAAAAATCATTGTCTACATTCATGTAATACTGATAAATGTGATGTCTAAATCATTTGTTATGTAGATACGAGTTGATCGAACTAAAAAGAACCAAAGGGCTAGTGGCGTTCCTCGATCCGGGAACGGTTTGCCAGTCGGAAATCAAAAGAGTACTAAAGGAGGTCGAGGACTACGTATATAACGCTCTCATCAAACTCCAAGAAAAGGAGTTCATACTTTTACCATACAATTTCAAGTAAGTGGCTCACTAGCTAGTTCAACTACTTGTTGATCTCGTTCTTTGCTCAGGTTAGGACTAATGACTACGGCATCATACATGTGTATGTAGTTTCCACTGGATTCTCGTAGTAATTACTCCAGATAAAAGCAAGATGCTGATCTTGGACCCGCGGGATAAAGATCCAAAAGACTACAAAGATATGACAAGTCTAGTGAATAGGGTTTTCAAAGCATATTGTAAAAAGTGCTCGAGACACCATCCTTTCCATAAATCACTGACAATCCGTACTAAATTTCCGGTACGCACAAAAACAATTTTCCTATATCGCACCTCGTAGTCAATAACTCCTTCAATGTCGTATAAGTTTATTCAATTTTTTGCAGTGCCACAAGCAGCCGCCAGGAACAAATTTATGTGGGTACTTCGTGTGCCAATACATGCGCGAAATCTTAGGCTCTACAATAGTAAACAATGACGTAGAGGTTTGTCACGCTAACATCACACATTGATTTGCACATCTCATTCTCTATATGAGCTCTTAAGACAAACTTTTTCTATCTATAGCGTTTGAAATTGCCTACGGGAGGACTGGTTCCAAATGAAATCCAAGGCATTCAGGGACAGCTCGCCTACTTCATCATGAAGGAAGTACTCAACAAGAACGGCGAGTTTCATGACCCAGATAATAAC
Organism: Otatea glauca; assembly: GCA_036346275.1. NCBI lineage: Eukaryota > Viridiplantae > Streptophyta > Magnoliopsida > Poales > Poaceae > Otatea > Otatea glauca. The sequence continues at coordinate 24,570,960 of CM070725.1, read as the reverse complement.
GATGAAGTCTTCCATACTCATCTGCCACCTCCTGAGGCCCCAACCAACAGTGAAGACTTGTAGGCTTATAGTTCACAAAACTAGTTAATTTTTTTCTTACGGTGGTGTAAATTGATGTTTCATTGAATGTCAAGTTTAGTATTGGATGGCATGGCTTGCACATGTTCTAATTTCTATCATTTCATTTAAGAAATTGTGATTGATCTGCGCTTGTGTTGTTGCCCTTCTCCCGTGTGTGTGTGTGTGTGTGTGTTGATGGGTGGTGTGTGTGTATGCGTGCGCTCTAGACGAGGAGCTCTCCCTATATTGCTTTTCTCCGTGCCCTTTCATGATGGCTAGTAGAGCTTTTTATAGACGTGGGTGATGGATGAATACGGAAAGAGCTCAAATTTCAAAACTGCACCATTACAAAGAGGTTTATTTGATTGCTTGATTTAGTTGCCGAAGTTTCCTTTTGCATCTTTACCGTCCATTCATAAGAGATTTGATTACATGGTCCTTATATTTTTAGATGATGTGTTTTACTCTAATGTATGATAGTAAATGCCATTAAAAATAGCTAAATGGAGATTATAGAAGGAAAAATAGTAAAAAGTAGGATCAAAATTGTAGAATGATATGTATTTAGGAATAAAAATTGAAAAATAGAATGTGACATATTCAAAAATAGAGGGAGTATAAACTAGCTAATGCATGTACAACATCTGGAGGATGCCACGGCATTCACATGGAATAAGACGGCAATGGATCGGCTAGATTTATGATACAACTAAAGTGATCTTTTTAGCTTTCCATAGTATGATATATAATGACTTCATTTACATACTCTGAGAAATATTGATGCAAAGATACTGAACTGGAGAAGGGAGCAGGTCCAGCGGGAGGCATGCCCTACACCATCACCATGATCGAGCGCCTCATACATGAGACACTTTAATTGTACATTCACTACAAGAAACAGAGAAAAATTCGTGGGTTTTTTAAATTCGTGGGCCAAAAAAAACCCACGATTTTATTCATTTAAATTCGTCGGTTTGTATAAAACCCACGTTTTTAATTAAATTCGTGGGCCAGAATAAAACCCACGAATTTATTTATTTAAATCAAGTGGGCCACAATTACACCCACGAATTTGTTTATTTAAATTCGTGGGTCGAGTACACTCACGAATTTACTCATTTAAATTGTGGGCCACCAAATCCCTACGAATTTAACCCGAATAAAAAAGCCATCGGCCGCCGCGCCTGCGCTGTGCCGCAGTCTAGCTCATTGCTCTCCAACGCCCGCGCACGCCGCCACAGACGCCCGCGCTTCGCCTCCGCCTTCGCCGCCCGCCATGTCGCCTCCTTGCCTCGCCCGCGCGCCGCGCGCCGCGCTTTGCCTGCCGCCCGCCCGGCCCTCGCTTGACCGCCACCACCGCCGTCGCCACCCGCTGCCGCCTGCTGCCCGCCGCGCCGCCCTCCCTTCGCTTCACGCCTTGCATCCTTCCGCCCATTGCCCTTCACCCCGCCCCGCCCGCGCACCACCGCGCGCCAATTTGCAATTGGAGGTGAGGTCAATTTGCAATTCATGCTACCTTAATACTAAATTTGTGCATCATATACACCATCAAGTTTCTATACATGAAGGTGGACTGTCTTAGTTGTGCATTTCTATATTTTCTGTGTTTGACAAGAACATTGACACGGGAGGCATATTGGATTTCTTAATTGTGTGTGAATTAGGGTTGTAGATAAATTTTCTCATAATGGCGATAATGCTCAGAACACGAAGCAGGGAAATTTCCATCCTCATTTAGCTTTATGGTCACATTTTTGGAAGGTCCAATTCTTTCTCTTGGAAATTGAATGAAATTCCTCTTTTTACCTCGCTGGTTTTGAATTTAGCAAAGATTGCTTATCCGACCTCGCCGTTCATGAAATCTGTCATAGTTGAATAGAGGAAGAACCCATTGTGTTATGCTTGTACTCCAAGCTTGGGAGCATAAATCTTTTATATGTTGCATTATTTGAATATTGCTTCCTTATGGAGATAATTATTCGAAATCTTGACATAATCGATGTTATTTTTGCTCTCTGAGATGTTGATGCCGAGACCGATCTTGGTTATGAGGTCATTCATATGTCACTTAATATCGATGGTTCATCACTACTACTTGTCGGATCACATAACACAAGTGTTCTGTATGTACACGAGAGGGTATCTCAAGATGGCAATATAATCATATGCGTATATCAGCTCTGCTCCATTACAACTATATCTCATGTTGAGAATGTTCTCTTGCTTCTTTAATCCCTTAGGTCCTAACCGTTTTGCGATTATTTAAATTGCAAAAAGTTCTCGCATGTCATTAGTCATGTACGTGAAAAGCGCTTTTTCGTTTTCCTAGTTACTATTCTCATTGGGGTATTGAAGAAGGTGGCTATGAAGTTCCCATTCCATCTACTCTTTAGATTAATTACCTGTACCATTATTCATATATTCATTACTACAATGTTAACTTTCCTATATTTGACTTGTACATTCAAACTTTACAACAGAATCGCACTGATTGCTTCTCGATCTTACCCAAAGAACAATGATGGCATAAGCTTCTTTTGTCTGCAATTTATTGGAGTTGGTGTGAATGGGAAGTTTGTTGCCCATCCTCAGTCCCCACATGATGTTGCCCATCAAGTACCGCTTTACATGTCCTCATGTCTGCATTCTTTATCCCTTGTTCTAGAAAAAGTCGATACATTATGCTTAACTTAAATTGAATAGAAAACTTAGGAGAGTTTTACAGTAACAATTGTTGCGTGGTCCTTTGATAGAAACTCATGAACTATTTCTGCAGGTTATTTGATCCATCATTATCGTCATTTGATAGAAACACATAAAAGGCTTCCTATATATATTCTGCAGTTTGACTTATGATTATGAAATGGAAACTTAATGCTATGATTTACTCTCTTTTCTCGCAGATTGGTTTTGATAATTTTGTTTCTCTGTAATGCAAAGGATCTGTAGTAAGAGACATATTCAAGAAATATACAAAGATGTTAATGCATTTGGATTGAAATGTTCAAATCCAAATGTTGTCACCAACTCACATTTGGCCATTGCTTGGTTGGAGGCAACATTTCATGACTTGTTACATCAATCGTGAGATACCAAGACATCGATGTCAAGGGCACATCCATATGTGCGATAGATGATTCTCTAACTTTACAGTGCCGCTTCTATTTGATTTGGTGAAATATTTGTCTAGGAATCAGAGTGTGCGCCATGCAAACGATGATCAAGAGTGTGTGTCTTTGGGTGTTTTGACACTTCCAATTGATTAGAATTGTAAATGGTAGAGATTCAAGCTGTGAGATTGGAATGTGGTGATATTTCTCTCACCTTTTAGTTTGTGATCGACTTATTGTGATAGACTTATTGTAATGGAATGTGGATTGTATCTATTGCGGTTGTAATGTGTTGTACGTCATTGCGTAGTTTATGTGTGATTTGATTATCTAAGGATCTGCTAGAATGTCTCCTTCTGGTTTGAGAGATTGATATATATATTATAACTGCAAATGTTTTTTTGTCTGCTGAGTGGATGTCCTATTTACAAGAGAGGTCATGCCGAAATTTTGTACATTTCGGAGACTTAGTTTTAAGCCGGTTTTAAAGAGTTAAAAGGTTGGTTTCAGTATTTTAGTACTGGTAATAGGTTTGGTGTCTCGTTTGTTAATTATTCGTTCGCTTGAACTTCATTGTGGAGTTTGTCTTTTGTGTTACTATTTCTGATCAGATTTGAACAAAATAGATGATCCTTCTTATTTATTCTTCGCTTAGCAATTTTTAGTTTCAATTTTCTTTTTGCCTTTTCTTTTCTTCTTTAGTTGTTTATGTATTGAGTGCGATACATACATACATACATATATATATATATATATATATATATATAGGAAAATGGTTCTATACTCCTGGGTGTACGTACTCCCACCTCCAGTATACCGTTTAAATGACGTTGTTATACCTCTTTATCCTTTTGAGTATACTCTAATACTGATTATAAGATACCCTAAAGTGAGTTTCATGAAAAATTTCATTAAAGTCCACCCTTTGTAGCATAATTTGTTTATATATTCCTTTTACATATGGAAAAGGGTATGTAGCAAAAAAATAAAGACTCTGATGAAATTTTTTCAACCATGTCGCATTGGAGTATTGTAGAATTATTATTGGAGTATACCAAAGTGATAAAGAAGTATAAAGCGTTCATTTAAGTGGTATATTAGAGGTGAGTATGTACTCTGAGTATCTGGAAAAACTTCCTATATATATATATACATACATTTGGATATATATACATTTTTTTGTAAAATGACATTAAATTCGTGGGTTTAATAAACCCACGAATTTAACAATTAAATTCGTGGGTTTAATAAACCCACGAATTTAACAATTAAATTGGGCTAAAAACCCACGAATTTATCGATTAAATTGTGGGTTTATTAAACCCACGAATTTAATCTGATAAATTGTGGTTTTTTTGGGTTTATTAAACCCACTAATTTAACTCGAAACAATTAAATTCGTGGGCTTGGCGAAACTCACGAATTTAACTTAAATTCGTGGGTACCCACGAATTTAATTAATTAATTTCGTCGAGTTAAATTCGTGAACTAAATTCGACGGTTTGCTCACGAATTTAAATTAAATTCGTGGGTTTTAGCTTAAATTCGTGGGTTTTTGGCCCACGAATTTTTCCCTGATTCTTGTAGTGATTGTAATTGTGTATATGCAAAATCTGTGATTGTAATTGTGATTGATGTATTATATGTAATTGTGATTGATGTATTATATTGTAGTTGTGTATATGCAAAATCTGTGATTGTTGTACATTATAATTGTGTATATGCAAAATTGCAATTGTGATTGATGTATTATATTGTAGTTGTGTATATGCGAAATCTGTGATTGTTGTATATTGTAACTGTGTATATGCAAAATCTGTGATTGATGTATTATATGTTTCAGAGGGCATGGCTAGCAGCACCTGAGGCTAGCCCAAAATGCAGTTTTTTATTTTTTCGGTCAGGTACTATCTGTGGCGGTTGGTGTATAGAACCGCCACAGATAATATAGTTATCTGTGACGGTTGTAGAAAAGAACCGTCACAGATAGTGTAGTTATCTGTGGCGGTTGGTGGATAGAACCGCCACAAATAGTATTGTTATCCGTGGCGGTTAGTGTGTAGAACCGTCACAGATAACAATTATTTGTGGCGGTTAGAAAACCATCACTGATAATCCTCGATTATCAGTGGTACTATATCTGTGGTGGTTCAATAACCGCCACTGATGTCAGTTATGAACCGCCACTGATGATCTTTTCCAGTGTAGTGTCGTATGATCGCGTGAGTGCGTGTGTTCCAACAGACATGTGCGCTCACTGGCCCAATAACTGAACGAAAAACTGCGCGGCATTATATCCTCGATGGTGAGGCAACAAGCGTACGGCGAAGGCTCACCGACGTGTGTCATCGGAAAGGTCGCCGACCTCTGACTCCCAACGTCGACGAAGGCGAGTACGACCCGCACCTCATGTTCATCGGTGCGTATCACTACGGCCCATCGCTTTGCAGGTAGCGTGCACCACCGACGACGTGGAGCTGCTCTCCAAGGCGGGGGAAATGACGGGAGGTTGCCAGCAAATTTACCGACCTTTACGGCGGGGGACGAGGAGGCGTCACGGGCGGGCCTCGCTGTCATCGGTGCCGGCGAGGCGGCGGGGCAGGTGCGCGTGGGTGGTGACTCGCGACGCTCACATGCGAGCCGAGAGGTTAGCGGCGCTGCCTCTCTATGGGATCAAGATCTATTCTGAGCAGTAGGATCACGATCCAGCGGTTGAAAATTCGACTGATTTTTTTAGAAAACAACCAAAGGATGTATAGATAGGTCTTTTCTTACTTGTCTCCAACACTAAGAGGTGACAGTTGTTCTGAGGACTGAGCCGTAGGTTAGTTGGCAAGCACGCCGTCGCGTGCTGTTTGCTTGGTTCGGACCTCTGATTTGACGCGCGTGATCATCGATTAAAAATGGGATAATTTGTACTATACCTTATTCATTGCCATTCAGGAAATAACACTGATCATTGTTTCGATGACATGTGGGTCCAGGAGACAAAGAGTGACATTTTCTGAAGTGTTGTTTGCACCAAGATTTGGCAGGTATGGTTAAAATCGGTAGATTTGAGTCAATAGGATATAGCCGATTTTTAACTCAGAAAGATTTAAGATGTTTGGTAACTGCAAATATGTGAGGAAAGATCAACCGGATTGAGACTGATACGAATCGTGTCCTGCGAACGTGTTGTAATAGGACTCGATCGACCGATAGGTATAAAAGATGAACATGGACAGACGAAAAGAAAAAACAACAACACAATCAATCAATTCGCATATACTTTTCATCTACCTTTTCAGTCGACTAGGAGTAGTTTTGTAATCTAGACTCTTCTGTAATTCAATTTTGTCAATAAAGTTGCGCATCGCCGATCGTTGATCATCTTTTGTTACGCCAATCAGGTTCGATTTTCTCTGATCCTGTTGAGCATCGCCTTCATCAGAGTTGATCTGCCTTTATCCTCTGATTGGCCTTAATCGGCTAATTAGATTTACCCTTACTTTTGATTCAATCGGCTTTCAGCTGATTAGATCTGTGCCGATTGTCCCATAGGATCGGCTTTACGCTTATTTCGTATTTTTCTAATCGATTGCAGGATCAAATCAGTTGGTACGCCACGGACCAAACTTAAACCAGGTATTCGTCTGGTGTGTTGTGAACCCTACATCAAGTTTTTGACGCCAACACACTCTTGGCACGCCCGGTGGGACGAAAAGGATGTCTTCTTCCGACAAATCGATTCCGCTGTCTGACCTCAACGCCGAAGCCATAATCATTCCTACATTGGACAATTTGACACCAGAACAGCGTAAAGAAATTGAAAATCGGAAGGCCGCGTTGGAGGAGATGATGCTGGGTTGCTACCGAAAAACCCGATGCGACATCACTCAGAAGACTTCATTTTCGATGGTCAACACCCTCGGTGACTCAGGGATCGCTAATAGCCTGGTAAGTCAATACGTGCCTGCGCAAGCTGAGTAATCGGCTTTGATTGAACAATCTGTGCACCATGCCTTGGTCAATCAATCATCAGCTTTAGTCACTACTCTCAAACCAATGATTGCTAATAGCGTCAAAACTATCGCTCAAGAATTGGCTTCGTCTAGAGGCCTGCTCGATCCACTGCACACTTTACCAAACTACCCTGTTTATTCAGTAGCGTAAATCACTCAAAACCAGGGCATTGGTGCAAAACTGGCGGCTCGAATTCCATCAATGATGCCAACTCAACCCACTGTTATACTATCACGGGAAACTCATCCTAGCGAGGTAGTACATTACCAAGCATACACTAATGCCACCAAGTTGAACGTGTTGTCTAATTTGCCATCGTCAGCTCCGTTCTTCGCCTTCCCACAATCGGTCCCACAACCGATTGAGTCTAATAGATATTCTCAGCACCATGAGCCAATTCCACCCAGAAATCCGGTTCCGCACAAGGTGGTAACTTATACAGAACCCTTTGTCCTGTTGCCGGAGCAGCCGGTTAGGAGAAGCGATGGGTATGATCAATTCCCTCAACATCTGTCGACTCAACCTAATCGGCAACCTGAGCTTGCACTCGGGGGGCAGAATGGCGGTTATGATCATTGGAGAGTACCCGATGTTTCGTCGGCTAGTAACATTAATTGGGCTGATCAAATTTCTGCCGTGCTGAGAGATCAATTCGGCTTACAGCCAAAAGGTAGAGTCATCGGCTATAGATAACCGTATCCTGATTATATAGATCGCATGCCATATCCAAATAATTTTAAAGTTCCTGATTTTGCCAAATTTTTTGGGGATGATTTAGTTACAACTTTAGAGCACGTCAGACGCTTTATTGCTCAATGTGGTGAGGCAGCTCAGTCCGACGGGCTGAAAATTAGATTATTCCCTTTATCTTTATTAGGAGCTGCTTTCACTTGGTTTACTAGTTTACCTCCAAATTTGGTTCATTTTTGGAACAATTTGGAAAGCCGATTCCATGAGTACTTTTTCTCCAGTAGTCTGGAACTTAGGATTTCAGATCTAAGCTCTATCTGGTAGAAATTTGGGGAATCAGTAACTGACTACATTAAGAGGTTTAGGGAAGTTCGAAATCGATGCTTTAGTGCTACATTACTTGATAATCAACTGGCCGATTTAGCTTTCCAGGGGTTAATTTCCCCGCTTAGGGAGAAGTTTGGTGGGCAGGAGTTCACTGACCTAAGTCACCTGCTTCATCGCATGTCGGCTCAAGAAAGCCGATATCCTGATAATAGGGGGTTCCGGGATAATTTCAAAGAAAATGGTAACATTAAGGAAAAGGATAAAGCCAAGGTTAATATGGTCGATTATTGCTCAAGTAAATCCTCTGAAGAAGAGGAGGCAGAGGTGAATATAGCCGAATGGGTCAAGGGTTCCAAAAAGTACTTCGTCTGCTCATGGCTTAAGCCGACTAAAAATAAGTCGGAAGTCAAATATGCGTTTGATGTGTCCAAATGCGATCGTATTTTTTATTTATTATTGCAAGAGAAAATAATACGATTGCCTGAAGGGCACGTCATATCGTCGACTGACAAGATCAAGAAGCGAAGGTATTGCAAATGGCATCATTCCTTTTCTCATAATACTAACGATTGCAATATTTTTCACCAACAGATCCAGTCGGCTATTGAAGATAGTCTGCTAAAGTTTGCAGATGAGCTGACCATGCAAGTGGACGTTAACCCGTTCCCCATAAACATGGTGCAATGTTCACGCAAGGGGAAAGAGCCTATGCACGATGAGGGATCAAAACAGACTCGACGAGTTGATGTTCGACTGACCTCAATGATGACAAAACCTTGAAGATCATGATTGGTACACTACAAATAGAAGCCGATCACGAAGGCAAGACCTCAAAAATGGTAAAGCCAAAAGGAGATCCGCAAGTTGTTAGATGGTATAAAGCCGAAAGATCACCACCGCGGAAGCCGATCAACAGGCCTGGGCCAACGTTTCCTCAATTACTGAAGAAATATGAAAAGATAAATTGTCAACCCTGATATCCTCCGCATCGGCCAGTCAACCTATATTGGCCAGAGAACCTAGAAAAGGCTCATCAAAGGTGTCCCTTTTAGTAGTTTTGCTAGGAAAGGGGAATAGCACTGCCATCACCAAACTCATGCCCAATGGGGCACTATCCCCGGGACGATTGGGCAAGACGATCGGCTAAATATCGAATATCTGGGCCGATACGGGATCATTTTAGCAAGACTTACAGAAAGCCGATTCGGGAAAGGATTTCTCTACCAGATCAACCTAAGGTACAGGTGGAGGAATCAAGCTCTATGATGAAAGAAAATCTGGCTGAAAAAGTACGTAAGCCGATCGAGCCCAAACCAAGATGGTGCCCATTGGGTCTTAGCCCATCACAATGCAGACGACTTCAGAGGCTAAGGACTCAAGAAATTAGAGAGGCCAAACAAGAAAAACTGAGAGACTAGACGTTCAATGAACTTCGGCCAATCAAAACCGTGAAGTCAGAATGGAGAAGGAAAGATCAGATTAAAGAAGAAACAGATTCAGCCGATGATTTGGGTACACCCATGATTCGAGATGATACGCCTCCAATTGACATCAATATGGTGTTCACACTGCCAGCCAAGTTAAAGATCAAAACTGAATCGGCTAAAGAAACTTTTGCTCAGCTGTGTTTGGGTGCTAAAGACACAGTATTTGAGAAACCACGTGATGCTCATCGGCATCTGAAGCTGTTGTATCTGAAGGGTCACATAAACGGCAAGCTGATTTCCAGAATGCTGGTGGATGGGGGAGCAACTATCAATCTGATGTCGTATAACACCTGCAAAAAGCTAGGTAAGATCGACAAAGACTTAATCAAGACTAACATGGTATTGAACGATTTCACAGGAGAGGCTAAAGGCGTAATGGTCACGGAGTTGACTATTGGCAGTAAAACTTTGCCGACTGCTTTCTTCATTATTGATGCCAAGGGCAACTACAGCATGTTACTTGGACGAGACTGGATACATGCGAACTGTTGCATCCCGTCGACTATGCATCAACTGCTTGTCCAATGGAATGGAGACGAAGTAGAGATCGTTCCACCCGATACATCGGCTCATATTGCTATGGCTAGTTCAAATGCGAATTGGCTGCATGAAGTGGCCGAATTTATATCGGTTAAAGCAATGGACGATTGTGATTTTATTTGCATTGGTAAAACATGACTTATGCCGATCAGTGTCAAGCCAGGCACATTTGATTGGGCAAATGAGGTTTTGCACAGATGGGGTCAAAGCAAGTGATGCGGGTTTTACAAGATAAAATGCAAAGCTATCGGCAAATAACAGATAGCTATGAGGCCATCGAAGATTTTTGAGAAATCAAAAGGTTAGACCAAGGATTTACATCGACAGATCTACTTGAGAAAATCGACATAGGAGATGGCGATAGAAAAAGACCTACTTTTATTAGTGCAAGGTTAGATGCAGCATACAAGGAAAAGTTGGTTAAAATTCTTAAGTATAAAGATTGTTTTGCTTGGGAATACTATGAGATACCTGGCTTAAACCTATAGCTTGTTGAACATCGGCTACATATTAAGCCAGGATATCGGTCGTTTAAACAATATCCCCGATGTTTTAATCCGACTTTTTATAACGTTATAAAGGAAGAAATAGAGAGATTATTGAAAGCCAAGTTTATCAGGCCTTGCTGATATGCTGAATGGGTCTCTAATATTGTTCCCGTTATGAAGAAAAATGGCAAGCTCAGGGTATGTGTCGATTTCAGAGATTTGAATAAAGCCACTCTAAAAGACGAATATCCGATGCCAATAGCTGATATGCTTATCGATGCTGCATCAAGAAATAAGATTATCAGCTTTCTGGATAGAAATGCCGTATATAATCAAATATTCATGGCAGAAGCCGACATACCAAAGACTGCTTTCAGATGCCCCGGTGCTCCAGGGTTATTTGAGTGGACAATTATGACGTTTGGTTTAAAAAGTGCTGGTGCGACTTACCAGCGAGTGATGAATCTAATCTTTCATGATTTAATCAGTCATATAGTTGAAATTTACATCGATGATGTTGTTATGAAATCTAAAGATGATTTACAACATCTGGCTGATTTAGACACCGTTTTCAATAATACGAGAGCGCACGGCATAAAGATGAATCCTTTCAAATATGTGTTTGGCATATCAGTTGGGCAATTTTTAGGTTTTACGGTCCAAGAGAGGGGAATTGAAGTTAATCAAGAAAGAGTTAAGGCCATAGCCAAAACGAAACCACCTACATGCAAAAATGAGTTGCAGAAGTTGATCAGCAAAATCAACTACCTATAACGATTCATCTCGAATCTTTCTGGTTAGATTCGCGCGTTTACTCCATTGTTAAAATTGAAGGACAATCATGAATTCATTTGGGGAGCCGATCAACAAAAGGCTTTCGATGAGGTTAAAGAGTACTTGACCAACCCTCTAGTATTAGCTGCACCACAAAAAGGGATTCCGTTCAAGTTATACATATCGGCTGAAGAAGAAATGATAGGAGTAGTTTTAGCACAAGAAGTCAATGACAAAGAGAGTGATTTTCTATTTAAGCCGACAATTGCTTGGTGCTGAGATCAGGTACCCCTTCGTGAATAAACTATACTTATCTTTATATTTTGCCTGCACAAAATTGCAACATTATATTTTAGTGTCGACTTGTAAGGTAGTCTGCAAAAACCGATGTTATCAAATATATGCTGTCAGCCCCAATTTTGCGAGGTCGACTTGGCAAATGGGCTTATGCCTTGATAGATTTCGACCTATCGTATGAATCGGCTAAAGCGGTTAAAGGACAAGCAATAGCTGATTTTACAACAGGACATGAAACTACTGTCAATCTAGTTTTCATTGCCCCTTGGCAGCTATATTTTGACGGATCGGTGTGTCGCGAAGGTAATGGTCACATTCCCCGGGAAATGAGCAACAAGGCTAACTTATTAGCTCAGCAAGCATCAGGTTACAAAGATTTTAGCTGATATCCAATGCCTGAGCAGATTGACAAAGCAATAATGTGTGCTGATATTGTCGACTAGATAATGAAAATAAAAGAATACCTGATTAATCCATATATGCCAACAGAACGCAGAGTTTGGCAGCAAGCGTTAAAGTATGTTGTCTTAAATGAGGTTCTATATTTTCGGACATTAGAAGGATTGCTACTGAGGTGCCTTGGAGCCAATGAAGCAAAAATAACAATGGGTGAAGTGCACAAAGGCATTTGTGGGTCTCATCAATCGGCTTACAAAATGAAATGGATGCTTAGACACACAGGGTATTTTTGGCCGACGATGTTGGAAGATTGCTTCTGATATTATAAAGGGTGCCAGACTTGTCAGAAGTTCGACAATATACAACTCGCGCCTACATCGGCTTTGTATCCGATCATAAAACCTTGGCCGTTCAGAGGATGGGAAATAGATGTAATCGATCAAATATTTTCCGCATCGAGCAAAGGCCACAAATTTATTTTAGCTGCGACCGATTATTTCTTTAAGTGGGTTAGGGCTATACCCCTCAAAAGGGTCACAAGTGTAGAAGCTATTTGGTTTGTTGATGCACACATTATCCATCGGTTTAGAATACCACAAACAATCACGGCTGATCAAGGTACTATGTTTATGTCCAATGGATTTCATAATTATGCAAAGAGCCTAGGAATCAAGCTGTTAAATTCATCACCTTATTATGCTCTAGCTAATGGACAAGCCAAGTCATCCAATAAAACTTTGATTAAACTAATTAAAAGGAAAAAGATGAAAAACTGAGGGGTTGGCATACAACATTATCAGAGTCATTATGAGCCTATCGGCTAGCATACCATGGATCAACAAAGCTTTACCCCTATCAACTAGTTTACGGTCAAGAAGCCGTTTTACCAGCAGAAATTAATATCTACTCTATACGAGTGACTAAACAAAACGGTCTGTCGGCCCAAGATTACAGTGATTTGATGATTGAAAACTTAGATGACTTGGCATAGTTACGTTTGTCTACATTGGATCGGCTTAAGAAGAATAAGATAAGAGTTGCAAGGGCATATAATAAAAAGGTGGTGCCTAAGTCCTTTAATGAATCCGATTTAGTTTGGAAGACCATACTGCCCGTTGGTTCTACAGATAATCGATTTGGGAAATGGTCGCCTACGTGGGAAGGGCCGTATAAAAAAAATCGGCTTGTTGATGGAAACTCCTACGTACAAGAGACGTTAGAAGGAGTTGTTTTGCCTAAGGCGATTAATGGGAAGTATTTAAAGAGATATTATCCTAGCGTTTGGATTGGAGCTTAGTCGGCTAATAGTAAATATCGTTTTGAAAAGCGAAGTTAACTCGGTGCGGTTAATTGGTTAAAAGGAGGCGGATCACATAGACAAGGCAAGTACAAAATCAGTTAAACAGTCGATTATACAATTAAAAGTGTTACAGAGGTATTGTTCCAAAAGCCGAACATCCAAGAAGTTTTCATCATAACAAGATTTACATTGAAGACCTGAAACTGAACCATAAAGTCTTGCGCCTAGAGCCGACAAAGCGCCTACAGCCTTGGCAATGATGTCCTACACCTCGTCGACTATGAGTTGGTCCTCCTTGGCGTTTCCAGGCACGGGAGTTACCTTAGCCGATTGTTTCTTCACGCTGATTACGGCCATAGCAATGCCAAGTTTCTACTCCTTGATGGCCGATGCAGTCTTCTCTATTATTTGTTGGCCTTCTAAGATTTGTTTTTCCGTCATGGCCAGCTCTTCCATTAAAAATTTCTTGGTCTACTCAAGCTTCATGATGGTCTCTTTGTTGGTCTTGAGCAATTGAACATCAGTGTCAAAACTTAACTTCTTCGCCTTAGCATCGGCCACCAACTCATCCAAAAGCTTTTGATTGGCCTCTTGTGTTTCACGTTGGGCGATTCTTGCCTGGGTAGCCTCCAATAATGCCTTCTTCCCATCCAAATGGCATACATTTAGCAGTGCCTCCATCGCCTCCAGGGGCAAGTTAGCTTCAACAGCTACCATGCATCACGAATCGTGAAAGATCGGAATGGCGATTAGAGGGGCCGGGGGGGTGAATGATCCCAAAACAAATTTTTCCCACCTCTTATAAATACCATCCAAACAAAGTACTACTTGTAAAGAACAGAGACTAGAGAAAACAAAATCAGTAAAAACTATGTTCAGAAAACAGCACGACTTCAAAAACAAAATCAATAGGATTTTGAATCTAACAATCCAGTGACCATGCAACTTGGTAGATGTGATCCTTAGGATGTTAGGAACCTATTCCAACCATCGATTTGAAGAATCAACGTCAAAGTTCCGCCCTTTTTCCCTGAGAAGGAAAATCCACCAAGAACAAGCAAAAAGCAAATCTGTGATCTAGGCTTGCTCATGAGATTCTAATGATCAAGATAGACTTGAATGCCTTCTCACAAGTCACAGCAAGCAAGGAATCACAAGAATAAACTCCAAAACTCGATCAATCAATAATTCATCATGAAGGGACAAAAGATCAGTTTCTTGCAGAACTTGAACCAAGATTGCCTAGAGGATTGGGATATGATCTGAGTGAAGATTCATCCAATCAATCTCTCATCCTTGGTAACAAGAACCAGAAGCAAGTAGAAGGAGAGGAGGTAGATCCAACTTGCATAAGGTAAAAGCGAGAATGTAAATACTGAATTTAAATTGCATGAAGTAAAGACATAATGTAAGTGCAGAATTTAAATTCAGAATTGAGAGAAAGATCTTTGTAATTTCTGGATAGAAGTTTACAAAGCCTCACAACATGTGGGCAAAGCTCATGAGAGCAACAACAATTTCTCTGAAAACTTCCACACAGGGGAGGCTGCCCCTTCCCCTCTATTTATAGTTTCCTGTGATCAATTCCCACCCTTGGATGTCTTGCTTCAATCCTAAGCCAACTTCCAAGAGCCAGGATTTGTTCCCACACTGACACTCTCAACCACTCTCAACTACTCTTAGGTAAACCCGAAACCCACTACCATACAGGATTTTGCACATATTTCAAAGCAAGCTACACTTATCCACTACTCTATCTTCCAGAATTGCAACACAACAGCTCTCCTTGATCCAAGTAGTGATAAGCTAGCTTCTCCACTGATCTCTTGTCTCTTGGGACTGCACCAACTTCATCTCCGGAAATCTTCCGGCGAACATCCAGCCAACTTGAACCTCCGGCCATCCCATGCCTAGTTCCAGCCTCCCTTCGCCTCACCATGACCACCAAATGAAGTCCTACATCCACAAAGACAAGAAAACCCTTCTTGGTTCCACCATGAACCCAGCGTTTCAATTCGATCACGAATTGGGGTTAGAACAGACCAAAACGGGCCAAAACACTTCAACCAAATGCAAACATCCTGTTTTCAATACAGCAGTAATCTTCTCAATTTTTTATTTTTTTTTGTTGCTCAGATGAAAAACTATTCAACATGAACAAGTTGCGTTTCGAAATTCTCTACAACTTTTATGTAGAACACATAATTGTTTGAGCACGGGAAGACCTTCAAAAAGGCATATTACTGCACGCTGTCAAAACTGGTCCGCCGCAAACGTGAAATTCTCTGTTAACCTTCCAGATTTTCTATAATTTGTTCTGTTGCTCAGATGAAAAACTTGTCAACATAACAAAGATGTGTCTTGAAATTCTCTACAACTTTCATGTAGACAAAATAATTGTTTGAGCAAGTTAAGACCTTCAAAAATGCTAATTACTGCTGGTTGTCAAAACCGGTCCGATGTAAACGTGAAACTCATTGTGACTTGGTCCGGCGCGAAAAAATCAGTCTGGCACAAATGAGAAATTTTCTATTTCCCTCTTCCCTTGGCCCAGCGCAAATGGGAAACTCTATGTTTCTCATTTCCCTTGGTCCGACGCAAAAGGAAAACTCTCTGTTTTCCATTTCCCTTGGTCTGGCGGTAAAGGAAAACTCTCTGTTTTCTCATTTCTCTTGGTCCGGCGTAAACGTGAAGTCTATCCTAACTCAGTCCAGCGCAAAAGAAAATCATTTCTACCCCGGTCCAGCGCAAATGCAATTCATGCAACATTTGGTCCGACGCAAATATGAAACCGATTAAACTTGGTCTGGCGTAATCTATCATGCCGGCACAAAAATACTTCCAACTTGAAATCTATTTTAAATCCAAACTCAAATCTAAGCTATCCTAGATCACATAAAGTTAAATACTCATCACAAACATGGATGGACCTCCACATGGTCCTTCAAATCGACTGGTTGTTGGCAAGAATCTCCGATTGAGGCTTCATTACTAAGTCAAAGAGCTTGTCAAGACGCTCTTGCATTCCAGGAGCCAAGGTCACAGCAGCCGACGCTTCTTTGGAGACTTCAAGGATTTTTTTGATTTTCGCATCATAATCATCTATAGCCATTATCTCTAGATCATCTAGATCGATCAAAGAGAAACCCAGTAAGTCAGTTGGGTCTGAAGATTTTGAGACCGCAGCGATTACAGGGGCCGGTGGCGTCAGTTGAGAAGAGGGTGGTGGAGGCCCGACGGAGATTGCAGGCAAATCGGCTAAGATGGCATCCGCTTGTACTGACAAAGGAGGCTGAAAAGGAAACAAGAAGTTAGCTAAGACAATGAGCTGACATACCCATGGGACTCCTAAAGATTCAACCTACCTCTACGGTAGCCGATGCACATGGCGAGCTTTCACCGCTTTGCACTTGAGGCTTGGGACCTGTTTTAGCCGGTGCTTTGGTCGATTTGGCCTTCTTCTTCTCTGAAAAAGATCGGCCAATGATGAGTCTCAAAAGAGATATGGAAGGAAGACATGTGATCAAGGTATGCTTACTGGATTGCTACTTCTTCTCTATATCTGATAGCGACGGGCTTTGGATGCCCAAAGTGCTAGAAGTATATCCTGTTGACCAGTCGATTGACGTGGCCTTTTGCCTCGGCCACTGCCTGATTGGCCGGAGATCGGTTTCTTGCTGGCTGCCTTGGTCTACAAAGTAAGGATGAAAGCTGATTAGATGAAATTACTTACAATAAAGATTATGGGTTAAAAGGAATCCGATTTAGTCGGTACCTTGCCAGCTGTCTTCTACTAGGTTCGTGTTAGTATAACCGGAGGATTTGGATTCATCACTCGAATCAGTGCTAGAAGGTGCTGTCGGCTCAGGTAAATTTGGAAAGAAGATATTAATAATGGCCGATGATGTCCGTTCCGAGAAAAGCGTCTCCACAATAGAAGACCACCATGAGGTGAAGCGTCTTGACCGACGAGTATTCAAAAAGAAGTGCGGTAGATCTTTGGTCTGGAAATCATCGGCTATATCTAAAACAATGTTAGCTGCTACAACATTTCATACTCTGGCTCTAGGTTGAAGCCGATCAAGGAGTTGAAGACAAGAGATAACCTGGCCAAAACCCAACTGCCGAGCATAGGTTGAAGGGTGATAAAACTTGTACGATGGCTAAAATGTCTGATTTCTGGTATTAAAGCCGACATGCAATATGCTAGGTGAAATGAATGTCTTGTAAAAATCTAAGGTTAATGGAGGCATCGAAGAATTGTCGGCTTCCAGATGTAAACATGATGGCCACGAAAAATCAGCTACGCCACTATATCTAAAGAAATCTTGTTGACCAAAGTGGTCACTTTTCAATTGTAGGAAGAATGATAAATATTTTCTTGAGTCGATCGGTGTAATATTTGTCTCATTCCCAGAACACATGATATATCTCTCACCATATGATCGGCTAGCTCTAAATTGAGGGATGGCATTTTCTACAGTGTCCTCATGAGGAAACGCTGTATCTTCTTACTCTAATTTGAAAGATCGGCTGAATAAGCAGTAAAGCTAGATCTGGATAAGCCAAAGAGGGCCGCCCACATTGCCAATGAAAAAATTAGTGAAGCCTGTAAACAGCCGACTCCTTACTGTATACATCATCTGATAAACTGCTCCTAACAGCATTTTACCAAGGGCAAGCCGGCGTCCTTCCACCAAGTGCTCCGCTATCAGCTGATACACCTGCATTGGCCCAATAGAAGCTCCGTAAAAAAGGAATATGTCCAACCACATGTTCAAAAAAGCAACATGCTCTTCATCCGATACCGGCCCGTGGACTTTGTTGTTATTGGCGTTGACTTTGGACTGGATCAGCTTATACCTCGACTTGCCACTGTAAGCCGATATTTGTTCTCCATCCGGTCTAAGATAGCACAACTGGGCCATATCTAGAAGGGTTCGGCCGACAAGACCGGTGCGGAATATTAAAGCATTGAATGTATCCGACCATAAATAGCAGGCCGTGGCCATTAAGGACTCATTGGCTTCTAGATCGGCTAAAGATAGGGGAGATACTCGGCTATACCCATCCTTTCCCATTCACCCCTTTTCTGAGCTGTTACGCGGATATACCAAGACCTCCATCCTTTAAGCGTTGTCGGCCAGGCTCTAAAGCTTTTGTTCCAACCTTCTATGTCGTATCCGACAGCAGATAGAGGAAGGCGAGGAATTTCTTCATTCATAACTGTATCATAATTTCTTCATTCCTAGGTAAAATTGGTCGTTGCCATTAGGAATTGGAATGAATACCTGAGAAGGATCCATTCAGGCGATCTTGGTAGGAAGTCGATTGAGGGGAGATGATGGTGAGCACTGAAGGACTTGAAGACTGAAGAGAAGTCGATTGCAGACAACTTGAGTGCTTGAGGGTGTGAAAATGCTAGTGTGGGGGCCGCATATTTGTAGCATAGTGAAAATTTGAAGAGGCGGGAAAAGGATCTCAAAGGACGTGAACAGTTAAAACGCACGATGTGCGCATCGAGATTTTTATGGCGCCATTAAAGCAATGGTCACTGCTAAGGGCTTCATAATAAGCCGACATTGTGCAAACCCGATGATTGAGATTTTTTGGAAGATAACAAGTTATCTCCCAAAAATGGGGGCATATATTTGCACCAAGATTTGGCAGATATGGTCAAAATCGGCATATTTGAGTCAACAGGATATAGCCGATTTTTAACTCGGAAAGATTTAAGATGTTTGGTAACTTCAAATATGTGAGGAAAGATCAACCAGATTGAGGCTGGTACGAATCGTTTCCTACGAACGTGTTGTAATAGGACTCGATCGGCCGACGGGTATAAAAGATGGACATGGGCAGACGAAAAGAAAAAACAACAACACAATCAATCAATTCGTATCTACTTTTCATCTACCTTTTCAGTCGACTAGGAGTAGTTTTGTAATCTAGAATCTTCTGTAACTCGATTTGGTCAATAAAGTTGCACATCGCCGATCATTGATCATCTTTTGTTACGCTAATTAGGTTCAATTTTCTCTGATCTTGTTGCGCATCGCCTTCATCAGAGTTTATCTACCTTTATCCTCTGATTAGCCTTAATCGGCTAATTAGATTTACCCTTACTTTTGATTCAATCGGCTTTCAACTGATTAGATCTAAGCCGATTGTCCCGTAGGATCGGCTCTACGCTTATTTCGTATTTTTCTTACCGATTGCAGGATCAAATCGGTTGCCACACCGTGGACCAAACTTGAACCAGGTGTTCGTATGGTGTGTTGTGGTCAATAAACCCTACGCCAACAAGTGTCAATCTTTGGAGTGGTATAATATGAATCATCCCATTAAAAATAGACATACATACACACGCATGCAGCTTCGATGGGATAGTGCATACCCGTCCTTCAAAGGCCTTGAGACCTCCAAAAAAATTCCTTAGTGTGTCTACGGGATGCGTATGCATGTGTGCGTATGAGAGCATGAGTGTGATGTGTGTGAGTTGTGTGCGTCCTTAGACCCCTAAACATGGAAGAGGTGACTATCATTTTGTCACCAGCACTGCAGGTGAAGTCGAGAGGGCCAGATCAAATGACAGGGTAGAGGATTAATGAGCCTTTCCAGCACTACAGTGGCAATGAGATTGGTAAAATCAATTTGACATATTTTCGCGAAAATGAAGAAATAGCTTTATTTAGGTCGTCACACAAACTTTATATCTTCATCTTAATAGACAAAAGCACTACACCACAGGGTTACAAAATTCGGCGAAATTTCGCTGAAATCTCGGATTTTGGAGCCCAGCGAGATTCAGCAGACCGGCCGGATAGAAAAATTTGAAAATGCTACAGTAATTTCGGATTGTTCGGCGAGATTTCGCCCAAAACCGCAGAGATTTCGCCATTTAAAACAAGATTTTGCTTTTTTTTGGCCGGATCTGACCGGAATGATACCAATAAGATCTAAAGAAGTGATCTTCAATGATAATATTTCCAAAAAGTTAATTTTTGAGACTTTTTAGCATTTCGGCAGAAACACTCTCCGAATTTTAGAAAATTGAGGAAGCATTTTCATGCTATGAAAAATTTATGGGAGTATCATAAGATATGTAGGATAATACATAAAATTTACTAAAATATTTTAACATAATTTGTTATGTTTTAAAAATAAAAACCAAAATTAGGATAAACGAGGCAGTGACAGTGTTAGAATTTTATAAATTTATTCATGTCTGATAATCACCTAACATTTTTATTAGAGCTTAAAAATTCTCTCATAACTCTTTTTTAAAAGTTTAAAAAAATTTGAACCAGTTTTGATGAGTTAATAAAAAATTTATATGGTATAAGGACATGATGTACAGTTCGAAAACTGTGATGTACTACATTCACATTTTTTGGGAATTTTTTATGGTTGATCATGATCTCAAAACTTTATCACAAGACCATTGATGCTTTCCAAATATGTACCAAGTTTTTTTGTAATTTTTACATTCTTGAAACTATTGAAAAAAACGCTACTACGAAGTAACACTTCCAAGTTTTCTGGGATTTTTTTATGTTTGATCATCTTCTCAAAATTTTATGACAGCATCATTGATGCTTTGCAACTATGTACAAAAATTTTGGTAATTTTTACATGCTCCAAACTACGGAAAAAAAAGTTACAAAAAATGTCATTGTGAAGATTCGAACTCAAGACCTCTTGTTTGATAGAGTTTAGCCTCACCACTGAGATATGGGTGCTGATTTGTTTTAGAGATGAGAAATAAATCGTTTTATATGTTGACAACTCACTGGTTTTAATACATCATCAATCATCGAAATTCCTTCACCGTCCATTCCACCGAGTTGCTCTGCCATTTCACTTTCCCCAGCACCAGCCTCTTCTCCACCTTGCTCTTTCTCTGCTCCGGCCACTCTCCGGCCAAATCCGGCCAGTCCCGAGCTCCAGGAAGCAAATCTCGGCCTTTCAGGGTGAGATTTCGGTCTGTTGAGGCGAAATCTCGGGAAGATGAGGCAAAATTTCGGTCAGCCAAAAAAATTCGGTATGCAGAAATTTTTTTGTTGGATTTTAAGTGCAGCTGTATTTTTTTGAAAAAGGAAAAGGCCGAATTGATGATGAGCCTATTGTCGGTAGTGACGACGACACGGCAGCACCTTCTGATAATGTGCAGTAGCTCAGCGACTGCGACAGACTCTCCCGGCGATGACGGGATGGAAGCTGACCGGTACTCCCTCCGGCCCCGTCCACAGTCACAATCACTGGCATGAGGATCGCATCGCAGGGTACGCCCGAGAAGTGACTCCCACGGCGGACCGCATGGCGGAAGGGCACGTCGCGTGGTGGGGTTGGACGCCAGGCAGCACAACCACAGGATGGCGCTCAATCATGGTGTAGCAGCGAGTCCTCCAGCCATTTGGGCATTCCAGTTGAGCATACCGGGTACGGTCAAATGCTGTACGGATGGGATCAGGGTGGGTACGGTCAGGGTTCCAAATTTTGGCGAATTTCTCCGAAATTTCGGATTTCGGACCACACCAAAATCTAAAGTACCGGCCGAAAAAAAAAATTAATTTTTTTTGAAATTGCTATAGTAACCCGAAATTTCGGTTTTTTGGCAAAATTTTGGGTTTTTTTGGCCGTTTTTTAAACTTTTAGGGCCGTATTTGACCGGATTTGGTCCAATAACCCTTAGAAAAGTCATCTCCTATGAAAATTTGTTGAAAAAACGATTTTTTCAAACATTTTAAAATTTTGGGAGAAACACTGTCAGATTTTTATAAAATTGTGCATGCTTTCTAATAATCTGAAAAGTTTATGGTACTATCCTTAGTAGTTTAGGATAATACATAAAAAATTTCAAAATAATGTAACTTCATTTGTTATCTTTAAAAAATCAAAAACCGAATGAACATAATTGGGACAGTTATATTGTCAGAATTTTATAAATTTTCTTGAGTGTGATTATGATCTAAAATTTTTGGGAGAGATTAATAATTGACTCAGTAACATTATATAAATTTTTCAAAAAATTTCAACTTTGTTTCTTTGGTCAATCAAATGTATGTAAGCATTGAACTTCGTTTGTTATATTATATTTCAAAAATAAAAAAGAAAAGAACATAAATGGTACTGTGCCTTCTAAGAATTTTATAAATTCACTCGAGTGTGATGATGAATAAAATTTTTTATGGGATATTAATAACTTCCTTATCACCATTCTGTAAAATTTTCAAAAATTTTAAACTTTTTTTTATTGCTAAAGCAAATCTATGTATAGATTATCAGACTTTTATCAGGACGTAGCACTGTCTAAATTTTTAAACATTATTTGAGAATGATAATAACCTAAAAATTTTAAATAAACATTAATTTTACATAAGGACCATCCAAAAAGATTTTCAAAAGTTTTTAACGTGGTTTACATAATTTTTTATTTTGTTCAAGTTTGCCGGTAAGACTTTTAACAAGGTAGTAGTACTGTTCGCATTTTTAAAAATTCAAACAGTTTGATCATCATGTGAAAATTTTATGAGAGCATTATAGATACATCATAACCATGAAAAACATTTCAACAATTTCTAACTTGATTTGTACCATTTTCCATTCGGACCAAACTTGTCAGTCAATGTTCTATCAGGACAGTACCACTTTCCGAATTTTTAAAAATTCCTCATATGTGATAATCAGCTGAAATTTTTGTGAGAATATGATTTATGGATCATAACCATGCAAAAAAATTTCAACAGTTTATAACTTGATATGTACCATTTTCCATTCGGATCAAACTTGTCGGTCAGTGTTTTATCAGGACAGTACCACTCTCCGAATTTTTAAAAATTCCTCAGATTTGATAATCAGCTGAAATTTTTGTGAGAACATCAGCAATGTGTCAGGAACCTCCAAAAAATATTTCCAAATTTTTTATTAACGTTTAGACCACTTTTCAGCCGGTGCAAAAAACACAAAATTTCGGGTATTTCGCCCGAAATTTCTGGTTTTTTCGCCGAATTTCGATTTTTTTTTCTGGAATGGACCGGATTTGAATTTTCAAATTCAATTTTTTTCCGAAATATTTCCGAAATTTCAAAATTTCGCCGAAATTTCGCGATTCGGCCAGGGACGAAATTTATTCCGAAACCGAATTTTCAAACCTCGCTCCACTCTCCCCACTCCTTCCCCAACCCCCTCCATTCTCTGATGAGCGGAACTAGCTGCACACAGTGGCCATGATGTGTGGCAGCCCTCGTGGGCATGGCCAGCGGTGCATTAGGCGCATTAGGAGGTGAGCTGCGAGCAGGCGAGTCTTTGACTGCAACATGTGGGTGTAGATATTGCAAGGGAGCGGGCGTGGCAGTGGGTGAGCTTAACGGTGGGCAGGCAGCGGACGAGCAAAGGATGGAACGGAGGAGCTTGGGAGGCAAGTAGCCATGCATAGGGTTTACGAGAGATCTCGTGTGCAGCCCGGTAGCACCGATGCCCTTATAGTCGCTGAGCTCCCTGGTGGCCTCCATGTACCTCTTTCAGAGTTTTCTAATTTTTTTGTCGTCTTCTTCTTGAAGCATGATTGGAACATATCCTTTTTTTTAAGTTTGCTTAAAACTTGAAGGTCGCTCGAAAATTTGAAGTTTTCACATGAAACTCACTCGAAAGCTTCTGAAATTTGTGTAAAACTCTTTCAAAATTCGATGGAGGCTTTTCTAAAATTCTTCTAAATGAAATTAACTTGATGAGAATTGTCTAAATTAATCTCCTCTGAAACTTCATGAAACTCGGCTGAAACTTGTGTGGACTTCTTTTCGAACTTAATGAAACATGTTTAAATCACTACCCGCACTACACCCCCTCTGCCTCTGCCAAAAGCCCTAGCACGCGTGCGTGCTCTTGCCGCTGGAGAATCCTACACAGGTGTCTTTCCCTCTTGGTTGGGACGCTAGCCACGCGACAAGCACTGAGCACCCCTTTCTGTAGCTATAAAAGATGTACCAAGGCCACGGTCAGCTCGCCCAAACCCCCCTCTGTTCCTCTCTTGCCCGAGCCAATGCCCATTGCCTCCATTGCCACCAGTACCCGAGGAATGAGCTGATCTCAATCCGAGCTTTCTGGTGAGTGATTTTTGAGTTCCTTCAGTCTAGAGCATCTTGAGCATGCCCTGAGCTCTCTGCCAACCTTGGTTGCAGCTGGAGTAGCCTCGCCATGGTCACCATCTTGTCCGGTTCAGGCCACAACCAGCAGCACCTCCCGGTGATATTCCAACACTTAGGTACCAAAATGGAGTCCTAGGGGTCGTCTAGTGCTTTTCCCCTCTCCTAGTCAACACTACTACAAAAAGACTTATATTAAACGCTTCATCACAGACGGTTTCTAAAAACCGCCTGTGACGATAACATTACTGACGGTTCTATATTGCAACCGTCAGTGACATTATCACAGACGGTACTTGTTTGCACCAAAATTTGGCAAGTCTGGTCAAAATCGGCAATAAAGTAAAAGATACGGAATTAACGGACAGGATGGAAAGGTTTGGAGATATTTTGGTAACGGCAAGATCTTTAAGGAAATAACTGTCCGAGATAAGGCCGATACGGATCAAAATTTGAAACGTGTTGTAGTCGGACACGATCGGCCGAAGGGTATAAAAGAAGGACCAGAGCAAGCTGCGGAAAGAACAACACAATACAATCAACCAGCTTTTACTTTCTTCCTTCCTGTCGACTAGGAGTAACATTTGTAATTTAGTCTCTGTAATCGATCTTGATCAATAAAGTTGCGCATCGCCGATTGTTGATCTTCGTCAATTACACCCCAGGTTTGATTTGTTCTGATTTTGTTGCACATCGCCTTCTTCAGAATCGATCTACCTTTATCCTCTGATTAGCCTTAATTGGCTAATTAGACTTACCTTGTTACTTTGATCTTAATCGGCTTCAAGCTGATTGGGTCTAAGCCGATTGATTGTTACGATCGGCTTTTGAGTAAATTTTATATTTTACCTTGTCGGTTATAGGTCAAATCGACTGGCACGCTTTTGAACCAGGTATTCGTCTGGTGTGCTGCTGTCAGAAACCCTACCTCAAGTTTTTGACGCCAACACACTCTTAGCACACCCGGTGGGACCATGTCTTCATCAGGAAAGTCGATTCCACCATCAGATCTAAACGCAGAAGCCATAATCGTCCCATCAATGGACGATTTGACCGCGAAACAACGTCAGGAAATAGAGGTGCGGAAGACTGCGTTGGAGGTGATAATGCTAAGCTGTTATCAGAAAACCAGACGTGGCGTCACTCAAAAATCAGCTCTGCCGACGGTCAACGCCCTGGGAGATGTGGGTGTCACAGAACCGGTAAGCCGATATCTGCCTGCTCAAGCCGAATTATCGGCTATGATCAATCAGTCTGTGCACCACGCCTTAATAAATCAATCATCGGCTCTCGTAACAACGCTCAAGCCGATGATAGCAAATAGCGTTAAATCTATAGCCCAGGAGTTAGCCTCGTCAGGAAGCCTGCTTGACCCATTACAAGCTCTGCCAAATTATCCTGTTTTTGCAGTAGCGCAAAATACGCAAAGCTCGACAGCCGATCCTAAACCATCGGCTATAACCTCACCCCCTACAATGATGCCTACTCAACCGACCGTAATATTGCCTAGAGATCCTCGGTCAAGTGGGGTAAGCCATTACCATTCCTACATCGATGCCGCGAAGTTAGACGCATCAATAAACCTGCCGTCATCGGCTCTGTTCTATGCCTTTCCCCAATCAGTTCCGCAGCCGATTGGCTCCGAGAGATTCTCTCAAGATCCTACCATGCTTAGAAACCCAGGTCCACATAGGGTAGTAACATATTCAGAACCGTTTGTCCCAGTGCCGGAACATCAAGGCAGGCATAATGGCATGATCAATATGGTCGTGTGCCGACGATGCAGCATAATTGACAATCCGAGCTTGCACTCGGGGGGCAGGCTGCCAACTATGACCAACATTATCAAAGGCCTGCTATGCCAATGGCCGATAATGTAAATTGGGCAGATCAGATTTTCGCTGTTTTACGGGACCAATTCGGCATACAGCCAAGGGAAAGGTTATCGGCTATAGAAAGTCGTATCCTGATTACATAGATCGCATGCCATACCCTCATAATTTCAGAGTACCAGACTTTGCGAAATTCTCTGGCGATGATTCAACTACAACGTTGGAACACATCAGACGCTTTATCGCTCAATGTGGTGAAGCGGCTCAGTCCGATGGACTAAAAATAAGACTATTCCCGTTGTCATTATCCGGAGCAGCTTTTACTTGGTTTACCTGTTTACCTCCGAATTCGGTCCACTTTTGGAACGATTTGGAAAGCCGATTTCACGAATATTTCTTTTCGGGCAGTTTGGAGCTCAGGATTTCCGATCTAAGCTCATTCAAATCGAAATTTGGGAATCGATGGCGATTACATTAAAAGGTTTAGGGAAACTAGGAATCGATGGTTTAGCATCACTTTGCCCAATAATCAACTTGCTGATTTGGCGTTTCAAGGGTTGATTCCTCCGCTTAGGGAGAAGTTTGGAGGGCAAGAGTTCGCTGATCTGAGCCACTTGCTTCATCGTGTATCGGCTCAAGAAAGTCGATTCGCCGATAGTAAAGCGTTTAAAGATAGATTCAAGAACAATAATAATAAGGAGAAAGACAAGGCCAAAGTCAATATGGTCGAATATTTTCCTAGTGATTTTTCAGAAGACGATGAAGCAGAAATAAATATAGCTGAATGGGTAAAGGGATCTAAAAAATCCTTAGTCTGTTCTTGGCTAAAGCCGACGAGAAATAAGTCGAAAGTTAAATATGCCTTTGATGTTTTCAAATGTGATCGTATTTTTGATCTATTATTGCAAGAAAAGATAATTCGGTTACCAAGGGACATATTATACCATCGGCTGACGAGATCAAGAAACGCAGGTACTGCAAGTGGCACCATTCTTTTTCTCACAATACTAATGACTGCAATATTTTCCGTCAACAGATCCAGTCAGCTATTGAGGACGGTCGGCTAAAATTTGCTGACGAGCCGACTATGCAAGTCGATGCTGACCCATTTCCAATCAACATGGTTCAATGTTCAGCTAAAGGAAAGGAGCCGATGCATGATGAGCCAAAGAAGGATCGGCAGGTCGATATGCAGTTGAATTCAAACGCTGGACAAACGCTGAAAATTACGATCGGCTCACTACAAATAGAAGCCGATCACGAGGGAAAAAATTCAAGGACCATTAAACCCAAGGGCAATTCAAGGACAAAGCTGAAAAATCTCCATCAAAACAATCGGCCAAAAGGCCGGGACCAACTTTCTCACAACTGATGGCTAAATATGAAAGGATGAATAGCCGACCGCGATATCATGCTCGTCGGTCGGATAATTTATATCACACTGAAAACGTAGAAATGGCCCATAGAAGATGTCCTTTTTGGCAGTTTTGTTGGGAAAGGGGAGTAGCACTGCCATCCCCGTACACGTGCCCGATGGAACATTACCCCGCGACGATTGGCCAAGGCAATCGGCTAAAGATAAACTATCTGGGCGATTCGGGTTACAAAGGTTTCAAAAGACATTCACGAAAGGATATCTCGAACCAAAGCAAGAACCAAACCAGGTCGAATGCGGAGGTCAAACATTGACCAAGATAATCTCGTCGGCAAGATAAGAAAACCGAGAGAGCCTAAGCCTAGATGGTGTCATACGGCCTTAGCCGATCGCAACGCCGCGACTTCGTGAGGCTAAGGACTCAAGAGATTCGGGAAGCCGACGCAGAAAAACAGAGGGACGAAACTTTCAATGAGCTTCGTCCGGTCAAAATTGTCAAGAAAGAATGGAGGAAAAAAGAACAAGCTAAAGAAGATTTTGAATCGACAGATGATCTAGATTCTCCTATGATTAGGGACGATACACCACCAATGGATATCAATATGGTGTTCACACTGCCAGCCGAATTCAAAATCAAAACTGAATCGGCTAAAGAAACTTTTGCCCAATCTTGTTCGGGAATCCAAAACGCAATATTCGAGAAACCCAGAGATGATCATCGGCATTTAAAACCGTTATATCTGAAAGGATATATAAATGGAAAGCCGATATCAAGGATCTTTGTAGATGGCGAACCACGATAAATTGATGCCTTACACGACTTGCAAGAAATTGGGTAAGTCCGATGAACACTTGATTAAAACTAACATGGTTTTAAACGACTTCACTGGCGATCCCACAGAAGCCAAAGGTGTCATGGTTACAGAACTAACCGTCGGCAGTAAAACTTTGCCAACCGCATTTTTTTGTTATTGACGCCAAAGGAAATTACAGCGTTCTGCTGGGAAGAGATTGGATTCACGCCAACTGCTGTATCCCATCAACTATGCATCAAGCGCTTGTTCAATGGAATGGAGAAGAAGTTGAAGTTGTCACGGCCGACACATCGGCTCAATTGCCATGGCCAGTTTTGATGCGAATTGGCAACATGAAGAAGTAGGGTGTATATCAGGAAAAACAATAGAAAATTGCGATTTCATCTGCGTAAGTAAGACAGGACTTACGCCGATCAGTGTCAAGCCAGGCACATTCGATCGAGCAAACGAAGTGCTACGCCGATGGGGACAAGAAAAGCAGTGAAGGAATTACAAGATAAAATGCAAAGCTATCGGCAAATAACGGATAGCTATGAAGCTATAGAAGACTTTCAAGAAAATGAAAAGTTGGGTCATGGCTTTACGTCTACCGATCTGCTTGAAGAAGTTGATATAGGTAGTGGTGATAGAAAAAGACCAACTTTTGTTAGTGCAAATTTAGATGTAAGATATAAAAAAAATTGATCGAAATTCTTAGAAAATATAAAGATTTCTTTGCTTGGGAATATTACGAAATGCCTGGTTTAAACCGACAATTGGTAGAATATCGGCTACCCATTAAACAAGGTTATAGGCCGTTTAAACAGTACCCTAGGCGTTTTAATCCGGCTCTGTACAAAATCATAAAAGAGGAGATAGAGCGATTGTTGGAGGCTAAATTTATAAGACCTTGTCGATATGCGGAGTGGGTTTCCAACATTGTTCCAGTGATGAAGAAAAACGGAAAACTGCGAGTATGTGTCGACTTTAGAGATTTGAACAAGCGACACCGAAGACGAATACCGATGCCTATAGCCGATATGCTTATCGATGCCGCATCGGGAATAAGATCATGAGTTTTACGGGCGGGAATGCGGATACAATCGGATATTCATGGCGAAGCCGATATACCAAAAACGACTTTCATATGTCACGTGCAATAGGGTTATTTGAGTGGGCGGTTATGACCTTCGGATTAAAGAACGCCGAGCAACATATCGAGCCATGAATTTAATTTTCTATGATTTAATCGGCCACATCGTTGAAATATACATTGATGATGTTGTGGTAAAATCTGCAGAGGACTTGCAGCATTTGGCCGATCTAGAAAGAGTTTTCCAGAACATAAGATCGCATGGCTTGAAGATGAATCCTTTCAAATATGCGTTCGCCGTGTTGGCTGGACAATTTTTGGGTTTTATGGTGCATGAGAGGGGGATTGAAGTCAATCAAACAAGGGTCAAAGCCATAGTCGATACAATACCCCCGACGTGCAAAAATGAGTTACAGAAATTGATTGGCAAAATTAATTATCTCCGAAGGTTCATCTCGAATCTTTCCGGATGAATCCGCGCATTTACCCCACTGTTGAAACTGAAGGATAATAAAAATCAAGAGTTTGTATGGGGAGCCGATCAGCAAAAGGCTTTTGACGATGTTAAGAAATATTTAGCCAATCCTCCGGTTTTGGCCGCGTCACAAAAGGGGGTTCCATTCAAGTTATATATATCGGCTGAAAAGGAGACTATAGGGTCTGTTTTAGCACAAGAAGTTGATGGAAAGGAGAGGGTTATCCTTTATTTAAGCCGACACCTTCTTGATACTGAAGTCAGGTACCCCTCCATTGAAAAATTATGCTTGTCTTTATACTTCTCATGTACAAAGCTAAGACATTACATTTTAGCATCGGCTTGTAAAGTAATCTGTAAAACCGATGTTATAAAATATATGTTGTCACCTCAATCCTCTGAGTTGACTTGGCAAATGGGCTTATGCCTTGGTTGAGTTCGACCTATCCTATGAATCGGCCAAAGCAGTCAAAGGGCAGGTATTAGCCGATTTTATAATAGGACATGATACTACTTCTGATTTGGTATCCGTAGCCCCTTGGCAATTATTTTTTGATGGGTCTGTGTGCAGAGAAGGTGATGGAATCGGTATAGTGCTTATATCACCTAAAGGGTATAACTTCGAGTTTGCATTTCGGCTAAATAGCCGATGCTCAAATAATCGGCAGAGTAATGAAGCATTGCTCAAAGGTTTGCGATTATTGGAAAATATCGAGCAAATGCGGTTGAGGCATACGGGATTCTATGCTAATTATACAGCAAGTCAAGGGAGAATACCAATGTCGAGACGAGATATTGCTAAAATACTTGGAGCAATGCATAGAGATCATTGGATCATTTACGTCGTTTTCTATCGGTCACGTCCCTACAGAGTTGAACGATAGAGCTAATGCCTTGGCTCAACAGGCATCAGGGTACAAAGACCTCGACCGATATCAAGTGACTGAGCTAATAGATAAAGCCGTCATGTGTGTGGATGTCGCGGATTGGAGGACGCAAATAAAGAAATACCTGATCGATCCATCTAAGCCAACAGAACGCAAAATTAGGCAACGAGCTTTTAAGTACATTGTTATGGACGATACTTTGTACTATCGGACGATGGAATGATTGCTATTAAGATGTCTTGGGACCGAGGAAGCGCGAGTGGCAATGGGTGAAGTATATGAAGGCATTTGCGGTTCTCATCAATCGGCCCATAAAATGAAATGGATGCTTAGACGAACAGGTTACTTTTGGCCGACAATGCTAGAAGATTGTTTTAAATACTACAAAGGTTGTCAAACTTGCCAGAAATTTGGCAATGTACAATTAGCACCAGCATCGGCTTTGCACCCAATTGTCAAGCCATGGCCATTTAGAGGTTGGGGAATAGATGTAATCGGCCAAATATTTCCTGCATCGAGTAAAGGCCACAAGTTTATTTTGGCCGCAACTGATTATTTCTCAAAGTGGGTTGAAGCTATGTCACTTAAGAAAGTAACCAGCGTTGAAGCCATCGGTTTTGTTAATGAACATATTGTTCATCGGTTTGGAATACCGCAAACAATTACAACCGATCAAGGCACGGTTTTTATGTCCAATGAGTTTTAGGCTTACGCAACAAGTCTGGGAATTAAACTATTGAATTCATCCCCATACTACGCTCAGGCTAACGGACAAGCCGAGTCGTCCAATAAAATGCTGATTAAACTAATCAAAAGAAAAATCGATGAAAAACCAAGGAATTGGCATTCAACTCTATCCGAGTCGCTTTGGGCGTATCGGCTAGCTTATCACGGAGCGACGAAACTTTCACCGTACCAGCTGGTGCATGGTCAGGAAGCCATTCTACCCGTAGAGATCAACATTGAATCCATACGAATAGCCAGACAGAACGGTTTGTCGGCTCAAGATTATAACAATTTGATGATCGACAATTTGGATGAATTGGCAGAATTACGTTTGTCTACGCTTGATCGGCTTAAAAAGAATAAAATAAGGGTGGCAAAAGCGTATAATAAAAAGGTCGTGCCTAAATCGTTCGATCAAGCCGATTTAGTATGGAAAACGATTTTACCTGTTCGTTCGAAAGATAACCGATTTGGAAAATAGTCACCTACGTGGGAAGGGCCATATAAAGTTAATCGGCTAGTCGGCGGAAATTCGTACGTACTAGAAACGTTGGAAGGGTATGTATTGCCTAAAGCTATTAACGGGAAGTATTTGAAGAAGTACTATCCTAGCGTTTGGATCGGAGCCTAGCCGACTAAATATTTCGTTCAAAAAGCCAGTTAACATGATGCTGTTATTTGGCTAAAAGAGATTGCAGAAAACTTCAGAAAAGTGAAATTAAATCGGTTAAACAGCCGATTACAAGTATAGAAAAATGAAAAAGTGTTCAACCAAGTGTTTCTGAAAAAGCAGCCAATATAGTTTTACATCTCAAGAAGCTAATATTGAATGACCGATCCAGGGAGAATCGCGCCCAGAGCCGATAGAGCACCCGCTGCTTTGGCGATGGTCTCTTGGATTTCATTAAGTAGGCGATCATCATCCTTGGCATTCCCAGGCACTGGCTTTACCTTGACCGATTGCTTAGTCACACTGTCAACGGCCGCGGCAATGCTCAGCTTTTGCTCTTTCATCTCCAAAGCAGTTTTCTCGAAGATCTGTTGGCCTTCTCCGATTTGCTTTTCAAGCTTGGCCAACTCTTCCAAAAGAAGTTTCTTTGTTTTTTCTAACTTGGAAAGGGACTCTTTGGTCGACTTAAACTGCTGAGCACCGGTATCAAACTTATGTTTTTTTGCCCTGGCGTCAGTGACCAATTCGTCCAAGAGCTTCTGATCAGCTTCTTGAGCTTCACGACGTCGAATTCGGTCTTGTGCTGCCTCCACTTCAGTCTTTCTATCATCCAAGTGGCACACATTGAGGAGAGCTTGCATTGCTTCCGGAGGGAGGTCGGCTTCAACAGCAGCCATTGCATCTCTGATCGGTTGATTATTAGATAAGATCTCCGATTGGGGCCACATCACTAAGTCAAAAAACTTATCAAGACGCTCCTTAATGCCCGGAGCAGAAGTGACGGCAACCGATGCCTCTTTGGACACTTCAAGGATTCTCCTAATTTATGCATCATAATCATCGGCAGCCATAATCTCTGGGTCATCAAGATCGGCCAAAGAGAAACCCAACAGATTTGTCGGGTCGGAGAGCTCCGGCAGGTCAGCGATTGGAGCAGTTGACATCGGCCGTGGTGGAGAGAGTCTTCGCGGCTTGAACCGATTGCGACGGCTGAAATAAGAAATGCAAGATAAGCCGACGTACTAAAGGACATGTTAGCAAAGAAATATAAATAATCTACCTTGTCAGTGGCCGACGCATGTGGCGAACTCTCGCCGCTTTGCTCCTGGGGCTTGGGATCTTTTTTCGCTGGAGCCTTGGTGTACTTTTTCTTCTTCTTTTCTGAAAAATAAAGATCGACTAAAGGTTAGTTCGGTCAAAAAGATAGTATTAGTCGATTGTGTTTATACTTACTTGGTTGTTTTTTCTCAATGTCCGATAAAGATGGATTGTGGACCCCTAGAGTACCAGAGGTATAACCCGTTAGGCCAGTCAATTGATGTGACCTTTTGCCTTGGCCATTTCCCGATTGATCAGAGATGGGCTTTTTGCCGACATCCTTAGCCTGCAATATGCGTAGTGAAAAGTGATTAGAAAATGCATCTGGTGAAAGACCGATGTGCAAGACAAGATTATTCAAGCCGATACCTTATCTACTAAACTCGTGTTAGTGTAACCCGATGAGCTAGCTTCACTGCTAGAATCGCTGTTAGACACTAAGGATGGCTCTGGTAGATTTGGAAAGAATTCCTTGATTATAAGCGACGGAGTCTTCTCCATGTACAGGCACTCAGCAATAGCCGACCACCATGTTGTGAAACCTCCTGCTCAGCGAGTGTTCAGGTGGAAGTGGGGGAGACTGCGAAGATGAAGCACATCGGCTAATTCCAAGACTAACCTTGATGATGTGGCATTGCGAACCCTGGCTCTAGGTTGAAGCCGATCTAGAAGTGGCAAACTTGGAATTACCTGGCCGAAGCCAAGCTGCCTTGCGTAAACTGAAGGATAGTAAAACTCGTATGAAGGTTGGAATGTCCGATTCCTAGTATGAAGGCCGACATGGAAAATTCACAGAGAAATGAAAATTCTATATAAATCCAAAGTCTCCCGAGGCATCAGAGAACTATCGGCTTCCAGGTGAAGAAATGAATGCCAAGAAAAATAAGTCAGAGTAATCAGAATCAAGAAATCTTCTTTGCTTGAAATCTTCGGTACCCAATTGCAAAAAGAAAGATAAGAATCTTCTGCAGCTATCGGGAGAAATCCTTGTCTCATTGCTGGAGCACATCATAAACTTCTCACCAAAAGATCGGCATTCTCTAAATTGGACAGGTGCCCCCTCTGGTGTGTCATCCCATGGAAAAGAAGTCTCGTCAGCTGAATCCAAATTAAAAGAACAGCTGAATAAGCAGTATAGCCATATTTGTACGAACTACATCGGACCCCCTACATTACCGACGGTGAATTTCCCAAAACCAGTATAAAGCCGACTCCTTATTATGTAAAGCATCTGATACACAACACCCAAGAAGATTTTTCCTAGAGCTAGCCGACGGCCTTCAACAAGTTGCTCTGCTATCACTTGATAAACCTGAGTTGGTCCAAGAGATGCTCCACAGAACAAAAAATGATCTAGCCAAAGATTCAGAAAGGCGACATGCTCTTCGTCCGATATTGGGCCATTAATCTTGTTATTATTTGCAATGTATTTGGCCCAACATTCCCCCTTAGATCGGATAAGTTTATATTTTGGTTTTCCGCTAAAAGCCGATACTTGTTCTCCATCTGGCCGAAGACAGCACAATTGAGCAACATCTAAAAGAGTTGGGCCGATGGGACCGGTACGGAACAAGAAGGCATTAAAACAGTCCGACCAAAAATAACAGGCCGTCGCCACCAAGGGCTCGTTGGCTTCTGGATCGGCTAAAGAAAGTGGAATACACACGGCTATGCCCATTCTCTCCCATTCACCCCTCTTTTGGGCTGCTATTCTGATAAACCAATTCCTCCATCCTTTGGGAGCTGTCGGCCAAGCTCTGAAACTTTTGTTCCAACCCTCTATATTGTGACCAGCAGCCGACAGAGGTAAACGAGGGACTTCTTAGTTTGTTACGGTATGGACATCTAGATTTCCCAAAGGACCCAAAAAGTATTGGTCATTGCTGTGCGGGATCGGAATAAGTACCTGGCTAGGGTCCATTGCAGCCGATGAAGAGAGACGGATGAGCCAAAGGATTGCCTCGAAAGTACTTCAAATAGGAAGCTTAAGCCGATTGCTGACAAATCGAGAGCTTGTGCGCGTGAAGAATGACTGAAGTGGGGGCCGCATTTTATAGCATGGTGAAAATTTGAAGCGGCGAGAAGTGAATCTCAAAAGGCGTGAGGAGTTAAAACGCACTACCCGCATGTCAGAGAATTACGGCGCGAATAAAGTAGCAGTTATTGAGCGAAGTTCAACAGTTAGCCGATTGAAAAAGCCGATAAAAATGCGATTTTTGACAGATGACAAGTCATCTCTCAAAAATGGGGGGCATATGTTTGCACCAAAATTTGGCTAGTCTGGTCAAAATCGGCAATAAAGTCAAAGATACGAAATTAACGAACAGGATGGAAAGGTTTGGAGATATTTTGGTAACGGCAAGATCTTTAAGGAAATAACTGTCCAAGATAAGGCCGATACGGATCAAAATTTGAAACGTGTTGTAGTCGGACACAATCGGCCGAAGGGTATAAAAGAAGGACCAGAGCAAGCTGCGAAAAGAACAACACAATACAATCAACCAGCTTTTACTTTCTTCCTTCCTGTCGACTAGGAGTAGCTTTTGTAATTTAGTCTCTGTAATCGATCTTGATCAATAAAGTTGCGCATCGCCGATTGTTGATCTTCATCAATTACACCCCAGGTTTGATTTGTTATGATTTTGTTGCGCATCGCCTTATTCAGAATCGATCTACCTTTATCCTCTGATTAGCCTTAATCGGCTAATTAGACTTACCTTGTTACTTTGATCTTAATCAGCTTCAAGCTGATTGGGTCTAAGCCGATTGATCGTTACGATCGACTCTTGAGTAAATTTTATATTTTACCTTGTCGATTCTGAGTCAAATCGGTAGCACGCTCTTGAACAGGTGTTCATCCGGTGTCTTCTTTGTCGAAACCCTACCTCAAGTTTTTGACGCCAACAGTACTCTTCAAAAACCGCCAGTGATATACATTAATATCACAGACGGTTTTAGTTATCAGAAACGGTTCGTTATAATAACCGTCTGTGATAGACCACATCACAGACGGTTTATCCAGACAGAACCGTCTGTGATAATATTTCAACTTTCGCGCTGTCACCAAATTTGAACTTCCCGCTCGTCTCGTTTTTGACTTTCTTTAAAATACCAGGCCGCGGCTCTTCTCCTGCTGCTTTCTTCTCACTTCTCCTGCTGTCCTCTTCTCTTCTCTCTTCTCACTTCTCACTTCCTTTTCCTCTCCTCTTCGAATGTTTGGTAAGTATGGTGTTCTAATCATTCAACTAAAATGTTATAGCTCATCCTCTCCTCTTCCTCTCCTTTCCCTCTTCTCTTTTCTTTTGCACTCTTGATGTTGCGGCGTTTTCGTTTTCGATCCGTGCACCTTTCGGTAAAACGGCCATAACTTTTGCATACGAGCTCCGATCGCGACGTTCTTGTCCTCGTTTTAAAGCTAACGAAAAGTTCGATTTGAAAATCCATAATTCCAAGTTAGGGGGCTACATTATAAGTAAACGTGAGGCTCCGAAAAAACATCGATCTCGAAAAACTTCGTTTAGGGCCTCAAAATGGTCTCTGAAGTTTTTTTCGTCGATTTTGCGTTTTCATGTTCTTGAGAGCAGTGACATGGGATATCTCACATCTAGTAGCTCTTCCATTATGCCTGAACTAGCACAGAGCAGCTGGATCACAGAAATATCATCTGTATGTGATGGTATTTTTTTTGTTTCCAAAAGTAACATCGCAGGCGGTTCATAGTAAAAACCGTCTGTGATAGTTGTTATTACAAACGGTTCTTAGTAAAAACCGTCTGTGATAGTTTGTTATCACAGACGGTTCTTAGTAAAAACCGTCTGTGATGTTTGCATATCACAGACGGTTTCAAATTTTAGTTTGAAACCATCTGTGATATGTTCTATTACAGACGGTTCATAAACCGTCTGTGATGTTCCGTAACATCACTGACCCATGGTTACAGACGGTTCGAAAAACCATCTGTGATGACTGTTCCGAACCGTCTGTGATGACCTTTTCTGTAGTAGTGCAAACATGATCACCACCACAAAGCCTTCTTCGCCGCTCGCCACGGTCGCCGCTTGGCTCCACCACGACCTTGCAATGGTGACTGTCCGCCACCACCGAGACCTCCCCTAGATTCCCCATGCTCTCCTAAACCTAGCCGTACCACTCACACAATCCAGATCGCCGCCAGCGAGCTTCCCTTCCGCCGTGCTCTGTTCGGGTCACCGACAGGTGGGCCCCACTTGTCAGGTGCCCGAGCCCTCTCTCTCACTTGGTCTCCGACATGTGGGTCCCGAGCGTCATATTTGTCATTTACTCTAATTAAACCTAGTTTTAAGTAATAAGTCTATGACATATGGGCCTTTTAGGAATTAAAAGAGATAAATATTAATTTTGAATCAGTATTAGTACATGAGTCACTAATGCGAGACCCCACATGTCAGTGATTGAAAAAAAAGTAAAAAATCAGAGAAAATAAAAAATACGCTTTCTCTGTTAGGAAACGTATTTTTCCATTTTAGGTGATTTTCAGTATATACAATATTCAAATGCTTATAACTTTTGCAAATGAGCTCCAAATTTAGTCAAACCAGTTTCTAAATTTTTTTAAATTCATGGACATTGTGTTTCTATGAAAATATTTAAAATATGTCCTCAATTTAAATTTAAATTCTAATTGGAATTATTTCTAGCACATTTAAATTTAGTATGCTTATAACTTTTACAACTAATTTAGTATGCTTATAACTTTTAGAGGATACCTGTTTGGGCCGTATCCTCTTCGGCTTGTTCCTATTTCCTTTGCAGCCCGCTTTCGCGTGGCCCGTTTCTTTCCCGCCTTGGCCCGCTCGCTCTACCTACTTCACCCATCCCGCTCTCCCTAGCCCAGTCGGCCTAGCTCCCACGCCGCCACAGCCGAGTACTTCAACAATGTCGATCTCCGCCGTCAGACACTCGCCGCAGCTAAGTAGCTCTTCAGCTTCCTTAACTCCCTCTTCCAGATCTACGCAAAACTGAGGCTGATCCATAGCTATTGCGCTGTCTTCGATGTTATCTTCGTGTCGGTGAAACTTCATTGTGGTTCCTTGCCAAAGCCAAGCTGTGAGACCTAGTCGACATGTCTGTAGATGTGGTGTCCATATCATCGTCCTGCCCGACACCATGTCAGCACCATTGCTCGCGTGTCGACCGAGTCATCGGTGCCACCTCAGCGTCCACCGTGTCGCCACGTGCGTAGCCACGTCGGATTAGACGCTGACGCAAGCGCCACATCAGCCATGCAATGGGTGTACGGTTCTAAACACTATGTTGTAGACCCGGTCCACCCAAAACCCTAGTTGACGTCAGCATGACGCAATAAAATGATTTTTCTTTAGAAAATAATTCCAAAAATTTCTCTTTATCTAGTTTCTTTGAATTAAATATTTTGGAGGCTTGTTCTCTTTCAAACGAACTCTGATTGAGGCGATTCAAATTTTTAAATTTTTCTAAAATCAAGCTTTACATTCTAGAGCCATTTATTTTCAATTTTGAGTTTGTTTGAGTCTCTATTTAATATTTATTTGCATTTGTTGCTTTCTTTTCTGGCAGACGCTAATCCCGAGGGAGCAAACGAAAAAGTTGAAGATCAAGAGTGAGCAATAGATCAACAAGGCAAGTCATAACCTTTGATCGTGTTGAACCTATGTTTGCAATAGTACTTTATTTTATACAATTGCATGCTATTTATGTATCAATAATTAATTGTTGGGAATAGCTAAACACCTAATTGACATTATGCCACCTTGATTATTGGAATGCCATGTATCTATTGTTAACCCTAGGTTGAGACATTATTAGTTGGACATGATCATATTACCGACACTGGGGTATCGTAGCTATGCTTAGACCTGCTTAGTTGTACGATGGGATTCATATCACATGTGAATTAATGTTAATCTTGACTTAATGAGATATTGAATTATGGCCGGTAGCCACTATTGTAAAATTTATTGTACCATGGCAGGGTGTACCATTGGTCTTGGTTAAACAAGAATGTTTTCTCTCAGTCAAGTGATTGTGCAGTAAAGGGGGTACCGATAGCACATTTGGGATGTTGATGTCTTGCCTGAGACAAGTTAAAGACTTAATCTTGCGCGCCATTGAACTAGGCCTAACCGTACAACCATATGTCTGGTATGGGATAAACCTAGCTGATTAATTTGCAATGTCTAAATTTGAATATTGCCAATTGGTGGTGTGGGTTCCGGGATGGGTGGGTAGATTCACATGGTTCAAGAGTGGGCCCTGAGGGGCGAAACCTTAGCGAATAGTACCGAGTTTAGACACAGCATTGTAAAGGCTTTGTCGTGATCTCTCTATAGACACACCAAAAGAAGTGTGTTATTCGGAGGCAAAAGGAGATTATAATATCTTATGTGTAAGCAGTACAACCTTGTCTAAAGTTAATACTGTTGAATCTAGTGGTTTTATAATTGTTTTAGATGGTGTAGAGTGATGCTTGACCATTTTGTTCATGTTGTCTACCATTTATTTACCAGTTATTTATTATCTTTTCATAAATGTGCTTTCAATCTATTTATTGTATTTAAATTCAAGCTACTACTTTCTGTAAAAGAACCATATGACTATCCTTTATTAAGCCCTGCATGAATATATTGCATCATTTCCCTGTGGCTTACTAAGTATTTTTTGTACTCACGGCTATACGCTTTTGTTGATCAGTTGCTAAGGAAGCACTAGGAAATACAGAATTCTATAAGGATTACTATGAAGACTACGTGGATTAGGAAGGCATTCCCCAGACGATTGCATGTGGCAAGTCGAATGGCCCAAGTTATTCATTGACCTCATGTGCTGTTAGACCTTACTTGGGCTCCCATAACCATTACTCGCCTTGATAGTAGCCGAAGACAGTCGAGCCGCTACCGCGACTACCGCCTTCGTCTCCTACTCGGGCAGCTCGTTGGTGAGCCTGCGTTGCCATTCCCGTCGCACTAGGGAGACCTTTCCTGAAGATCACTTCCAGCGCATGTTCTAGAGTCCTAGAGCATAGAAACTGAAGGACCGAGATGGCGATCAGAGGGGGTCAATGATCCCAAATAAAATTTTCCCCCACTAAAAATGATCCAACCAAGCCCACAGACAAATCAATTAAGAGGAGCAATTGAGAAGGAGCAAGTTGCTCTGCAAAATCGGTTTGACCGCAGGGTCTCCGCTATGACCGGACAGTGGGTGATATGACCAGACTCAAGAACAACATGAAAAACAGAGCGAAAAACAGCACGAACTCCAAAGCTAATTTGAGGAATCTTTTGATCGGGTAGACAGAAACACACGAAACTTGGTAGATGTGATCCTAAGGATGTCAGGAACTTATTCCAACCTTCAATCGCAACGATTGATTTCAAAGTTCCAACCTTTTTCACTTTGAAGGAAGAACACACTAACTTTGAGCAAAACTCAAGAACTTATCTTTGACTTGCTCGTGGGGTTTTGATGATGTGGAATATAAGAACCCAGTTGTCTTCATAACCAACCTAGAAGTACATGAGGGAGAGACAGGGCCGAGAGGAAGGCCTAGAGGATAAGCTCCGCGCCAAGCCTTACTGCCGTGCGCAAGGGGATATATCCTAGAGGAAGTTGAACAAATATTTAGATATAAAAGATATGATTGTAATCCGAGTTGTTAGCAGGATGAGATAAAGATGTAAACTCTATCTTGTAACCAATTATAATCCAATAACGGATCGGAATCCCTTAACCGATCGGGACTCTGTAAACCGCCCCACCCCCATTATGTAAGGGAGAGGGCGGGCAACAACAGGGGAACAAGCAATCTTAAATCCAAGAGATCCAAATAATCCCAACACACAGGACTAGGGTATTACCTCCTCCGTCGAGGGCCTAAACCTGTCTAAACCTTTGTCTTGTGTGACCTTCGAGTTTTATATCTAGTGCCTGCCCCATAAATTCATTGCCGACCACAAAAGTCGACAGTTGGCCCGCCAGGTAGGGGCAGCGCTATAATCTTTTCCTACAAACTCGATGGCAGCAATCAGCGGAATCATCAACACCTTCATCTCCGCCTAGGCTTTCCGCTTTGGAAACCTGGACTTTGTCGCAGATGCACTTGGAGAACTTGTTTGCCTAGACCTAAACCAGATCCAATCTGGTAAAGATTAGGCCGACCCATCTCAGGTTTGCCGCTCCGACTTGTTCAGCAAACCAGTCGGCGTCGTGAGGAATTGCTACAATCTTCGTGGCATCTTCGCAATAGAAGAGCAAAAGACCGATCTCCAATGCCAACAAGAGATTCAAGAAGCCGCGGAGGAAGAACGCCTTCTTCGTAAGGCTAAGGAGGCATAGGCGCGGTCGCTTCGATCTCGCGGCTGCAATGTCCAGGAGGACATCCTACAATCAAAATTGGGAGACCAAGTTATCTTCCATACACAGCTGCAGAACGTCGTCGCCTTCAAGACGCTTCTCGACACACTGGACCCGATGATTGCATATGATAGCCCGGTGGCCCCGATCGTGGCCCAGATCAAGGCCATGGTGATGGCGGCAGAAATTCAGCAGAATCAGGAAAAGATGGTAGGAGAAGCGCACTCACGCTCCCACGCGGCTACTCGCGTCGCTAGCGCTTAATTTGCACCGATCGAATCTGGCGATCCGCCCCACACAACCATCGCGAGCGCCGCGTAATCTCAATCGCGACCTCCGCCAAGACATCACCACCATACGGCAAGAACGGGATGAGGAAGAACGACGCTGGCGCTACGACGACCACGAACGTTTCGGTACCAGCCATGATTGACGAAGTGATCAACGGTACGATGACTGCAACGACCATAGAGACCATCATCGCCGGGGTCGAAACGACAACAACGATCGCCGAGCCATGGGCTCGCCGCGTCGAACTGCACCCTGATGCGTTGATGACAATCGCCGAGCCAGAGGCTCGCCACGCCGGACTCCCCCTCATCATGATGACAGATCCATCGATGGAATCCAAGCGTTCACTTTTCGGTTACGCTGAGTAGTATGGCCCGAAGGTTTCAACCCCAAGGGCATTGTTAAGTTTGACGGGGATCGAGATCCAGAAGCTTGGCTGCAGGTCTATGCCCTGGCGGTTAAAGTGGCTGGGGTCAATCAAAACGTGATGGCACATAATCTGCTAGTCAATCCCACCCCTTCAACTCAATCATGGCTCACAGGACTTCCTGCGAACTCGATGGACTCCTGGAACGATCTTTGCGATCAATTTATCGTGAACTTTCAGGAACCTATGAGAGGCCTAGCACCCCATGGGACCTATATCAGCTCCACCAGAAGAAAGATGAAACGCTGAGAGATTTCATCCGGTGTTTTATGGAGAAGAAAAACACCATCAGGGATGTATCTGATGCAGTGGTGGTAGCAGCCTTTCAGAAAGGGGTCAGCTATCCTGATCTGATCAAGAAAATGTCCAGGAAACCACCGACCTCCATAAAGGATATGTTTGCATTGACCGACCGCTATGTCACGGCCTCAGACGCCCTAGCCGAGCGCCAAGAAGATCGCCTGCAATAGAAGAACAAAGGTGACAAGGCCGAGTCCTCCAAGTACAAAGACAAAAAATGGAAAGGCGAGGAGCTAGTTGCGGTAGCAGAACGCAATCGGTCCCGAGCCACATGGAGGGAGGCGCCCGATTACAATACTGTCATGGAT
Source organism: Otatea glauca (assembly GCA_036346275.1). Classification (NCBI taxonomy): domain Eukaryota; kingdom Viridiplantae; phylum Streptophyta; class Magnoliopsida; order Poales; family Poaceae; genus Otatea; species Otatea glauca. The sequence continues at coordinate 24,527,693 of CM070725.1, read as the reverse complement.
GCGATCGGTCCTTTTCACCCTAAGGGAAAGCACGCCGCCAAAGATTGCTTTACCCTGAAGCGTTTTGCGCATGAAAGCAGCAAGCAACCGGCTCCAGCGAAGGATGAGGCTACCAAGAAGAAAGACCCTCTCGACGAGGACGATTACCAAGAACCCGAGCAAGAGCTGAACTACATATCTGAAGTGCACGGATCTGAGTCAAGCGGAAGCAAAAGCTTACCGCTCGGGAGATCAATGCAGTGGAACCGGCAACCCCCAGTATCTAAAGTGGTCTGAAGTCCCGATCACCTTCGACCGTTCGGATCACCCTAACCGAGTTCTACATCCGGGTAAGTATCCTCTAGTGCTCGACCCTGTTATTCGCAATGTAAAGCTCAAGAAAGTCTTGATTGATGGAGGGAGTGGACTCAACGTCTTGTTCGCCAAAACCTTCGACGACATGAACGTCCCCTGCTCCGAGCTAAGGCTGAGCTCACAGCCGTTCCACGGGGTGATCCCTGGGGCGTCTTTATTTCCAATCGGGCAGATTGCTTTGCCCGTCACCTTCGGTAACAAAAACAACTATCGGACCGAGTATATAAATTTTGAGGTAGCGGATTTTGAGACAACGTATCACGCTATCTTGGGAAGGCCCGAGCTGGCTCGGTTCATGGCCGTCCTGCACTACACCTATTTGGTGATGAAGATGCCGGGACCCAAAAGCGTCATCACGGTTCGCAGTGACATCAAGCGATCTTTGGAATGCGACCGAGAGAACTATGAACTCGCTGAGCTGCAGGAGGCAACCGCCGAGGGGAAGAATATCTAGGCAGAGGCTACCACATTGCAGGAAGAAGGTGACATCCCATCCAAGAAGCAGGCCACGTTAGGGATAAAGTCTGACGAAGGGACCAAGAGAATTATTCTCGACTCATCCGACGCATCCAAAACGATTCTGATCGGGATAGGGCTTGAGGATAAATAGGAAGGCATGCTCGTCACCTTCCTCCAGGCTAACAAGGACATCTTTGCCTGGAAACCATCCGACTCGCCGGGTGTTCCTAAGGAGGTGATCGAGCATTCTTTACACGTCGATGAAAAGGCAAAGCCAATCAAGCAAAGACTCCGGCGGTTCACTCGGATCGTCGGACGCCATCAGCGAGAGATCACCAAGCTATTAGCTGCAGGTTTTATCAAAGAAGTGTATCATCCCGACTGGTTGGCGAACCCTGTACTAGTTCAAAAGAAGAATAAAACTTGGCGCATGTGCGTTGACTATACTGATCTCAACAAGGCATGTCCGAAGGATCCATTCGGGCTACCACGAATTGATCAGGTGGTTGATTCAACCGCCCAGTGCGAGATCCTGAGTTTCCTCGATGCCTACTCAGGGTACCACCAGATTCGCCTAAAGGCGGAAGATCATATCAAGACTTCATTCATCACACCCTTTGGGGCCTTTTGCTATACCACGATGTCATTCGGGTTAAAAAATGCTGGTGCAACGTATCAACGCGCAATACAACGGTGTTTTCACGCCCAACTCGGACGCAATGTGGAGGCATACGTGGACGATGTCATGGTAAAGACTCAGGAGAGGAGGGACCTTATCGCCGACCAAACCGAGACATTCGAAAGTCTAAGGACTTTTAGCATGAAGCTTAATCTCGAGAAGTGTGTTTTCGGAGTATCTTCGGGAAAACTGCTTAGTTTTATTGTATCCCAACGAGGCATTGAGGCCAACCCAGAAAAGATCAAGGCTATATCAAATATGGAACCGCCGACTTGCCAAAAGGACGTACAGAAGCTTACAGGGTGCATGGCCGCACTCAGCAGGTTTATTTCCCGACTGGGTATGAGAGGTATGCCATTCTTTAAACTCCTCAAGAAGCGGGACAAGTTCCAATGGACGCCTGAGGCACAGCAAGCGTTTGAAGATTTGAAGACCTTATTAACGACACCCCCGGTCTTGGTTTCACTGATGCCAGGGGAACCTCTGTTACTTTACAATGCGGCAACGACCCGCGTAGTCAGCGCTGCAATCATCGTAGAAAAGGAGGAGCCGGGTCATGTGCAGAAGATCCAACACCCGGTCTATTTCATCAGCGAGGTCCTGAGTGAATCTAAGGTGCGGTATCCACAAGTGCAAAAATTATTATACGCCGTACTTCTTACATCTCGCAAACTCAAGCACTACTTCCAAGAGCTTACTGTTTCGGTGCTCACTTCCTTCCCAATAGGAGATATACTTCACAACCAGGAGGCCACTAGGAGAGTTGCAAAGTGGGCGGTCGAGCTTGGAGTTTTTGATATCCTATTTAAGCCTCGCACAGCCATCAAGTCTCAAGCGCTCGCCGACTTTACTGCCGAGAGGATAGAACTTCAAAACCCGGCGGTCGTCAAGGAACTCGAGTATTGGACGATGTACTTTGATGGTTCCCGCATGCTCAGCGGCACGGGGGCTGGTATAGTGCTCATATCACCAAGCGGAGAACGGTTGAGGTACGTTATTCAAATACTTTTTCCCGCGTCGAACAACACCGCCGAGTACGAGGCACTCATCCATGGGCTCCGTATCGCCATATCACTCGGTATCCGATGTTTGACGGTTCACGAAGATTCAATGCTCGTGGTAAATCAGGTGCAAAAAGAATGGTCCTACATCGAAGACAACATGGCTACCTATTGCCAGGAGGTACGCAAGCTAGAAGGCAACTTTGATGGCTTGGAACTTGTTTGTGTGCTCCGTCGGGATAATGAAGCGGCCGACGAGCTAGCAAAAATGGGATCCAGCCGGACCACAGTGCCCGTGGGAGTATTCGTCGAAGAAATTCATAAGCCCACAAGAAGCACTCGGCCAAAGTCGGACATCCTAGTGGAGAAGAATGTAGAGGCAGAAGTCTTGATCATTACCCCCGATTGGACAGCTCCGTATCTGGACTATTTGACGAAGGACGAGCTACCCAAAGACCACATGCAGGCCGAACGAATAATGTGCCGAAGCAACAGCTATGTGTTAATCAGGGAAGAACTCTATCGCAGGAGCTCCTCTGGTGTACTACGACGGTGCATATCAGAACAAGAAGGAAGAGATCTTCTCAAAAAAACCCACTCGGGAATTTGTGGGAATCACGCGGCGTCAACAACCCTAGTTGGCAAGGCTTATCGTGAGAGATTTTTCTGGCTAACTGCTGTCACTGATGTAGAGGACATCATCCGGACATGCGAAAGATGTCAATTCTTTGCGCGACAGGTGAACAAACCGGCACAGGAACTACACACCATCCCAATTGTTAGTGTTATGCCCTTGAGGCAATCATTTAAATGATTGTAACATGACTATGTTTATGAATAATAATATGATTATTGGTCCAATGAATGTATATCATTGTATTGATCAACAAGTATGTGACTTGCTTATGAAGCTCTTTACTTAATGATGTAATTCGATAAATATCTCTGATCGGATATCATCGTATAGGACAACGATGAATAGATCAGCACATGTAGTGATCGATGATCATGCTTCATAGATCATGGAATATGGAGATATCATCTATACATTGTGGACACATGTTGAAGAACATGGGTTAGATAGACCCGTAATGGGACACTGCGAGAATGTTTCATTCTTATGTGTCATCAGTGTATCTCATACCTAGTAGATGTATGATCCTTAGACACGAGATTGTCATATTCCTACATGTGTAATAGTTTTCCTTGGGGCTATCAAACACTACTTCCTAACCAGATAGTTATAAAGGTAGCTTTCATGTTTACTATGAAACGTGCGAGAGGAAGTGGCGATCAAGATGGAATTTGCCACTCCAATGAAACGGAGATATATGACAAGGCCACTCGTGTGATATGATTAAGGAAGTGCATGGCCATGCCGTGATTGAGAGTCAATCACAACTTATTAATATATCACGGATCGAGAGATGGAATGAATCATCAAAGGATGACATGCTTCTCGCCTTGAGATCAATCTTCATATACTTGGCAAAGGGATTATTACATGAGTACTTTTGATAGGTTGTGTCCGATTTGATTATAGTATGTTTGGGAGTTGGCATACTTTGCAAGAAGCCACTACCAACTATTGGATTGAAAAGGAGTTTTCGAATCCACGTCCAAGCGTCGTGAACCCGCGGTCACACACTTAATGGTGGGACGCATTAATTTGGATTGGATCCGTAATTAATCAACCTCGTGGGCTTAGCACGCTGATGGGCCCTAGTTTAGGGTTTCATCTCGTGGCTATATAAGGAGGGGAGGAGGGAGGGCGCAGTGTGTGTTTTCCCACGGTTTAGGAGTGATTCACTCGAAACCCTACCCTACTCCTCTCGCTGCCCCATCCGAGCGACCAGGTGCTTGCACACCGACGCACGGCGTTCCATCTCTGGACGTGTGGACTACTGCGGTGACGCTGCTGCGACTGCGGCGTGGGAGGACAATCCACGGCATGGCAAGGACGATCCACTACATCGACGCAATGACTGCGGAGAGGACGATCCACTACATCGACGCGCGAAGGATTCCGCAACTGCGCATCTAGTGGTAATCTTATATATGATCCCCTTCTTGCGAGTAGCTTTCTGGTTTCGCGGTATTTTTTTTGTGCTAGCGTAGCATACCGCGTTCCTCTTCACTAATCACCTGGCCATTTGCGGTCTAGGGGCTTGACATGGTGGGACCTTTGAAGAAGGCTCAAGGTGGTTATACTCATCTCTTCGTGGCCGTCGATAAATTTACCAAATGGATTCAGGCCAAGCTAGTCGCCACAATCACAGCCGCAAAGGCCAAAGAATTCTTCCATGAAATCGTGGTTAGATTCGGCGTACCAAACCGAATCATCACGGATAACGGCACCCAATTCGTAGGTGGCATATTTCAAGACTGGTGCGGTGAACCGAGCATAAAAATTTGCTTTGCATCAGTAGCACACCCCCGAAGTAATGAGCAGGTCGAACGAGCCAACGACATGGTGCTACAAGGCTTAAAGGCAAGGATTTTTGATCGTCTCAAACAATACGCCACTCAGTGGGTCAAAGAATTGCCTTCGGTACTCTAGGGGCTGCGAACCACCCCCAGTAGAGCAACTGGGCAGTCACCTTTGTTCCTGGTGTATGTCTCAGAGGCGGTCTTCCCCACCGAGTTAAAATTCGGATCCCCGCGGGTTCGGAGCTATGAGGAGGTTGCTTCGGAAGAAAGCCGACTAGAAGACCTCGACCGACTGGAAAAAGCCAGGGACGTTGCAACAATTCAGTCAGCAAAGTACCTTCAGGGCTTACGTCGCTATCACGATCGCAATGTAAGGAGCTGCGCATTCTCCAAAGGAGATCTGGTCCTTAGAAAGAATCAGAAATACGAGCATAAGCTCTCCCCAAGCTGGGAGGGCCCTGACATCATCGATGAGGTGATACGTCCTGGGGCTTATAGGCTCAAGCATGAAGACGGCACAATTGTCAACAACACCTAGAACATAGAACAGCTACGTCGTTTTTTCACTTGAACTTTGTAATTCAATTGCTTCTTTATGAATGAATGTTCACTCTTAAAGTTGTTCTCGTATAATCTTCTCGAAAATTATTCGTCTGAGTGCTTCACTCCTACGAATTTTAAGACTCTGAGACGTGCATCATGAACCATGACGTAGAGCCTGGGTGCTGAACTAGTCGGACATGATATTTAAGATGTCAAAACTACTCGGATGGCCTCATCAAGCATAGCAGCATATTTAAAGAAAAAATGCAAGGTCAAAGAAACACTTTCAAATATTTGTTCACAGGTCCAAAGTTTCTGCGACAGCCGAAGAAGCATCCTTAACTTCCTCCCAGAGTTCGACGGCCCGGTCTTCATCCACATTGCAGGCATAGCCATCTTTAATGGCTTCAAGATCCACTCGGGGATAAAGTGACTTAGTGATCGCTAGAGCCTGGCTAACACCATTGGTCGCCGTTTCCTTCAAGAATCTCTTAAGCTCCTTGGGGGCTTCCTCCAGTTGGGAGATAGCGAGGTCCCTACTGAGCGGCCTCTCGCCTCCGGGATGAAGCAACCTCAACAATGGCTCAGAGGCCTCGCGAAGCTTAGCACAAGATGTTTCAAGTGCCTCGACTTTCTCGTTATAAGCGGCGTATTGCGCCCGCATCTTGAACTTGTAGTCTGCAAGCAAAATAGATTATTAAGAAATACCAAGAAGACAACGAAGGCAAGGGAGGGCCAAGCTGCTGAGCGTACCTTCTAACTCCTCCGATTTCAAGTTGGAGGCCTCCGAGGCCTTAAGTTGCTCTTGGAGCTTTGCAATAGTAGAATCCCGAACTAACACGGAGATAAGGAAATCAAAAGACCAGACGATTAAACGAGAGCACGGTATGGTCCAGGAAATATCTACCTCGAAGGGAGCCAACAACATCTAGCTTCTCCTGCCACAGGATTTTCTTCTCTTCCCGTAAGGCCTGGACTTCTGACCGAAGATCTTGCAGCTCGGCTGAATGTCTAGCTTTGATCTGCTCCAAGTCGGCCAGATATTCTTGGCACGAACTGACCTCCGGGAGCATCTTTTGGAGGTATTCGGACTTTTTCGCAGAGCGTTCTCCCAATTTCTGTAACCATCACAGGGAAAGGTGACAACATGCTAACCGGCACAAGCAAGAAGGTGACAAGAGTAGTGAAAATATTACTCGGGCCAGGCGAGCACAAGCGGCGGCGTGACTATAAAAGTCATTCCTTTCTTCCTCCTCCGCCGGGTCATCGAGGGACTTCAAGCCGTCTTCCTCATCAACCCACGCGGTTTGCATTATGAGTTGAGGGCGAGCAAGAGTCGGTGGATCTCAGAGGATCTCTTCTACCTCGGGGGATGGACGGGAGACAGGCTCCCGAGCAGTGGGACCCGATGCCGAAGCACGGGGTGTCGATGAAGGCGGCTGTGGTTCGGAGGGCGCCCCTGTGTCTCCAGGCGAGGTAGATTGTGGGGACTCCTCAACCATGTTAGGTATGTCCTGGGACTCAGTTCCCTCAGGGGCCCCAGATGGTGTCTCGACGGGAATATCATAAGAAGGATTCCTATAAGGAGAACAATCGGTGAATAAGCCAACAAAATGCATCGAATAAGAGTCAATGGGACATCCAACCTGTCAGACTTCTTTATCCTCATCGGGGGTTTCTTTCGAGTGGCAGAACCACTTCCGGAGGGACCGGTCGGGGTGCTTTGATCTGGAATCCTAGGCTCCTCCCGAATGCTCGAGTCACTCGGAGTCGGACTCGGCTGTACCACGGGCTTATGTGGAAGGGGAGCTGAGGGCACCGGGGCTTGTGTGGGAGGTTCTTGGATTTTGAGACCACCAGTCGAGCGCCGGGGCTTCGGAGGGTCCTTGATAATCGTTTTCTTCCCCTTCTTGGCGGCCAAGTCTCCGGCTTGGGAGCTTGCAGGTCCCTTCCAGTGGGCGCTCTTATGTAGCGCTCTTATGTACAGGCATTTCTGGGAGAGGCGCATCACTAAAGAAAGCCAATCGATCCTGGAAAGGAGTATTAAAACAATTAAAAGTCATTCAGAGATGAATGTGGAAGTCTATCTGCTAAACTTTCTTACCTCAGGAGGAGGATTTGATGCAGTAAAGGACTTTGGGCATCTGGCGGTGGACATCTCTACGCTTGGGATAAAAAAGTCGCCTACCCGAGCATATACCTGCTCCTTCGACGCTGTTTTGGGTAGTTCCCGGCTCGAATCGTCCCTTCCTTCAAATGCATATCCCAGATGGACTCGCTCCTTTAGAGGTTGTATCTGACGAGCGACAAAATGGAGGGCCAGACCAACTCCCGTGAGACCGTCCTCCTTTAATTTATCAATCAGCACCAGGAGATCCTGCACCTGATCCATATCGCCAACATTGGGAACAGATGTCCAAGAAAGGGACACCTTAGGCCGGCGCCCGACAAAAGAAGGGAGAGCAGGAACAGGATTGGCACAATAGAACCATTCCTGGTGCCAGCCTTTATTTGAAGATTTGAATGGAATGGCAAAATAGGTTTTCTTTCATCCTTCCCGCAATTGAAATCCGGCTCCCCCAATTACCTTGGGGTCGCTTTTTGAGGGATAAGGCTTTTAAAAGGTAAAAGTGGCGAAAGAGATTGAAATGAGGGCGGATGCCCAAGAATGCCTTGCAGAGGTGAACGAAGATGGAGATTTGCAGGATAGAATTGGGATTCAAGTTCACTAATTCAATACCATAGAAAAAGAGAAGACCCATGAAGAAAAGCGCGAGCGGAAGGCCCGACCAGCGTTGGAAGAAAGATTCAAAACCACAATTTCTTGAGCGAGGGTAGGGATGGATTCACTGCTGACGATCGTATGAAATTAAAATCGGTGGAAGAATCCCGTCATCCGCCATGGACTTCAACCGCTCTTCCATCGTTATCGAGGTGGTCCAATCTTAGGGCAAAGGCAGTGAGGAGGTGTTTTTGGAAGAATGAGAAGACATTTTCGAAGGAAAGATCAATGACAGCGCAAAAATGCGAGCGCAGTAGCAGTTAACCCTAGCGGTGGAGAAGTCGGAGAGACAAGGAAGCAGAAGGGCCAGGAGTGTGCGGTGGAAAAAATGAACCATCGATCAATGCACGACTTAGTCTTAAAAGGGGGAAAAATAAGGTTTTCGCTGAGTCAGCGGGAAAAAGATTGCAGAACGCCTAGCCCTGCTCTATGCTTCGTAATGATTCGCTAGCTCGGCGTCCTGACATACGGAGGCAGTCATGGTTTGACCAAGTCATATTTGGGACACGTTGCTCCCCACGATGGGATGTTTAACAAATTATCAAACTAGGCGGGATGTGGGTATCCTCCAGTTTGGATTAAAAATATCTTCTTGTGATATACCCTACGTTGGGTCGCTAGTTGGTCAGCGCATGGCGGAATCATATATCACGGGTTGAGCCTGATAAGGTACGGTTCCAATGGTATGCCCCAAGATGGGTCGATAAGCTGTGCATCGTAATAAACGAGTACGGATACCGTTCGGATAAACCTTGATATGTCGCAAAACGGACCAGAGCTATATCCAACACCAGTCAGATATAGGTATCACTCGGCCATGAGCCAAGAAAATCCTGATAAGCTCCAAGTCGAGCCTAAGCTATATCCTATAGCAGTCGGATATGGGTATCAATCGTCCAAGAGCCATGTAAATGTGATACGCTCCAAGTCGAGCCTAAGCTATATCCTACAACAGTCGGATATGGGTATCACTCGGCCAAGAGCCACGTGAATATGATATGTCCCAAGTTGGACTAGAGCTATATCCTACAGGAGTCGGATATAGGTATCACTCAACCAAAAGCCGCGTAAATCTTAATATATCCCAAGTTGGACCTAAGATATATCCTACGACAATCGGATATGGATATCACCAGACCAAAGAGCCATGCAAGCTTTGATATGCCCCAAGTTGGGTCTAAGCTATGTCTAACGACAGTCATAGATATCACTTGGAAAGTATTTCTTTATTATATAAATTCCCCAGGCACTATGCCTGAGAAAAGACTCTCTTACATTTACAGGAGCATTATACTTCTCCACGGCGCACACGACCAAGCGCCTCCACGAGAGCTTCCTTAGCCCTATGAAGGGCGGGGACAATTTCGAGGAAGGCATCGACGGCGGCACAGTCGAGGGCAACAGCCTCTTCTTCAGCCCATTCGGCCATAGAGAGGTCGAATAGCGCCCACTCCTCAGCATGTTTTGGATCCCGGATGTCCATGAAATCCCTCAGGAAGAAGGTGAAGCTTAGTGCAGGAAAATGGAGGACTAAGCTTGAGAGAATAAATTCTAAAAGCACTGTTTCGCCTTTTATAGCTGATACGGTAAGGTTGAAGCAAATGGGAAGACATAATGACATCAAAAGCCGAGGAGACTTGGAGTTAAGATATTTTCAGAAGACAAAGAGGTTTTCGAAAAATGAATTGGCACAGGAAGTCAAAACAACCTCGCAGACTGTCCGGTGTTGATCCTTGAAGAGGAAGGATATTAGGGTTTCCGCTCGAGTGGGAAGAAATATCTTATCGTCATATGAGATATGGGTCAAATCCACGAAGCTACCCATAATAAACCTGTCAGACGGAAGATTATAATCAGTTGGAACAAAAAAACCGAGGGTTATATTCGAGTCCTTCATAATCCCCTTGCTGCAAAGAGAAGCATTCAAATCAAAGAAGAAACCAGTCAGAGGTTTATGCTGGAAACTGAGAACGTTGATCCAAAGTTGAAACCCAGATAAAGATATTGCAATCGGATCATGAATCACTCGGGGGCTACAGTGGAATATAAGAACCCAGGTGTCTTCATAACCGGCCCAGAAGTGCCTGAGGGAGAGACAGGGTCGAGAGGAAGGCCCAGAGGATAAGCTCCGCGCCAAGCCTTGCTGCCGTGCGCAAGGGGATATATCCTAGAGAAAGTTGAACAAATATTTAGATATAAAAGATATGATTATAATCTGAGTTGTTAGCAGGATGAGATAAAGATGTAAACTCTATCTTGTAACCAATTAGAATCCAATAACCGATCGGAATCCCTTAACCGATCGAGACTCTGTAAACCGCCCCACCCCCATTATATAAGGGAGAGGGCGGGCAACAACAGGGGAATGAGCAATCTTTGATCCAAGAGATCCAAATAACCCCAGCACACAGGACTAGGGTATTACCTCCTCCGTCGAGGGCCTGAACCTGTCTAAACCTTTTTCTTGTGTGACCTTCGAGTTTTAGATCTAGCGCCTGCCTCATAAATTCATTGCCGACCACAAAAGTCGACATATGATCAAGATGATCTTGGATAACCTCCCACACGTCACAGCAAGCAAGAATACAAGTAAAAAACCCCACAAACGCGATTTAGAAGAATGATTCACTCAAGAACACAAGATTGGTTTTTGCATGAAAAACACATGGATTGCCTAGATGATTAAGATAAAATAGGAGATTCATCCATCAATCAACATCCTTGGCACAAGAAGCAAAAGCATTTAGAAGGAGAGGAGGCAAATCCAATAGCATGTAGAAGGAGGGGAGGCAAATCCAAATTACATGAAAGTAAATTGCAAGAATGTAAGTACGGAATTTAAATGCGTAAAGTAAATTCAAGTATAAGAGAAAATGATTTGCATTTCTGGAAGGGAAGTTTACAAAGCCTCACAATAAGGTGGGCAAAAAGCTCAAAGAAGCCAAAACCTCTAAAACCTTCAAGAGGAGGAAGGCTACTCCTCCACCTCTATTTATACTACTCTTGAGTCACCCTCCACCCCGGATGAGGTCCTACTACCCTAAGGATCAGATCAAGGGCTAGGAATGACTCACACACACAGCCATACAAGGGCTAACCCAAAACCCAATAAGCATACCGGGTTTTTGCATGCTTTTCAAATTATACTAACTAGACCCGCTACTCTATCACCTAGACTGCGATCCGACAGCCCTCCTTGATCTGAGTAGCTTTTAGTTATCATCTCAATCATTCCTTGTCTTCTAGGTTCATAGCGACTCCGTCTCAGATCATCCTCCAGCGATCTTTGACCGTTTGGACCTCCGGCGCACCTTTCCTAGTCCCGGTCATCCTTCGCCTCACCGTGACCTAGTACCGTCGTCCTGTAACCATCAAAAAACAAGAAAAACCCATCACATAGCAATGTCCAACAAAGATTTGAAATAATCATCCAATTGCAAAAATCAATTCTCACATCACTCATTAAGTCGGCACTACCGCCTCTTGGGACCGGAAGTGCCGCTCGACTGGATACTATGTGATAGAGTTGCCACCATCGAGTAGGTTCCACGTGCGAGTAGTAACTCGAATATTGTATCGACTGCATCGAGTGGTCGTGGAGTCCACTGATGTAATGCTCGACTTGCTCGATACAATAGTATCAACTCAATCACGGCACCAAGTCTATCAACCACATGTCCAACTCTATCGATCACGGCACGAAGTCTATCGACCACATGTCCAACTCTATCGATCACAGCACCTAGTCTATCGAACACATATCCAACTCTATCGATCACGGTACCGAGTCTATCGACTACGTGTCCAACTCTATCGATCATGGCACCTAGTCTATCGACCACATGTCAAATCAAAATCAAACCAGAGCATACCAAGCTCAAATTTAGTCAAATACTCATCACAAACATGGGTAGACCTCCACATGGTCTTTCAATCTCCTCCTTGATAAGTATATAGAAAAACAACAGAAAAGGCATATATAGATTTGAGTTTGAATAAGAAGAAGAAAGCAATTTGAATGCAAAGCCAAACTTGGTTCAGAGAGAAAGAAAATAAGGACATGATCAAGTTGACAGAATGGATTTTAGAGCAAACCTTAAGAAAGTGCAAGTTTTCCACAAAAGCTCTAAAAATTCAATAAGACTCACACAAAGCTCAAATATGCTTATGATCCTTAGAAATAGCAAGTTTTTTTATCAAGATCATAAGAACCAAGATGCATCCACATTTTTATCTTTTAATGATGCCTTTTCTCCCCCTTTTGGCAATGTAGGCATCAAGATGGCATTTTCTCCCTCTTTACACATGTATGCATGAAATGCATCCTAAAAGAGCTTTGAGAATTATCCATGTGATCATAAAGACAAGATATGACACCAAGCTTCTCAGTTTCAGATTAGACTAAACTAAGACATGTCCAAGTGCAAATAACAAATTTTGCTAGCAAGCTTAGTTTAGAATATGTCAGTTTTAGCAAGATTTGACAACTGCAAAACTTAGCAATAGTTTCAAAACTAGAAGCAAAGTCACTCAAAGGATCAAATGGAAAACCTAGAGTTCAACCTACTCAACACTTTGGGGAATCTAAAAGTGCATACAAGGTCCTTCGAGCTCATTTTTCAATTAATGCAAATTTTGCTTTAAGACCTGAAAGGAAATAGCGGGGTGCAAATGTTTGACATTATTTGCATTCTTTACCCACTTATGTTTTTTTTATTTTGTATTTTTTAAAGCAATTGACTCAAGCAATATTTGACCATCTCAAGAAGAACTCTTAAGAGAATGGTCTTGGTCATACACGATGCATTTCAAGTTCATCCTAAGTACAATGGGAGGCTATCTTGTGAATGTAAGGTGTTAAGTCTAATGCACACAAATAAAGTCATTTTTGTTTAATTTTCATTTTTAGCACATTGATTTATGAGCAAATGAAGGACTTAAGTATGGATCAAACAAGTATCTCCTATGTTGCTATAGGGACTCTAGAGAAATCCAAAATTTCACAAACCATGACAAATACACCTAGAGAAGAAACTTAGCAAGTAAAAGCAAAATGTTTCATCAAGTTTTCATTTAAAGCTTTAATTTTCAAATTTTAACAAGCTTAGCAAGACAAACTAAAATTGGACATATCTAAGCTAGCATTTTTCTTCAAAAAGGAGTATGATGCATAGCATGAATAATAGCTCATTTGTATAATAGAAAAAGCTCATTAAACAGAAAATGAAGTCTATATGCAATGCATGAATAGATTCCCAAACTCCCCTCTCAACAAGTGAATCAATTTTAAGCACAAATTTGGTTCAAGTTGAGTTATTAGCAAAATTAAGCTCAAGGAAGGTCCAAATGAACTCAATTGAAACCAGAAACACAGAATGAGGAGAAGAAGTCAAGAACCTACAAATTGGGTGGCTATAGAGCATATAAAATATAATAGAGAACAATATGGCTTAGACTCGCTCTCATCTTCCCCAATGACTGACATAGGAAAGCTGACTATAGATCCTAAGCTAGGAAGTGCACACAGACCCTGTCTACCCAGGGGACCCAACACCTGCTAGACTTATAAGACTATGAGGGAACTCAACCTAGAGAGAAGAGAGAACAACTAATTGTACATGATAGCAACCTATAGCATAATATGAGAGGTCCATGCAAAGCATGCTAGAAGTTTAAGTGAAGAGAACTCAAAACTCTAGAAATAAGCCCAATATCACCCAGAAGATGCCAAAGAAAAAAATACTGAAAGAAAACATATATAATACATAACATACAAACCAACTCCCCCTCAAGAGATGTTGTAAGGGTACACAACTCCAAGCTCTCCTCTCAAGGCCACAAACTTAGAGCAATCCAAAGGTTTGGTAAAGATGTCAGTAATATGATGGTCACTCTCCACAAACTGAAGCACTAAATCTCCTTTCTCCACATGGTTTGTAAGGAAGTGATATCTAATATCAATGTGCTTGGTCCTGGAGTGCTGCACTGGGTTTTTAGCAATGCAAATAGCAGAAGTGTTATCATCGAAAAGTGAAACACTCTCTATCTTTAACCTAAAGTCCCGCAAGGTCGATCTCATCTAGAGCACCTGATTACAGCAACTAGCTGCAGCTACATACTTGATCTCAGTGGTAGACTATACAACTCTGGACTGCTTCCTAGATGACCAAGAAACAAGAGAAGTGCCAGAAGTGCTCTTCCTATCTATCCTACAGCCAGCAAAGTCTTCATCGAAAAAGGCTCTAAGGTACAGAAAAGAAGAAGAGTACCAAATACTATAGTCAAGGGTAGCTCGAAGGTACCTGAAGATGCGCTTCACCACTTGGCGGTGAGAGACACGAGGAGAAGCGTAAAATCGAGTGCACAAACACACAACAAAATATATGTCTGGCCTCGAAGTAGTAAGGTACAGGAGGGAGCCAATCATGCTCCGTAACTTCTTTTGATCAACTGGCTCATCATTCTCATCAGGCTCGAGGACAACAGTGGTGGCCACAGGAGTCATCACCGGCTTCCCGTCAGATATGTCGAAGCACCTCAGGAGGTCTCAAGTGTACTTGCCTTGATGCAAGAACGTGCCCTCTCAAGTCTGCATTATTTGGAAGTCGAGGAAGTAGCTCAACTCGCCAATCATGCTCATCTCAAACTCTGTGCTCATTGCCTCTGAAAATTGAGACACAAGCGAGTGCGAAGAGCTACCAAAGATAATATCGTCCACATAAATTAGGATGAGGAGAAAATGAGAATCCTGGTGATTGATGAACAGAGTCATGTCTACTATACACATCTAAAAACCATGACTAAGAAGATAGGACTTAAGCCTCTCATACCAAGCTCTAGGGGCCTGCTTAAGTCCATATAAAGCTTTGGAAAGCTTAAAGACATTGTTTGTGTATTTGTGGTTCTCAAATCTTAGAGGCTGCCTGACATGCACCTCTTCCTCAATATACCTATTGAGGAATGCACTCTTGACATCCATTTGATAGAGCTTGAAGCCATTGGATGCAGAGAATGCAAGCATGATCCTAATAGCCTCTAGTCTAGCTACAGGGGCAAAGGTCTCCTCAAAGTCAAGACCTTAACCTGAGAAAAGCCCTGCGCAACTATCCTAGCCATGTTCCTAACGACAACCCCATCCTCACTCTGCTTTTTCTTGAACACCCACTTGGTTCCATTGACATTATGACCAGATGGAGACTCGACAAGCTACCATCCTTGTTACTCTCGAAGTTCTCAAATTCCTCATGCATAGCATTAAACCATGACTCATCGGATAATGTATGGGAAACATCCTTCGGCTCAATGGAGGCAACAAAGGCTGAGTGAAGGAAGAAACTAGACAAACCTGATTTTGAGCGAGTGACTCACTCAAACAAATCACCAATAATCTGACAGGTGGATGACGTCTCACAATATGACGAGGAGGTCCAGAAACAGAAGTGGCCTCTACCTGATGCACAGAAGAGGCAGTAACAGAGTCACTCACTGAAGGAGAGTCCAAGGGTAAGAGCTGGTCACCCTGAGGATCAGAAATAGAAATAGGAGGCACCTCAGGTGTAGAGGGGACTGGATCAAATGGAACTCCATCATCCTCATCCTATACAAAGATGGTCTCCGAGAGGGAAGAAGAGCCTGAAATGTCAGGTCTACCTCCTGGGCTAGCCTCATCAAAGGTCACCTCACAGGTCTCTATGATCCTATTCACATCAATACTCCAGACCCTATAGCTACGAGAAGAAGTCGAGTAACATAGAAAAATGACATCAGAAGAAAAATACTCAAACTTATCTAGGTTTCCATACTTCAAAATGAAACATTTGCAACCAAACACACGAAAATAAGAAACACTAGGCTTTCGCCCATACCTCAACTCGTAAGAAGTGTGGTGCAAATGTGCTCTCAAGAATACTCGATTAGACACATGATAAGCAGTAGCTATAGCCTCAGTCTAAAACTTCCTAAGAGTAGTGTACTCGTCTAGCATCGTCCTGACCATCTTAACCAGGGTTCTTTTCTTCCTTTCCACTACGCCATTTTGCTGAGGGACGTAGGGACAAGAGAACTGATGCTCTAAGCCAAACTCCACAAAGAACTTCTCAAAGTAGGGGTTCTTACACTCCATGCCATTATCACTACGTATAGCTCGAAAGGCACCAGGGAGCTCAATAGACAACCTACTGACCAAACCTTTCAAAAGGGTAAAAGACTCATCCTTCGAGGCCATGAAAAACACCCAACAATACCACAAAAAATTATCGATAATGACAAGAACATACCACTTCCCACCAGCTGATTGCACTCTAGCTGGACCAACAGTGTCCATATGTAAAAACTGTCCTGGTGCATCAGTCATCACAACAGTGACCGGAGGATGAGAAGCAGCAACCATCTTGCCATGTCGGTAAGGAGAGCAAACTAAGTCTTTGACCATCTTGAGTTTAGGCAAACCACGAATGAGATCATAATTGCTAACTCGAGTCAAATGGTCGAAACCGATGTGACATAATCTCCTAAGAATAACTTTGAATATCGATTCTTTAATTCATAATGGAACAATTTGATTTACAAAGCTTAGGCGAAGAAACGACGTAGCTGTTCTATGTTCCAAGTGTTGTTGACTGCCGTGCCGTCTTCTCGCTTGAGCTTGTAAGCCCCAGGGCGTACCGCCTCGTCGATGATGTAAGGGCCTTCCCAACTTGGGGAGAGCTTTTGCTCGCATTTCTGATTCCTTCTGAGGACCAGATCCCCTTTGGAGAACGCGCGGCTCCTCACATTGCAACCGTGACAGCGCCGTAGGCCTTGGAGATACTTTGCCGATTGAATTGTTGCGACGTCCCTGGCTTCTTCAAGTCTGTCAAGGTCCTCTAGCTGGTTTTCCTCTGAGGCAACTTCTTCATAGCTTCGGACACGTGGGGATCCGAATTCTAACTCGGTGGGGAGGACTGCCTCCGAGCCATATACCAGGAAGAAAGGTGACTGTCCGGTTGCTCTGCTGGGGGTGGTTCGCAGCCCCCAGAGTACTGAAGGCAATTCTTTCACCCACCGAGTGGTGTACGGCTTTAGCCGATGAAAAATCCTAGCCTCCAAGCCCTGTAATACCATGCTGTTGGCATGCTCGATCTGTCCATTGCTTCGGGGGTGCGCTACTGATGCAAAACAGATCTTTATTCCGAGTTCGTCGCACTAGTCTTATATACGCCGCTCCTGAATTGGGTGCCGTTGTCCGTGATGATTCGGTTTGGGACACCGAATCTAACCACGATTTCATTGAAGAATTCTTTGGCTTTTTCCGCCGTTATTGTTGCGACCAGCTTGGCCTCCACCCATTTGGTGAACTTATCAACCGCCACGAAGATATGGGTGTAACCGCCTTGAGCCTTCTTTAAAGGTCCTACCATGTCAAGCCCCCAGACCGCGAAAGGCCAGGTGATTGGGATGGTTTGTAGTTCCTGTGCCAGTTTGTTTATCTGTCGCACAAAGAACTGGCATCCTTCGCATGTTCGGACGATGTCCTCTGCGTCGGTAACGGCAGTCGGCCAGAAAAATCCTTGGCGATAAGCCTTGCCGACCAGAGTTGACGCCGCATGATTCCCACAAACTCCCGAGTGGATTTCCTTGAGAAGTTTTGTCCCTCCTTGTTCCGATATGCACCGTCGTAGTACTCCCGAGGAACTCTTGCGACAGAGTTCTTCCTTGATCACCACATAGCTCTTGCTTCGGCGCATCACTCGTTCGGCCTGTACTCGGTCTTCAGGTAACTCATCCTTCGTCAAATAGTCGGATCTGGGCTGTCGGTCGGGAGTAATGACTAAGACTTACGCCTGCGCTCTTCTCGGTGGGGTGTCGCCTTGATCGAGTGCTAATCGTGGGCTTGCGAATTTCTTCGACGAATACTCCCATGGGCACTGTAGATCGGCAGTATCCCATCTACGCTAGATCGTCGGCCGCTTCATTATCTCGGCGGAGCACGTGAATAAGTTCCAGGCCGTCGAAGTTACCTTCCCGCTTGCGTACTTCTTGGCAATAGGCTGCCATGTTGTCTTCAATACAGGACCACTCTTTTTGCACTTGATTGACCACAAGCATTGAGTCCCCGCGAACCGCCAGTCGTCGAATTCCGAGTGATATGGCGATACGGAGCCCATGGATGAGTGCCTCGTACTCGGTGACGTTGTTTTGATGTAGGGAAAAGAATTTGGAGAACGTACCTTAACCGTTCCCCGCTCGGCGATATGAGCACTATACCAGCCCCCACGCCGCTGAGCATGAGGGAGCCATCACAGTACATGGTCCAATGCTCGAGTTCCTTGATGACTGTCGGGCTTTGAAGTTCTATCTACTCGGCGGTGAAGTCGGCGAGCGCTTGAGACTTGATGGCTGTGCGAGGCCTGAACAAGATGTCAAAGGCTCCGAGCTCGACGGCCCATTTTGCAATTCTTCCAATGGCTTCCTGATTATGAAGTATATCTCCTTAGACTCGCTCAGAACCTCGCTGACGAAGTAGATCGGGTATTGGATCTTTTGCACATGGCCCGCTCCTTCTCGTTCAACGATGATTGCGGCGCTGACTACATGAGTTGTTGCCGCGATGTAAAGTAACAAAGGTTCTTCTGGCATCGGTGAAACCAAAACCGGGGGCGTCGTCAAGAAGGTCTTCAAATCTTCAAACGCCTGTTGTGCCTCTGGAGTCCATTGGAACTTGTCCTGCTTCTTAAGGAGTTTAAAGAATGGCATACCTCGCATACCCAGCCAAGAAATAAACCTGCTAAGTGCGGCCATGCATCCTGTGAGCTTCTGGACGTCCTTTTGGCAAGTTGGCGGTTCCATATTCGATATGGCCCTGATCTTCTCTGGGTTGGCCTCAATGCCTCGCTGTGATATGATAAACCCGAGCAGTTTTCCCGAAGAAACTCTGAAAACACACTTCTCAGGATTAAGCTTCATGCTGAAGGCCCTTAAACTCTCGAATGTCTCGGTTAGGTCGGTGATAAGGTCCTTCCTTTCCCAAGTCTTCACCACGACGTCGTCCATGTACGCGTCCACATTTCGTCCGAGTTGGGCATGAAATCACCACTGTATCGCGCGTTGATACGTCGCTCCATCATTTTTCAACCCGAATGCCATTGTGGTATAGCAAAAGGCCCCAAATGGCTTGATGAACGATGTCTTGATATGATCTTCCGCCTTTAGGCGAATCTAGTTGTACCCTGAGTACGCATTGAGGAAACTCAGGATCTCGCACCCAGCGGTTGAATCAACTAGTTGATCAATCCGAGGTAACCCGAAAGGATCCTTCGGACAGGCTTTGTTGAGATCGGTGTAGTCAACGCACATGAGCCAAGTTTAATTCTTTTTTTGAACTAGTACAGGGTTTGCCAGCCAATCTAGATGATACACTTATTTTATAAAGCCTGCGGTTAAAAGCTTGGTGATTTCCTGTTTGATGGCGTTCCGGTGATCTGGAGTGAACCGCCCAATTCTTTGCTTGATTGGCTTCGCACTTTCGTTGATGTGCAGAGAATGCTCGATCACCTCCTTGGGGACACCCGGCATGTCGGATGGTTTCCACGCGAAGATGTCCTTTTTAGCTTGGAGGAAGGTGATGAGCTCGTTTTCCTATTTGTCCTCGAGCCCTGTCCCTATCAGAGTCATCTTAGTTGAATCGGACGGGTCAAGAATGATTCTCTTGGTTCCTTCGCCGGGTTTCATCCCTGACATGGCCTGCTTTTTGGATGGGATATCTCCCTCTTCCTGCATCGTGTCCGCTTCTACTTGGATCTCCCTTCTCTCACCGACTCCTTCCCTCAGCTCGACGAGTTCATGGTTCTCCTGGTCGCACTCCAAGGACCGCCTGGCGTCGCTGCGAACTGTGATGACGCTTCTTGGTCCTAGCATTTTCATCACCAAGTAGGCGTAGTGCGGGATAGCCATGAATCGAGCTAGTCCGGGTCTTCCGAAGATAGCGTGATACGCCGTCTCGAAATCTGCCACCTCAAAATTTATGCACTCGGTCCGATAGTTGTCCTTGGTGCCGAAGGTGACGGGCAAGGAAATCTGTCCGAGTGGGAGTGAGGATGCTCCAGGAATCACACCATGGAACGGCTGAGTGCTCGGTCTAAGCTCGGAGAGGGGAATGTTCATGTTGTTGAAAGTTTTGGAGAATAAGATGTTGAGTCCACTTCCTCCATCGATCAGGACCTTCTTGAGCTTTACGCTGTGGATAACAGGGTCGAGCACTAGAGGGAACTTACCCGGATGTAGAACCTGGTTGGGGTGATCCGTTCGGTCGAAGGTGATTGTTACCTCGGACCACTTCAGATATTGGGGGGCTGCTGGCTCCACCGCGTTGATCTCCCGAGCAGTAAGCTTTTGCTTCCGCTTGGACACGTATCCGGTGGAGCCCCCGTATATATAGTTCAACTCGGTCTCGGGCTCTTGAAAATCGTCTTCATTTAGAAGGTCTTTCTTCTATGCCGCCTCGTACTTTGCTGGAGCCGGCTGCTTGTTGCTCTCCCGCGCAAAACGCTTCAAGGTGAAGCAGTCCTTGGTGGCGTGCTTTCCTTTAGGATGGAAAGGACAGATTGCTTCCATGACGGCGCTGTAATCAGGTCCTTCTCTCCGCATGGCTCGGGGCCGGACACGCTCGGCCACCGCGACTAATTCTTCGCCCTTCGCTTCTTGTCTTTGTGCTTGGAGGACTCGGGCTTGTCGCCCTTGTTCTTCTGATGGGGCAATCTTCCTGGCGCTCGGCCAGGGCGTCATAGGCCGTGGCGTAGCGGTCGGCCAGCGCGAACATCTCCTTCACGGAGGTCGGGGGTTTCCTGGATATTTTCTTAATTAGATCAGGATCACTTACCCTTTTCTGGAAGGCTGCCACCACCACGGCTTCAGATACATCCCTGATGGTGTTCTTCTTTTGCATGAAACGCTGGATGAAATCCCTCAGCGTCTTGTCCTTCTTCTGGTGCAACTGGTATAGGTCCCACGGAGTGCCAGGCCTCTAGTAGGTTCCCTGGAAGTTAGCAATGAATTGATCGCGGAGATCGCTCCAGGAGTCCACCAAGTTTGCAGGGAGGCCCGTGAGCCATGCTTGAGTCGAGGGGGTAAGGTTGACTGGTAGGTAATTTGCCATCACATTCTGGTTACCTCCGGCCGCTTTGACCGCTAGGGCGTATACCTGCAGCCAAGCTTCCGGATCTTGCTCACCGTCAAACTTGACAATGCCTTTTGGGTTGAAACCTTCAGGCCATACCACTCGGCGCAGCCGAGGAGTGAATGCTTGAATCCCGTCGATGGATCTTTCTTCGTGATGAGGGGGAGAGCGGCACAGCGAGCCCCCAGCGCGGCAATTGTCGTCACTGCGTCGGGGTGGAGTTCGGCGCGGTGAGTGCATGACTCGGCGCTCGTCGTCGTTCCGGCCCCGGCGATGATAGTCTCTATGGTCATCCCTGTCGTCGTATCTTCGATCGCTTCGTCGATCATGGCCCGTGCCAAAACGCTTGAAGTCGTCGCAGTGCCCGCGTTGTTCTTCCTCGTCCCGCTCTTGTCATCTGGCGGTGATATCTTGGCAAAGGTCGCGGTTGAGGATGCGACATGCGTCTCCATCTGGTGGCGTGAGGCACCAACTGCCAGTACTCCGACTTGTTGCCGTCCGACTGCTAGCGACACGCGTGGCCGCGTGGGAGCAGTAACGCGCTTCCCCATCCGGCCCTTCTTGATTCTGTTGAATTGCCGCCGCCGTCACCATGGCCTTGATTTGAGCCATGATCGGGGCTGTCGGACTGTCAGCCGCAATCATTGGATCCAGCGTATCGAGTAGCGTCTTGGAGGCGACGACGTTCTGCTGAGGCGTATGGAAGACAACTTGGTCTCCCAACCTGGATTGCAGGATGTCCTCTCAGACATGGAGACCACGAGACCGAAGCGACTATGCCTCCTTCCCTCTACGGGGCGGTCGATCTTCCTCCGTAGCTTCCTGATCCTCTTACTGGCGTTGGAGGTCGGTCTTCTGTTCTTCTATGGCAAAGATGCCGCGAAGATCATAGTAACTCCCTGCAAAGCCGATTGGTTTGCTGGCTAAGGCAGAGTGACGTACCTGAGATAGATCGGCCTGATTTTTACCAGATTGGATCTAGTTCAATTCTAGGCAGACCAGTTCTCCGTGCTTATCCATGACAAAATCCATGCTCCCGAAGCGGAAACCTTGGCCGGAGACGAAAGTGACGGTGATCCCGCCGATTGTTCCCATCGAGTCTGTTGGAAAAGATGTTAGCGCTTCCCCTACCTTTTGCAATGACTCTACTTGAAGAAGCATCCCCAAAAGTGATCAACTCATCACCAGGAGCTCGGACTAGGGAAGGGAATCATCTAGAGTCTTCGGTCATATGATGAGAACAACCGGAGACAACAATCCATGCTTCTCCCTTCCCTATCCTATGGACATCTGTCAACGAAAAAGAGAGAGCAGCGACTCAGTACTGGGACAAACAAGAGCAGATCTAGGCACCCAATACTGAATCAAATGACATCTCGAAGTACCAATCACATAAGCAGAAGACTGGATTCTAGAGTCTCTCTAATGCTCTACATTCACAAGACCAGAAGTAGCACTATCAGAAAATCTGGGAGCAGAAACTTGGTTGGCCCGCCATCGTGCAAAGGCCAGACCATCCCAGTGAGGCTGCCCAAATGTCCTACCGGAAAACACCTCACGCCGCTGATATCTACCTCGATGAGAAACACGAGAAATATCAAAAGGACGGCGGAAAGACTGACCATGAGTAGCTCCAAGACAAAAACTCGACTAAACAGTATGAAAATCGAGCCCTGAATGCTACCCAAAAACAGGCGACTCTCTAACCTGTCTAGCAGTAGTGTGTGCCTTAGGAGCACTCAGAGTCTAGGGATGACCCTGAATACCCCTAAGAGCATCAACACGCTCATGCCTTGTGATCTTGGCACGCCTAAAGCAGAAATCTACCAAATGTCCATACTTCTGACAAAAGGTGCAAGTATAGTTCACCTTACGAGAGGTAGAAGTAGTAGGAGGAGCAACCTTCTGATCAGAGATCCCATGGACAACCCCGGCAGATCTAAACACAGTGGTACTCATCCTGGGATCTACCACAATCTCACCACTCTTGGAGACATGCACAATGGTGGGATGATGCACCCGAGTGTGCTCCATGTAGTCAAATCCTAGACCCTGATTAAATTGGCTAATCTTGGATTGGTCTAGAATGAGATTGAGCTTGTTCTTGCCTTCTACAAACTTCTCGAGAGTGCTCATGAGATACTCACACTCCCAGAAGAAAGAGGCACATGAAGAACAAGGAATAGGAGAGAAAGAAGAACTACCAGCATGTGCATTTTTCTCCCTCGGCATGGCTGCCTCAACTTTGAGGGCCTCACACAAAACGCAAGGAGCATATCTAATCCTAAGGGTCTAGGCCTCAAGCTTCTTCCTAAGTTCGACTTGGATTTCATCCAAATCCCCCTCAATCTCAGCACATTTTGGCAAAAGTTTTGGAAATCACGTTGCGACGGGTTGGTATATTGTAAGCCAAGGTTGTCTGTGATTTACTTACTGTTCATGGCCAAGGAGGGCTATGAAATGATGGTATTAAACTTTACTTACTATTAATAATTTCATATTAAGTGCTCTTTTCAATTTCGTTACCGTTTGATGAACTACTCTCTTGCAAATAAAATCTTCTTTATGTTGAAAATGAAACTTAGTGTAGTGGCTTGATATCCTTGGACTAACCTTGTATGTAAATTATTTCTATACACTAAAGTCTTGCGAGTACATATGTGTTATCAACCTTGCTTGTTGACATTTATTCACAGAATGAGAAAGAAGATCGTCGCTTGGTTACCTTTGCTTTCGACAATAATGACATATAGGGTCACGACTGCACTCAGACCTTTCCTGTGGGTTTATTCTCAATTGTAGATTTGTAAGTTAAAGTTTGGGCCAGTAACCTACTACGTACTTATGATTTCAGCCCATAGGCCATGTATTATTCTTTCTAACCTACTTCCGCTGTCCTTTATTGTTGTAAGCAGGTGATATACAATCTCTGTCTAAAACCAAATTCCTGGGCGGTTTCTCGGTAGTGACAGTAGGTATGTAAACGTATTGTTGTCCATGCTTTGCATGATCCTACTCCTTTAATTATGCATCTTCTTGCAATACATGTTCGTACTGCATACTCATTCTTCAATTATGCCTCTTGTAGGTGATTCGGGCAGAGCGTTGCGTCCTAGTGCCATCCGTGCTTTCATAGGTAGTTCTCACGTTTATTAACCACTATTTCATGGTCATATATATATGTGGTGAATATGCTCCTGTATGGTCATATTTGTGGTGTATATGTAATGAATTGTCATATGTATCAATTTTATTTCATGCCTACCATTTGTTATGCCAATATATATTGATTGTTTCGAGTTGTAACCTTTAATATCCGAATATCAATCGAAATGCTGCTAAAATTTTGAACTTTACAGTACTCTTCTCAAAAAGTTTGATGATAGCTCAAGAATTGCCTTAGAATCCCTCCGTAGAAATTTCAAAAATTCTAATCCTTTTTTAGTTGCTCAAACAAATCTATGTATTGATCATTAGTCTTTTATCACGACAGTACCACTGTCAAAATTTTTTAAAATTTGTCAAGATTGATAATCATCTAAAAATTTATGGAAAAATTAATGATGCATCAAAACCATCCAGAAAAAATTTAAAATTTCTTTAACGTGGTTTGAAGTATTTTTCATTCTGTTCAAATTTGCCGATAAGGCTTTTATTAGGACATCAGCACTGTTCAAATTTTTAAAAATTCCTTGAGCTTCATCATCATTGAAAAATGTTATAGAAACATTAGTCATATTTCTGAACCATGTTAAAAAATTTAAAAATTTTCTAACGTGGTTTGTTCCATTTTTCATTCTATTCAAATTTGTTGGTCAGCGTTTTATGAGGACAATAGCACTGCTCTAATTTTTAAAAATTCTTTATGATTGATAATCATCTGAAATTTTTATAGGAATATTACTGTTGTGTTAGAAACATTCAAAAAAATTCAAAAGTTTTAAACATGTTTTGCGCCATTTTTTGCTCTGTTCAATTTTACCAAAATCTCGGCATTTCTTGTCGAGATTTTGGCAATTCTCAACGAAATCTCAAAAATTTCGTTGCAAAAAAACCAGATTTGAATTGTTTTTTAATTTCATCTGGAATTTTTCTAAAGTTTAGATATTTCGGCAAAATTTTGGATTTCGGCCACCTCCGAGATTTCAACCGAAAACGAGATTTGGAACCTTGATTTGGATTACGATATATAATTCTACTCACTCAATTTCTCATATATTAGATAACTAGATGTGCAGTCTACAGGTGCAAGGATCCAAATTGAGACACTGTTTGCACCAAATTTTGGCAAAGCATGATTTAATTGTCAAGATAAGGATCAGGAGGATTTTGGCCGATATCGTATATAGGAAAATGGATTGAAAGTTGGGATATGACCGATATTCATTTAAAGATGGGAGGATTTATTCGAGTTAAGGCCGATACGGATCATAGCAAACAACGTATTGGATATGGACACGGTCGACCGATAGCTATAAAAGATGGCCATGGGCAAGTGAGAAGCAACACAAACAATCAATAAAACAACTCGCATTTACTCTTTTATTTTTCTGTCGACTAGGAGTAGCGTTTGTAATTTAGAATCTTTGTAATTCGATCTTGATAAATAAAGTTGCATATCGCCGATTGTTGATCACCTTCGATTACGACAATGAGGTTTGATTTTCTCCGATCTTATTGCGAATCATCTTTTTCAGAAAAGATATACCTTTATTATCTGATTAGTTCTAATTGGCTAATTACACTTATCGTTACCCTAGATTTGATCGGCTTTTAGCTGTTTAGATCTTTGCCGATTGTCTCGATAGATCGGCTGAGCGCATTTTTTATTCATCTTACCGATTACAGTATCAAATCGGTTGGCACATCTTGAACCTCAGAACCCGGCATTTGTTCGGTGTGTTGTGGCCGATAGACCCCTCTTCACGTTTTTTGGTACCAACACACTCTTGGCACGCCCAGTGAGAGAGAAGATGTCTTCATCTGGTAAGTCTATCCCATCGTCTGATCTCAACACTGAAGCTATAATCGTCCCTACATTGGACGATTTAACTCCGGAACAACGCAAAGAGATTGAAGATCGGAAAGCTTCTCTAGAAGAGATGATGCTGGGGTGTTATCAGAAAACTCGACGTGGTATCACTCAGAAGGCCACATTGCTGACGATTAATGCCCTCGGCGATGCAAGAGTCACGAATAGCCCGGTGAGTCAATAGATGCCTGCAAAGGCTGAATTATCGGCTATGATTAATCAATCTATGCATCATGCTTTAGTCAATCAATCATCAGCTCTCGTTACGACTCTTAAGCCGATGATTGCCAATAGTGTCAAAACGATTGCTCAAGAGTTGGCATCATCTGGGATCTTAATCGACCCAATGCAAGCTTTGTCGAATTATCCTATTTATTCGGTGGCACAAAATACTCAAAGCACTCTAGCCGACCAAAAGCCGTCGGCTGCAGTTCAATCTTTGTCCACGATGCCAACCCAACCCACTATCATACTGCCGAGGGATCCTCGCCCAAGTGGGGTTGCGCATTATCAAGCGTACACTGATGCCGCCAAGTTAGATGCATCAGTTAACCTTCCACCATCAGCTCCATTCTATGTATTCCCACAATCGGTTCCTAAGCCGATTGAAACTAATAGGTATTCACAATACGCTGAGAAGATTCCATGTAGGAATCAGGCCCCATACAAAGTTGTGACATACTCAGAGCCTTTCATCCCAATGCTAGAGCTGACCGCCAAGAGGAACAGTGGGCATGAACAATTTATCCAATATTCATCGGCTCAGCATAATCGACAACCCAAGCTTGCACTCGGGGGGCAAAATGGCAATTATGATCATAGTTGGGAAAACCCTAATATCCCGTCGGTCAATAATGTTAATTGGGCTAACCAAATTTCTGCCGTATTAAGGGATCAATTTGTCAGACATCCAAAGGTCAAAGTTATTGGCTATAGAAAGCCGTACCCTGATTATATAGATTGCATGCCTTACCCAAATTATTTCAAAATTCCTAATTTTGCCAAGTTTTCTAGGGATGATTCTGTTACAACTTTAGAACACGTCGGATGCTTTATCGCTCAATGTGGCAAGGCAGCTCAGTCCGACAGGCTTAAAATTAGATTATTCCCATTATCATTATCATTATCATTATCAAGGGCTACTTTTACATGGTTTACTAGTTTACTTCCGAATTCAGTTCACTTGTGGAACAATTTGGAAAGCTGATTCCATGAGTACTTTTTCTCTGGCAATCTGAAACTTAGGATTTCTGATCTAAGCTCTGTTCGCCAAAAGTTTGGAGAATCGGTGATGGATTATATTAAGAGATTTAGCTAAGTCAGAAATCGGTGTTTTAGTATTACTTTGCCCGACAATCAGTTAGCCGATTTAGCTTTCCAAGGATTTATTCCCCCACTTCGGGAGAAGTTTGGTGGACAAGAATTCATTGATTTAAGCCACCTACTTCATCAGGTGTCGGCTCAGGAAAGCCGATTTCCTGATAACAGTGGATTTAGGGATAAATTCAAGATAAATAATAATAATAAAGATACAGACAAAGCTAAGGTTAATATGGTTGAATATTGTTCAAGTGAGTCCTCTGAAGACGATGAAGCAAAGGTGAATATAGCCGAATGGGTAAAAGGGGCTAAAAAATCTTTAATTTGTTCTTGGCTTAAGCCGAATAAGAGTAAGTCGGAGGTAAAGTATACCTTTGATGTGTCTAAGTGCGATCATATTTTTTATTTACTCTTGAAAGAAAAAATCATACGGTTGCCTAAGGGATATGTTATACCATCAGTCGATAAGATCAAAAAACGAAGGTATTGCAAGTGGCACCATTCTTTTTCTCATAATACTAATGATTGCAATATTTTTCGACAGCAAATACAATCGGCTCTAGAAGACGGTCGGCTTAAGTTTGTAGATGAGCTGACAATGCAAATGAACGTCGACCCCTTTCCCATAAACATGGTGCAGTCCTCAGGAAAAGAAAAAAGCTGATGTAGAATGAAGAACCAAAAAGGGTTCGATATGTCGACATGCAATCAGCCCCGAACAGCGAAACAACCTTAAACATTTTTTATCGATTCATTACAAATAGAAGCCGATCATGAAGGTAAAAACTCAAGGACTATCAAGCCCAAAGGAGATCCGCAAGTTGGCAAGTGGTACAAAGCGGAAAAATCGCCACCACGACGGCCGATGAGTAGGCTTCAGCCAACTTTTTCTCAGCTACTGGAGAAGTATGAGAAGATGAACAATCGGCTACGTTATCCTTCACATCGGCCAGATAATTTATATTGGCCTGAAAACTTGGAAAGAGCTCATCAAAGGTGTCCCTTCTGGCAGTTTTGTTGGGAGAGGGGAGTAGCTTTCCTATCACCGTACACCTGCCCGATGGAACACTATCCCCAAGATGATTGGCCAAGGCGATCGGCCAAAGACAGGTTATTTGGGCCAATACGAGATAATCCTCGTAGAAGTGATAAGAAGTCGATTCAAGAATGAATTTCTTTACCGAATCAAGCCAAGGCACAGGCAGAAGAGTGGAGCTCTGCAATGCGAGATGATCTCGCTGGTAGGATACGTAAGCCGATCGAGCCCAAACCTAGATGGTGTCCACCGAGTCTAAGTCGATCTCATCGCAGACGACTACAAAGGTTAAGGACCCAAGAAATCAGAGAGGCCAAACAAGAAAAGCAAAAGGACAAACATTCAATGAGTTTCGACCCATGAAAACTATTAAGAAAGAGTTGAGGAAGAAGGACTAGGTTGAGGAAGAGTCGGATTCAACCGATGACCTAGATTCACCTATGATTCGAGATGACACTCCTCCAATGGACATCAATATGGTGTTATCGTTGCCAGCCGAATTCAATATAAAAACTGAATTGGCTAAGGAGACATTCGCTCAGCTGTGTTTGGGTGCTCAAGACGCAGTTTTCAAAAAACCCCAGGATGCTCATCGGCATCTTAAGCCATTATACTTGAAAGGGCACATTAACGTCAAGCCGATCTCAAGGATGCTTGTGAATGGCAGAGCAACGGTTAACCTAATGCCATACACCACCTGCAAAAAGTTGGGTAAGTCTGATGAAGACTTAATCAAAACTAACATGGTTTTGAATGATTTCACAGGTGATACCACTAAAGCTAAGGGTGTCATGGTGACAGAGTTGACTGCTGGCAGCAAAACATTGCCAACTGAGTTCTTTGTAATTGACGCCAAAGGCAATTACAGTGTACTACTTGGGCAGGATTGGATTAATGCAAATTGTTGTATCCCGTCGACTATGCACCAGCTCCTTGTTCAGTGCAACGGAGATGACGTCGAAGTTGTTCCAACCGATACATCGCCTCATATTGCTATGGCCAGTTCGGATGCAAATTGGCAGCATGAGGAAGCCGAGTGCATATCTGGCAAAGTTTTGGACAATTGTGATTTCATTTGCATTTGTAAAGCATTGCTTGTGCCGATCAATGTCCGGCCTAGTACATTTGATCGGACAAATGAAGTTTTGCGCCGATGGAGTCCAAACAAGCAATGAGGACCCTGCATGACAAAATGTAGAGCTATCGGCAAGTAACAGATAGCTATGAGGCTATCGAAGATTTTCAAGAAATCGAGAAGTTAGGTCAAGGATTTACATCGACCGACTTGCTTGAAGAAGTCGGTATAGGTGATGGTGATACTTTTATTAGTGCAAAATTATAGTACAAAAAAAAGTTTATCAAAATCCTTAGAGATTACAAAGATTGTTTTGCTTGGGAGTACCATGAAATGCCTGGCTTAAGCCGATAACTTGTAGAACATCGGCTACATACAAAACTAGGCTACCAGCCGTTCAAACAGTCTCCTCAGAGATTTAATCTAGCCTTGTACAAAGCTATAAAAGAAGAGATCGAACGATTGCTATAGGCCAAGTTTATGAGGCCTTGACGATACGCTGAGTGGGTCTCTAACATCGTTCCTGTAATGAAGAAAAATGGCAAATTAAGAGTGTTCGTCGACTTTAGAGACTTAAATAAAGCTACGCAAAAAGATGAATATCCAATGCCAATAGCCGATATGCTCATCAATGCTGCATCAGGGAATAAGATTATTTGTTTTCTTGATGGTAATGCCAGATATAATTAGATATTCATGGTAGAAGCCGATATACCTAAAACAACTTTCAGGTACCCTCGTGCCTTAGGGTTATTTGAGTGGACTGTGATGATATTCGGCTTAAAGAATACTGGTGCCACATATCAGCGAGCCATGAATCAAAATTTTCATGATCTAATCGGCTCTATTGTAGATATTTACATTGACGATGTCGTGGTAAAATCTATAGGAGATTTGTAGCATCTAACTGATTTGGAGGTGGTCTTCAAGAATACAAGAGCACATGGTCTGAAGATGAATCCTTTCAAGTGTGCTTTTGGCGTGTCGGCTGGGCAATTTTTAGGCTTTATGGTTCATGAGAGAGGAATTGAAGTCAATCAAGAATGGGTAAAGGCCATAGCCAAAACAACATCGCCGACGTGCAAAACTGACTTGCAAAAGTTGATCAACAAAATAAATTTTGCGCTAGTTTATTTCAAATCTTTTTGATCGTATTTGTGCGCTTAATTCATTGTTAAAATTAAAAGAAACCAGGAGTTTGTGTGGGGAACCGATCAACAAAAGGCTTTTGATAATATTAAGGAATATTTGACCAACCCTCCAGTTCTGGCTGCGCCACAAAAGGGTATATCGTTCAATCTATCGGCTAAAGAAGAGACTATTGGAGCTATTTTGGCACAAGCGGTTGATTGCAAAGAGTGGGTAATTTTCTATTTAAGCCGACTATTACTCGATGCTGAAACCAGGTATCCCTTTATAGAAAAACTTTGCTTGTCTTTGTATTTTGCTTGTACTAAGCTTAGACATTATATTTTAGCACCGACTTGTAAGGTTATCTATAAAACCGTTGTTATAAAATATATGTTGTCAGCTCTAATTTTGCGTGGTCGACTTGGTAAATGGGTCTATACGCTCATCGAGTTCGACCTGACATATGAGTCAGCTAAAGTAGTTAAAGGGTAAGTAATAGCCAATTTTATAACAGGTAATGAGACTACTACCGATCTGGTATCTGTAGCCCCTTGGCACTTATATTTTGATGGATCAGTATGTCGAGAGGGTAATGGTATTGGAATAGTACTTGTTTCACCCAAAAAGCATAATTTTGAATTTGTATTTCGGCTAAATTGCCAATGCTCAAATAATCAAGCAGAGTATGAAGCATTGCTTAAAGACCTGTAGTTGCTCGAAAATATCAGTGTAGACACTATTGAAGCCTATGGTGACTCTCTGTTAGTTGTGCAGCAAATCAAGAGAGAATATACTTGCTATGATGAAGTTCTGACCAAATATTTGGAGCATTGTCTTGTTATAATCGGCTCATTTACAAGATTCAGTATTAGTCACATTCCTCTAGAAATGAACAATAGGGCCAACTTGTTAGCTCAGCAGGCGTCGGGTTATAAAGTTTTCGGCCGATATGAAATATCTGACCCGATTGAAAAAGCGGTGATGTGCGCTGATACTATCGATTGGAAAGCAAAGACAATGGAGTATTTATTGATCCTTCTAAGCCGACAGAACAGAAAATTAGGCGTCATGCCTTGAAGTACATAATATTGGATAATACATTATACTATCGAACGATGGAATGTTTGCTGCTAAGATGTCTTGAAGCCGATGAAGCTAAAGTGGTAATGGGTGAAGTACACGAAGGTATCTGTGGATCTTGTCGACTTTTGTAGTCGGCAATAATTTTATGGGGCAGGCGCTAGATCTCAAACTCGAAGGTCACACAAGACAAGGGTTTAGATAGGTTCAGGCTCTCACGGAGGAGATAACACCCTAATCATTTGTGCTGGGATTAAATGCTATGGCTTGATAGCTCGATTGCTTGATGTCTATGTTGTGGCTCGGCGATTGTCTTCAACGTGACAGGGTGGAGTTCGGCGAGGCGAGTCCATGACTCAGCGATCGTCGTTATTCCGTCCCCGACGATTATGGCCAATGTGGTCGTTGTAGTCGTCGTACCTTCGATCACTTCGCCGATCGTGGCCGGTGCCAAAACGATCGAAGTCATCACGGCGCCCGCGTCGTTCTTCCTCGTTACGCTCTTGCCTTCTGACGGTGATGTCTTGGCGGAGGTCGCGGTTGAGAATTCGGCGAGCGTCTCCAACTGGTGGTGTGAGGCGTCGATTGCCTGAGTTCCGACTGGTTGTAGTCCGACTGATAGCGACACGAGTGGCAGCATGGGAGCGTGATTGCGCTTCCCCTATCGGCTTCTTCTGATTATGCTGAATCGCTACCGCCGTCACCATGGCCTTGATCTGGGCCACGATCGGGGCTGCCGGGCTGTCAGACGCAATCATTGGATCCAGTGTGTGAAGAAGCGTCTTGGAGGCGACGACGTTCTGCAACGGTGTATGGAAGATAGTTTGGTCTCCCAACCTGGACTGCAGGTTGTCCTCGAGGACATGGCGACCGCGCGATCGAAGCGATCGCGTCTGTACCTCCTTACCGTTACAAAGAAGATCTTCCTCCACGGCCTCTTGATCTTCTTGTTGGTGTTGGAGATCGGCCCTCTGCTCCTCTATCGCGAAGACGCCACGAAGGTCGCAGTGATTCCTCATGATACCAACTGGTTCGCTGGATGAGTCAGAGCAGCATACCTGAGATGGGTTGGCTTGATTTCCACCAGATTGAATCTGGTTTTGGACCAGGTAGACAAACTGCCCGCGCCTATCTGCGACGAAGTCCAGGTTTCCAAAGCGGAAATCCCGGCTGGAGACGAAGGTGGCGGTGATTCCACCGATTTTTGCCATCGAGTCTGTAGGAAAAGATTTTAGCGCTTCTCCTACCTGGCGCGCCAACTGTCGACTTTTGTAGTTGGCAATAATTTTATGGGGCAAGTGCTAGATCTCAAACTCGATGGTCACACAAGACAAGGGTTTAGACAGGTTCAGGCTCTCACGGAGGAGATAACACCCTAATCCTGTGTGCTGGGATTATATGCTATGGCTTGATAGCTCGATTGCTTGATGTCTTTGTTGTGGCCCGCTCTCTCCCTTATATAGCGGGGGTGAGGCAACTTACAGAGACCTAATCGGTTAGGAGATTCCGATCGGTTACTAGATTCTAGTCGGTTACATGATAGAGTTTACATCTTTATCTATCCTATCAATGACTCGGATGACAGCCGTATCTTTTATATCTAAATATTCATACAACTGTCTATAGGATGTGCCCCCTTTGCGTACGGCAGTTTGGTGCGGGGCTTATCCTTTGGGCCTTCTACTTGGGCTTGTCTTCTCTTCAGGCTATGCTGGCCCAACCATGAAGATACCTGGCGCGCCAACTGTCGACTTTTGTAGTCGGCAATAATTTTATGGGGCAGGCGCTAGATCTCAAACTCGAAGGTCACACAAGACAAGGGTTTAGACAGGTCCAGGCTCTCACGGAGTGCAAGGTCTCTCGTAGGTTCCCTGAAAGTTCGCGATGAATTGATCACAAAGATCACTCCATGAGTCCACCGAATTTGCAGGGAGTCCAGTGAGCCATGCTTGAGTCGAGGGGGTGAGATTGACTGGCAGATAATTCGCCATGACATTCTGATTGCCCCCGGCGGCTTTGACCGCCATGGAATAGACCTGCCGCCAAGCTTCCTGATCTCGCTCCCCATCAAACTTAACGATGCCCTTGGGATTGAATCCTTCGGGCCATACCACTCGGCGTAGAATCCTTCGGGCCATACCGCTCGGCGTAGCCGAGGAGTGAACGCTCGGATCCAGTCGATCGATCTCTCATCATGATGAGGGGGAGACCGGCATGGCAAGCCTTTGGCTCGGCGATTGTGTTCAACGTGACAGGGTGGAGTTCGGCGCGGCGAGTCCATGACTCGACGATCGTCGTTATTCTGTACCTAGCGATAATGGTCTATGTGGTCGTCGTAGTCATCGTACCTTCGATCACTTCGCCGATCGTGGCCGGTGCCGAAACGCAAGAAGTCATCACGGCGCCCGCGTCGTTCTTCCTCGTCCCGCTCTTGCTGTCTGGCAGTGATGTCTTGGCGGAGGTCGCAGTTCAGAAATCGTCGAGCGTCTCCGATTGGTGGTGTGAGGCGCCGACTGCCTGAGTTCCGACTGGTTGTAGTCCGACTGCTAGCGACACGAGTGGCTGCGTGGAGCGTGAGCGCGCTTCCCCTATCGGCTTCTTCTGATTCTGCTGAATCGCCGCCGCCGTCAAAATGGCCTTGATCTGGGCCACGATCGGGGCTGCCGGGTTGTCAGACGCAATCATTGGATCCAGTGTGTCAAGAAGCGTCTTGGAGGCGACGACGTTCTGCAACGGTGTATGGAAGACAGCTTGGTCTCCCAACCTGGACTACAGGATGTCCTCGAGGACATGGCAGCTAAAGACGAAGGTGGTGGTGATTCCACCGATTTTTGCCATCGAGTCTGTAGGAAAAGTTTTTAGCGCTTCCCCTACCTGGCGCGCCAACTGTCGACTTTTGAAGTCGGCAATAATTTTATGGGGCAGGTGTTAGATCTCAAACTCGAAGGTCAGACAAGACAAGGGTTTAGACAGGTTCAGGCTCTCACAGAGGAGATAACACCCTAGTCCTGTGTGCTGGAATTATATGCTATGGCTTGATAGCTCGATTGCTTGATGTCTATGTTGTGGCCCGCCCTCTCCCTTATATAGCGGGGGTAAGGAGGATTACAGAGACCTGATCGGTTAGGAGATTCTGATCGGTTACTAGATTCTAGTCGGTTACAGGATAGAGTTTACATCTTTATCTATCCTATATACGACTTAGATTACAGCCGTATCTTTTATATCAAAATATTCATACAACTGTCCATAGGATGTGCCCCATTTCCGTACGGCAGTTTGGTGCGGGGCTTATCCTTTGGGCCTTCTACTCGGGCTTGTCTTCTCTTCAGGCGATGCTGGCCCAAGCTTGAAGATACATGACGGGCCAACTGTCGACTTTTTTATTCGGCAATAATTTTATGGGGCAGGCGCTAGATCTCAAACTCGAAGGTGAGACAAGACAAGTGTTTAGACAGGTTCAGGCTCTCACGAAGTGCCAGGTCTCTCATAGGTTCCCAGAAATTTCACGATGAATTGATCGCGAAGATCACTCTAGGAGTCCACCGAATTTGCAGGGAGTCCCGTGAGCCATGCTTGAGTCGATGGGGTGAGATTGACTGACAGATAATTCGCCATGACATTATGATTGCCCCCGGTGACTTTGACCACCATGGCATAGACTTGCAGCCAAGCTTCCAGATCTCGCTCCCCATCTAACTTAACAATGCCCTTGGTATTGAATCCTTCGGGCCATACAACTCGGCGTAGCCGAGGAGTGAACGCTTGGATCCCGTCGATGGATCTCTCATCATGATGAGGGGGAGACCGGCGTGGCGAGCCTCTGGCTCGGCGATTGTCTTCAACGTGACAGGGTGGAGTTCGGCGCGGCGAGTCCATGACTCGGCGATCATCGTTATTCCATCCCCGACGATAATGGTCTATGTGGTCGTCGTAGTCGTCGTACCTTCGATCACTTCGCCGATCGTGGCCGGTACCGAATCGCTCGAAGTCATCGCGGCGCCCGCGTCGTTCTTCCTCGTCCCGCTCTTGCCGTCAGGTGGTGATATCTTGGCGGAGGTCGCAGTTGAGAATTCGGCGAGCGTCTCCGACTGGTGGTGTGAGGCGTCGACTGCCTGAGTTCTGACTGGTTACAGTCTGACTGCTAGCGACACGAGTGGCCGCGTGAGAGCGTGAGTGCGCTTCCCCTATCGGCTTCTTCTGATTCTGCTGAATCGCTACCGCCGTCACCATGGCCTTGATCTGGGCCACGATCGGGGCTGCCGGACTGTCAAACGCAATCATTGGATACAGTGTATCAAGAAGCGTATTGGAGGCGACGACGTTCTGCAACGGTGTATGGAAGACAGCTTGGTCTCCCAACCTGGACTGCAGGATGTCCTCGAGGACATGGCGGCCGCGCGATCGAAGCGATCGCGTCTGTACCTCCTTACCGTTACAAAGACGATCTTCCTCCGCGGCCTCTTGATCTTCTTGTTGGTGTTGGAGGTCGGTGCTCTGCTCCTGTATCACGAAGACGCCACGAAGGTCGCAGCGAATCCTCATGATGCCGACTGGTTCGCTGGATGAGTCAGACCAGCATACCTGAGATGGGTTGGCTTGATTTCCACCAGATTGAATCGGTTTTGACCTGTGAGCAAGCTCCCAGATTGATTTAAGTCCAAAGCCAAAGCGAAAAGCCTGGCTGGAGACAAAGGTGGCGGTGATTCCACCGATTTTTGCCATCGAGTCTGTAGGACAAGATTTTAGTGCTTCCCCTACCTGGCGCACCAACTTTCGACTTTTGTAGTCGGCAATAATTTTATGGGGTAGGTGCTAGATCTCAAACTCGAATGTCACACAAGACACAGGTTTAGACAGGTTCAGCCTCTCACGGAGGAGATAACACCCTAATCCTGTGTGCTGGGATTATATGCTATGGCTTGATAGATCGATTGCTTGATGTCTATGTTGTGGCCCGCCCTCTCCCTTATATAGCGTGGGTGAGGTGACTTACAGAGACCTGATCGGTTAGGAGATTCCGATCAGTTACTAGATTCTAGTCAGTAACAGGGTAGAGTTTACATCTTTATCTATCCTATCAACGACTCGGATTACAGCCGTATCTTTTATATCTAAATATTCATACAACTGTCAATAGGATGTGCCCCTTCCGCACGCAGCTTTAGCGCGGGCTTATCCTTTGGGCCTTCTACTTGGGCTTGTCTTCTCTTCAGGCGATGTTGGCCCAAGCATGAAGATTCCTGGCGCGCCAACTGTCGACTTTTGTAGTCGGCAATAATTTTATGGGGCAGGCGCTAGATCTCAAACTCGAAGGTCACACAAGACAAGGGTTTAGACAGGTTCAGGCTCTCACTTTGTGCCAGGTCTCTCGTAGGTTCCCTGAAAGTTCGCGATGAATTGATCGCAAAGATCACTCCAGGAGTCCACCGAATTTGCAGGGAGTCCCGTGAGCCATGCTTGAGTCGAGGGGATGAGATTTACTGGCAGATAATTCGCCATGATATTCTGATTGCCCCTGGCGGCTTTGACTGCCATGGCATAGACCTGCAACCAAGATTCCAGATCTCGCTCCCCATCAAACTTGTCGGAGGGCTACCGTGATGGTTGGGAGCTAGAGGACGACCCAGAAAGAGTGGGTTCCAGCGAAGACCCCGAGGGTTGCACCGACGATGACACCGACAACTCCAGCGATGACAAGGAGACCGACTTGGGTGTAGCTAGTAGCTAGCTAGGGATCCAAATTTTTCTACATATGTGATCGATGCATGCATGCATGCTAGCTAGTTCTTATATATATATATGTGTGAAATTAATGTATGTTATTTCTTCAACCGTTCGTTCATTTAAATTATAGAGTTCATCATCAGAGGCGGTTTGTAGATAAAACCGACTGTGATATTTTCCTATTCACAGACAGTTTTATAAACAAACCGTATGAGATGATACAGCCAATATCACAGACGGTTTTTGGATAAAACCGTCTGTGATGTGTGATACATCACAGACAGTTTTATCCAAAAACCGTCTGCGATATTGGCTGTATCATCTCAGATGGTTTGTTTATAAAACCGTTTGTGATGTGTCCACATCACAGACGGTTTTGGCCACAAACCGTCTGTGATGTGCGCAAGTATCTTCCCAGACGATTTTCTTAAAAAATAGTCAGTGATGTCGTGTCTAATATAACCTCTTTTGTAGTAGTGGTGAATGTTAAAAAAGAGCTAGAGAGCATTTGGGCTATTGAAGAAACTAAAGCGAGACAAAGAGCGAGAGATCATTATGTGAAAGAGGGAGATAGGAACACGAGGTATTTTCATGCAATTGCTAACCAAAGGCATAGGAAGAATTTTATTTCTGTCCTAGAGGGGCCTGATGGGCCTTCTTGCAACCCTAGAGAAATGCTTTCTATTGCGTGTGAGTATTATAAGTCTTTAGTTGGTTTTGAAGCTAAGCCTAATATTAATATGGATGAGCATTTTTTCAGTTTGGCTGAAAAGGTTTGCAATGAGGAAAATGAAGTTTTGGAAGCCCCTTTTTTCTGAAATGGAGGTTAGAAAAGCAGTGTTTGATTCATACTCCGATGGCGCTCCTGGTCCGGATGGTCTCCCTTTTTTGTTTTATCAAAAGTTTTGGGACCTAGTAAAAAGCGATCTTTTAAATCTTTTTAGAGATCTGAAAAAAGGTGAGCTAGACTTGTTCAGGCTCAATTTTGATTCCCAAGGAGAATAAAGATAAGAATATTAAGCAGTTCAGGTCTATTAGTTTGTTGAACTGTAGCTACAAGATTATTTCTAAAGTGCTCACAAATAGGTTTAGTCCTATTTGCAATAGAAGATTGCCCAAAATCAAAGTGCTTTTTTGAAGAATAGATATATCTTAGAGAACGTGGTTACTGCTTATGAGGTTATTCATAAAATTCACCAAAGCAAAAAGAAAGGTCTTGTTCTTAAACTGGATTTTGAGAAAGCCTACGATAAGGTTAATTGGAGTTTCTTAATGGATGTTTTGATCAAACGAGGTGTTGGGGCCAAATGGATATCTTGGATTTATTCGATGTTAGTTAAAGGCTCGGTTATGATCAAATTAAATAATGTTGAAAGTAATTTCTTCCAAATTGGTAAGGGTTTGAGACAGGGAGATCTGTTATCGCCTATTCTTTTTAATTTGGTTGCTGATGTTTTTTCTAGAATTATTCAAAAAGATGTTCTCCTGTTTTTTAAGAATAATTCTGTCCTGGGTGAATTATTAGTTTGCAATATGCGGATGATACTCTCCTGTTTCTTAAGAATAATGAGAAATTTGTTTTACATCTTAAGTGGTTTCTGACCTGTTTTGAGCAAATGTCGGGTATGAGGATAAATTTTCATAAGAGTGAATTGATTTCCATTGGGTGTGATTGTAATGAAGTTGATAGGTATGCTAATATTTTTTGTTGAAAAGTTGGGGCTTTTCCAATTATGTATCTTAGTATTCCTCTTCATTTTGTTAAGATCAGTAAGGAAGATTTACAACCTTTGATTGACAAGATTTTGAAAAGGATTGTAGGCTAGAGGGGTAAACTACTCTCGTATGATGATTAGATGGTTTGAATTAGTGGAGGTGGCTAATAGTATAATGTTGTCTGATGAGGATGATTAATTGGTTTGGCAATATTCTAGCAATGGTGTTTATTCGGTTAAGTCTCTTTATGCCATTATTAATTTTATGGGGATTGTTCCAGTTTTTATTCCGACTTTATGGAGTTTGATTGTTCCCCCTAAGATCCATTTTTTCTGTTGGCTATTGTCTGACAACAAACTTATGACTAAGGATAATTTGTTGAAGAGAGGCATGGATAAAGGGAGTGCTTGTTGTTACTCTAATGAGGATGAAATGGTTAATCATATCTTCTTTGAATGAGTTGTTGCTAGGAACATTTGGATTTTGATCTCATATTTTTTTTGGTTTGAGTATTGGGTATAGTTATGAATTGGTTGCTCGTTTTTGTTTGAGTAATTCTAAGAATGGTGTTCTTAACTCGATTTGTACTGCCACTCTTTGGAGTATCTTTAAGAATAGAAATAATATGATTTTTCATTTACAGGGATAGTCAAGTGTAAAAACTTGAGAGGGATGCTTATATTACTGAGAGACTAGAGACCGTTGTTCAGGGAAGGAATGGAGGTCAGGATGTACTTGTTTTGCAAAAGGCTAGAAATCAGTCTTCAGGAGTAGTTACTTCTGGAATTTGGAGCAATGTGATGATGAAGGAAAGTGCGGTGTCTGATGGCCTGGAGGAGGGTTTTCCATATGAGTTGTTGTCCCTAGCAGGCTATTTCAAGGGATTAGTTTGAGGAGTATATCTTATTTGGGGGTTTCCTTTGCTTTCTATTCAGTGGTGATAGTTTTCTGAGTTGTCTGAGTATTCTGTTATGTTGAGCTAACTAAATCCTATATCCAGTTTCAGTAATGGAACTGGGACAACATTCTTGATGCCCTTTTGATCTAAAATTTTTTTAGAGATATTATTTTCAGGACTCACCGCCAAACTTCTCTCTCCACCCCTAAATTTGGTGTCCTTACAGCTTAAAAAAATTGTTGTGCTTAGAAAATGTAAAGCTTCTTTTGGATGATTGGTTCATGAACATTGGACACAAGCGGTACTATATTGACGCTAGTTTCTCTTGTTTTCTAGGTTAATGAGCACGATGAATATATGAAGCAGATACAGATGGCTGGAATCTACACAACTACGAGTTAAGAATGTTAGAAGCAAGGCACTTCTTTGTGGGGATATTTGTAAAACCATGCAGAGCTTTCGGAATGTCAAGGATGCATGTTATTACTCGGTGGTCAAACATCAAAGCTGCTTGAAATTTGTATTCGAATTTTTTTTGAAAAATAGTTGAAATTGCTAAAACAGGAGCGACGGATAGTCCAGATTATCTCCGGACAATGCAACAATGGTTTTCTTAGCCGTGTCAAAAGTCGAATTTAGATAGTGGGATTTTTCAACTTAGACTGTCTGAATCCAAAATTGGGACACTTAGTTTGTTTTTCTTTTACTTTTGTTATGTTTGACAAAATGACAGAACGAGCTTCTCTTTGGGTTTTCATAGATTGTCCAAATATCTAAATTTTTGGCATTGTTGATTTCACATCTGAGATCTTACTGAAGGAACATTGCTAGCTAACTGATAAAGAAACATAAATGAAATTTAGAGTTAATAAAATTTGGTGTATACCTACTACTTAAAAAAGTGGTGTGGTTACAAAGTTTAAAGCTTCTCAGATGCT
Source organism: Otatea glauca (assembly GCA_036346275.1). Classification (NCBI taxonomy): domain Eukaryota; kingdom Viridiplantae; phylum Streptophyta; class Magnoliopsida; order Poales; family Poaceae; genus Otatea; species Otatea glauca. The sequence goes on along the minus strand of CM070725.1, from coordinate 24,486,339 downwards.
TGATTCATGAACATTGAACATAGCATCTACGCTAGCATCTTTTCACATCGTTTTCTCTTGTTTTCTAGGTTGTCATGAGCACGACTCAATGTTCAATGAAAGTTATCCATGCTTTTGGCAAATTCCTGAAAGTTATCGAACATAAACATAGTTCCTTGATCGGTCGTTATGGTTTGTGAGATTCCAAACCGATGAATAATGTGCTCATTAACAAACCCGATAGCTTCAACGCTTGTAACCTTTTTGAGTGGTATAGCTTCAACCCATTTAGAAAAGTAATCGGTCGTAGCCAATTTGAACTTGTGGCCTTTACTCGAAGCAAGAAAGATTTCTCCGATTACATCTATACCCCAACCTCTAAATATCCAAGGTTTGATAATAGGATGCAAAGCCGATGCTGGAGCCTATTGTATATTACCAATTTTTTGACAAGTTTGGCACCTTTTGTAATAGTTGAATCAGTCTTCCAACATTGTTGGCCAAAAATACCCTATACACCTTAACATCCATTTCATCATATAAGCCGATTGATGGGATCTGTGGAATATATGAAACCAGGTATCTTCATGCTTGGGCTAGCATCGCCTGAAGAGAAGACAAGCCCAAGTAGAAGGCCCAAAGGATAAGCCCCGCACCAAACTGCCATACGGAAAGGGGGCACATCCTATAGACAGTTGTATGGATATTTAGATATAAAAGATACGGCTGTAATCCGAGTCGTTGATAGGATAGATAAAGATGTAAACTCTATCATGTAACCGACTAGAATCTAGTAACCGATCGGAATCTCCTAACTGATCAGGTCTCTGTAAGCCGCCTTACCGCAGCTATATAAGGGAGAGGGCAGGCCACAACATAGACATCAAGCAATCGAGCTATCAAGCCATAGCATATAATCCCAGCACACAGGATTAGGGTGTTATCTCCTCCGTGAGAGCCTGAACCTGTCTAAACCCTTGTCTTGTGTGACCTTCGAGTTTGAGATCTAGCACCTGCCCCATAAAATTATTGCTGACTACAAAAGTCGACAGTTGGCGCGCCAGGTAGGGGAAGCGCTAAAATCTTTTCCTACAGACTCGATGGCAAAAATCGATGGAATCACCGCCACCTTCGTCTCCAGCCGGGCTTTCTACTTTGGAAGCCTGGACTTCGTCATAGATACGCGCGGGGAGCTTGTCTGCCTAGTCCAAAACCATATTTAATCTGGTGGAAATCAAGCCAACCCATCTCAGGTATGCTGCTCTGACTCATCCAGCGAACCAGTCGGCATCATGAGGAATCGCGGCGACCTTCGTGGCGTCTTCGCGATAGAGGAGCAGAGGACCGATCTCCAACACCAACAAGAACATCAAGAGGCCGTGGAGGAAGATCGTCTTTGTAATGGTAAGGAGGTACAGACGCGATCACTTCGATCGCGCGGCCGCCATGTCTTCGAGGACATCCTGCAGTCCAGGTTGGTAGACCAAGCTGTCTTCCATACACCGTTGCAGAACGTCGTCGCCTCCAAGACGCTTCTCCGACTGGCGGAGGTCACGGTTGAGAATTCGGCGAGCGTCTCCGACTGGTGGTGTGAGGCGTCGACTGCCTGAGTTCTGACTGGTCGCAGTTCGGTTGCTAGCGACACGAGTGGTCGCGTGGGAGCGTGAGTGCGCTTCCCCTATCGGCTTCTTCTGATTCTCCTGAATCACTGCTGCCGACACCATGGCCTTGATCTGGGCCACGATCGGGGCTGCCGGGTTGTTGACGCAATCATTGGATCCAGTGGGTCAAAAAGCGTCTTGAAGGCGACAACGTTCTGCAACGGTGTATGGAAGACAGCTTGGTCTCCCAACCTGGACTGCAGGATGTCCTCGAGGACATGGCGGCCACATGATCGAAGCGATCGCGTCTGTACCTCCTTACTGTTACAAAGACGATCTTCCTCCGTGGCCTCTTGATCTTCTTGTTGGTGTTGGAGATCGGTCCTCTGCTCCTCTATCGCGAAGACACCACGAAGGTCGCAGCGATTCCTCATGTTGCCGACTGGTTCGCTGGATGAGTCAGAGCAGCATACCTGAGATGGGTTGGCTTGATTTCCACCAGATTGAATCTAGTTTTGGACCAGGCAGTCAAGCTCCCCGCGCGTATCTACGATGAAGTCCAGGTTTCCAAAGCGGAAAACCCGCTGGAGACGAAGGTGGCGGTGATTCCACCGATTTTTGCCATCGAGTATGTAGGAAAAGATTTTAGTGCTTCCCCTACCTGGCGCGCCAACTGTCGACTTTTGCAGTCGGCAATAATTTTATGGGGCAGGTGCTAGATCTCAAACTCGAAGGTCACACAAGACAAGGGTTTAGACAGGTTCAGACTCTCACGGAGGAGATAACACCCTAATCCTATGTGCTGCGATTATATGCTAAGTCTTGATAGCTCGATTGCTTGATGTCTATGTTGTGGCCCGCCCTCTCCCTTATATAGTGGGGGTGAGGCGGCTTACAGAGACCTGATCGGTTAGGAGATTCCGATTGGTTACTAGATTCTAGTCGGTTACAGGATAGAGTTTACATCTTTATCTATCCTATCAATGACTCGGATTACAACCGTATCTTTTATATCTAAATATTCATACAACTGTCTATAGGATGTGCCCCCTTTCCGTACGGCAGTTTGGTGCGGGGCTTATCCTTTGGGCCTTCTACTTGGGCTTGTCTTCTCTTCAGGCGATGCCGGCCCAAGCATGAAGGTACCTGGCGCGCCAACTGTCGACTTTTGTAGTCGGCAATAATTTTATGGTGCAGGCGCTAGTTCTCAAACTCGATGGTCACACAAGACAAGGGTTTAGACAGGTTCAGGCTCTCACTTTGTGCCAGGTCTCTCGTAGGTTCCCTGAAAGTTCGCGATGAATTGATCGCAAAGATCACTCCAGGAGTCCACCGAATTTGCAGGGAGTCCCGTGAGCCATGCTTGAGTTGAGGGGGTGAGATTGCCTGGCAGATAATTCGCCATGACATTCTGATTGCCCCCGGCGGATTTGACCGCCATGGCATAGACCTGCAGCCAAGCTTCCGGATCTCGCTCCCCATCAAACTAGCTAGCATGCATGCATGCATCGATCACATATGTACAAAAATTTGGATCCCGAGCTAGCTACTAGCTACGCCCTAGTCGGTCTCCTCGTCATCGCTGGAGTTGTCGGTGTCATTGTCGGTGCAACCGTCGGGGTCTTCGCTGGAACCCACTCTTTCTGGGTCGTCCTCTATCATCGTCGTCGGAGGAGATCAGTATTGGCGACGTCGGACGCTTCTTTCTGACGCTTGAGGCAAACGGAGCGGTGCCTGAGGTGGCCGACGGAGGGGACCATCGATGATAAGCCGCGGCCAGCGGATTCATGGATATGGCACCGCAACGCCGCAGCCATTGCCATAGGGGCCGAGGAGGCGAAGTCGATGGTGGCGGCGGCGGCGGAGGGGAAGTCAATGGTGGTGGTGGCAGCAGAGGCATGAGGTGGCAGAGCTGACAGAGGAGGCTGGGGTGGAGTTGTTTGATAAGGTGCTCATGGCGATGATCTCTAAGGAATGCGATCCGTCGAGTACATTGGACTCCAGCGCGCGGTACCATATATATAGTGCTCGATAGGAAACGAAGCGACGGGAAGAAGAGGCTTTGGGAAAGACAAGGCGCATTGGGATGAAACAAAGCGACGACGGGAAGTCTCTTCCTCGGAAGATGGAAGGATTTGTGGAAGACGAGGCGTGGCACCCCTATCTTGGGAAGAAGCATATCACAGACGGTTTGTGGATAAAACTGTCTGTGATGACTCATCTCAAACGGTTTTATCTACAAGCCGTCTATGAAGACATCAGAGACGGTTTGTAGATAAAACCGTCCGTGATGAGGGAAATAACACAGACGGTTTTATCTAAAAACCGTCTGTGATGATCTACCTTCATTAACACGAACAGAGAGCCTCGACCTCGATCCTCTGTACTTTTAGGGTTTCATAGATATTTTTGTGTTGGCCGCAATTGAGAGGCGATCTGGTGAAAGAGACCCTAGATTTAGAGGTGTAATTGTAGATCCTTGCTCTCTAGGTCATCTAAGGTTAGTAATTGCTTCAAAATAGCATTATATTTTAGATGTACTTACCTTGGTAAAAAATGGAAATGACGCTGGGTTCTACATCTTGGTGTAGATCCATTTGTTCTGTGTTTGTAGAGTAGTAAATGGTTGAAATTTGCAATATATGTAAGATCTACCTTGGTAAAGAGGGAAATGAAGCTGGTTAATTATTGGATCTAGCTTGGTTGTAGAGCTATATATCCATTCATTATTTTTGGATGTTAGGAGCTATATAAGTTAATCTGCAAGTTGAAATGTAGCCTACATGTAGCATATGTGCCCATGTGCACTCCTAGCGTACTTAATTCATCCTTTAACACCTATTGTTACATATGTAGCGTAGATAGACCAAAGCTGGATGTACATTGAGAACCGTGCGAGTGCTGAGTACATTAATGGTGTCTCCGCTTTTAGAAGAGCTGCAGAGGAAGATATATTGAACAAGGGGGTGGAATTTATGCCTTATCCATGCATTGACTGCGAGAATCTTAGGATGTTTCCAAACTCAGTGCAGATCAAAGCACACTTGATTCTACAAGGTTTCAAAAGGGGGTATACCTGTTGGACCAGTCACAGAGAAGAGCATATTATGCAAGGACCAAGTAGTACTACCATCGTTGATGAAGACAATGATACTCTGGATATCGTCAACGACGTCAATGATACTCCAGATGATATGGATTGTGCTTTCGATGAGGATAGGTTCCACGATGACAATCTGGATCAGATGCTACGGGATGCCAAAGGGAGCCGTGATGGGAGGGAGTACGTAAAATTCCTAGGCTTGATGGACGACTAGGAGAAACCTTTGTTCCCGGGTTGCAAGTCCAAATACACAAGGTTGTCATCTGTACTAGAACTGCTGAAATTAAAGGCAAGCAATGGTTGGTCGATAAAAGTTTCACGGCGTTGTTAGGTCTGTTAGCGGATATGCTTTCAGAAGGAAACGAGTTGCCGAAAACTACCTACAAAGCCAAAAAGGTTCTCTGTCCCATGGGAATGGAAGTAGAAATAATACATGCCTGTCCGAACGACTGTATCCTCTACCGCAAAGAGTACGCAAGATTGCATGTATGTCCGGTGTGCAACGCATCGCAGTACAAGCGTAAAGATAGATCGGATGATGATGACGAGTGCATGGAGTTGAACAAAGGACCTCCTGCTAAGGTGGCGTGGTATTTGCCTATAATTCCCCATTTGAAGCGTTTATTTACGAACCTAAAAGAGGCAAAATTGCTTCGGTGGCAGTCGGATGAGCGTAAGAATGGTGGAATGATTAGGCACCCTGCTGATTCTACACAGTGGAGAAACAACGATAGGAGGTTTCAAGAATTCGCAGCGAATCCTTTCGGTAACATGAGCAGCCGTCATAGCACTTGGCAAGTGAATCTTTGTGTGTACAACCTTCCTCCTTGGTTGTGTATGAAACATAAGTATATATTGATGTCTATACTCATCCAAGGCCCAAAGTGTAAGACCCCCCCATTTTCGATAATAAATATCAACAATGGATTCCCTGTGCATACAGTACTAGTCCCATGATCAGTGGCTAGCATGCACAGATTACAAATTGAAATCACATCCATACATAATAATATTACATATGCTAAGCGTCTTGAAATTACATATTATTATTACAAGCCAAAAGCTCGAAAAGCATCAGCGAAAACTTTATTTCTCTTGTAGTATGCCCATTCACCCTTAGGCAACTGACAAGGTAAAGCCCTAGAAAACATCATCATCATAACCCCTGAGTCCTTAATCGTCGTAAAGATCATTGGGGTATTCATTATCTTCACCTAAAACAACATTGGTGGCAAGATTGAGTACATTGTGTACTCGGCAAGCCTCATAGTGTATCACAGATGCAATTATAAGTAAATGCAGGATATAACAATGGTATGGTTCCTACAGTTACTTTTGCATTGGCAAAAGTAAAGCATAAGCATATACTAGATTGCAACTGAAATTTGTAAAAGAGCATTTGTTGTAATAGCAAGTATTGTCTACACAAATCATCTCAACATAGTCTACAAGACCGGTTCAATCCATTCCCATATCATCCCCTGGCATGAAATACACATGTTTCAAAACATCATTTTCCCATCAAATCTTTGTGGAAATATTAAAAACTCAAACCATATGATGACTTTACCAAGTGCCTTTAACCGTAGATGCGGCTAATTAATTAGATTTTACACTCTTCAGAGGTGTACAGCTTTACCCACAAGAAATGATCTGCCACTTTTGCCAGGCCAGTTGACACTCTTCCTTTGGAATGTCGGCATGGTGATCATGACATAACCGTTACATTGTTTAAGCCTAACTTTGCACCAGCCCGATGACGCTAGATCCTTACTATGGAGAAGGAAAATGACAATGAATCCCTGTCATTCAAAGTGGTAACACAAGCAGTAATTCCCTGCATTAAAGGCAGTAAATCCCAGCGATAAGGGTTCCTTCCCATATCAAGGCGTACATCGTTATACCGACATGAATTTACCCACAACGAAGTGTGGAAGCCCCTCATAAGCAAACATAGAAAGGATTGCTCATACTATCTCCCGCCTACCAATGTGCAAAGCCAGACCTAAGCAACGTAATAGGTTAAGGCTGCCCCATATCAGCACTCGTGGTTGCACGGTTTTCTTGGCTTGAAAACAACCCATAGTTCGGTCCTTAATTTGACATGGGCAATGCTCCACCCTACACTACGTACAAGTCTAACCCTTGCACAACCGGCTATTGCCAATAATTGCCCGCATCTAAACCGTAGTTTTATTTTGGAGGTTTTTAGTCAAAATACTAACAATTGACATCATGTCATAACCAACCATTTTCAATTCTCAAGAATCAATTTTGATCTGATTATATTTAACGTTGGTTCTAAAGCATGGCAAAGCATGGTTAACATTCGCATATACCCAAGTTGGCATTATGTAATGTCTACCCCTTTATCTATGGTTAACAAGGTTCACATATTCATACTTATCAAGGAAGTTCCATGAAACATCAGGTATGTCTACCAATATTCCAACATAGCATTTTTACGACAAGTACGCGCATGCATAATAGTTTTGCAATCATTGAAAGTAAATATTTAAAGTACTAGGACCAATATGATCAAGGGGGTGCTTGCCATGCTGATCGCAGTCGGGTATAAAGTCCGGATCGTCGGCGAGGTCATCGTCTCGCTAATTGGGTTCGCTTAATCTACTCGTCGATCATCAAGAATACACATACAATAAATAGCAAACCAGCATAAGGGCAAAAAGAAGTCAGATAGAAAATCCAACTAAAAACTTACTTATAAAAACAGGAGTGTTCGTTAGTAAGATTATAATCCAAGTTAATCTGGTTCTACTGTTTCTTTTTGCTCGTGCTCGCCCTTTGTTATTTTGGACTAAATGGTATCAAGCATTTCTTGCTTCATATGAATTATTCATTTTATTAAGCAATTCTAGATGCTAAAATTATTTGAAGTAGAAAGATTTGACTTATGGTGATATCATGGAATAGAATGTTGTTAATAGGATTCAGATGCAAAGCAATGTATTTAAAGACTTTCTAAATTGAACATTTATCACCAAATTTTTGGTTGCCACTTTATCAGGCATAACACATTAAGCTACCTACCCTATCTTCATAAACTAATTACTAGATGCAAGCATGGTCTCATATGAACATATACTTATATATACATATATATATATATATATATATATATACATATATACTTATTGTGCTCTTCATAAGAAATCACATCCTATTTGCATGAATCATTATTTGTTCAATATTTTTACCCAGCCTAACATTATTCTGCCATTATGTTGAAAAGAAATATGTTTAACAAACTACCAAAAATTCTTTTCTTATCCTTTTAGTTATTATAGCATAGTTACTAATAATATTAAACTTTAATATAGAAGACATAAAACAACTAGTTACCCAAATATTTTTATAGAATTGGGTTCGAAGCAGAATAAGGATCATAATAAAATTGTTTCCAAATAATATTAACCTTGTTTGCAAAATTTCCATACTTTGTCTACTTTCATATGTACTATTCTCCTTTTTATTAAATATTTTTACGAAATAGATTTTCAAAATATTTTTGCATATACTGGAAGCTCTTGATTTTAGATAAATTTATAAATTGGTTTCATCTCATTTGGATTTCAAATGCGAAAGATATTCAAGTTTGAATTTGAACTAGTTCTGAAAATCAAATGGAAATAATGAAATACGCTTTCAATGCTTTTAAAAACGCCTTTCACTGCGCGCAAGATTTCGCGTTTAAATCCCGCCGGGGCACTGACATCCGGGGCCAACTCGTCAACGACCTCGGTCTTGCGCTCGCCCTCACCCAACTCGGTCACTGATAGCGGGAGCCCACCGGTCAGCGACTCCAAACAGAGGCGCTCGGTTTTTGGCTTGCCGTCGGCGAACTAACTCCGGCCAGGAGGAATGGGTAGCACCTACGGCTTCAGCATGCTAATGCACATCTAGGGGACAGCCTAATGACTTCCGACGATGACTGGAGATGGGTCGCCATCGTGGCCGAGCGGTGGAGGTCACGGCGACTAGCCGCGCCGGCGACAAAAGGCTTCTCCGGTGGAATGTGTTCTGGTTCTAGCATCTACGGGTTCTGGGGTTTCATTTTTACCAAAAGGAAGCACAGGGGAGAGTCGGATTAGCTTACCACCAATCGCCGGTTTCGGAGAAAAAGGGGGCGTAGTGGCGGCGGAGCTCCGGTCGGAATTTCCTGGAAATAACAGAGGGGTTTTGCTTCATGTGAGCTGGTGATGCTATAACAGAAAGCAATTGAGGAATGGTTGCTTGTACCACCTTCAATCGATCATGATCCGAAAGCTAGGGTTATTCGGCTGATTCAAAGAAACACGAAGTTGGCTGTGATCAGTGGAGTATACTGGATGAAACAAGAGGGGTTTTGATGAGCACTCTCTGGCGATAAAGCTGCGGTATTTATAGGCCGAGGGGGACGTTGTAGACGAGCCAACACCTGGTGTGAACTCGACGGGATTTTCCGGCGCTAGAATAGGAGAAGGGATGGGCGGTTTGCAGAAAATCTGGGCAAGGACGATGCGTGGCAGGGTGGGTGTCGACTTTTGTAGTCGGCAATAAATTTATGGGGCAGGCGCTAGATCTCAAACTTGAAGGTCACACCCTAGACAAAGGTTTAGACAGATTCAGGCCCTCGACAGAGGAGGTAATACCCTAGTCCTGTGTGCTGGGATTATGTGGATCTCTTGGATCTAAGATTGCTCGTGAGCTTTGTTGCTCGATGTCAATTGCTCGATATGCGATGCCCTTGTTGTTGCCCGCCCCCTCCCTTATACAGTGGGGATGGGGCGGTTTACAGAGTCCCGATCGGTTAGGGGATTCCGATCGGTTACATGATTCTAATCGGTTACATGATAGAGTTTACATCTTTATCTACCCTGTTAACGACTCAGATTATAATCGTATCTTTTATGCCTAAATACATGTTCAACTGTCTATAGGATGTATCCTATTCCGCACGGCAGCAAGGCTTGGAGCGGAGGTTATCCTCTAGGCCTTCCATTGGGCCCTGTCTCTTCTTTAGGCGCTTCTGGGCTGGTTATGAAGACACTTGGTTTCATATATTCCACAGTAGCCCCCGAGTGATTCATGATCCGATTGCTATGTCTCTATCTGGGTCTCAACATTGATTCATTGTTCTCAGCTTCTAGTGTAGACCTCCGACTGGTTTGAATACTTCTTCTCATAGCAAGGGGATTATGAAGGACTCGAATACAACCCTCGATTTTTTGCTTCAACTGATTATAATCTTCCATCTGACAGACCTGTTATGGGTAACTTCATGGACCTGACTCGTACCTCATTTGAAGATTTGATATCTCTTCCCACTCGAGGCGAAAACCTTGATATCTTTCTTCTTCAAGGATTAATGCCGAACAGTCTTCTAGGTCGTAATGACTTCCTGCATCAATCCAATTTCCAAAAACCTCTTCGGCTTCTAAAACTATATTAACTTCAAGTTTACTCAGCTTCTGATGTCGTCGCATCTTCGCATTTACTTCAACCTTGCCGCATCGGCTATAAAAGGCGAACCGGCGCTTTTAAAATTCTCTCACGCCTAGTCCTCCATTTCTTGCATCAAGCTTCACTTTCTTCTCGAGGAGTCTCATGGACAACCAAGACCCAGAGCTCGCCGAAGAATGGGCGCTTTTCGAGATCGCCGTGGCTGAATTGGCAGAGGATACCGCCGCCGCCCTCGACCGTACCGCCGTCAACGTCTTCCTCGAGATCTTCCCCGCCCTTCATGAGGTCAAGGAGGTTCTCGTGGAAGCGCTCGGACGTGTTCACCGCGGAGAGGTATAAAAATATCTGTAAATGTAATATTCTCCCAGGCATAATGCCTGGTGAACTTTATATATAGTAAAGAAAAACCTTTTCCAAGCATTTTTCCATGATTGTCATTTAGACGTATCTTAAAAACAGCTTGGGGCATATCGAAGCTTGCATGGTTCCTCGGTCGAGTGATATTCGCATCCAACCGTCGTAAGATATATTTTAGGTCCGACTTGGGACATATTAGGATTTGCGCGGCTCTTGGCCGAATGATACCCATATCCGACTGCTGTAGGATACAGATGATGAGACCATACCGACCCAGCAAGCCATGCTTCTATCTCAAGCCAAGATAAGGGCCCAACAACTTCTGATGCTCCAATCCCAGCCCAAGATCAAGCCCAATTCGTTCACGAGTCCAGTTCGGCCCCCAGGACAGCACATCAATAAAACAACCATATCTAAGTCATTCAAAGTCCAATTGAGGCGTTCTTGGACTCTAAGGAGAAGCCCACGACGTGAGCTTTCCAACAAAAGTGGTTTCAGGTCCAAACTCCTTCTGGATCAACGGGAATCATCAAATCAATATGATGAACAGAATCTGCTAGGTGCTTGTACGACCTAGGGTTTCACGGCCACCCCCTTGGCCACCTCCCTTGCCCTCTTCCTCATATATATTCAGTAGCTGTGACTAGAATAGATGTGTTTTGCTTAGATTACAACTAGACACTTTGTCAGTTCTTCGCAGTTCTTCGCCGTTCATCGGTTTGTGGAACCCCAACTCGTGTGCTTAATATTATTCGCAATTTCAGATTGCATCTTCTACGTTCTTGCTTGTGTTCTCGATTCGCATGCAGGGATAAGCCTTCTTGACGAGGTCAACCGTGTTTATGCGTGGTTGATAACCAACGGAGCCATGGTGTAGCGATTGCAGGCTTCGAATCAGTTCTGATTGGAAGCCGGATCGTCAATGTCGAGTTCTCCACCAATCGACTTACCAGTACCTGTCGGAAGATCGGGCCACCGTACCCATCAAGTGGTATCAGAGCTTCGGTTGCCCGATAGGTAATTATTGTATCCCCACTTTTGTTTTGCCATCGTCCTAGAGTCTAAAAAAAATTGCTCTACAAAAAGTTCTTTATCGGTTCCGCTGTCCTACAACCCCTTGTGCCTTTCCAATTTTCGTTTTTAGTTTCGCTTGTTGAGTTTGTGTCCATCGTCATCATCTTGTTGCTGGTTTGAGGTCGTGATCTTAGTTTCTAGTTGTCCCTTTCCGTTGCCCTAGTTCTTATTTTGCACTGTTAGCCCTAATCGAAAGGAAGAAGTGAAGTCGCAGGCAATTCTAGATTGCGCAGTGTTCAGTAAAATAGCCATAACTTTTGCATACGAACTCCGATTGGGACGTACTTTTTTTTGTTTCGAAGAAGACAATAACGCGCATCTGAAAAGTTTAAAGGTCAAAGACCTTTTCATGACCCTCAAAATCGTCTCCTATGACCACGTTCCGAGCCTTGAATATTTCCTGTGCTGTTTTTGCCAATTTTTTCGGTCATCTGTTTAACGTCTTGTCTTGTTCCAAAACGTGAGATTTTTGTTTTGTATTTGAGTTAAAAGAAAGGAAAACAAAAGGCAAGTGCAAAAAAAAAAGCCGCACTGAAAAAAAAATCAGAGAGAAGAAAAGAAGCAAAAAGAAGCAGAAAGAGGGAAAAAGAAGCACATAATCAGAATTGTTTGCATCCATTGAGTCCTATGTGCTTTGATATAACCCTTGCTAGGTTGAACTAGTTCTAGGAACACGTTTAGGCCAGCAACTGTGATGAGTACATTGGACATTTATTCAGCTTGCTAATCTGATTTCGATATTGCTTATTCCTTGCTACTAAATATTACCTTCCGAGCTCCACATACTTCTTATCAGTTCAGGTTCTCCTTTGCAATCGCTTCGCTCACGCCCTCACGGTATCACGAACCAGCCACCGGTTGTACCACCTGCTGCTTTGGTAAGAACAATTGTAAGGGTGTGGTAATATGCGTGAGAGTTTGTGATCCCACTGTCCAGTACCTAGTAGTTGATAGGGACAATACTTTGGGCTATCTTCTGTTTTCTACTAGTAATTGCAGGGGTACCGGAGGACCAAGACAGTAACACGAGCCCCGAGAGATGCTTCGAGAGATGAATGAGACTATGAACAAGCAAATTCAAAACAGGAAGAATGCACTTGATAAAAAAGAGCATAAGCACCAACCAAACTTTAATTCATCTCCTTCTACTTGTAAAGGTAAGAATTTTCCAGTTCTTCCTAGAGGTAGATAAAATTCTTTCGCAATGTAACCTCTGTAATAAACGAAAAATTAAAGTTGCTGCTAGTGCTTTAACTCTCTATGCATCAATTTGGTGGAACGATTTTTGTACTTATAAGCCAGTACCACAAACATGGAAACATATGAAACGACTTATGAGAGATGAATTTGTTCCTGCTTATCATTCTAAAAAGTTACTTTATGAATTGCAATGTCTACAACAATGTGATACAACGGTCAAGTCATATTACGAGGAATTAGAAACTTTGTTATTGCGTTGTGAGTTAGATGAATCTGAAGAAGCTAAGGAAATAAAATTCTTAAATGGACTTGATATGAAAATTCAGGGTATTCTTGTTGATAAGGAATATAGTTCTCTCTCTAGTTTATTTAATCTTGCTTGTGAGATTGAAAATCAAATTGAATATGAAAGACATCTTGCTGAAATTAGTGTCTATAATTGCCAAAGTGAAGAATTTTCTTTGGAAGAACAGCATCTTGTCGAGTTTCCACTTGCTACTAACTTTTCACATTACCTTGAGAACAAGGACGAGAAGGAAAACACGCAGGAGAAGGAGGGACAGGAGATACTTGCTATCCCATCCATGCCTCAACTAGTGAATGAACATGTCAGTTTTATTTCTAATCTAAACACGTGTGCTGAAAATAATCATGTTATTCACCTTGCTAATGAAAATGTCACTGTTGTCTTCCTTGAATACTTTGGGTTACATTGAATTTGATGTCCTATGTGATCTCAATTGTTTAGAGGAGAGATTTTCTATACCTGCTAATTTGTCATGGTCATCCACTGTTAGTTTTCATGCTATTGGCAAATATAATGATAAACAAAAGTACATGGTGCATCGAGTTTATATTTGTACCATTTTGAAATCTTCTTTTAATGTGCCATTCTATCAACAACCAACGAATATGTTGCTTTCTTTGCCGCCTCTTGTTACTAACCTTTTGCAGACCAATGACCTTGAGTCGAGGACGACTCAAAATCAAGAAGGGGAGGATGATGAGACCATACCGGCCCAGCAAGCCATGCTTCTATCTCAAACCAAGACAAGGGCCCAACAACTTCTGATGCTCCAATCCCAGCCCAAGATCAAGCCCAATTCGTTCACGAGTCCAGTTCGGCTCCCAGGACAGCACATCAATAAAACAACCATATCTAAGTCATTCAAAGTCCAATTGAGGCGTTCTTGGACTCTACGGAGAAGCCCACGACGAGAGCTTTCCAACGGAAGTGGTTTCAGGTCCAAACTCCTTCTGGATCAGCAGGAATCGTCAAATCAATATGATGAACAGAATCTGCTAGGTGCTGTGCCACCTCCACTTGGGCCCAAAGGCCTTGTACGACCTAGGGTTTCACGGCCACCCCCTTGGCCACCTCCCTTGCCCTCTTACTCATATATATTCAGTAGCCGTCGCTAGAATAGATGGGTTTTGCTTAGATTACAACTAGACACTTTGTCAGTTCTTCGCCGTTCATCGGTTTGTGGAACCCCAACTCGTGTGCTTAATATTATTCGCAATTTCAGATTGCATCTTCTACGTTCTTGCTTGTGTTCTCGATTTGCATGCAGGGATAAGCCTTCTTGGCGAGGTCAACAGTGTTTGTGCGTGGTTGATAACCAACGGAGCCGTGGTGTAGCGATTGCGTGGTTCAATCGGCCTCGATTGGAAGCCGGATCGTCAACGTCGAGTTCTCCACCAATCGACTTACCAGTACCTATCGAAAGATCGGGCCACCGTACCCATCAACAGCTCTGGTCTGTCATTGAACCTTTCAAAATTTTCTTGGCTCGTGGCTGAGTGATACCCATATCCGAGTGCTGTAGGATATAGCTTAGGCTCAACTTGGAGCGTATCATATTTATGTGGCTTTGGAGCGTATCAGGGTTTTCTTGGCTCATGGCTGAGTGATACCTATATCCGATTGGTGTAGGATATAGCTCTGGTCCAACTTGGGACATATCAAGGTTTATCCGAACGGTATCCGTACTCGTTTTATCATGATGCACAGCTTATCGACCCATCTTGGGGCATACCATTGGAACCATGCCTTATCAGGCTCAACCTGTGATATATGATTCCGTCATGCGGTAACCAATCTACGACCCAACATGGGGCATATCGCAAAAGATATTTTTAATCCAGACCGGAGGATACACACGTCCCGCTTAACTCGGCAAGCAGTTAAACATCCCATCGTGGGGAGCAACGTGTCCCAAGTATGACTTGGTCAAACCATGCCTGCTCCGTATGTCAGGACGCCAGGCTAGCGAATCATTATGAAGCATAGAGCAAGGTTAGGCGTTTCGCAATCTTTCTCCCGCCAATTCGGCGAAAACCTGATTTTCCCCCTTTAAAGACTAAGCTGATGGTTCATTTTCCCCATCGCATACGCCTGCCCCTTCTACTCCCTTTGTCTTCGTCGCCTTCTTGGCATTTCTTGATAATCAATTCTGCTTGCAGACTACAAGTTCAAGACGCGGGTGCAATACGCCGCTTATAACGAGAGGGTTGAGGCCCTTTGTAACATCCCAAAATTTGGCCTATAATTTCACTTATGTGCATGTTGGTGATTTTCTGAATTTATTGGATTTTTCCAGAAATTATTTGAATTTATTTTAATTAAGTATATTGAACCTTTGGTGAGAACTAAATATATATAGATAAAGTTAATATAAAGTTTTACCAAAAATATTTTATTTGAGCTCAGAATGTCTCAAAGTATTTATGAGAATTTTTTTGGGATTTTTCCTGATATTTTAATTGCCTTAAATGAATTAATCTAATTTCGGGAATTATTTTAAATCGGCGTTGAAAATCAGAGTGAATAAGATCGGGCCAAGCCCAAGATCGTGCGTCTTGCTGCCCATCGCGGTCGGCCCGTCACCCGCTCCCGCCGCCTCTGCGTATGGACCATTGGATCCAGATCGACGGCCGTCTCCTTTCGCGAAACCCTAGCGCCTTCTACCGTTGGATCAAGATCGCGTGGTGAGGATTCCTTGCGCTGCTTTGGAAAGATCCGATCGCATCCGCTGATTTTGGAAAGAGCGGATCGGATCGTATCGCGTTCGGGAATCATAGCCGTTCATCGCAGATCGGACGGACCGCATCCATCGCCTCCGATTCGGTTTCGAATCCGCCGCTGCCGCCGCCGCGCGTGATTTTAGGGTTGCCTTTTCTGGGCGTTCGCCAAGGCTATTTAAAGCGCGGACTGCACATCGAGGATCGCCATCCCAGAGCGCATCCGCCAGTGCTAGCCTTCGCCGTTGAGTCGCCGCTGTAGCCTCGCAGGAGCTCGCCGGAGCTTGCCCTTCGCCGCTGCGTTTTTCTTCGAGTCCCGCCGTCGTCAAGCCGTCGTCCGTCGCAAGGGTTCCAGATCTGAGTTCCTCGCGTCGTGCCACGTCGAGTCTGCCGCTTCTTCTCGCCGGAGTCGCACCGAAACGCCGTTCGGGTGGTCGTCTTCCTCCGCTCCGGTGCAAGCCCGCCGCCGTGTCTCGGAGCTTCACGTAGCCGTTGGATCTTCGCCAAACCATCCAGATTGCACCGCGTCATCCTCATCAGCAGTGAACCTCTCCGGTAAGATGGACCGTTAGATCTAAGATAAGCGGTCAGGATAGTGACGCGTAGGGGTAGATCGGTGGCCGTCAGATCGTCGCGTGGATGCACGCCGCGTGTCGGGCACGTGTTGCGAGGCGCCGTGAGCCGCGTCCACGGTGGACCAGAGGCGGTTCCGTGGACCGGTCGTCAGGCGCCGAGGTGACGGTCGGCCGATTGGCTCGGGCGAGGCGACGCCAAGATTGCGCAATAAAGATCTTTTCCAATAGAAAAATAATTCAGAAAAATCGGTTATTCTATTTTCTGTATTTTCAGTATTTATTCAAACTTCAAAAGGCTATATCTTTTGCATTTTAACTTGGATTTGAGTGATTCAAATTTCAAAAAATTTGTAAAATCAAGATCTATTTATTGGTGAATTTTATTTTATTTTTGGAGTTTTGTTGCTCTCTATTTTGGTGTTTATTTGCTATTTTGGCATCGTTTCGCGTAGACGTTGAACTGCTCGGAGCAAGACCAGCACCTACTCCAAGGCAAGTTGTGCTTTGATCATGTTGCACCTAATTTTCACCAAATTGCTATTTTGTCTCTTAAACTTTATGCATGATATTTTATATGTATATATGATTTCAATTAATCTGGGAATTAGATAATATGCCTATTTGAATTAAATCATACCTTGTCAATTTTATGCCATGATCTATTTGTCACCCTAGGATGTGGAATTATAGTTGGTTAATATTGATAATCAACCTGGGCTAGTTAGATCGTCATAGATTGCTTAGCCATGCCACGTCATCACATGTGTCCGAATGTTGATACTTAATCTTGAATAATGGAATATGGAACAATGTTTATGAATTGGTGTGTCATGTGTCGTCACACATTGATATCAAGTTGTCGTGGCGAGGAGGTCACACATCTAGATTGAAATGTTGATGGCATGTGGTGCTTGGTAATCAACTGGGGTGGTAATGATTTTAGATTGGGGCAAGTGGCAAGGGGCAGTGTGCCAAGGTGGGCTGTGGTTGGCGGGGGTATGTGGAAGTCTTGCCTTAATCACCTTAAGGACTTAACCTTGCAAGCCTTTGACCTGAGTCCTTCTTGCAACCACATGTCTGGAATGGGACAGCCTAGCTGAATAATTTGTGAAACCTAGATTTCGGTACTGTCGTGGTGAATAGTGAGTCCCGGGTTACGGTTTAACTCACATGGCGCAAGAGGGGGGCCCTGTTGTGGTGGTTTAACCCTTCAGTGTTGAAACCTTAGCGAGCAGTACTGGGTCTAGGTGTAGCATTGTAAAGGCTTTGTTACGATCACTCGCCTTGGTGTTGTTTGGTTGTATCGTGTGGGTAAAGTGCATAACCTCTGCAGAGTGTACAATCTATTCGAATAGCCGTGCTCACGGTATTGGGCAATGCTCGGGAATTACAGTTAAGGGTTAGACTTTTGTTAAACGAAAACCTATTGGGATGGCAAGGTGCCATGGAAGGTGGAAATTGATTTAGGATTAGGAACTTGGTGTATTTCAGAAATACCGAGTTTATTAATTACTGTATTTGTTTTACTGCTTTCCAATCCATTTATTGTATTCTTGTTAAATGCTGCTTTATTGCAAAATACCCTTATTAGCCATTCCTTTGGATTAAGCCAAGCATATAGAATATTAGACTTGCATTATTGTGCACAACTTGTTGAGTGCTTTATGTACTCACCCCAACAACAACAACTTCGGAAGAAGAGGAATCTACGCCATTCATGGAGGAGGATTATTTGGATGCGAATGCTTAGGGTCCGAGCCTCGTCAGTTGCCGTGGCGAACTGGAACGCCACTGCGTTTATTCTATTTCCGTGCTTTTCATTGATACTTTTTATTTAAGCCCTGTGAGGCATTATTTATGTAAGACAACAGTTATTATTAATCATTGAAGTTTATGCTATATTTCGCTGTGTATGACTATGATAGCATCTATGTTGAGCCTGTGTGCACTAGCGTGATCCTGGACTAGTGCGGTACACATAGAGGGTCCGGGTTTGCAAATTCCGGTTCGGCCATCCAGGAGCAGCAGTGCTTCAAACGGACGCCACGGCCACATCTAAACTCTGTTTTCGACGTTTGACAACTCGTTTGAAAGGTATCGAGATAACCTTTCAAATGGATCTGATCCCAAGGCCAAATTGCTCCTGGAATGAAGGGAAATCGCAGAACAATCTCATGGGACAGAAATTCCAGGTGCTGCGCCACGTTTCTTTTGGGCCCTAGGCCCATGTACTCTTAGGGTTCCACCCCTCCTTTGGCCGGCGCCCCTCTCCTGGCTGCCGCACCTCTCTTGGGTGCCCCCCTTGTGTGGGTACCCCTTTATATTGGGTTCTCACCCCTGTTCTTCATTTTTTAGGTTTTTTTTCTGTTGTGTTTGGTAAACCCCGTGTGCGTTCCTCCTCGTGTTTGCGAGTGTCAACTAAACCGCCCAAGCCGAGAAACAGAACCTCAACTTGTTTTCTTTTTTTGATTTCAATACTACCTTTTCGGTTTGCTTCATACTTTGTTCTTGCGGGTTCTCGATTTCTTGCAGGAACTACTGATCATTGGATCTTTGTATCTGTGTGGATTTGGCATTGTGATTGTGAAGGTCCCAACCTGTTTGGTAGGAAGCCCAAAAATCGGTGCCATCAACACCTCCAAATCGACGTATCATAATCCCGCCGAAAGATCAGTATCGCCGTCCTCATCACTTCGGGCCATACCACTCGGTGTAACCGAGAAGTGAACGCTCGAATTCTGTCGGTGGATCAGTCGTTGTGATGAGGGGGAGTCCGACGTGGCGAGCCTCGGGCTCGGTGATCATCATCAACGTGTCGGGGTGGAGTTTGGCGCGACGAGCACATGACTCGGCGATCGTCGTTGTCTCTTCGACCTTGGCGATGAGGGTCTCTATAGTCATTGCGGTCGTCGTACCTTTGATCGCTTTGTGGATCGTGGCCGATTCCGAAGCGTTCGTAGTCGTCGTGGCGCCAGTGTTGATCTTCTTCATCCCTCTCTTGGCGTCTGGCGGTGATGTCTTGGTGGAGGTCGCGGTTGAGATTCTGGCGAACGTCTCTGATGAAGGGAAACGCGGTATGCTACGCTAGCACAAAAAAAAACTACCGCGCAACCAGAAAGCTACTCGCAAGAAGGGGATCATAGATAAGATTACCACTAGACGCGCAGTTGCGGAATCCTTCGCGCGTCGATGTAGTGGTTCGTCCTCGCCGCGATCGCTAAGCGCCGATGTAGTGGATCGCCTCGCCGCCGTGGATCGCCCTCCCACGCCGCAGCCGCAGCAGCGTCACCGCAGAGTCCACACGCCCAGAGATGGAACGCTGCGGCGCCGTGTGCAAGCACCTAGTCGCTCGGCAGGGCAGCGAGAGGAGGAGGCTAGGGTTTCAAGTGAATCAAACCTAAACCGTGGAAAGCACACTCGCGCCTCCCTCCTCCCTCCTTATATAGCCGCGAGATGAAACCCTAAACCAGGCCCACCAAAGATGCTAAGCCCACGAGGTTCATTAATTACGGATCCAATCCAAATTAATGCGTCCCACCCATTAAGTGTGTGACCTGCAGTTCACATACGCTTGGACATGGATTCGAAAACTCCTTTTCAATCCAATAGTTGGTAGCGGCTTCTTGCAAAGTATGCCAACTCCCAAACATACTGTGATCAAATCGAATGTAACCTATCAAAAGAACTCATGTAATAATCCTTTGCCAAGTATATGAAGATTGATCTCAAGGCGAGAAGCATGTCGCCCTTTGATGATTCAATCCATCTCTCGATCCGTGATATATTAATAAGTTGTGATTGACTCTCAATCACGGCATGGCCATGCACTTGCTTAATCATATCACACGAGTGGCCTTGTCATATATCTCCGTTTCATTGGAGTGGCAAATTCCATCTTGATCGCTCACTTCCTCTCGCACGCTTCATAGTAAACATGAAAGCTACCTTTATAACTATCCTGTTAGGAAGTAGTGTTTGATAGCCCCAAGGAAAACTATTACACATGTAGGGAATATGACAATCTCGTGTCTAAGGATCATACATCTTCTAGGTATGAGATACATCGATGACACATAAGAATGAAACATTCTCGCAGTTGTCCCATAGCGGGTCTATCTAACCCATGTTCTTCAACATGGTCCACAATGTAGAGATGATATCTCCATATCCCATGATCTATGAAGCATGATCATCGATCACTACATGTGCTGATCTATTCATCGTAGTCCTATACGATGATATCCGATCAGAGATATTTATCGAATTACATCATTAAGTAAAGAGCTTCATAATCAAGTCACATACTTGTTGATCAATACAATGATATACATTCATTGGACCAATAATCATATTATTATTCATAAACATAGTCATGTTACAATCATCTAAATGATTGCCTCAAGGGCATAACACTAACATCTGACTGGTTGTATGGGGCGCCAACTGATGGTACGTCGACTGGTAGCGGTCCGACTACTAGCGACGTGGGTAGCCATGTGGGAGCGTGAGTGCGCTTCTCCTTTCGGCTTTTCCTGATTCTGCTGAATGGCCACCGCCGTCACCATGGCCTTGATCTGTGCCACGATCGGGACCGCCAGGCTATCAGATGCAATCATCGGGTCCAGCGTGTGAGCGTCTTGGAGGCGACGACGTTCTGCTATGGCGTATGGAAGACAGCTTGGTCTCCCAATCTGGATTGAAAGATGTCCTCGCGGACATTGCGGCCGCGAGATCTAAGCGATCGCACTTGTGCCTCCTTACCTTTAAGAAGAAGGCGATCTTCCTCCGCAGCTTCTTGAATCTCTTGATGGCGTTGGAGATCGGTCTTCTGCTCTTCTATTGCGTAGATGACACGAAGATTGTAGCCACTCCTCGTGACGCCGACTGATTTGCTGGATGAGTCAGGGTGACATACCTGAGATGGGTCTTCCTGATCTTTACCAGATTGGATCTGGTTTAAGCCCATGCAAACAAGTTCTCTGCGCGCATCTGCGACGAAGTCCAGGCTTCCAAAACGGAAAGCCTGGCCGGAGATGAAGGTGGCGATGACTCCGCTGGTTGCTACCATCGAGTCTGTAGGAAAAGATTATAGCGCTTCCCCTACCTAGCATGCCAACTGTCAACCTTTGTAGTCGGCAATAAATTTATAGGGCAGGCGCTAGATCTCAAACTCGAAGGTCACACAAGACAAAGATTTAGACAAGTTCAGGCCCTCGACGGAGGAGGTAATACCCTAGTCCTGTGTGCTGGGATTATGTGGATCTCTTGGATCTAAGATTGCTCGTGAGCTCTGTTGCTCTATTTCAATTGCTCGATATGCGATGCCCTTGTTGTTGCCCGCCCTCTCCCTTATATAGTGGGGGTGGGGCGGTTTACAGAGTCCCGATCGGTTAGGGGATTCTGATCGGTTACATGATTCTAATCGGTTACAGGATAGAGTTTACATCTTTATCTACCCTGTAAACAACTCGGATTACAATTGTATCTTTTATGTCTAAATACATGTTCAACTATCTATAGGATGTATCCTCTTCCACACGGCAGCAAGGCTTGGCGTGGAGGTTATCCTTTGGGCCTTTCATTGGGCCATGTCTCTTCTTTAGGCGCTTCTGGGCCGGTTATGAAGACACCTGGTTTCATATATTCCACAGTTTGGCAGAGGCGGTTACCTCGGGCGAAGCGCAGGCGCTGCGGTGGCGCGAGTTACAGCCGGCGAAATTAGCTCTAGTCACGCACGAGCACGGCTACGAGGGAGGAAGAAGAAGGCGGTGGCCATGGCTGACAGGTGGGACCATACAGCGATTCGGGCCCGCATGGCAGAGAGAGCAAAAGAGAAGTTCGGCTTGAACTGCAAGAGGCTCGATTTGATTCATTGAATCCATTGCCTATCCAACCTTTCAATTACTGAGAAATTTACTGAGTGTACCTGAGGTAGTGTAGGATCTTCCATAAAAATTTTAGACCTATTTGACGCCTGAGGAATTTACAATAATTCTGACAGTGCACTGTGCACATATTCATGCATTCTATTTTATATTTATTAAAGTACCCATATCTTACTCAAAAATTTAGAAACGTTTTGACCAGGTTTCTTATATGCACATTATCTTCCTGTAAAATTTTTAGCTTCATATTCTTGACAGTTTATTTAATAAAATTCTGACATTGAAGTTTCCAGATTTTAACTATTCAGTTTTTGAATTTTTATAAATATGAAACCTAAAGATCATGTCCTGATATTTTTACTGCAGATGACTCTATCCAGGGAGAAGATAATATAAATATTTTCCCATCGAAATTATGATCATTTAATTTCTGACATTTTCACTATTACTAATCTTGTTTCATTAATTACCTTTCTTTTCATCATTTAATATTTTGTCAAAATTTTAAAATTATATTTTGAGTTATGGATAGGTCCACGAATTTTTACAGTAATTTTTCTTATTTGTTGTTTTACAAATCATTTCTTATTACTTAAGTAATTGTTGATTGATTAGAAAAGAATTTTCCTTACAAGCAAAAATCAAAAGAAATCAAGAAAACTCATATAAAATTCAGAAAAATTCAGGGAAAAACAAATTAAAACTTCTTAAAATATATCATTTAATTTCTTGTTACTTCTTATTTTCAGGATGTTACAGACCTATCCCCCTTACAAAAATCTCATCCTCGAGATTTAGCGAGGGTTTAGAAGAAGGCTGAAAATTGTTTCCTGAGTTGGTCTTCACGTTCCCATGTGGCTTCATCTTCTGAGTGGTTGCTCCATTGAACTTTTATCATTTTGTGGGACTTGTTCCTGGTATGGCGTTCTGCTTCTTCAAGAATGCGGATTGGATGCTCCCGATAGGATAGATCAGGTTGAAGATCAATATTTTCCAGATTGGTGAGTTCAATAGGAACGCGAAGGCACTTTTTAAGTTGGGTCACATGAAAATCATCATGCACTTCAGATAATTGGGGTGGCAATTCCAATTTGTAAGCCATCTCGCCCATTTTCTCAAGAATTTGATATGGACCAATATATCGGGGAGATAGTTTTCCACGGACATGGAAACGACGGACTCCGCGGAGCGGTGAGACTTTTAAGTAGACATGATCACCGACTTCAAAGCTGAGTTTACGTCGACGATTGTCGGCGTAACTCTTTTGACGAGATTGGGCTTCTTTTAATCGACTTCTGATCATATCCACTTGCTCATGGGCTTCTTGAATGAGATTGGGTCCAAAGAATTTTCTTTCACCTACTTCAGTCCAAAAGAGAGGTGTTCTACACTTTCTTCCATACAATGCCTCAAATGGCGACATTTGGAGACTGGCTTGAAAACTGTTATTATATGAGAATTCTGCAAAGACCAAACTCTTTTCCCAGTTAGTACTATAAGATAGTACACAGGCTCTTAACATGTCCTCCAAGATTTGGTTAGTCCTCTCTGTTTGACCGTCTGTCTTAGGATGTTAAGCCGTACTAAAGTTTAGCTTAGTCCCCAGAAGACCATGCAAATTTTCCCAGAAACGGGATGTAAACTGGGATCCTCGATCAGAGACAATGGTCTTTGGGACACCATACAGACGAACGATATTTTCCAAGTATAGCTCAGCGAGCTTATCTCCAGAATGAGTGGTTTTGACCAGAACAAAGTGGGCCACCTTGGTTAATCGATCTACGATCACCCAAATAGAATCATGCCCTTTCCTGGTTCTGGGCAGACTAGTGATGAAATCAATACTGATATCATCCCATTTCAATTCAGGAACCTTTAAGGGCTGAAGGAGTCTAGCAGGACGTTGATGTTCGGCTTTGACTCATCAACATACGTCGCAAATTGCAACATATGCTACGATATCCTTTTTCATGCCGGGCCACCAATATTCCTGCCGGAGGTCTTGATACATTTTTGTACACCCGGGATGGATTGAGAGAGGTGATTGATGAGCTTCTTCTAAGATCAGATTCTTAAGCTCGGGATCATTGGGGATATAAATTTGTTTCTTATGCATAAGCAAGTTGTCAGAACCTTCCATGAACTCAGATTCAATGCCTTGCTTTAATTCTTTTCGGATCTTGATGATGGCTTCATCAACAAGTTGGGCAACTTTAATTTGGAATTTCAAGGTTGGTTGCACTTCTAGTGCGGCCAAAAATCCTTTTTCAATAATCCCTAAATTAAGTTTCTGAAATTCCTCTTGCAACTCAGATTGATCAGTGTAAGCTGAGATGGAAATGCAGTGGAGCTTTCGACTAAGGGCGTCGGCTACAATATTAGCTTTACCTAGGTGGTAATTTATGCTAAGATCATAGTCCTTGATTAGCTCCAACCATCTTCTTTGTTTAAGGTTCAAATCCGATTGAGTGAAGAAGTATTTCAGGCTCTTATGATCGGTGTATACGTTGCATCGATTACCAATGAGGTAATGACGCCAAATTTTTAGAGCATGAACCACAGCTGCTAGTTCCAAATCATTGGTAGGATAATTTTGTTCATGGGGACGAATTTGTCGAGAAGCATATGCAACAGCTCTGGATTCTTGCATCAACACGCATCCCAGACCGTGTTGTGATGCATCACAAAAGACGTCAAATTTTTTATTGACATCCGGCAACACGAGGACAGGTGTGGTAGTGAGTCTTTTCTTCAACTCCTGAAAACTTGATTCACATTTGGGTGTCCATTCAAACTTCTCTTCTTTCTTTAATAGCTGAGTCATTGGTTTGGCGATTTTGGAGAAGTTTTCGATAAAGTGGCAATAATATCCTGCTAAACCAAGAAAACTTCGGATCTGAGGAACAAACTTGGGTTGTTCCCAGGCTTGCACTGCTTGAATTTTACCGGGGTCAACAGAAATTCCTCCTTCTGAAAGGATATGCCCAAGGAATGCAATTTATTTTAGCAAAAAATCACATTTTTCAAATTTGGCATAGAGTTGGTGAATTCGAAGTTTTTCAAGAATCATGTGCAAATGTTGCGCATGTTCTTTCTCGGATTTGGAATAGATGAGAATATCATCGATGAACACCACAACGAACTTGTCCAAATACTCCATAAAGACCTTATTCATAAGGCACATAAAACTCGCGGGAGCATTGGTCAGTCCGTGGACATTACGACGTATTCAAACAGACCATATCGAGTGGTAAATGCTGTTTTTGGAATATCACAAGGTCTGATTTTTAGTTGGTAATATCCATGTCTCAAATCAATCTTTGAAAAGACTTGAGCACCACACAATTGATCAAATAAATCATCGATGTGAGGAAGAGGGTATTTGTTTTTAATGGTGACATCATTTAAAGCACGGTAATCTATGCACATGCGGAGACCACCATCCTTTTTGTTAACAAAAATAACTGGACTTCCCCAAGGAGATGAACTGGGGTGAATGAACCCTTTGTCCAATTGTTCTTCAATTTGCTTTTTAAGTTCAACTAGTTCGGTTGGGGCCATTTGATAGGAACGTTTGGAAATTGGGGCTGTCCTAGGAATAAGATTGGTAACAAACTCCATACCTCTGTCTGGAGGTAATCCTGGTAGTTCATTCGGAAAAACATCAGGATAATCACAAACTACAGGTACTTGAGAAAGTTCTTTCAATAAGGTAGAACAACGGAATGATTGGGGAAATGATTTGTCTTGGTTAGCTGAAAACTCCACCATGATTTCTTCTGGACTTAGCAAGGATATGGATCGATTAGCACAATCTATACGTACCTATCACCATCCATAACAAGAATTATATCTAAGCCTTGAGTTTCGATAACGATGAGATCAGCATGGAATAGTATTCCATTTATTTCAATGCTGACTCTAGGGCAAAGACTGAAAATTTTAATTTTGGCTCCAGGGGAAGATATTATCATGGTAGAAGGCAAAAGATCAATAAGAATTTCATTTTGCTCCACAAATTTATTGGATATGAAAGACTGTGAAGCTCCAGAATCAAATAACACCAAAGTTGGAATAGAGTAGACTAGCAACGTACCTATCACCATGTCAGGTGCTTCGTTTGCATCCTCAGCGGTCACAAGATGCAACTGTCCACGAGCAGAGCCTTGAAAATTATTAGGGGCTGTCCTGATAGGTTGTGGTGGTCCTCCAGATCCTTGTGGGCGACCTGGGGTCGTTGCTGAGCTCCCTGGGATTGCGGACAAGTTGAATTCTTCTTGGGACATTTATTAGCATAATGCTTCAGCTCTTTACAATGGAAACAAGTGACATTGACCGCTGGGTTTTGACCACCCGAAGGCCGCTTGCCAACATTACCGATAGGGTGGGCAGGAGGCTGTTGGCGGGAAGCTTGAGGTCGAGGTGGTTGACTTTGACGTTTTTGCTGAAACGGTGGAGCAGAAGATTTGGGATTGAATGATTGCCCAAATCGCGGTCTAGGAGGATTAGCACTCATGTTTTTTCTGGCCACCCATTTTCGCTTTCGCGACTCGAAAATGGCTCAAGTGCCTTGCTCAACCCGAAGGGCCTTGTCCACCAAAGTTTGAAAGTCATGGATATCATGGGCCACCAGGGTCCATTTAATTTCATCACTCAAATGCTCCCGGAAGCGCTCAACCCTTTTTTCTTCTGTGGTAACCTTATAAGGGGCATATCGAGCCAAATAATTGAAGCGATGGAGGTACTCCACCACTGTCATGTTACCTTGGTGAAGATCCAAGAATTCTCTTTTCTTAAATTCCATCAAACTGGACGGAATGTGAGTTTTGCGAAAGGCCTCCTTAAAAGCTTCCCAAAGGATGACTTGATTCGGTGGCACCATGGCTTGGAGATTTTCCCACCAAGCTGCCGCAGCTCCCTGTAGCTGGTAGGAGGCATAGAGTACTTTCTCTTGGTCGTTACATTGTGCTATGGCCAACTTACTTTCGACTGAACGAAGCCAGTCATCAGCTTCCAATGGATCAGTTGTGGAGGAAAAGACGGGTGGTCGAGTTTTAAGAAACTCATTTAATTTGGAGCAATGGGGAGAGTTCCCATTGTTGCCTCTTGCAATGGCTGCGCCTATATTAGCAGTATTCTGAACCATTTACTGGAGAAGGATAGTCTGAGTTTGACGGTTTTGCTCAATCATGGCAAGAACTTGTGCCATGGTTGGGGGTTCAGGTAGTTGATTTTCTGGAATTGGATTTGGTTGATTTTGTGGCGGAGGAGGAGGATTGTCGCGACTCACGGGTTGGGATGATGAGGCTCTCATTGAGGGATGCATTGGATTTGGCTAAGCCAGTGTCGGGATTATGTTCCTTTGAGATTGGGTTTCGGGGGTAGCCTCACTTTCCAAAATATGGCTAAGCGAGCGCATTACTGGCATCCTGCAATATAATGAGAATTATTTTATTAGAACTGATGAATGTTAAATATATAGTAGTTGTTTGTAATAAGCAATAGTTTATATACTTATGCTACTACAAGGATTATCTCATAGAAAATTTTCACCTCGAACTTATATTACCGAGAGATATCCATAAGATAACACAAAGAGAAATTTCGAACAAAATGTCATACAATACCAAAAGATCACATAAGTTTTCATGCTTCTGCATAGGTATTACAAACTGACTAACTTTAACTAATGCTTTATTCCTATAACATAGGACTCTACCACTTCCTCAATTAGTGTCGCTAGATATGATCCCTTCACCTCGAACTACTGGATATGAAGGTGGTGAATTTCCATCACAGCTACTCTCTGAGCTGGAAGGTAAGGGTGGAGGATTCTGCACTCCAATTGGTTGAAATTGGCGCAAATATTCGCGTCAATTTCCAACACGTCACCTTAGTTCTCTTGCTGTATTTTGAGACTCCAAATGGGCCTCATATGAGCGGACATATGCCTTCATATTAATATGATGTACTTTGCATATTCGGTGTATAAGCTTGCGGCCTGA
Source organism: Otatea glauca (assembly GCA_036346275.1). NCBI lineage: Eukaryota > Viridiplantae > Streptophyta > Magnoliopsida > Poales > Poaceae > Otatea > Otatea glauca. The sequence goes on along the minus strand of CM070725.1, from coordinate 24,458,073 downwards.
CTCCTGAATTGCTTCATGCTTAGATTTATTATGGTGCTTCACATTATGATGCAATTTTTGGCCTTCAAGAATCGTAGAGGCATAGCTAGAAACTTTATATCCAAATGGTGTTTGCTTGATATCAAAAATAGGTGCATGCTTTTTATGACCCAAATTTTCAGCCAACTCTCTTGCAATATCAGACCAATTCATGTTTCTAGCCATCTGAAATTGTTATAAAAATAAATAGTTAGTAACAAAATATAATATTTCAAATGAGGAGAAAAGGATTACAATAGTTATTTTTCTCTCACCATGAATCTTTTGTTAGAGGATTTGTAATGTTGCAAAGACTTATCTTTTGTATTAAATATTTATGAATGCAATCCAAGGAAAACGAAAGTTTCTCGAAACCCAAAAGTTGTCATTCATACAGATAATATTTTACATCCCTAACAGTACAATACTAAGAACTTCCTTGCTGAATACATTACATAGTACAATACCAAAAGTCTGCCTTTCTAAGTATATTACATAGGGTCACTTCTTATTCCTATGGGGTCTAAGCTATTCTAATCACTGGTTTCAAGCCAACCAGCAAAACCCGTGTTGAGGTCATCTTCATTCAGTGCTGGAAACTTCTCTGAGGAGCTTCCTGCTGAAGCAGAGCTAGCAACTCGGGGTGTCTGAGAAGTCTTGGGCGACGGGAAGAAGAAGGTCCGAATTCTGTTGTGCGTTTAGCAAGGTGGGGTCGGCTACCTCCTACTGACATACGGGCGGTGCGACGAAGATTGGTGGGCGCAGCAGGGGCAGGTGATGCAGTAGGTGCGGCTGGAACTTGAGGTGCCTCCGTAGCTGCGTTTCCTAAGACCGAGCGAGAGATAAACCCCATATTTACAAATGGGGCGATCACTTCCTCTAGGTAGACCACACGACAGCGACAGACGACTGCCTCCTGGGCTATGCGGCGGTGATGCTCATCAGTACCATTACTAAACTCCACCAAGGTGTGAAGTCTATCCAGATGAATGCTTGCAGGATCAGGGTAAGTAGTATCTCCAAGCGGCGACCGGGAAGGATACAAGAGATAGGCAGAGTGCAGCTCAGGGAGAGCATGGTGCAGGCGGACAACGGCAGTTTAAGCAGCATCATTCATGGCTACATCCATAGTTGAGCCATAGCCCTCGAAATTGCGCTCCCCTTCATCATACGAAGGGCGAGCAGGAATATGCAGTCGGGCTGCATACTCAACTATAGAGGAACTGAGAGCCACATAGTACACCATATAGCGAGGATTCTCGGCATACTGAGCCACGTCCAACATCTTAGCTAGCACTCCCTTAATTCCTGCTTCCTCACGAGCATTCGACTCATACCATAGGATAATATTCATCTGATTTAAACAAGGAGAAGATTAGAATTTTTCAATTAAGAACAGATAAGGAAGTTAGCAGGTATATAGAATAAAGAGAGGTATTAATAAAGATATATTTATGAATTAAGCACTAGTTTTTAAGGTTATTAAATTTTTCCTTGACTAACGATCATGCTAACTAAGGTTTTACTATAGTCTGCATGCCTCTGATACCAACTTGTAAGACCCCCCCCCATTTTAAATAATAAATATCAACAATGGGTTCCCTATGCATGCAGTACTAGTCCCATGATCAGTGGCTAGCACGCACAGATTACAAATTGAAATCACATCCATACATAATAATATTACATATGCTAAGCGTCTTGAAATTACATATTATTATTACAAGCCAAAAGCTCGAAAAGTAGCAGCGGAAACTTTATTTCTCTTGTAGTATGCCCATTCACCCTCAGGCAACAGACAAGGTAAAGCCCTAGAAAACATCGTCATCATAACCCCCGAGTCCTGAATCATCGTAAAGATCATTGGGGTATTCATTATCTTCACCTAAAACAACATTGGTGCCAAGATTGAGTACATTGTGTACTCAGCAAGCCTCATAGTGTATCACAGATGCAATTATAAGTAAATGCAGGATATAACAATGGTATGGTTCCTACAGTTACTTTTGCATTGGCAAAAATAAAGCATAAGCATATACTAGATTGCAACTGAAATTTGTAAAAGAGCATTTGTTGTAATAGCAAGTATTGTCTACACAAATCATCTCAACATAGTCTACCAGACTGGTTCAATCCATTCCCATATCATCCCCTGGCATGAAATACACATGTTTCAAAACATCATTTTCCCATCAAATCTTTGTGGAAATATTAAAAACTCTAACCATATGATGACTTTACCAAGTGCCTTTAATCGTAGATGAGGCTAATTAATTAGATTTTACACTCTGCAGAGGTGTACAGCTTTACCCACAAGAAATGATCTGCCACTTTTGCCAGGCCAGTTGACACTCTTCCTTTGGAATGTCGGCATGGTGATCGTGACATAACCGTTTCAATTGTTTAAGCCTAACTTTGCACCAGCCCGATGACGCTAGATCCTTATTATGGAGAAGGAACATGACAATGAATCCCTGTCATTCAAAGTGGTAACACAAGCAGAAATTCCGTGCATTAAAGGCAGTAAATCCCTGCGATAAGGGTTCCTTCCCATATCAACGTGTACATCGTTATACCGATATGCATTTACCCACAACGAAGTGTGGAAGCCCCTCATAAGCAAACCTAGAAAGGATTGCTCATACTATCTCCCGCCTACCAATGTGCAAAGCCAGACCTAAGCAACGTAATAGGTTAAGGCTGCCCCATATCAGCACTCGTGGTTGTACGGTTTTCTTGGCTTGAAAACAACCCATAGCTCGGTCCTTAATCTGACACGGGCAATGCTCCACCCTACACTACGTACAAGTCTAACCCTTGCATAACTGGCTATTGCCAATAATTGCCCGCATCTAAACCATAGTTTTATTTTGGGGGTTTTTAGTCAAAATACCAACAATTGACATCATGTCATAGCCAACCATTTTCAATTCTCAAGAATCAATTTTGATCTGATTATATTCAACGTTGGTTTTAAAGCATGGCTAAGCATGGTTAACATTCGCATATACCCAAGTTGACATTATGTAATGTCTACCCCTTTATCTATGGTTAACAAGGTTCACATATTCATACTTATCAAGGAAGTTCCATGAAACATCAGGTATGTCTACCAATATTCCAACATAGCATTTTTACGACAAGTACGCGCATGCATAATAGTTTTGCAATCATTGAAAGTAAATATTTAAAGTACTAGGACCAACATGATCAAGGGGGTGCTTGCCTTGCTGATCGCAGTCGGGTATAAAGTCCGGATCGTCGGCGAGGTCGTCGTCTGCTAATTCAGGTTCGTCGGAATCTACTCGTCGATCATCAAGAATACACATACAATAAATAGCAAACCAGTATAAGGGAAAAAAGAAGTCAGATAGAAAATCCAACTAAAAACTTACTTATAAAAACAGGATTGTTCGTTAGTAAGATTATAATCCAAGTTAATCTGGTTCTACTGTTTCTTTTTGCTCGTGCTCACCCTTTGTTATTTTGGACTAAATGGTATCAAGTATTTCTTGCTTCATATGAATTATTCATTTTTTTAAGCAATTCTAGATGCTAAAATTATTTGAAGTAGAAATATTTGGCTTATGGTGATATCATGGAATAGAATGTTGTTAATAGGATTCAGATGCAAAGCAATGTATTTAAAGACTTTCTAAATTGAACATTTATCACCAAATTTTTGGTTGCCACTTTATCAGGCATAACACATTAAGCTACCTACCCTATCTTCATAAACTAATTACTAGATGCAAGCATGGTCTCATATGAACATATACTTATATATACATATATATATATACATATATACATATATACTTATTGTGCTCTTCATAAGAAATCACATCCTATTTGCATGAATCATTATTTGTTCAATATTTTTACCCAACCTAACATTATTCTGCCATTATGTTGAAAAGAAATATGTTTAACAAACTACCAAAAATTCTTTTCTTATCCTTTTAGTTATTATAGCATAGTTACTAATAATATTAAACTTTAATAGAGAAGACATAAAACAACTAGTTACCCAAATATTTTTATAGAATTGGGTCCATTGCAAAATTAGGATCTTCATAAAATTGGTTCCAAATAATATTAACCTTGTTTGCAAAATTTCCAGGCGCTCGGGTTTTGGCTCGCCGCCGGCGAACTAACTCCTGCCAGGAGGAATGGGTAGCACCTATGGCTTCAGCATGCTAACGCGCATCTAGGGGACAGCCTAATGACTTCCGACGATGACCGGAGATAGATCGCCATCGTGGCCGAGCGGCGGAGGTCATGGTGACTAGCCGCGCCGGCGACAGAAGGCTTCTCTAGTGGAATGGGTTCTGGTTCTAGCATCTATGGGTTTCGGGGGTTTCATTTTTACCAAAAGGAAGGTCAGGGGAGAGTCGAATGAGCTCACCACCGATCGCCGGTTTCGGAGAAGAAGGGGGCGTAGTGGCGGCGGAGCTCCTGTCGGAATTTCCTAGAAATAATAGAGGGGTTTTGATTCATGTGAGCTGGTGATGCTATAACAGAAAGCAATTGAGGAATGGTTGCTTGTACCACCTTCAATCGATCACGATCCGAAAGCTAGGGTTCTTCGGCCGATTCAAAGAAACACGAAATTGGCAGTGATCGGTGGAGTATACTGGATGAAACAAGAGGGGTTTTGATGAGCACTCTCTGGCGATCAAGCTGCGGCATTTATAGGCTGAGGGGGACATTGTTGACGAGCCAACACATGGTGTGAACTCGACGGGATTTTGCGGCACTAGAACAGGAGAAGAGATGAGCGGTTTGCGGAAAATCTGGGCGAGGACGATGCGTGGCAGGGTTAGGCAGAGGCGGTTACCTCGAGCGAAGCGCAGGCGCTGCGGTGGCGCGAGCTATAGCCGGCGAAATCAGCTTCGGTCACGTGCGAGCATGGCTGCGAGGGAGGAAGAAGAAGGCGGTGGCTGTGGCTGACAGGTGGGACCATACAACGATTCGAGCCCGTATGGCAGAGAGAGCAAAAGAGAAGTTCGGCTTGAATTGCAAGAGGCTTGATTTGATTCACTGAATCCGTTACCTATCCAATCGGTAAATTACTAAGGAATTTACTGAGTATACCTGTGCTAGTGTAAGATCTACCATAAAAATTTCAGACCTATTTGACGCCTGAGAAATTTACAATAATTCTGACAGTGCACTGTGCACATATTCGTGCATTCTGTTTTATATTTATTAAAGTACTCATATCTTACTCAAAAATTTAGAAACGTTTTGACCAGGTTCCTTATATGCACATTATCTTCCTGTAAAATTTTCAGCTTCATATCCTTGACAGTTTATTTAATAAAATTCTAACATTGAAGTTTCCAGATTTTTAACTATTCAGTTTTTGAATTTTTATAAATATCAAACCTAAAGATCATCTCCTCATATTTTTACTGCAGATGACTCTATCCAGGGAGAAGATAATATAAATATTTTCCCATCGAAATTATGATCATTTAATGTAATATCCCCAAAAATAAAATAATATGAAAATGAATATTTTAAATTTTAAAATATTTATTTTTGAGTTCTCTTGGCCCTATTGGATTTTATTTGAATTTCCTTGGATTTATGCTTTGTATGAAAAATCCGACCAATAGAATTAAAGAATGGATAATGGTAAAAAGGTAAAAAGGTAAAAGTAAAAAGTTAGAAAAACTACCATGGAGCCCTAGCCATTCTGGTAAATCAGTAAAGTCAGCAAATAATATTTTTATGCATAGGAATATGAATAAATGAGTTAAATGACCACACTTTTGACTAGAAACAGTGCAAGTCAGAATTAATGTAAAATATTCGAACCTTATCTGGAGCCATAAAAATTATCACAATGCCCTCAGTTCATGATCTCCTACTAGTAAAATTATTATAAAATAATAATGTAATTTAAGTCCTTTTTAAAATTCAAAACCAGAGGCATTGAAAATCTGTAAATCAGCATGTCAGAATTTATATAAAATAAATATACAATATTTTAACTTGAAATTTTTATGGGAGAATTAATATTCTAAATATAACTCTTTTAAAAAGTTTTAAAAATAATTAATACAATTTACACCTTTAAATAAATAAAAATATGAAATGAAAATTCTGGCTGTGCACAGTTTCAGAATTTTAATTAATTCATTATAGGATATCTTGGTCCGAAAAGTTTACTGAAGGATGAAAACTTCCAGTAGACATCAGTAAAAAAGTTTAAAGAAATTTGATGGTGATTTGTTGGCCGAATTAATATGAAGACCATGCTACCCAGAAGAGTCCTTCGTCCTCACCTCTCCCCTTCCCAATGACAGGTGGGCCCAATTATCTATTCTGACCCCATTCACCAGATGAACCAAGCCAGTCTCTTCTTTATCTCTCTGCCAGTGGCCCTGGACCCATGCGCCAGTCACCCATTTCCTCCTCTCTTCTTCCTCCGATCATTCCCTCTCTGTGCCAAAGCACTGCCGTGGCAAGCCAACTCGATGCCCAGCTCACTGATGCCAGTAATGGTGATGAGACAAGCGTCATTCGCTGCTTCCTTATCTTTGCCCAAGCTACGCCCTGCTCTCTTATCCTGGCCTAAGCTTCGTGCGCGTGAGCTTATCAGGCCGCAAGCTCTCCTCCCGTTCAAACCCTACTCATCTTCGTCTAGTCATCTATTTAAGCCACCAGAGCGCTCGGCCTTTGATTTTCGGGCGCCAATCATAGTGATGTGATTGCAGACAAACCCTGTAGTTCCATGGCTTTTGACCGCAAGAGAACTCGCGCCATTCCTGTCTTCATTCTAGCTGCAAGAATGGCGCCAGGTTCAAACCCTGTAGTCAAGACTCCTCCTGTCTATATAAGCCGGCCAAGGTTCCCTCTAAAGCTCACAGCACCTCCATTTCACTCCCCATCCCAAACCAAACTATGAGCTTCTAGCTTTAGCTTCGGTTATCGCAAACACAAACACCCAGGACGAAACCCATTCGACTAAAATAGCTAGCCATCTTTTAATTCAATTGGCATGAAGCATCACTAGGACTATTAGATCATCTTCCCTAGTTCAATTCTAGCTCCCATTAGCCATAGCAAGCTCGCGCCACTGTTCATCTTCCCCACCTTAGGTCTCTCGATGGCAGGCCATTCCGGCCCTCCTCCGACCAAGGTAACCAATAAAATGGGTATATCTTCACTCCCTGTTGCTCACACGCTCGATTTTCTCCAGGATTGGTCCCGTCTTCAATTGCTCCGGCTATCTACCACCGCCTGCGCCACACATCGCCGGTGGCAGCCAAAGGGGACCCATCATCTTCACAGCCGAGAACTCCTTTTGATACCCCTCAACCTCCACTTGCTCTCCCCACCGTCGTCCGGCCAGCCACGCCGCTCCTCCGTCGCCGGCGGACTCACGTCCACCCTGCTCTGTTATCTTTCACTGAAGAGTGGGACCGAGCTGTCTGTGAGTCCTGGAAAGCCAGTTCAAAGCCGAAATACGCTTCCTCCATTCAAGAGACGTATTCCTTTTTCTTATTTGATTTTCCTAACCGGCCCATGTTCAATTATTTATATATTTTGCGTTATAACTCCAAAATTAGTGAAATGAATTTCTATATTCTTGTAAAATCAGATACTTTCGGAATATGCAAAAACATTTCGAAAATGATCTCTGGGAAAATTTGAAATTCAAATTCAAACAAAAGGGCTCAATATATGCTACATATTAAAATGTTGTAGACAAACTAAGAATTTAATGAAAACAATTTTAATAGAATCTTTATACATCAAGGAACTCAAATATATAAAAATATTTATATTTTACCTTTGTTTAAATCATTTCCCATTAAAGGTTATTCTCAATAGAATAAATAATCAAAAATGAATAATTGTATAAAGGAAATTCTAAAAAAAATTGATTTATAAATACTTAGATGTCAGTAGGATACTTTAAAAATACTAAAATAATTAAAGGTATGAACTTGATTTAGACTTGTTTTATGAATGATAAATGATTTAATGGAAAAGGTGAATATATGTATAAGTGCATATAATAATCCGTAGCAATAAATATATGCATATGAAAAGTATCTGATAGCTATACAAAGATATGAATAGGTATCAGAATTAGTGAATTGTCACTATAGAAATGTTTTTAATGAAATGTCTCATATGCACAAGTTTATATTGCATCAAGAGCGTAAGCATTTCATATGTAGAAAAATGTATTACATGAATAGTTAACATAGAGCAAAGTCAAGAAAAGAAACTAGATTCTGAATTCCTAATGTAATCGAACTTGTTGCACCAGCATAGGTCATAACAGTAAGGTCATAGTTAAAACATAACCTAATAATCGAAATTACAATACCTGTATAATCGAAGCCGTTATATCTTGTGCAAACTAAGTTCAAATTTGACAAAATTAAATCCTAGGATCTTGAGAAGTAATATACTTACTAGTTATGCTGATGTACTTCATGTATATACAAGTTTGAACTAAGTCCATATTAGGCCCTAGTGATCGTTTATATGGAAAACATCTTGGATAAAAGCCAAATATCGCGGAACTAGCTTTAAAACACTCTTAGTGTCATCCCCTGCTAATGTCTGAAAAATGGATCAATAATCTTATAAGGTGTAGCCGCAAACTGTAAACGAAATCCGACTCGCTATAACGTTAACTTTGTGGTCGTTTATGCTATTTCAACAGTGAATAAAATAACTCGTCTTTATAGTAAAATTTATAATATCAGTTTAGAAATACTGTACAAAGTTAATACTATCATATTCTGAAGAAAGAATCTTATTTTGCCATATTTAACATATAAAACTTGATAGCGAAATAACCTTAAGTATTATAATTTCTGGATTTTAGAAACACTTAAGCTTTTTCATCAATCTATAGAATACCTCGTCCTAATACGAATCCCATGTAGAATAAATCAAAAACAATGTTTAGGATATGTACTACTATGTTCTGAGAAAATGTTTTATTTATAACTTATGGTTCATATAGTTTTTGCTTATGCAAAACCCTAATATGATAAGGATAGTTGTAGCCCTTTTGGCCGATTTCGTTCAACGTAAACTTTAGTGTCATGATAGCTTTTCAGCAATGCATTTAGCTTTGTAGCTAAACATTATAATTCATAAATTTTGTTTAGAATCGTTATCCAAAGTATATACTATATCATGCTTTCCATATAAATCATGTTAGTTAAATAACCCTAAGTATTATGTTTTCTAAGCTTTATAAAATGAATCGGTAGTAATGAAGAAGTCTATAATAAAATATTTGTATCTCTAGAACCTTCTTGAAAACCATAAATAAATCCAGTAACCTAGCTTAACAGATCAAACATATTCAAGACTTCTTCTTATGCAAAGTCAATTAGGAATTTAAATGCTATTTGCATAATTGCGCTCAAGCCCATTTCACAGTTTTGCAACACATGGCGGTTGTGGCCTCGTATATCGATGAGCACAAGAACTGGCTACGGCAAAAGAATCTGACGTGGCTAGAGTACTGGATCATCAGATAGCATAACCTTTAGTTCAACAGATAGTTCAAGGAGCAACAACCCATCACTGGAAGCTCATTAGATGATACGCTGACATGGTTGGCAAAAGGGCTAGCATTTACGGTCGTAACAGAGAAAGGATACGACTTAAATGGGTACATATTTTACATAAGAGATCAGGACATGAAGAGCACAAACCAGAACAGCAGTGTTCGCATTGATACGCTGAATACCGTTGGATCAATGAGGAGCTCGTACTATGGGTTCATTGAAGAAATTTGGGAGCTCGACTACGTACTTTTCAAGATCCCCTTATTTTGGTGCCGTTGGGTTAACCTGTAGCACGTGAAGGTTGACAAGTACGGAGTAACAACAGTGGAGCTCGAACGTGTCGGATACCAAGACGAACCATTTATTTTCGTTAACCAAGTTGTTCAAGTCTTCTACTTAATCGACCCGTCCAATAAGCAGCGCCACGTTGTACTTCAGGGAAAATAGACGATTGTCGGAGTCGACAATGTGGTAGATGAAAAAGAATACAATCATTTTGACGAGTTGCCTCCTATTGTTACCGGCGTCACAACCCAGGAAGACCAACCTGAGCAAGCCAGCTACAGACGTGTTGATCATCGCGAAGGGCTAATTTTTGCATAAAACAATAAACAAGTGGAGTTGTCATGAGATGTATTGCTTAAAATTAAACAGCTATATGTATTATATTAAATGAGATGTATGTATTATAATTAAATTAAGGAAAAAATGGCTCATCCCAAATGGTTGTGGGATTGAACCGTTTGGGATAAATTCATCCCAGCCAGTTCAATGTCGAACTGTGCTCGATGACCATTTTTCCGAACAGTTCAAACCAGAACTATGCAGGATGGCCTGCCGCACCACTCGCTTCTCGCCACGCGCACGGCGCTATGCCCCTTGCTGCGCTAAGTCCCAAATTACCTTAGTTTTTAAGTTGAAAACCAAGCTAGCCTCTACTCACTCGCCGGCGCCCTCCTCCCTCCCCCGTGTCCTCACCCTCGGCGGCGCCCTCCTCCCTCCTCCATGCTCTCCCCCTCGGACGCGCCTCCCCCTCGGTCGGTCTCCTCCCTCCCCCGTGCCCTCCCTCTCGGCGGCCTCCTCCCTCCCCCGTGCCCTCCCTCTCGGCGGCCTCCTCCCTCCCCCATGCCCTCCCCCTCGGCGGCGCTGGTTGAGGCTCACCTCTACACTACCCCATGACCTCCTCCCTCCCCCGTGCTGTTCCGATTGTGAATATATATACTTCACTTTGTTGGCTGTGGGTTTGAGATTGCTCTGTGATGATACTAGGGTATATAATGATATTGACAATTTATTCGGTGAATAAGGCCTTGAACTGATAGACTTACATACTTTACAAGTCTTGATTCATGCACTGTCTGAAAGTCTGATTATGTTATGCTTATTTGTGATTATTGTCTGTAATATACTAGTCATTTGCTTGTTCGGTTATCTTGCTGATTGGTTCACTGATTCGGTTGGTATGTCATTCGTTGTTTACTAATCTGGATATATGCTGTTCTGAATTTAATTTGTCATTTTGGACTTTAATAAGACTGAATCTTGCTGTCAATTCTTATTGTGCATGTTAAGGTGGTAAGGGTTTAAGGCCTTATTGACTCAATGAAATGTTTAGCTTCTCTTATAATATTCATTTAAACTTACATACTCTTAATTGATAGTTTAGCTTCTCTTAACTTACCTACTCTTAATTGAAATTTGCTTCTCTTAACTTACCTACTCTTAAAGTTGCATCGTACAAGATGGCATTCCCTTAGTCCTCGCCGCCAAATGGATCGGATGACGCGCCCAACGTGCAAGGAAAGAGGCGCGCTCCAAGAGGGTTTAGTAAAAGGTCACAGAGCCGATACACGATCATGGCGGTTGATCCGCACGATGGGGCCCCTACTGCGCCTCCAAAGGCTACAACAGCTTTCTAGACCATGTGCGGGATCGTTGGGCGTGAAAGGATCCCCATCACCTACCCAACATGGAAGACGCTGACAGAGGAGGAGCATGATAACCTGGTGACTGAAATATTCGCGTCATTCGAGCTTCCACAAGATGCCATGGCTGCACTGCGATGATACGCATTGCTAGTGGTGGGAAAAGCGTGGAAGAACTTCAAGAGCGTCCTCTTCAGTAATTACATGATTAAAGAAATCACTCCGTTCTAAAAGTACGGGTTCATCTCTGAAGACGTTTGGGGACAATTTGTTGAGTTGAAGACAACTGAAGAATTCGCGCGTGCAAGTGCGGTGCACAAGACCATCCAGTCAAAAAACACCCACCTACACAGACTCGGCACAACAGGGTACGCGGGCAAGATAGGGCAATGGACGAGGGAGGATGACAAGGCAGTCCATAAGGAGGTCGCGCCGCCGTTTGTCTCGATCGTGGACCCGCATGCCCGAAACTGGGTAAGAGCAAGGTCACGTCCCACGTCTTCGGTGGTGTGTCCTGTGCAAACCCCGCTGATGAGGAAGTGTCCCAACGCCTAATATCATTGAGCACAGAATCTTCCCAGGGCTCTTTCACTTCAAATAGAGAGAAAGACATACTCTCCACGGCCTTGGGAAACAAGGAGCACCCGGGTCGCACCCGAGGCCTAGGTGTTTTCGTTCCCTGGAAAATGGGATTTCCATATGTCTCCGACACGTACCAGAGTAGGAAGAGAAGCAAAGCCGAGCACGAGGAATGGCTAGTAGCCTTGATTGAGGAAAGGGTTGAGGGAAGGCTCAGAGTGCAGTTCAATAGTCAGCTACAAAGCCTTAAGGAATGGATGGAGCAAAGGGTGGCTGAGGAGAGGCAGGCACAAAACGTGCAAGCCCAAGAATCACCGGTGCAGTTCAGCCCAACCAACCGTCTGAGCAACTGCACGTCTGCCCCTGAGACAGACGTCAATGAAGCCAGATTTCCTCCTAATGACACCCGGGTAAGATGCCTGCAATACTCCTTAGATAGACCTATTGGACGTGTTAGCTAATTACTTGTGTACCCTTATGTAGGTGCCCACACCGTGCACTCTACAAGTGAGGCTTGCCAACGGCTCTGTTCCCATACAGGTTGCTTGGGAACAACCGTATTCATCCAGCGTAGGGGCGTTTATTCACAGTCGTTCTTTAGAGTCGGGCTACGCGAAAGTCCAAGTCAACGGTGTACATGAAATTTTCAAGACCGTCACGCTGCAGATGCCCCGAAACGATGAGATCGTCACACTAGGGGATTCCATCGGCACATTCATCCTGTGGCCCAAGAAGGACATCTCCTTCGACGCCCACCTAGGAGTACCGATGCTACAAGCACTACCGGAGCCACATGATGCGCCAGAGCTACCAGTACTATCGGAGCCATGTGATCAACAGAAGGAGCCCGCCAAATTAGCTAACATGTCCCGTCAGGCGTAGACCGTTACTGTAGTTCAGGCCCAGTCGTCTTCTGTGAAGAATATATTTGGTAGAAGGGGAGGTGGAGACAAGGGAAATCGAAAGGTACCAGATCAGCCCGTGACTTTCCGTTTGCCCCGTTGGTGCGGCAAATTGAGCTGGGGTAGCCGTTCGTAACGGATGCCCGCACGAAGACGCTTACATTAGACTACAAACGATTGCAAGATTGGCGCATGCAACAAGCCAACAAGCCGGTGGCACAACGAACATCGAGTATCTCGGTAAGCTTCAAAGAGGAGAATTTGTTACACCGGTTTTTAGATGGCATCTTCGTGGTTGGCTTCTCCGACTTGTTTGATCTGTACAACCTCAAAGCGCTCGATGCCTCACTCATAAGATGCTAGACACTGTAAGTGTGTGCAATCACCGTCTACATTTCTACCTCAATGATAAATATCATATATATATGTAATCCTTGATTTTCTATATGTAGATATATGATCTTCCAAGCAAAAGCAAGGAAAGAACTGGTGGGTTTCGCCAACCCACACATGGCATCCAAGCAAACCATGGACGAAGATAAAAGAGTCGTCCACGAGTACGTGGAAAAACTAATGTTGGCTCATTCCGTCAAAAAATTCGTACTTTTACCCCACAACCCGGGGTAAGTGCTTCGTCTAGATGCTATACTTGTTTATTTGTCTAATATCGCATCTTGAAGTTAGCTTCAGTGACCATGACGACATAACTGTGTAGGTATCACTGGGTTCTACTCGTAATTATACCAAGACAGAACCGGGTAATTTACCTTGATTCCAAAAAGGCCGGCACCCACAACTTGAAGCCTATCATAGAATTACTCGACACATCGTTCGATGTCTACAAGTATCGCGGTGGGCCACACAAGAAGAATCCAGCCACTCTAAAGCATACTTTTGACTTTTCGATATCTGGTAGTACGTATTAATCCTTCACACTACATAATAATAACTTCGGAACTAATTAACCTATTATGTTTTGACAGTGCAACCAGTAGCCAAAGGCCACTGACCAATGTGGATTCTACGTTTGCCACAACATGGCACTCCTCGTTGGTTCACAGAAGACCAATGACATACAGGTCTGTCGATCTTGCAACAATTGTGTAACATCCCAAAATTTGGCCTATAATTTCACTTATGTGCATTTTGGTGATTTTCTGAATTTATTGGATTTTTCCAGAAATTACTTGAATTTATTTTAATTAAGTATATTGAACCTTTGGTGAAAACTAAATATATATAGATAAAATTAATATAATGTTTTACCCAAAAATATTTTATTTGAGCTCAGTATGTCTCAAAGTATTTATGAGAATTTTTTGGGATTTTTCCTGATATTTTAATTGCCTTAAATGAATTAATCCAATTTCGGGAATTATTTTAAATCGAAAAGCGTTGGAAAATCGAGTGAATAAGATCGGGCCAAGCCCGAAGATCGTGCATGCGCTGCCCATCGCGGTGCGGCCGTCACCGTTCCCACCACCCTCGCGACGGACCATTGGATCCGGATCGACGGTACCGTCTCTTTCGCGAAACCCTAGCGACTTCGGCCGTTGGATCAAGATCGCGCGGTGAGGATTCCTTGCGTCGTTTTGGAAATATCTGATCGCATTCGTTGATTTTGGAAAGAGCGGATCGGATCGTATCGCGTTCGGGGGAATCATAGCCGTTCATCGTAGATCGGACGGACCGCAGTCATCGTCTCCGATTCGGTTTTCGAATCCGCCGCCGCTTGCCGTCGTCGCCGCGTGATTTTAGGGTTGCCTTTTCTGGGTGTTCGCCGAGGCTATTTAAAGCGCAGACCGCACCCCGAGGATCGCCATCCCAGAGCGCATCCGCCAGTGCTAGCCTTCGCCGTTGAGTCGCCGCTGTAGCCTCGCAGGAGCTCGCCGGAGCTTGCCCTTCGCCGCTGCGGTTTTCTTCGAGTCCCGCCGTCGTCAAGCCGCCGTCCGTCGCAAGGGTTCCAGATCTGAGTTCCTCGCGTCGTGCCACGTCGAGTCTGCCGCTTCTTCTCGCCGGAGTCGCGCCGAAAAGCCGTTCAGGTGGTCGTCTTCCTCCGCTCCGGAGCAAGCCCGCCGCCGTGTCTCGAAGCCAGCGCAGCCGTTGGATCTTCGCCAACCGTCCAGATCGCGCCGCGTCATCCTCATCAGCAGTGAACCTCTCCGGTAAGATGGACCGTTAGATCTAAGATAAGCGGTCAGGATAGTGACGCGTAGGGGTAGATCGCTGGTCGCCGATCGTCGCGTGGATGCACGCCGCGTGTCGAGCATCGGCCCGGCGTCGCGACCGATCGATGCGCCGCGTGTCGGCACGTGATTCGAGGCGCCGTGAGCCGCGTCCACGGTGGACCAGAGGCGGTTCCGTGGAGCGGGTCTGTGCGCCAAGGTGACGTGTCAGCGCCTGATTGGCTCGGGCTAGGGCTGACGTCAGCATTGCGCAATAAAGATCTTTTCCAATAGAAAAATAATTCAGAAAAATCGGTTATTCTATTTTCTGTATTTTTAGTATTTATTCAAACTTCAAAAGGCTATATCTTTTGCATTTTAACTCGGATTTGAGTGATTCAAATTTCTAAAAATTTTGTAAAATCAAGATCTATTTATTGGTGAATTTTATTTTATTTTTGGAGTTTGGTTGCTCTCTGTTTTGGTGTTTATTTGCTATTTTGGCATCGTTTCGCGTAGACGTTGAACTGCTCGGTGATCCGGAGGAAGATTCATCGCTTCAAGACCCAAGCTCAGAGCAAGACCAGCATCTACTCCAAGGCAAGTTGTGCTTTGATCATGTTGCACCTAATTTTCACCAAATTGCTATTTTGTCTCTTAAACTTTATGCATGATATTTTATGTGTATAAATGATTTCAATTAATCTGGGAATTAGATAATATGCCTATTTGAATTAAATCATACCATATTAATTTTATGCCATGATCTATTTGTCACCCTATGATGTGGAATTATAGCTGGTTAAAATTGATAATCAACCTGGGCTAGTTAGACCGTCATAGATTGCTTAGCCATGCCACGTCATCACATGTGTCCGAATGTTGATACTTAATCTTGACTAATGGAATATGGAACAATGTTTATGAATTGGTGTGTCATGTGTCATCACACAGTGATATCAAGTTGTCGTGGCAAGGAGGTCACACATCTAGATTGAAAGGTTGATGGCATGTGGTGCTTGGTAATCAACTGGGGTGGTAATGATTTTAGATTGGGGCAAGTGGCAAGGGCAATGTGCCAAGGTGGGCGAGGTTGGCGGGGTATGTGGAAGTCTTGCCTTAATCACCTTAAGGACTTAACCTTGCAAGCCTTTGACCGAGTCCTTCTTGCAACCACATGTCCGGAATGGGACAGCCTAGTGAATAATTTGTGAAACCTAGATTTGATCATCGTCGTGGTGAATAGTGAGTCCCGGGTTACGGTTTAACTCACATGGCGCAAGAGGGGGCTGTTGTGGTGGTTTAACCCTTCTGTTGAAACCTTAGCGAGCGATCGGGTCTAGGTGTAGCATTGTAAAGGCTTTGTTACGATCACTCGCCTTGGTGGTGTTTGGTTGTATCATGTGGGTAAAATGCATAACCTCTGCAGAGTGTACAATCTATTCGAATAGCCGTGCTCACGGTATTGGGCAATGCTCGGGAATTACAGTTAAGGGTTAGACTTTTGTTAAACGAAAACCTATTGGGATGGCAAAGTGCCATGGATGGTGGAAATTGATTTAGGATTAGGAACTTGGTGTATTTCAGAAATACCGAATTTATTAATTATTGTATTTGTTTTACTACTTTCCAATCTTTTTATTGTATTCTTGTTAAATGCTGCTTTATTGCAAAATACCCTTATTAGCCATTCCTTTGGATTAAGCCAAGCATATAGAATATTAGATTTGCATTATTGTGCACAACTTGTTGAGTGCTTTATGTACTCACCCCAACAACAACAACTTCAGAAGAAGAGGAATCTACGCCATTCATGGAGGAGGATTATTTGGATGCTAATGCTTAGGGTCCGAGCCTCGTCAGTTGCCGTGGCAAACTGGAACGCCACTGCGTTTATTCTATTTCCGCTGCTTTTCATTGATACTTTTTTATTTAAGCCCTGTGAGGCATTATTCATGTAAGACAACAGTTATTATTAATCATTGAAGTTTATGCTATATTTCGCTGTGTATGACTATGATAGCATCTATGTTGAGCCTGTGTGCACTAGCGTGATCCTGGACTAGTGCGGTACACACAGAGGGTCCGGGTTTGCAAATTCGGGTCCCGACAAATTGCCTCCACTTATGAATTTAAATTTATATACTCGCAAAACTTTAGTCATCTCATCGACAGGCTTGGCAATGCGCTGAATTTGCGTTGGAACAGGCTGACCTCCTGAGTATTCGAGGAAACCTCTGTACCTTCTTCATGCGTGAGGTGTTAGATCCAAAGGGCAGATGCCACTCTGGGCTGAACCAATGAGTTGTGAATTTGTTACTTACCATGCATTCATAATTAATTAATTTGTGAACCTTATGCTGTGAATTTGTCATTTGTAGTTCTGAATCCAAATAGTTAGTATATATGTGAGTTGATTTCTGAAATGGATGCACTGTACATATGTTATAACGTGCGATCTAAGTTGATTTATGAAATGTTGTATGTGATGTAACATGTGGTTGGAGTTCATTTTTTAAATGTATGTCGTAATAATATGCTGCGGATGCTGTGTACTGCCTTTTGTTTCAGAGGGCATGGCTAGCATTTTCTAAGGTTAGCCAATAAATTAAAATTTAGTAAAAAATACAAAATTAACATCACAGACGGTTTGAATGAAGAACCATCTGTGAAGCTCAACACAGACGGTTCCAAATTTGGAACCGTCTGTCATGTAGTATCATCACAAACTGTTCCATTTTGGAACCATCAATGATGTTACTACATCACATACAGTTCCAATTTGGAACCGTCTGTGATGAGGTCACCATCTCAGACGGTTCCATGTTGGAACCGTTTGTGATGATGGGATCTTAATAGAAGGTTATTCCTTAGAACCGTCTGGGATAATAACCTCATCACAGACGGTTCCATATTCCAATTTGGAACCGTCTGTGATGAGGTCACCATCTCAGATGGTTCTAACATGGAACCGTCTGTGATGATGGGATCTTCACAGACGGTTATTCCTTAGAACGGTCTGTGATGATGGGATCTTCACAAACGGTTATTCCTTAGAACCGTCTGTGATAATACTACATCACAAACGGTTTCAATTTGGAACCGTCTGTGATTTGTTTTTTCACTAACGGTTGCAAAACTGTCTGTGATGACTCTTTGTCATCACTGACACTTCGGTACAGACGGCTCACAAAACCGTCTGTGATGTGGTTTGCGAACCGTCTGTGATGGCCTTTTCTGTAGTAGTGCACCAATCTAGACTTCTCTACATCAGAAAGAGCTCTAGACTCAGATATAATATACAAATCAACAAACTCCTCCAAAAGTAATTTTTTCTTTCTCTTAGTGTCAGCATCTATATTAAGCTCCAACCCTTAGTAACTTTTCTAATGTTCCTAACTTTAACCTGCCAAATGTTAATAGCTTTTCTACCTCTAACCAGAATCTTCCAAGCCTTATGAATAATATCACTAAAATCCTCATGAAGAAGCCACAATTTCTCAAATTTATAGCTAGTTCTGCCAAGCGGAGCACCATCCCTGGAATCCCACAGAATAGGAGTATGGTCACTACCAATCCTAGCAAGAGAAGAAGTGATCGCTAGAGGAAAGCATTCCTCAAAAGAAGTACTACATAATATCCTATCTATGACCGACAAAACAAAATTTTCTTGATTATTAGCCCCAGTAAAATGCCGGCCAGTTAACTTCATTTCCATAAGACCCCACATGTCTATCTACTCATTATACTTATTGCACCATCTGTTGTCAACTTTACCATTACTTTTATCGGCTTGAATTCTTACCCGATTAAAATCACCACCTAAAATAATAGGAGTATGATCATCCCAAACAAAAATTTCATGAAGCTCAGAAATAAAGGCTTGTTTTCCCTCCTCATAAGGAGACCCATACACAACTACAAGTCTCAACAAACTCCATCTGTTTGGACTTAACCAGGCATTGAACGGATAATTCTTTTATCTCCACATGCAAAATTTCCATTATATCAACATCTAAGCCAACCAGAATACCACTACAGTGGACCTGGCCGATATCTCTAAAAATTAAAAGAAGGCCATTTCTTCACAAGAGACCATGACCACGTATATAAACAATAGCTATTTGCAGCACGTATACGGTATACACCATCTCCAAATCAGCTTGTTGATTGGCAGCCCTAGTCTCGAGACGAGTAAAAAGGAGAAAGTAGCGTTGAAAGAAACGAAGAAAGGTGATGCCGCTCATCATCTAATATTCTCCGGAAACAAGTTCCTTTATTATAACATTCTTTCCTAGCGCTACGTCAAAACCTGCAATAGGTGACAGTCTATTTGTAGCGGGTTTTTTTCGAACTGCCACAAATATAATTATCAGTGGCGGTTCTATATTGAAAATAGTGGGAAAAATATCAGTGGCGGTTCTATCCTCGAACCGCCACTGATAATTCATTATCGCGGCGGTTCGAGGATAGAACCGCCATCGATAACAAATACATCATCAATGGCGGTTGGAGGATAGAACCGCCACTGATAACTAGGTTATTCGTGGCGGTTCTATCCTCCAACCGCCACTGATACAATTGTATTATCAGTGGCGGTTGGAGGATAGAACCGCCACGGATAATATTATCAGTGGCGGTTATAGTTAACAACCGCCATCGATAATATCGCTTATAAGTAGGTGGTCGATGCAAAGACCGGTCTTCTTCCTCCCGAGAGCAAACCAAAACTTCTAATTTTCAGATTTCGTTTTCTCCAATTCTTGTGTTGTACTTCCTCTAGTTTTTCCTTGGTGAGTTATTTTTTCTCCTCTCTTGATTTGTGTTAATCTTGTTGCAATTTAATTTTTAAACCTAGTTCAATTAAGGTTTATATGTAGATGTGATGAAAAGTTTAGATTTTGTTTATTTTTATTTACCTACCATTTTGTAGTTGATGAATTTATTTCCTACCTAGATTCATTAGATGATATTGTGTTCCTTTTATAGATGATGAATTATGATCAAGCATATATTTAATATAAATTGCATTTTAAGTTAATTTGGTAGATGATGAATTTATTATCTAGCTTCTTTAGATGATAAGTAATTAGATTAGTTTTTTAATTACTATTGATTTGGTTCCATTAGTGTGCACGTATAATATACATCTTGCATATATTAAATTTATTTATTTAAGATTAGTGGATATTAATATACATGAAATTTTAGTTAATTTGGTAGGTGGGTGCTCATCATTTTTAGATGATGAATTTATTATCTACCTTCTTTACAAGAAAAGTATTTAGATTAGTTTCTTAATCAAATTTTATATGTTAATTAATTTTAGATGGACCGGAGATGGATGTACAATGCGAACCGATACAGCCGAGATTACATCGACGGGGTATCTACTTTTCTAAGAGCCGCTGAGGAGAACAAGTTGCACAAGAAAACGGAGTACATACATTGTCCATGCATTGATTGCAAGAATGAGAAAATGTTTTTAGACAAAGAGCACATCCACTTACACTTAATTCGAAGAGGTTTTGTACTTGGCTATACACGTTGGACAAGTCACGGTGAAGAGGAAAACATACATGAAGGTGATAACGTATTGGATGATGGAGAAGGCATTATGGCAGCTGACATTAGTAATGGATCTGATGAGGATAGGTTGAACATTGATGACGATAATAATCTTACTCAGATGTTGCGCGATGCGTATGGAACTACACTAGTCGAGAGAGTTTAATCAATTCAAGGGTTTGTTGGACGACTCGGACACACCTTTGTTCCCGGTTGCAAGGAGGAATACACAAAGTTGCACACCATGCTTTCACTTCTAAAATTGAAGGCAAGCAATGGTTGGTCCGATAAGAGTTTCACGCGCTATTACATCTCTTAGCGGACATGCTTCCAGATGGAAATGTATTGCCGATAACCACTTATTTAGCTAAGAAGGTTGTATGTCCATTGGGATTGAAGTAGAAAGAGTACATGCATGTCCAAACGATTGTATACTCTATCGCAAAGAGTATACAGACATGCATGTATGCCCGTGTGCAAATCATCGCGATACAAGTGTAAAGGCCATGACAATGAGGGCACCGTGGTGAAGAAAGGAGCTCCGCTAAAGTGGTGTGGTATTTACCAAGAATTCCTCGGTTGAAGCGTTTATTTGGAAACAAAAAGCATGCCCAACTGATGCGATGGCACTCAGAAGAGCGTAAAAAGGATGGAAAGCTGAGACACCCTACTGATTCTGCTAAGTGGAGAACCATCGATAGGCTCTTTAGGAAGGACTTCGGAAATGAACCGAGGAATATAAGGTTTGGATTGAGTACGGATGGAATGAATCCTTTCGGTAACATGAGTAGTATTCATAGCACTTGGCCTGTGACTCTCTGTATCTACAACCTTCCTCCTTGGTTGTGTATGAAACGAAAGTACATTATGATGTCGCTTATCCAAGGGCCGAGACAACTGGCAATGATATTGATGTATACCTACAACCATTGGTGGAAGATCTTGTCATCTTGTGGAACGAAGGTGTGCAGGTATGGGATGAGTACAAGCGAGTACTTCATCCTACGGGCATTGTTGTTTTGCACCATCAATGATTTCCACGCCTTGGTAACCTACCCGGTCGTCTCGTAAAGGGGCCAAAGCATGCCCCAAAGGAATGGATGAAACCGCTAGTGTGTGGCTCAATAACTCGAGGAAAACCGTACATGCATCACCGTAGGTTCCTTCGCAGAATCACCCCTACCGCAATATGAAAAACAATTCAACGGACAAAAGAGGATGGTATAGCCCCAAGGCCTCGTCGTGGGAAGAGGTATATGATATGGTTAAGGATATTAATGTCGTACATGGAAAGGAGATAGTAATAATACATCGAGGTCTCGTCTCGAGAAGACTATATGGAAGAAGAGATCGATATTTTGGAACTTGCCCTATTGGAAGGACTTAGAAGTTCGACATCGCATAGACGTCATGCACGAGAGAAAATGTATGTGACAACTTGATTGGTCTTTTCTTGAACATTCCTAGCAAAACTAAGGACGATTCAAGGCACGAAGGGACCCGGAAGATATGAAAATCGAGCTGAGCTACATCCTCGGGACACCGAAAGGGCGACTTTACCTTCCCCACTTGCTACACTCTTTCAAGAAAGAGAGAATGCACCTTGCAAATGCTTGCATGGTGTGAAAGTTCCGTCCGGTTACTCATTCGCAAGCATCAAGAAACTGGTCTCGATGAAAGATTTGAAGTTAACCGCATGAAGTCTCATGATTGTCATGTGATGATGACACAAATGCTTCCTATTGCAATTAGAGGTATTTTGCACGAAAAGGTCCGAGAGGCAATCATGAGGTTGTGTTTCTTCTTCAACACGATTTCACGTAAGGTCATCGATCCCATCGGACTTTCGAATCGCAGAATGATGTGGTCAAGACACTATGCCGCTAGAGATGTATTTCCTCCATCATTTTTCGATATAATGGTTCATCTCATTGTTCACCTTGTGAACGAGATAAATGTATGTGGCTCCGTATTCCTGCATCAGATGTACCCGTTTGAAAGGTACATGGGTATCCTGAAGAAGTATGTACGCAATCGATCTCGGCGAGGGTTGCATTGTGGAAGGTTATGCAACTGAGGAGGTTATCGAGTTTTGCGTGGATTACATGGAGGGGTGGAACCGGTAGGAGTGCTCGATCTCGACATGAGGGTAGGCTAGCTGGGAAAGGGACGATTGGAAGGAAATCAACAAATTCTTACGATCATGGATTGTTCAAAAGCTCATTTCACGCCTTGCAACAATCGGTTGAGGTGTCCTCGATATGGACATGCACAAGGATAAGCTACGAGAGGAAAATCGTGGACGATCGAGGTTTGGGTAACGAAAGAGCATAACCATTTGTTCAATCATTGGTTCAAAGAGCATATGACTGGAAAGAAACGAGTGTCATGTTGAGGTGGTGGCAAAGGGCCATCGTACAATCTTGACATGGCAAGGATACGACATAAATGGATATACCTTTTACACGAGATCTCAAGATAGCAAAAGCACTAACCAAAATAGTGGTGTCGCATAGATGCCTATGACAACACAGCAATAAGAAGAGTAGCTTCTATGGGTTCATAGAAGAGATTTGGGAGCTCGACTCATCGTATTTTTAAGATCCCAATGTTTCGTGTCGTTGGGTACAACTCCCAAAGGGTGTCAAGGTGGACAAGTACAGCTTCACTACTTTGGACATCGAACATGTCGGATCTGAGATGAACCATTCGTACTTGCGAAGCAAGTAGCACAAGTCTTCTATGTAATCGACCCGGCAGATAAGAAGCGCCATGTAGTTCTTCAGGGGAAAAGAAGGATCGTCGGAGTTGAGAATGTCGTGGATGAGGAAGAGTACAACCAGTTTGATGAGTTGCCTCCTTTCGTAGATGGCAACATCAGGCTCGAGGAACAAACCACTCAGGAAGCTACCTATCATCGCGACGATCATGAAGAAGGTCAAATTGTGAAAGAAAATAATTAGCTATATACGAGTAATGGCAAAATATCAAAGGCGGAGCCAGCTCCTGGGCAAGGCGGGCGCCTTCCCGGGTTCGCCGGCGATGACCAGGCTGCACAAGTCTTCTATGTAATAAACCCTAATGATGACCACTGTTGAAGATAATCTTGTGCATGGTAGTTTAAAGTCTGTTTTTGGTTTTGTTTCGTAGCTATGTGCTAGTTTTTCTGGTCTGAGTCAGTTTCGGACTCTGCTAGTTTTGGTGATTGTTTCAGTGTCTGAAGAGTACTTGGTTGTTTTGCCGGATGACAAAATAGTGTTCTATCCGGTTGAATGTTTGGAGAGTTTGTTGAGTCCGTCAGGTGAAAGGAGTCCGGATTCTTTCCTGTAAACTGCTTATGTATTTGCTTTATAAGTAATAGACAAAATCAGAAAACGCTGCAATTGCGCAGCACCAAAAACCAGGTCTTCTGAACTCAGTCTTGCTATACGACAATACAGTGAAGCGTATGTTGATTTAGAAACAAATTTCAGGGTTAACGCACATCAGTGGCGGTTCGTCAAAAGAACCGCCACTGATAACAATCTCTCTGGCGGTTCATAAAAAGAACCGCCACAGATAATATATTTATCAGTGGCGGTTCTTAAAACGAACCGCCACTGAAACAGTTATCTGTGGCGGTTCGTATAAAGAACCGCCACAGATAATATATTTATCAGTGGCGGTTCTTAAAAAGAACCGCCACTGATACATTTATCTGTGGCGGTTCGTATAAAGAACCGCCACAGATAATATATTTATCAGTGGCGGTTCTTAAAAAGAACCGCCACTGATACTGTTATCTGTGGCGGTTCTTAAAGAACCGCCACAGATAATTGATCAGTGGCGGTTCTTTTTAAGAACCGCCACTGATAATATGCTCCATCTATAAATAAAATAGATACCGCCGCTTCTAACTCACCCTAAACCCTTAAACTCCCGCCCTTCTCCCACGCCCTAAACCCTTAAACTCCCGCGCTCGACGCCTCCCGTGCCCGACACCATCCCCGCCGATGCCTCGCCGCGCGCCACGCCCGACGCCGTCCCGACGACGCCGCCCTCCCGATGACGCCTCCCGACGCCGCCCTCGCGATGGCGCGTCGCCCGACGCCTCCACGATCGCCGCCTCCCACGCCCGCGCTCGACGCCGTTCGCGCCCACGCTCGACGCCGCCCGACGACGCCTCCCTCGACGATGCGATGCCGCCGCTCACACGCCGCCGCCCCACGCCTTGCCCGACGCCCTCAGCGCCCCTGACGCCGCCCCCGGCAAGGTCGAGCGTAGTTTTGTGGTTCAGATGCTATCTTTAATTTGTTTCCAGATTCTATTCATCATTACGTATGTTAGATTATGTTATCCGTGTTAGCATTCTTGTACATGCTAGTCATATATCTGTGTTCAAAATCGTATAATATCCAAACTTTCAACTATATAAAACATAATAAGCATATTTCTTGTACGGGGATAAGTATTCGCGAAAAAGTTAGATGACATTAACCATGGTCGAAGAGTATTATCCCAATCAGCCCACTCATAATCTCCTCCAGGCTTGCGAAAGCAGTGAATAAAATTACAACCAATTCCATGTGAACATGTCTCATAAAGCAGAGAGATGAAACAGAGCACATAGATGGTATTAGTCATCTTGATAACCCAGAGCATTCTCTTCTAGCAAATACCAATGCTGCAAATGTGCTTCATACATGTCAAATAAAACCAAGGGAACTTGAATAAAGGAGACATGGTTGTAAATTTTACGTACCTTGAATCTTGATCTCATGTATTCACCACATATGGAAGCCTTCCATCTTGTCAAAGCAACAAACTCACATGTTATCTAAACAACAGGAAAAATCCAAGTTTAGCTTATGAAAGAGTTGCATATCAGCATATGGAAGCATATTTATTAGTAAAACCTTGATTTCTAAGTAAAAGCTTTAATTGGCTACGTAAAAATTTGCATTCTTCCACTTGTTCTGATCTAATTAAGTCTCTTGCTCTTGCAAAATCATTTTCATCTTAGCACCACACAATATTACACACAGGATATTAGAATTGTCATGTTATGAAAATATTTAATACCTAATCACAAAAGAATGGAATAAATAATTAGTTTCAACTAATCTAGATTGTAATACAAAAATAATAATTGGCATGTCCTTGCCTTAATAAAGAACTTAGAACCCTGTGAAGAAGATAACATGTCAACAATGTTTGCTATATATTAGAGAGGAGAGGTAGATTTTAGATAAAAAAAACTCCAACAATTTGTTACTAAAGGTTGTTTTTAAAAGACTCAAAATGAATTAATTATTAAAGAGGACCCACATGCATGCTATCCTTTTTTCCCTCTCTCCAACTTCCTTACCTTCCCTTCCCTTTTCTTCGTCCAAGTACGCCACTTGTTACACATACAAATAAAAAGCTCCCCCCCTTCCACATGACAGTCGGATATGGCCCTTTTAGTGGGTATATATAATTCAGTGTTTAAATAGTTTCCATGTGTTTCCAACACTTGGGGAAATCCATTTCGTAGTAACGAAGTATTTAATCCTGTTATACTATGTAAGTTAGTCATGTTTACCATTGCCATTGGCAACCTTAGCTTCAAAGCTTGTTTACTCAATTAATTGTACTTGCAAAATAATTTTCATGAGATGATTCTGTACTTTGAAATTCCGTGAGATGATTCTGTAGTAATTGATGGAAATTATGTTTCTGGTCGAACTGTAGTTCTAATGGAGCCCGAAATCGATCCTATAGTGGAGGAGAGCCCAAGCAGGTACCTTACCCTCCACCCAACCACCGAAGGTGCCGAGGCCTCCACCGCTATTGCAGATGATGCTCCTGTTGCAAGACGCCGAGGACGAGGGAAAACTAAGAAGCCTGAAGACCGGTACACCATCTTAGAGGTCTTAGATACTGGGGCCCCTGTTGCACCGAGAAAATCAGCAGCCAAATACAGTCAACATGCGGGTGCATCGTAAGGGATAAAGTGCCAATCACCTATTCGGATTGGCATAAAGTGCCCCGAGCCACCAAAGAGGATCTGTGGACAGAGCTCAAAGAAACCTTCGAATTCCCCGAAGGAGCCGAAGATCTTGTGCGTCGCGACGCATTGATGACCATGGATGCGGCTTGGAGAAACTTCAAGGTGAGGCTGAACACAAATTATGTGAAGCAAAACCGGTCAGCCATCGGAGAGTACCCAAGATTAGAGCTATATTGGGATGAGTTTGTGGCGATGAAGCAATCGGAAGCAGCAAGGAAGTCCAGTGAGGACCACATTAGCATCGCAAGAAAGAATACTCACCCCCACAGACTTGGCACGAGTGGGTACGCAGGTAAAATTGCTCAATGGGAGAGGCAAGAATTAGAAGCGGTCCAATTGGCTGGCACAAGTCCATTGATCGGACTACCAGACCGAGTGAAGCACTACGTGCTAGCGAGGGCGTATATGTTGTCTCATCGGGGTTTATCATTCAAGAGCAAGAAAGACGAAGCAATGACGCAACGAGTTCATGAGTTTCACGCCCAATCCACCCAAGGATCTTTTCACCTGCAGGGGAGAAAGACGAGCTAACAATGCCCTAGGAAACAAAGAGCACCCTGGTCGGACACGAGGCGTCGGGGTCAAGGTTCCATGGAGGAGTGGATTCCCTGAGCACGGAGACTCTTATAGGAGTCAGAAGAGAGCTAAAGAAGAGCGGGCTGGAAATGGAAATGATGAAGGAAAGGGTTCTGCGAGAAATACAAGGCACCATTGAATAACAAGTTGAACGACAAGTACAACAAGCCTTGAGTCAGTCGCAGGACCACAACGTTTTCTCCAGTCCTACAGGTCGTCGCAGCAGTTGCGCGTCCACGCCATTGGTAGAAGCGGACAACAACCATTATCCTATGGACGACATATAGGACCCCACACCCTGTCAGCTCAACGTGCCCGTGATGAACATATTTGTACAGGCTGCTACAGGGGTAGTCTATCCGTTACAAGAAGGGGGTGTCCTGCACAATACCCCGATAGCGCCAGGTTATGCAAAGGTCCAAGTGGACACGGTACTTGCACGCTTCGTTGAGATCGGATCGAAAACCCGCCAATGATGAGATAACAACTCTAGGAAGTGCCGCCCACTCATTCATCCAATGGCGCAAGTGTGACATCGTCTTGGACCATGCAAAGGCCGCCCTCTCTTGCAAGATAAATCCTCACATCCGTCACCAGCACCTGAGAGTGAAACGGGGAAGAAGCAAAATGAGGTAGAAACGAAATGCATTGAGGACCCCATCAAGATGGCCACTGTTAGTACTCCAAAGCAGAAACCTATAACACCTGGTACTTCAAATGACAAACCTACAACCTCTGATCCCAAAAATTGGCACATTAGACAAGCTGTATCAGCCAGATCAGGCGAGGCCAAGACCGAGTATGATGTCGTGCGACAAAAAAGTAAGGGCAAGGCGCAGTCTAATGACCAAGATGATCAACAAAGATTGAAATTCGAGGTAGGAAAGCCCTTTGTCACCGCTTCGAAGTTAAAAAGTCTAACACCCATGATGCAGCGATTACATGCATGGTACTTAGATCGATCCAACCAAGACGTACTCCCAAAGATGATCACTGCAATTTTCCGTGAGGAACATTTTCACCATGAGGGCCATGGCTACTTGTTAATAGAATTTGATAACTTGCACAACTTGTTCTATCACGACGCCCTCGACATATCTTTTTTGAGATGCTGGTCACTGTAAGTGTCTAATATATCAATCTTGGCCTACAATCACGTAATACCGATAAATTTCATGTCTAACTAATTCGTTATATAGATACGAGATGATTGAAGTACGAAGAACTAAGGGGCCAGTGGGATTCCTCGACCCGGGAACGGTTTGCCAACATGAAATCAAAAGAGCACCAAAGGAGGTCGAGGAGTACGTATATAAAGTTTTGATTAAACTACAAGACAAGGAGTTTATACTTTTGCCATACCATTTTAAGTAAGTTGCTCACTAGCTAATTAAATTACTCGTTTATTTCGTTATTTACTCTGATGTAAGGACTACTAACTGGCATCATGCATGTGTATGTAGCTTCCACTGGATTCTCGTAATAATTCATCCAGAAAAGAGCAAGATGCTAATCATGGATCCACTGGATAAACCTAAAAAAGACTTTGAAGAGATGACACATTTAGTGAATGAGGTGTTCAAAAGATATTGTCAGAAGAGCTCGAGATACCGCCCATACCACAAATCCCTTACAGTCCGTACGAAGTTTCCGGTACGCACGAAAGGAATACTCTTATATCATATTTCATAGTAAATAGCTCCTTCGACGACATCTTAGTTCATTCGATTTTTGTAGTGTCACAAGCAGCCGAAAGGAACAAATTTATGTGGGTACTTCGTGTGTCAGTACATGCGCGAAATCTTATCATGCACAATAAAAGACAATGACGTAGAGGTCAGTCATGCTGACATGACACACTAATTCGCACCACTCAATTTCTATATTCTCTCTTAATTTTGTTTTTTTATACTTACAGCGCCTCAAGTTGTCTATGGTAGGATTGCTTCCTTCTGAAATCCTAGCCATTCAGGGTCAGCTCGCCTACTTCATCCTGAAGGAAATAATCAACAAAAATGGCGAGTTTTATGACGAAGACAACAACGATCCAGTCATCCATACTCTTGTCTCAGATCTCGTGTCTTCAACCTCCGAAGACCCGTAGGCTTCTAGTTTACCTCCACTAGTTTAGTCTTTTTACTTCAATTCGCTTTCATTACAAAGTGTAAATAACTCTTTGTTCCTTTCAAATGGGAACCCTTCTTTTGCCAATGTCACTTCTTTTGTCGCTGGTTGTGCAAGACTTTTGGATGCAAGTACTCCTCATAGATATTTTGTATATTGTCTTATATATGACTGTTTGAGCATCGTGTTATCATCACATCCTCGATATTATGACTTCCTGTAATCGATAGGAACATTTATATACGTGAGCTATATGAACCTTTTGGTCGGTCATGGATCGACCACCTTGTATATCTATTATATAGATATATAGCCATACTATTTCAATATATTATTTTCTCGTTAGAATTGCGAATGATCTCACCAAAATACTGAAATAGCGCCAATTAGAGGGGAACTACTGCTGTAGCAAGCGCCACGTGAACATGTATACAAAGAAGGTAAAATGGTGTTTTTTGTTTGTCTTGTCTTACAATATTATAGGTGTTTTTTGTTTGTCTTGTCTTACAATATTATATGTTTCCTGGTTTGCTATTACAGTTTTGCCTTGACTAAAATGAAACGATCCGATGTGCATATTCCTGGTTTGCTACCGCCAATAACTTATACAAGGTGTGACATACTCATTTCTTCAATATTCTTTATATTACTTCATTTTGCATGCTTTTGTTGAACAAATGCTGCCCGAACTAATCTGTTCTTCTCGCAGTGGTTGACACTTTGCCCGGCAATTTTCTGTACATGGCTCAATTGAAGTATACAAAGCTAGATTCATGTTATTCTAGCAAGTTACCACCCTGAACAGGTACAATTATCCTTCAATATTTTTTTCTAATTCCTTGATAATACATGAGTATGTTGGTCAAATGATGGATCTGATTTGTTTGGTAACATCTTCAATGTTGGTCAAATGATGAAGATATCTTCGATGTCGTTATTTCGGAGGGTTATATAGAAAGGAATGGTTAGTTTGATTATTCTATTGTCAAGACTAATGTTTTGTTTGTGTTTAATGCAATAGCTACTTAGTTTGTTACTTCTTTTTCCTATTGCATATAAACGCTGCAGCTTTATGCCTGGTTGACTGCTAAAGTAGAGCTTTGTTGTTTCTCTGTCCAAATAAATCGAATATGGAGTTGTATTTGTCATCCTCTTTTAGTTCTATATTATATATTTGCTTTGTGGAGTAGAGAAAAATTTCTACATTTCCAAGATCACATTGAAGGAGCTAATGGAATAGCATGGTACAAGTAATCAAAATGCATCTTCTTATAGGTTATCTTCTTAATTATATAACAACCATAGGTATAGGCATACCATGTAGGGCATAGGTTAGTGTGTGGGTATGTTGTGCATATAAGATGAACGATCTCTTATTTCATATTTTTAGTAAGCTACTTGGATGCTTTGATCTTCCAGGATGTTCGCAATCCTCACGTTTCAAAGTTTGCTATGTTTGTATTGTGGTTCCAAAACTGCGTTTGGTTACATATGTAAAATTGTTTTTGGAGGCAAATAAGACAACTCAATCTTATACATGAGTGTAGATTTATAATTGTTAGTTGGTTTATGTATATCATGTCTGCGATATTATGTGCAAATAAGCCATACTTATATTTCAAATCAGGGCTACAACCAAATAATATGTGTTTTTATAGGTCTGTTTTTAATAAACAAAAAGAGGACTAGATCGGTTCACTTACTTAAATACAATATCTTTGACATGGCAATCCATATACGCATGTGCATAGGTCCTCACTGCTACATGAAATTTGTGTGCAAGAATTTCAAGCTTGGCAGGCATAGGAGGATTCTGAAAAGGACTTGTTGTGACAGTAATCATGCTTGGTTGTCTATTTTTCAAAACATCAGAACCAAAATTTAATGGCTATATATGTAGTTCCATAGGTTGAACCGTGTAAATTGTTATGTATGTAAACCATCAATTCAGTTTATGATGTATGAAACAATGGTAAACCATGTCAGTCAAAGTGGTCTGTAAAGGAACTCTCAAAAAAAGAACCTTGCTGCTACGGAGGTATGGAATTTTTGTATTTAGCTCATGCCTCTGTCTTTCTTCAGGTACAGTATATTGGATTCTTTAGTCACTTTAACTGCTACCATGTACTATCTCCTAGATGCTTCATTTTTTGTATTTCTAGAAATTTGTGTCTCTTCCTGCAAACTTCACTGCTCTGTATTATCCATATCATTTATGAGCTTTGCACTATGCAACTAGAGGTAAGCAGCTCTCTTTTTCCTCCTTTCTTTCCTGGATGGTTTGTATCAGCAATTAGCAATACATGTTATTTCGGATTATATAAGTTAGTCTATAACAGTAATAGGTACTAATATGTATACTCAAATTTCAATAATTCAATGTATTCTTACTGCCTGTGTACATAATGAAGAGGCATGGCTAGCGCTGCCTGAGGCTAGCCAGAAATGCCATTTTTCTATTTTCGTGTGTGGGATTATCAGTGGCGGTTTTAGCCCAAAACCACTACTGAAGTAATATCTGTGACGGTTCTATCAAAAAATCATCACTGATACTAGATCTATCATTGGCGGTTTTATATACAACCGCCACTGATAGTTGTATCAGTGGCAGTTCTAGCCAAAAACCGCCACTAATAGTCGTATTATCAGTGGCGGTTTTTGGTCTAGAACCGCTACTGATATTTTAGTATCAGTGGTGGTTCTATCCAACAACCGTCACTGATAATTGTATTATTAGTGGCGGTTTTTGGCTCGAACCGCCACTAATACCCGAATATCAGTGGCTGTTCTAGCCAAAAACCGCCACAGATAGTGTTATCTGTGGCGGTTCTAGAACCGCCACTAATAATCCTCGATTATCAGTGGCACTAAATCTGTGACGGTTCAAAAACCGCCACTGATGGCAGTTATGAACCGCCACTGATGGCCTTTTTCAAGGTAGTGGCAGTTGCCTAGATTCTATATGATCATGACCATCTCTATCCGCTTTATCCTTTGTGTTGTGCTCATGAAAACAGTACAACACATCGATGTTCAGGAATAAAGAATCAATCTGAGAAGTTTTACGTTTTGTAAACACATCGATGTTTCTAAACCGTAATTAAGGGCATCAGATTTCAGTGACTCTTAATCATTTACGTTTCTTTATCACTGAGCAATGTTCATTCGCTACTAGCTCAGACGCCACATTATTCTGTCACACTACCGGTATTCAACAAACAGAGAATGAAATCTCCGTATTTTCCAAACCCTATTTTCAGCAAAGCTCAGCAATCCGGATTGTCTGGTGGCCCTATTTTCAGCAATATTTTCAACTCTTCTTTAAAGATCTCAAATACGAACTGCAAACCACTTTGAACACCAATTTGAAGTATATATATCAGTGACACTCCAAAAGCTCCACATGGCACTGCAAATACCCCCACAAAGAAGTGTATTTCTTTTTATCACTCTCTCCTCGTAGTGGCTTAGATTCCAGCCATCTCTACCACTTGATCCATTTGTGCTCATGACAACCTAGCCAACAAAGAAAGAACCCACCCGATATATACAAATCAGCTTGCAGCATATCTTTGTGCTCATGATAACCGCAAGTTTCCGATCGACACCCCCTTTAACAGTGATCAACCAATGTATCTTTCTTCTTTTGATCGCCGGTCGAAAAGATTGGAAGAAAAGATGCAGGGAGGCAGGCATGCATGCGTGCAGACCTGATTTCCCTTAGTGCTTGACCGACTCCTCGCTTTCCTTTCTGCAAAGTTGTGCAAAAATAGTATTGCTCTCTCTGAAGCAACCTTTGCTTTGTGTCAACTAACCGCGGTGCAAAAAAACGCAGGTACCACCTCTGCGCGTGAACCGCGTGAGCTTATATGCATGGTGATTGTACTGCAAGTATTTACTTGCGTTGTGTGTGTATAAATAGAGAGTAGCAGGTCGGCGAGACAGAGAGCAGCAGTGTAGTGACTAGAGTAGAGTGTAGGGATCGAACGGACTGCTTCAATCTGGACAAATGGAGCGACAAGCAGGTAAGCAAAACAACAACGCTATATATATCTTCACGCAAGCTGACTTAAACATGAGGCAAACAAGATGACTAGAGTTGATTAAAGATTACAATGTTGGAATCCATTACCATCCTGGTAAAGCCAACATTGTGGCTGATGCCTTGAGTCGGAAGAGCCATAGTGTAAATACACTATTGGAATCAAGTCAGAGTGCGTTGAGTAAGGAATTTCAGAAAATGAAGTTGGAAGTGGTGCCAGAAAGATTTTTGGCTACGTTGGAGGTAAAACCTACCCTGGAGGACCAGATCATAGAAGGACAAAAAGATGGATGAAGGCAAGGCTAAGGCACAACTACAGAAAAGGACATCACTGCCGGATCAACATCACCATCACTGCCGGATGTTGACCCGCACTTTAATCGGCAGTGATAGTCGGGACTATCATCGCCGTTCTTCAACCGACAGCGATAATAATATCACCGCCGGTTTATATTATACAACCGCAGTGATAAGGCTTATCATCGCCGGATTTTTATTCATAACCGCAGTGATAAGAACTTATCACTACCGGTTGTTATTTAACCGCAAGTGATAACACATTATCACCGCCGGTTGTTATTTCAACCGGCAGTGATAATCCATATCATCGCCACTTAATATTTTTCCAACCGGCAGTGATAAGGTGTTATCACGCCGCTATTTCTCTAAAACCGCAAAGTGATAAGTACAGTGCCTTATTATCCTCCAAAACCGGTTACATAATTTTTTTTTTGTATTATATGTATGATGTAACGCTGTACTATATATATTGTGCAGTACATTTATTCTGTACGGTATATGTTATGCGCAATATTAATGAAGTATTGGTAAAGAATAATTCAAATATATTAAATCATCATAATATTTAACATTGAATACCGAATACTCATTTAATCATGACAATATTAATGAAGTATTTGTAAAGCATAATTGAAATACAGTAAATCATCATAATATTTAATTATTACATTGTTCATTGACAATCGCTCACATTTCGCTTAATTGTAGCGTGTGGCTCAGAAAACTCGCCTTCGGTTGATCACTTCTCGAACGATGAACCCAGCCATCTGCTCTCGAAGGGCTTTAACTTCGCTGTCAAGTAGGTTGTTGGTGCCGAGCTTCATGCGCTGTCATTGAAGAAAATGATGCATTAATTAGTGTCGTAGTTTTAATAAAGAAAAGTAGGCGTCAACATATAATGATATACCATCTCGTCGTTGTAGTCGGTACTGTGAGTGACGAACGTGTGTATGTGTGTCATTACGTAGTATGCACATAAATTGTTCCCTTGCGACTGTGTTAGGCACGGAAAATCGGTTTTTATTCTGAACTTCTTCGTGAATGGACGGTACCGCGTGCTCTTCTTGCGGTATTTTGTGTACGCCCTGTGTATGGTTATGAATACTCATTAAACTTAATTAGGTGCAATTAAGTGCAATGGAATGAAAGATTACGGGAACAATAACACAACGACCGAGTTTACCTGTCTAGCAATTCTATTACTTCTTTGTAATCGTTTGTCGGTTTCCTCATTGAGTTCAATACAGTGATCGTGCTATCGTCTAACGTAATGACGAGAAGGATCCAATGAAAGCTACAGAAGCCCATTAGTCATGACATGGTGTTGCACATGATAAACCGACTAGTAGGTAGGGAAACACGCATCAAAGTTGTAGGGTAAAAGTACGTAGGTCTTGTCTTGTAACTTTAGCAAATACGCCTTTAGTACGCACTCCTCGATCTCTCTCTCCGTCAATGGATCTTTAATAAGTTTGCAGCTGACAAGGCCGGATCGAGGAATCCTACCCTTTCATTTAAGTCCGCCTGAGTGTCATTGTCTCCATTCTACATAAGAAAGAAGTTAGACACTAAGTTTAAGGGTACGTGAATGTACAAGATTTAATTAAACAAGAGACTTACAGAGTCCAAATTCTTAATATAGACACGCCCACAAAGATCTCGCTGGTACAACTGGTATAACTCTGAGGTTTCTACCTAGAAAACTCCGTCCATATTGTGAAAATCCGCTTTGTATTTGACGGGAACGCGCCATTTTTTGTCTCTTGACAAACCGCCGATACCATTGATGTAGACGCCAGAAATGTGTCGCTACCGCTTCCTCGCTTGGATCCACCAATGCTTCCCGTTAACGAACTTCCACCTTAGAGGGGCCCTCGCCTTTAGCACCCTTCCGTCTCGCAGCAGAGCTCTTTATCAACCTGTCCTTTAGATTTCTCGCCAGAGATGCGCTCGTAGTCCGATCGCTGGCTAGGTTGAAGAGATTCGGTTGTCTCGTCCAATCTGCTTAACCGCCGCTATGTCTAGGAAGAAATCTCTTTGGCAACTTCGATTTAAACTTTATCGTTCGCGCCTTTTTGAAGTGAGCTGTCACGTCAAGCGCCTACTTCCTTTCTAGTTTCTTCTTCGGTCATGTCATATGCTCGTTTCTTACCAGATTTTGCTGGCTTCACAGATGTGGCACTTTTCCCCGCTGACCGTGATGAATTTTGAGATCGTGGTGCTCATTCATTATTTTTCCGTGGCGCCGAGCAGAGGCGCACTTTTTTCGTGATGAGGAGGACTTTACTACCGGATAGGCCGTGTCGTCATCATTTGTATCATCATCGCCATTGTCGTCATCGGATAAAAACATTATGTAGCGCTTGCGCCACGCGATAAATGTGCCCAGGCTTTGTCGAAGAGTATTTCTGCCTTCCTCGCTGGGGATCTGCTCCTCAACTTCACGGTAATTGTCAACCACACCGCTCATCGACACTGTCGATCCTCAGAATTGGGCGGTTATGCAACATCCGCCTCACCGCATGGCCAAGCCATCCCTACAGCCACCTTAATGGTTATGTTCGCTAGGGTAGGTGCATCGCAACGTGTCGGCTCTACGATTTTGTCCACGGAAAACTACAGCCGAGTCCTCTTCGAGGATCCGCGGACGCTGGTCGCTTACGAGCAACGGCGGACTCGAGGTCATGTGCCCGACGTCACGAGGACGCCGCTAGCATTTCTTGCATCTTTTGTATCCGTTTGAAATTGAATTTCCTTTACCGCATCCTTTCTTCTATTACTCGTTACACGTGCATCCAACTGTTCTTGTCTAGTTAGCTTCGACGCTTATAGATAGAAGCGCCCTCTCGAACGCCGCTTTCCGTGGCACCAAGCCTAACCTCTAGTACGACTGTGGTGCTCTTTGTTACCTGTATGCGTGTTAGCTCGTCGTTCTCTCTTCTTGGTTGGAAGCACCCAGGTAGCTTGGGCATGGGCATCCGCGATCTTCTTTGAAATTTCCTCTTCTTTCTCGCTCAAGCTTAAGCTTCCATCATCCGACAGACTAGCTCCCTCGCAAGCATCCAAGACTTTGATCTTGGGGCCATCTCGACGCCGCAGAACAACTCCACTAAGAATTAGCTCTTCTTCCTTGCATCCCACTTGGGTACTTTCTTCACGTAGCCATCGATTGCCTAGCGATGGGGTAAATGTTCTTGTCTCGAGTTTGCCTTGTTTTGTCGGGTCGATAGCCCGGGCTTCATCGACTTCTTATATTGCACAAATTCATCCCAAAATTGCCTCAACCTCGGGTACTTATCAAAGTTCGGCGTTTCATCCTTCTTCACATACTCCTTATTCAGCTTTGTCTTCTAATTCTTCCAGGAGATTCCCATGATGGCTAGTACACGTTTCTTCGCATGCTCCAACCGATCTTCGAAATGTAAACTTGATGTCAAATCTGTCCACAATGCTTCCTTGATTTCATCGGGAACATACGACGAGCAAACGCCACGACGTGTCCATGATTTGTAGGTGATGGGCACGTTATCTCTAGCTAGGACCCCGCATGCTGTTCGGTATGTCCCAAGTAGTGATGCTGGTATAACCGGTTCGCTGACTGCATTAAGCTCCACGATCACCTTCGCTCACCCGCCCTCAACTTGTTAGGACCTCGCTGACGATGTCAGCCTGCTCACGCTGATGTCCGCCCTGCATTTTGACTATTTCATTACTCGTCTAATCGGTATACATGAAGATTTGCTCTGAAGTAATTACATCGGGTACGTTTGTTGCCTCTGCTTGTCGCAGTTGAGGAAGCTTGCCGCTTTGTTCCGGCTTTGGTTCAATGCTCAGCGCCATCCCAAGACTTGTTCCCGGTTAGCGCCATGTGCACTAATTTATCTAAAATTTAAAATTAACAAAGGCATGAGATGAATGTGATGATATACGTATAAATTGGTCACGCACGAAGTTGTGGACCAAATGGACTAATTATACGCACAATATTACACACATTTGGCCATTAGTTTCTTAAAGCTAGTGATATTATTTCCATGCGAAACTACACTACTCGGTACATAATTAAACATAGGAATGGTGATATTATGCCTAGTTTCACGCTTAACTCATTTCACGCATGCGTTGCACTAGTATAGAGAACAAACTGACACATACAATATATAAGGTATTTATTACATGAATATAATAAATACAATGTATTGTTAAAACAACAAAAATCTCATTACATGAATATAACAAATACAATATAAGGTATTTATTACATGAATATAATAAATACAACATAATAAAATCTCATGATGCTCCTAGAAACAAGTCGCCAAATTGTCTTTAGCGCTTGTCGCCTCCGTATCTCCGTAGCCTTGCCATATCATAGAAGTAGCAAAATAAAGTAGACATTAAAATGCAATATAAAAGCTAATCACAATTTTTAACATTTCCATGAGAACAAGAGCTGAGATATCAATCATGATATTAAACAATATAACATATTCATAAAAAATGATCCCATTCCAACATATTCTTGACATAGCAGACTAATCCATAAAAAATGATCCCCTGTCTGTTGAATATTTGAGGATGCCGAAAGTTGGGAAAACTCTGGATAGTGGGGTTGATTCAACTCTGGCTGGAGATGTGGAGGATTTGAGGAGGGAGATGGCTAGTCTTCAACTTCAGGTGGGAGAAGAATCTGCCATGGTCAAGGAGCAAATGAATCAACTGCAGAAACAAATGAATGGAAATTCTTCCAAGATCGACTTGATTATGGAGAAGCTAAATGTCTTAATGGAGAAATCAGGGCATAAGGAGATTACCAGTACCTTGGCTATGATGGGAAATGACTACGAACCAATGGGTCAGATTAAAGCTTGTAATTCTTCATTTGGAGCTAACTACCATGGAACACCAGGAAGTAGCCATTCCTTCGCTCCAAATCAGTGTGATGGCTCTCGAGTGAGTAACATTTCCTCTATTCCTTTTAGTTTCCCTGTTGGAACCACGAATGGGCTGATGGCTTCCTCTGGCCAAATGAGAACCACTGCTAATATTGGAACTGGAACATATGGAGTCAGTGTTTACCCCTCCTTAATGGTAAATGGAACATTTGCACCGCAATATGCATCTTCAAATCCACCCTATGTACCCACATACAGACCTCCTTATAACTGTTCATATCAACCGGTGACTTACATGCAACAGATCAGAGCTGAGGGATGTTTGGAGGGTATTGGACCTAGAACGCTTGAAGGAGCAACACAACAAAATGAAGACAGGAATTCTTACCATACTGGTTTTAGCAAAGGACCAAAAGTGGAATTCCCAAGGTTCGATGGAGAAAATCCAAGGGCATGGATTAGAAAAGCTGAGAGGTGTTTTGAACTGGGAGAAACTCCAGACTGGCAGAAGGTTGCAATAGCTGAAATTTATTTGACCGGGAGAGCAGACAAGTGGTTGAATAGCAATAGAATTGATACTAATACTTTAACATGGCCACAGTTTCGTGACATGGTTTATAAAAGGTTTGCGGCAGAGACCACAGTGGAAGTGGTTGACAATTTTAGAAATCTAAGTCAAGTTGGAAGCATCGAAACTTACATCGATAAGTTTGAGATGATGATGAATCTGATCAAAAGAGAGAACCCGAATTTGACTGAGGGTTATTTTCTGGACTACTTCATCTCAGGGCTAAAGAATCATATTAAGGTACCCTTAAAATCACTTCAGCCCCACACCTTGGTTGAAGCATATTCACATGCCAGGAGTAGTGGGTGCAGGGATTTATTCTAAGGTTATTCTTTCTAATGAAAAGAGTTGGCAAGTTGAAAC
Organism: Otatea glauca; assembly: GCA_036346275.1. Classification (NCBI taxonomy): domain Eukaryota; kingdom Viridiplantae; phylum Streptophyta; class Magnoliopsida; order Poales; family Poaceae; genus Otatea; species Otatea glauca. The sequence continues at coordinate 24,418,460 of CM070725.1, read as the reverse complement.
TTCTATAATCAATGAAGTGATAAAGCAATACTTTGACATTTTTGCTGAACCAACTGAATTGCCTCCAAGCAGAGAGTGTGATCACAAGATTCCCTTGATACATGAGTCAAAATCAGTGAACATAAAGCCCTATCACCTACCTTATTACAAGAAAAATGCAATGGAAGATCTAATTGAGGGATTATTGCAGTCAAAGGTGATCAAACATAGCACAAGGGAGGACTCACCGGGTGGGGGAGTTGACGTGGGCAACACGGAGGGGAGCCGGCGCACGGAGGAGGGCCGGTGCGTTGGAGGAGCGGTGCGGAGGCTAGGGCACAGAGTGTGGGAAAAACGGCGAAGTGTGGGAAGAAGACCGCTTGCTTCGTTTATATAGATATGACAATCACTGCCGGTTCACCAAAGAAATCCGGCAGTGATATAACTATCACTGCCGGTTGATAATAGAACCAGCAAGCAATACCTCCACATCACCGCGGTTCAATTAGAACCGGCAAGTGATGTGTAGGTATTAGTGCTTGCTCTATTTTCAACCGCGATGATACTTAAACATCATCGCCGGATTTTTCTAGAACCGCAAGGATGTGGAGGTATTATCGCCGTCTAATTCAACGGCAAGACATACCACAACATCACTGCCGGTTTTTTTCTAGAACCGGCAGTGATGCGTGTGGGCCCCAAAAGTCAGTGTCTAAAGCCAAGCTCAAATTCAAACTAGCATAACTTTTCATATATAGCTCCAAAAAGGATGAAATAAATTTATAAATTTGTATAAAATCATGAAGTTTTATAATATATGAAACATTGATTTTTTTAATCACAAAAAAATTAAGTGAATTACAAAATTGATAACTGAAGATAAAGCATATTCGTATATTACAAATGGAAGCATGTTCTCCACACAAAATAAAGTACATCCGTATATTACAACTGGAAGCATGTTCTCTATACAAAATAAAGTATATCCATATATTACAAATTGAAGCATATCCTTCATCCAACATAAGATATATTCGTATATTATTACAACTAAGCAACGATTCGACATTCGTTATGATCACGGCGTATGTATGTAGCTTCCTCACTGTCTTCCATGAGACCTAGGTCGATGTTCTCACCAAAAGGAGGAAGCTCATCGAATTGATTGTAGTCTTCCTAGTCGACTACATTGTCAACCCCGACAATTCTTCTTTTTCCTTGAAGAACCACGTGGCGTTCTTTGTCAGCCGGGTCCCGAACAAAAAAGATTTGTGTAACGACATTAGCAAGTACGAATGGTTCTTCTCTGTATCCGATGTGCTTGAAGTCCACGGTAGTGATACCGTACTTGTCGATGTTCACGCCTCGTGAGCCCGACCCATCGCACCAAAAAGAGGAACCTTCAAAGGCCCATAATCAAGCTCCCAAATCTCTTCTATGAATCCGTAGTAGGTCCGCATATTACCATTGGTATCGTAGGCATCTATACGACTCACTGCTCGTTGGTGCTCTTGTTATCTTGTGCTCTCGTGATAAAATGTATATCCATTTATGTCGATACTTCAAATGTCGATTGTACATGACGGTCCTCGAGACAGCTCTCAATCGAGCACACTCATCTCACGTATGTATCATGTGTCTAAGGAACCAATCTCCGGTTATCTCTATGGTATCTCGCGATCCAAACCTCAGATTTAAATGGGTTTTTTCTTCTTAGCATATTCTTGTGCATATCAACATATGGTGCCGCTTACAACCGATTGGTCCAGAATCGTAAATGTGCTTGAATGAATGAAGCACGATCATTAGTACGCTTCGATTTCTGACCTAATGTCCCTTTGCCCTGTAGCCTCCCCTTATGGCGAGATATGGGCACACCAATCGGTTTGAGATCCATGTAATCGACGCAGAATTCAATGACCTCCTCGGTTCCCCAACCTTCGCAATGCACCCTTCCGTCAATGTCGACACGAACATATTTCTTCACAACCCCATGAACCTCTCGAAGGGTACATCCGATGTAGAAACACCGCCAAGAAACTGTATTCTTTCACAATATGAACAATGAGATGGACCATAATATCAAAAAGGATGGAGGGAAGCACATCTCAAGCCGATATAGAGTGTGGATCACGCCTTGTCTGCAGCTTACCCAGCTTTCATTGGATCAATGACCTTTTGTGAAATCGCATTGAAGAATGAACACAACTTTATAATTGGGTCTCGTGACTTTCTCTAGCGTAACACCCTAATTGCAACAGAAGCATCCGTGTCATCATCACGCGGCAATCGTGAGACTTCATGCCAATTAATTTCAAGTTTTTCATTGAGACTAGCCTCTTCATGTTGGTAGAATAACCGACGGTACTTTGACTCCGCAAGCATTCACACACGCTAATTTTCTCTTTCTTACTAAGAGTGTAGCAAGTCACGGAAGGTACTTTTTGCCTTTACCCAAATCTTCATGATGTAGCTCCTTCCTAAGGTTCATATCTTCCAGTCCATCGCTGCTTTGAGTGTATCTTTTGTTTTGCCAGTATGTCTAGTAAAATAACGAGCAAGTCAGTCACACACGTTCTTCTCTATGTGCATAACGCCGATTGCATGTCGAACATCCAAAGTACTAATAAGGTAGGTCCATAAATACCGATCTCTTTTTCCACAAAGGAGTCAGATCACAGAACACGGATCGATGTACCGCCGCTCCCTTTCCATGGATAATTTTAATATCCTTACGGCCGCAAATATCTCTTTGCCGCTATGATGTTTTGAGTGAAGTCGTCTCCTTTGTACCATCGAAACCTCTCTTGTTGTTGCGATACGGATGGTCCTTACGAAGGAACCTACGATGTCGCATGTAACACATTTTTCTCGCAGATTTCAGCCACCGCCACCAGATCACCCAAGCAATGGACGATCCGCTGAATCCTTTAATAGTCCGCCCGAAAGATTACCGAGAGCGGGGTAATCATTGATGGTTACGAACAACAACGCGCGGTAGCATGAAGTACTCTTTTTATACTCATCCCATAGCCACACACCGCTCGCTCCATTAATAATAGAAGACCTTCAACCGTGGTTTCGTATACGTCGATATCGTTGCGGTGTTGCCTTGGCCCTTGGATCGCCAGCCGCATCATAATGTACTTTCGCTTCATACAAAGCCAAGGAGGAAGGTTGTAGATACATAAAGTCACCGGCCAAGTGCTATGACGACTGCTCATGTTGCCGAAAGGATTCATCCCATCCGTACTGAGCTCGAACCTTATATTCCTCATGTCACATGCAAAGTGTTTCTTGTATTTTGTATCAATGTTCCTCCACTGCGCAGAGTCAGCAGGGTGTCTAAACATTCCATCCTTCTTACGCTCCTCAGCGTGCCATCGTAGCAATTGAGCATGCCTTTTGTTCGTAAACAGACGCTTTAGACGTGGGATTATAGGGAAATACCACAACACCTTGGTTGGGGGTCATTTTTTCTTACGATGCACTTCAATGTCGGCATCACCGCGCTTATAACGAGATGCCTTGCAAACAGGGCACGCATCCAATTTTACAAGCTCATTGCGATACAATACGCAATCGTTCGGACATGCGTGTATTTTCTGTACTTCCAGTCCCAATGGGCGCATAACTGCTTGGCCAGCACGTGGTTGCTGGCAACACGTTTCCCTCCGGGAGAACGTCTCGCAGGAAAACTAACAACTCTGTGAAGCTCTTATCAGACCAACCATTGCTTGCCTTCAACTGCAGCAACGTTAGCACAACATGCAGCTTTTTCAGGTCCTCCTTGCAGCTCGGTGAAGGACCGAGATGGCGAACAGAGGGGGGGGTGAATGGTCGCAAATAAAAATTCCCCCAAAATACTCCAACAAAAACCTCGACAAGATCGCTCAAAGGAAATTGTGAAAACCCCGAAAAACTAGACAACTATGTGTACCCCAAGCTTGCATGGATAAGTACCATAAAATATGTGGGGATTTTTGAGTCACAATCCAGGTTTTCTAGTGTCCAAGATAAAGAGAAATCAATTCAAACTCTTGCTTTTAGAAAGGACATCAATTCAAATCACAAAAGTCACTTTCAGAAAAGCAAAAGCAGAATTTCCAGAACTTGTCCTCAATTTGCACAGGAGGTTGGTGGGTTTCTGCAGCTCAAAAAATTCTGAGAATTTTTCTCCCTATGAGCATCAGAGTCATGAAGAACTCCACCAAATTTCTCTTCAAAAAGCCTTACAGAAAAAACAGGAAAAATCTAAGAACACAGTATGCTCAAGAACTTCGAGCAGAAAGTTTGGGGCTCGGTTTTCACCTCATGGCGCCCAAACGGTGCAACAAGGGAACACCAAAATTTTTCTGAAGGTGTATATCAGAGTCCCGCACGTCCTCCAACAAGAATCACGCAAAAATTAGTTTTCTATATTTTTAAAAAAATCAAACACTGACTGCTGCGCGAAGAACAAGTTCTGAACAAAGTTGGAACTTGAAAGAAAAGATGTTCTCTACTCAATCCAACAGTGCAAAAGAGATGTAAAACCATATGAACACACTCAAAACATCCAAGATCAGCAACATTTAGAAGGAGGGGAGGCAAATCCAAATTACTTGAAAGTAAATTGCGGAATGTAATTATGGAAAGTAAATGCTGAATTTAAATTATGTAAAGTAAAGACATAATGTAAATGCGCAAAATAAATTCAGAGGTGGATGGATAAAACTTTCATTTCTGGAAGGGAGGTTACAAAGCCTCACATTCATGTGGGCAAAGCTCAAATGACCATCAAAACCTCAACACCTTCAAGGGAAGGAGGCTACCCTCCACCCCTATTTATACTACTCTTGGGCCACCTACCACCCTTGGATGAGTCCTCAACCCTAGAGCACTCATCTAAGGGCTAGGATTAACCCACACACACAGCCATGCAAGGCTAACCCAAAACCCACACACATACCGGGTTTTCTTGCACGGTTTTCAAAGCATACTACCTAGACCCGCTAACCTATCAACTAGACCTCAACCCGACGGCCCTCATTGATCCACGCGCATCTAGCTAGCATCAACTCCTTTCCTTGTCTTCTTGACTTGCCCGACTCCGCCTCCGATCATCTTCCGCGATCTCCCAACCGTCTCGACCTCCGACGCCTCGCCTAGTCCCGGCCATCCTTCGCCTCACCATGACCTAGCACCGTCGCCTGCAACCATCAAAGACAATGAAACTCCTCACATAGCAATGCCCACAAAGATGTGCAATAAACCATCCAACTCATCACTACCGCGCCCATACGACCCAGATCGCCACTCTGGCAGAGACAACTCAAATTGCTTCATTTTGAAAATCAATCCAAATCAAACTCAAACTTGAGCACACCTTGCTCAAATAAAGTCAAATACTCATCACAAACATGGATGGACCTCCACATGGTCCTTCAATCTCCCCCTTGATGAGTATATTGACAAACCACACAAAAGGCATAAATTTGAGTTTGAAGAAAATGAAGAAGAAAGCAATTTTTAGTTGCAAAGTCAAACTTGGTCCAAAGATAGAAATTAGAACCATGACCAAGTTGACGAAGAGGAATTCAGATTTTAGAGTTAAATTTAAGAAAGAGCAAGTTTTCAACAAAAACTCTAAAATCCAACTAAACATGTCAAATGTGATTATGAGATTATGATCCAACAGAAGTAGTAGCATAGTTTTACAAAGATCATAATAACCAAATAAGTATTCACATTTTTATCATTTTAGTGATGCCTTTTCTACGTTTTCTCCCCTTTTGGCAATATAGGCATCAATTTTTTTTTATGTATGCATGAAATGCAATCGAAAGAGCTTTGAAGATTATCCAATTGATCAAAATGGAAGGATATTACACCAAGCTTGTCAATTTCAGAAGATGACTAAACTAAGACATGTCCAAGTGCAAATACGAGCTTAGTTTTGAATATTTCATTTTTAGCAAGATTAGACAAGTGCAACACTTAGCTTTAGTTTCAAAAATAGAAGAATAGCCACTCTAAGGATCAAAAGGAGAACCTAGAGTTCAACCTACTCAATACTTTGGGGAATTTAGAAGAGCATACAAGGTCCTTCGGGCTCATTTATCACTTAATGCAAATTTTGATTTATCATCATACAAGACATAGCGGGTGCAAATGTTTGACATTATTTGCATTCTTTACCCACATATGTCTTTGTTTTTAATTTATTTGCATTTTCTTTTGACAACCAATTGACTCAAGCCGTATGCGACCATCTCAAGATGAACTCTTAAGAGGATGGTCTAGGTCAAACACGATGTATTCCAAGTTCATCCTAAGTGCAATGGGAAGCGGTCTTGTGAATGCAAGGTGTTGAGTCATATGTGCACAAGAAGAGTCAATTTTGTTTAATTTTCATTTTTTTTGCACAATGATTCATGAGCAATTCAAGGACTCTAGCATGGATCAAACTAGTTTCACCCAAGTTGCTATAGGGACTCTAGAGAACTCCTAAATTTCTCAAATTATGGCACAAACCTCTAGAAAAGAAACCTAGCAAGTAAAAGCAACAAGTTTCATCAAGTTTTTCATTTAAGGCTTATTTCATTTTTAAGCTTAGCAAGTTAAATGAACTTGGACATACCTAAGCTAGTGATTTTCTTAAAATGATGTAGCATGGTGTATAGCATGAAGAAGAAATCAATTGCATAATAGACAAAGCTCATAAAATGTAAAATGCAGTCTAAATGCAATGCATGAACAGATTCCCAAACTCCCCTCAACAAATGAATCAATTTTAAGCTCAAATCTGGTTAAAGTTGAGTTATTATCAAGATTAGGCATAAAGAAAACCGAATGAACTCAATAACAACCGTAAAAACAGAATGAGGAGAAGAAGCCGAGAAACTGCAAAACTGGATGTCTATTGTGCATAGATAAGATAGAAGAGACTCACTACGGCTTAGACTCGCTCTTATCTTCCCAAAGGATCCACATAGGAAGCTGACTCTAGATCCAACTAAGGAGTGCACATGCACTCGACTACCCAGAGGCCCAATACCGCTAGACTTATAAGACTATGAGGGAACTCAACCTAGAGAGAAGAGAGAACAGCTAATCACGCATGATAGCAACCTAAAGCACAAGATAAGAGGTCCATAGAAGGCATGCCAGAAGTCTAAGTGAGTGAACTCAACTCAAGAAAACAAGCCCAAAGTCACCCAAAAGAAACACAAAGAAAAGAAAAGCTAAGTCGAAGAAAACATATAATACATAATATACAAACCAGCTCCCCTCACGAAAGGTCGTAAGGGCTCACGACTCCAAGCTCACTCCTCAAGGCAACAAATCTGAGCTATCCAAAGGCTTGGTGAAGATATCGCTAACTAAAGGTCACTCTCACGAATCAAGCGCGATATCTCCCTTCTCCACATGGTCTATAAGGAAGTGATATCTAATATCAATGTGCTTGGTCCGAATGTTGCACTCGGTTTTTAGCAATGCAAATAGCTGAAGTGTTGTCACGTAAAAGTGGCACACTCTCTATCTCTAAACCATAGTCCCGTAAGGTCGATCTCATCCAGAGCACTGCTACAAAGAAACATACTCGCCTCGGTGGACTCAGGCAACCCTGCATCGCTTCCTAGATGACCAAGAAACAAGAGAAGTGCCAATGAATTGGCAAGTGCCTAAGTGTTCTTCCTATCTATCCTACACCAAAGAAAGTCGGATCGGAAAATGCTCTAAGAGATAGACAAGAAGACGAAGAGTACCAAATACCATAATCGCGGTAGCACGAAGGTACCAAGATGCGCTTGACCGCCGGCGGTGAGAGGCGCGAGGAGAAGCTTGAATCGAGCGCACGCACACACAAGAAATGTATGTCCGCCTCAAGTAGTGAGGTACAAGAGGGAGCCGATCATGCTCAAACTCCTTTTGATCAGCAGGCTCACCATCCTCATCGGGCTCGAGGACGTAGTGGTGGCCATAGGAGTCATCACCGCTTCCCATCGACATGTTGAAGCGCCTCAGAGGTCACGGTATATTTGCCTTGATGCAAGAAAGTACCTCCCGAGTCCGCTTGATTTGGAAGCCAAGAAAGTAGCTCAACTCGCCCATCATACTCATCTCAAACTCAGGCTCATCACCTCGTAAAACTGAGACACAAGCGAATGAGACGAGCCACCAAAATGATATCGCCCACATAAATCGACAAGAAGAAAATTAGACTCATGGTGTCCGATGAATGAGTTTTGTCTACTATACCCATTTTGAAGTCATGGTGAGAAGATAAGACTTGAGCCTCTCATACCATGCTCTGGGGCTGCTTGAGTCCATACAAAGCTTTGGAGAGCTTGTATACATGACTCGAAACTTGGGGTTCTCAATCTCGGAGGTTGTTTGACATAAACCTCTTCCTCAATATAGCCATTGAGGAATGCACTCTTGACATCCATTTGATAGAGCTTGAAGCCTTGGGATGCAGAGAATGCAAGCAGGATCCTAATAGCCTCTAGTCTAGCTACAGGACAAAGGTCTCCTCAAAGTCAAGACCTCAACCTCGAGAAAAGCCCCATGCAACTAGCCTAGCCTTGTTGCGAATGACAACCCCATCCTCACTCTGCTTGTTTTGAACACCCACTTGGTCCCAATGACATTATGACCAGATGGGGCTCTACAAGTCGCCATACCTTGTTCCTCTCAAAGTTCTCAAGTTCTCATGCATAGCATTAATCCACGATTCATCTGATAATGCATGAGAAACATCCTTCGGCCAAAGGAGGCAACAAAGGCAGAGTGGAGGCAGAATCGACAAACCTGATTTTGAGCGAGTGACTACCAAACAGATCACCAATGATCCGATCAGTGGATGAGCTTTCGATATGACGGGAGGACCGTATGTATGGCCTCTACCTCATGCATGTAAGAGGTAGGAGCAGAGCCACTCACAAGGAGAGCTCAAGGCAAGGGTCTGGTCTCCCGAGGTGCGTAAATGGAAACAGGAGGCACCTCGGTGTAGAGGGCACTTGATCCGTGGAACACCATCATCTCCATCATCCTCATCTTCTACAAAGATGGTCTCGGAGGGATAAGAAGAGCTCAAACATCGTGTCTAGCTCCGGCTAGCCTCATCAAAGGTCACATCACGTGTCTCTATGATCTTATACGCATCAACGCCTGACCCTATAGTTACGAGAAGAAGTCGAGTAACCTAGAAAGATACCATCGTAAGAGCGAGACTCAAACTTATCTAGGTTACTGGACTTCAAGATAAAACACTTGCAACCGAAAACGCGAAAATGAGACACACCGGGCTTTCGCCCATACCTCAACTCATAAGAAGTGCGATGCAAATGTGCTCTCAAAACACGCGATTAGAAACATGGCAAGCGAGAGCTATAGCCTCACCCAAAACTTCCTAGAGTATCAGACTGCCTAGCATCGTCCCGCCATCTCAACCGTGGTCCTGTTCTTCCTTTCCACTACGCCATTCTCCCGAGGGGTGTAGGGAGAAGAGAACTGATGCTCTAAACCGCACTCCACACAAAAACTCTCAAAGTAGGAATTCTTGAACTCCTGCCATTATCATCACAGATAGCTCAGAATGCACCGGGAGCTCAATAGACAACCTACTTATCAAACCCCTGAAGTGAGAAAAGATCTCATCCTTCGAGGCCATGAAGAATACCCAAGAGTATCTAGAAATATCATCAACGATGACAAGAACATACCACTTCCCTCCCGCGATCGCACTCTAGCCGACCAACAAAGGTCCATATGTAAAAGCTGTCCTAGTGCATCACCATCACTACGGAGACGGAGGATGAGAAGCAAGAACTATCTTGCCATGTCGGCAAGGAGAGCAAACTAAGTCTTTGACCATCTTGAGTTTGGGCAAACCCCGAATGAGATCGTGGTCGCTAACTCGGTCAAATGATCAAAACCAATGTGACCAAGTCTCCTATGCCGTAAGGAGAGATCACGGACTCGAAGCAATCAAACATCAAGAGAGTCTCCGAAGAAGCGTAAAAATCAGCACGAAAGACTCTCCCAAATCTAGAAATCCCAAGAACTAACCCTCCCGATGAATCAAGGATTCTACAGCATTACTCTTGAAACTTACCTCGAAAGAGTCATCGATAAGTCGAGAAACAGAGAGCGATTGTATTGCGACTTACTTACTAAGGCAACATCTTTAAGAATGAAATTTTTGTTAATGCAGATGGTACCTTTAGCAATGACTCTACCTCAAGATGCATCCCCAAAAGTGATTAACTCATCACCGGGGCTCGGACTAGGAAGAGAACCAACGAGAATCTCCGGTCATATGACGAGAACAACCGAGTCAACAATCCAAACATCGCCCTTCCCATCCGATTAACTCCGATCAAGACACAAGAGAGAAAGATGACTCAAGATCGGGATAGAGTGAAGACTTAGGAACCCAATATCAACCATACGACACCTCGCAGTACCAACCACGTAAGAAGATCGACTCGAGTGTCTCTCTCGACGCCAACTCTCACACGATCAGAGCAACTCGTAGATAATCTAGGAGTCAAAGCGGGTTGGCACGCTGTGGTGCAAAAGCCGACCATCCCGAGAAGGTCGCTGGATCTCCTACCGAAAACACCTCACGCCACGATATCTACCTCGATGGGAAAACGAGGAATATCAAGAAGACGACGGAAAGATCGACTACGAACAGCTCAGGGCAAAAACTCAAAGAACTTGCATGAAAACCGAGTCCCGACGCCCCAAACACAAAGCGACTTTCTAACTTTGCCTAGAAGCGGTGTGTGTCTTAGGAGCACTCAAAGTCTAGGGATGACCTCAATACCCCTAAGAGCAGCAACACGCCACGCCGAGTGATCTTGGCGCGCTCAAGCGTAAATCTACTAGGTGACCATCCTTCCTACTGTAAGGTGCATGTACTTCGCCTTGCTAGAGGAAGAAGCAATAGGAGTAACACCCTTCTCGGTCAAGTCCTATGGACAACCCCAGAGACCTAAACTTGGTGGTGCTCACTCAGGGAGCTACCACAATCTCACCACTCTTGGAGCCGCGCAATGGTGGGAGGATGCGCCCGAGCGTGCTCCAAGGATCAAATCCTAGACCTTGATTGAATCTACTAATCTTGGATTGGTCTAGAATAAGATTGAGCTTCTTGTTGCCTCCAACAAACTTCTCGAGAGTGCTCATAAGATACTTGCAATCTCGGAAGAAAGAAGCACAAGAAGAACAGGGGAAGGAGAGGAAGAAGAAGAACCGTAAAGAGAAGATCTCTCAAGACGTGCTTTTGTTCCTTAGCACGATCGCCTCAATCTTGAGGGCCTCACAAGAAACGCAAGGAGCATCTCTAATCCTAAGGGTTTGGTCTTTTAACTTCTTCTTAAGCTCGACATGGATTTGATCCACATCATCCTTAACCCCAACACACAGAAGCAACCAGTTTGTGACTTAACTAGTAAATCCTTAGCAAGTTGATCACACTTGACATTCAAAGCATCATTGTCAAGTTTTAGTTGCTTACACCCTCACATGAGCCGACCGGGTCCTTAGAAGCATGCAATTCAAGTTCATCATTTCTAGCGTAAAGCTTTCTAAGGTGTTCGCCATGGCATCAATTTCGCAAGCAATTTAGGCAATTAGCACATGATGGAGTGGAGTGAGCATGAAGAAAACTAGCCTCAACAGAATAGCATCAATAGAACTAGTGCTAGCATTCTTCAACCTAAGACCATCAAGTTCAAGAAGCACACTATCATGTATGGTCCTTAGGTTCTCCAACTCCACAAGAATAGCATCACACAAAGAGCAATCATCGCTGACTCGGGAGGAGAAGATCTATGTGAAGCTAACTCCGAGTCAAGGTACCTACTTCCTTCTCAAGCTCGTACACCTAGCTCTAACTCTAGCATGAAATTTTCCTAATTTGCGTAAAGCTTCGTTGAGCTGGTCATAGGAGGGTACCTCATCCGAGTCATTTGAGAGCTCTGAGTCGCCGATGTCGCTGGTGTCGCCATGAAGCACATGCCGAGAAGTCATCGCCGCCTTCTTCTCTTGCGGATCATCCTCACCTCGTCGCCCATGTCTCCGTGTCGGAGAGGTTGATGTCGCTGCGCGCGTGGGACGCGTGGAAGAGCTTCTTGTTCTTGAAGAAGTTGCGGTACTTCTTCTCGTCCGGTTCACGAACCGGAGGCTTCTTGTTGCGGTTCTTGTCGGTGTAGTCGTTCGTGCCCGAACCGCCAACGCCGTTTTGCCCTTCTCCAGCCTTGGGATAGTTCGCCCAATGTGGTTGGGGCCACCACACTCAAGCAGTGATCATGCCACCTCTCTTCCTCTCTCTCCCTCTTGTATGCATGAGAAAACTTGCGAGCGAGAAGAGCAAGCTCATTTTCTGAAATTTTTCCAGCTTGGTCATCGCTAGCTCGCAAAGGGCTGAAAGAGAGAAACCAATAGATGGATCAAGAAGAAGATCCAATGGGATCGGTGACCAAAGCCATCGATCGAGATTTCGTCTTCCGAGAGACGACATCGATCTCATGAGTCTTGAGGCGGAATAAAGCCCGCCAAGAGTCGAGTCGATAAGTCGGTGGTGTCCTTGATGGTGGTCACCTTCATCTCCCAAACCCAAGGTCGAGTGCGGTCAAGAAATGCCGAGCATTGTCCGAGTCGTATATGCAACCAACCGCTTGGAGGTCGCTCAAAATCTTTGTAAACCGACCAAAACACTCGTCGAGACTCTCGCCAGCGCGTTGATCAAACTTATTGTACTCACGCTTGAACTGGTCCTGCCTCACAGTCTTGATTTGAGTAGAACCCTCATGGTAAGCATCGAGGGTTATCCAAATCTCGTGAGCGGAGCGAAGGTGAGAAATCCTATCATACTCACCGCGCTAAGACCACAGTATGAGAATGTTCCTTGCCTTAGCATTCGCCTCAACGTCAACCATATTGATGGCAGTGACATTTTCATCAGCAGGAACCTCATACGGGAGTTTCACCTTCTGCCATATCAGGTAGACCTGGGCAGTGATGTATGACTCCATCTGAGACTTCCAAAAATGAAAATCAACTCCATTAAAGATGGGAGGCTTGGTGGAATATTTGTCCGTCGCCATGGCTCTTGAGACCGGTCAAGATCTAGAAAGAGCAGAACCAGCTCTGATACAATTGATGGACCGAGATGGCGAACAGAGGGGGGTGAATGGTCGCAAATAAAAATTCCCCCAAAATACTCCAACAAAAACCTCGACAAGATCGCTCAAAGGAAATTGTGAAAAACCCGAAAAACTAGACAACTATGTGTACCCCAAGCTTGCATGGATAAGTACCATAAAATATGTGGGGATTTTTGAGTCACAATCCAGGTTTTCTAGTGTCCAAGATAAAGAGAAATCAATTCAAACTCTTGCTTTTAGAAAGGACATCAATTCAAATCACAAAAGTCACTTTCAGAAAAGCAAAAGCAGAATTTCCAGAACTTGTCCTCAATTTGCACAGGAGGTTGGTGGGTTTCTGCAGCTCAAAAAATTCTGAGAATTTTTATCCCTATGAGCATCAGAGTCATGAAGAACTCCACCAAATTTCTCTTCAAAAAACCTTACAGAAAAAACAGGAAAAATCTAAGAACACAGTATGCTCAAGAACTTCGAGCAGAAAGTTTGGGGCTCGGTTTTCACCTCATGGCGCCCAAACGGTGCAACAAGTGAACACCAAACTTTTTCTGAAGGTGTATATCCGAGTCCCGCACGTCCACCAACAAGAATCACGCAAAAATTATTTTTCTATATTTTTACAAAAATCAAACACTGACTGCTGCGCGAAGAACAAGTTCTGAACAAAGTTGGAACTTGAAAGAAAAGATGTTCTCTACTCAATCCAAGAGTGCAAAAGAGATGTAAAACCATATGAACACACTCAAAACATCCAAGATCAGCAACATTTAGAAGGAGGGGAGGCAAATCCAAATTACTTGAAAGTAAATTATGGAATGTAATTATGGAAAGTAAATGCTGAATTTAAATTATGTAAAATAAAGACATAATGTAAATGCATAAAATAAATTCAGAGGTGGATGGATAAAACTTTCATTTCTGGAAGGAGGTTACAAAGCCTCACATTCATGTGGGCAAAGCTCAAATGAGCATCAAAACCTCAACACCTTCAAGGGAAGGAGGCTATCCCTCCACCCCTATTTATACTACTCTTGGGCCACCTACCACCCTTGGATGAGTCCTCAACCCTAGAGCACTCATCTAAGGGCTAGGATTAACCCACACACACAGCCATGCAAGGGCTAACCCAAAACCCACACACATACCGGTTTTCTTGCACGGTTTTCAAAGCATACTACCTAGATCCGCTAACCTATCAACTAGACCTCAACCCGACGGCCCTCATTGATCCACGCGCATCTAGCTAGCATCAACTCCTTTCCTTGTCTTCTTGACTTGCCCGACTCCGCCTCCGATCATCTTCCGCGATCTCCCAACCGTCTGACCTCCGACGCCTCGCCTAGTCCCGGCCATCCTTCGCCTCACCATGACCTAGCACCGCCGCCTCGCAACCATCAAAGACAAGGAAACTCCTCACATAGCAATGCCCACAAAGATGTGCAATAAACCATCCAACTCATCACTACCGCGCCCATACGACGTCATCGCCACTCTGGCAGAGACAACTCAAATTGCTTCATTTTGAAAATCAATCCAAATCAAACTCAAACTTGAGCACACCTTGCTCAAATAAAGTCAAATACTCATCACAAACATGGATGGACCTCCACATGGTCCTTCACTCGGGTACAAAGGTGTTGTAGAGTCCTCTACCATACGCTGGAACTTCTGAAAATCCCTTTCACTCGTGTGGTCCTCCTCCCCATCATGCAACATCTGTTCTAGATCATCTTCATGGTTATCGACGAACGTATCATCTTGGGTGTCCACGAACGTATCCTCGACCGCCGTGGAGTCGTTGTCTTCGTCATCATCATCAATAGGATGATCTTCACATAAAATCTCATTTTCACCGTGCTCAGTCCAACAGGTATAGGCAGGCTTGAAACCCCTTCGAAGCAAGTGTGCACGGATCGCTTCAAGATTAGAAAACTGCTTCTCATTCTTGCAATCGACGCACGGGCAACAAATGTAGTCCATCAGCTTAGTTGACTTGTACGCCGCAGCCACGCTCATAAAACTAGTCACACCGTTAAAGTACTCTCTATCGTGACGGTCCGCTTCATACATCCATCTTCGATCCATCTGCAAATATTTATAACAAATAAAATCTCAGTAAATCAATAAGTGGTCACAAATTATTTTATTCATTTAATTTGTTACGTACTGCTAATTAATCAAGAAATCCATTTCCAAATCTCACTATTAAAATCAATTAAATAATTGCTATTACTTATAGTGGTCTGTCCGGCAAATTTGCATTACTTACAAAAAGTATTAAATTAATATACACCAAGTAAAGAAACAATAATAAGTAATTAGATACAACAACAAATAATTATGTAGTGTTGTCATACTTAACATATTAAACGCAATCACTAATTTGGTCCTCATAAAAACTTAAATTCAAGCTATATCGGATGCCTCTTTATGTCGGATCGGATATTTGTCGGATAGTATCGGATCGGATAGGGATACAGATTTTTTATAATAATACGGATTCAGATTCGGTAACTTACTATCCGTCGGATATGGATACGGATTCGGATAATCCGGATATTGATGGGTCGGATATCCAGATATACGTGTGGGCTGGGCCAAAACTACAATTTTGGCCCAAAAAGGTTTCTTAATTTTATAATTGTTTTTAATTTAATTAATCCATAAAGCAAGTTTCAATTATTAAAATTAGCAGATCAACTTCAAAAATTATGAAATTATTTTGAGAAATTTTTTTGAGAAAGTTCCACAAATAATATAACATTTAAAAATTTATTTTCAAGGTTTTATCACATTTTAAATTTTCTCAAAAATTCAAAACTTCCTCTTAATAGGAAAATATTTGAAATAATTAGCTAAAAAACATAAAAACTCATAAATACATAATTTATTATTTAAAACATAATTCAACAAAGATTATAAATACTTTTTCTACACACATGACATCTAAATAGTTACATACAACGACAATTAATTATGTAGTGCTGTTGTACTTAATTAACATATTAAACGCAATCACTAATTTGGTCCTCGTAAAAACTTAAATTCAAGCTACATCTTAATCTCACTAATCACTGCACACATAAAAAGGTGGTGAATTCAAATCGAGTCTCTAAATTAGAGCTGTAATTGTGCTCATTATGCAATCGATAATTCTCACAGCCAACAACCATATAGAACGTAATATCCAACAAAAACCAACTACAAATAAAATGTACATCAAGATACAAACCGTAGATCACGAATTAGAAGTGAATTCCACCAAATTTGAGAGCAAAAATTCGCCCCCTCTCTTCCCCAACCGAGCAAGAACAGAGCTCCTCTCTGTTCTGGAGGTGGGGCAAGTACGAAGGGTATTTATAGTGTCGAATTATCACTGCCGGTTCTTTTTCAAAACCCGACAAGAAGATATCGCGCGCTTGAATAATATAATTCGGTAGTGATACTCTCTGCCCTTCCCGCGTGAAAATTTAGGGTAAGCCTTATCACTGCCGGTTATTATTTACAAACCGGCAGTAATATATCACTACCGATTTATAATACGAACCGGCAGTGATACTGCTCTCCTGGTCGCATGGGAGAATTTAGGGTAATCTTATCACTGCCAGCTTTTGTTTACAAACCGGCAGTGATATATTACTGCCGGTTGGAGAAAATGAACCGGCAGTGATATTCCTTCACTTCGCGTAGGAAAAAACTATTGTGCCGGTTTTACTTGGAACCGGCAGTGATAATACAATCACTGCCGGGTGGGCCTCAACCGGCACTGATGGGGCGTCGCGGATATACCCCTCTGTAGTGGTGAGGATTTCAAACAGGATGACCAAGGCACCATGTGGTTTAAAGGATGCATCTGTGTGCCGAACAAAAAGGAACTGAAGCAGCTAATCTTAGAAGAAGCTCATGACTCCAAGTATTCAATTCATCCAGAAGTGCCAAAATGTACCAAGACCTGAAGGAAAGATTTTGGTGGCCAAGCATGAAGCGGGAAATTGCTAAGTATGTCGCATTATGTGACATATGTCAAAGAGTTAAAGCTACGCATCATAGGCCAGCAGGGTTATTGCAACCCCTAAAGATACCTGAATGGAAATAGGAAGAAATTGGTATGGGTCATAGTGGATCGCTTAACTAAAGTTGCGCATTTCATACCAGTAAAGACCGCTTACTCGGGAGATCGGTTAGCAGAATTATACATGGCAAGGATCGTTTGTCTGCATTGAGTTCTGAAGAAAATAGTGTCTGACAGAGGTACTCAATTTACCTCAAGGTTTTGGGGTAAACTGCATGAGGCAATGGGAACTCGTCTAAATTTCAGTACATCATACCATCCACAAACAGACAATCAAACCGAGAGAGTTAACAAGATATTAGAAGATATGCTGAGAGCCTGTGCTTTAGCATATGCTACTTCATGGGACAAGTGTTTGCCTTATGCTGAGTTCAGCTATAATAATAGTTATCTGGCATGTTTACAGATGTCTCCATTTGAAGCTCTGTATGGCCGATCCTGTCGAACACCGTTGAACTAGAATGAGACCAATGACCGACATGTTTTTGGTCCGGATATACTTCAGAAAGTGGAAAAGCAGATCACCATGATCAGAGAGAGACTGAAGACTGCTCAATCAAGGCAGAAGAGCTATGCCGACAATCGTCGCAGGGAATTAAGCTTTGAACCTGAAGATTTTGTGTACCTCAGAGTCACCCCTCTCAAAGGAGTCAGAAGATTCCATGCGAAAGGGAAGCTCGCACCCAGATATGTCAGACCTTTCAAGATCTTGAGTCGCAGAGGTGAAGTCCCGTACCAATTGGAGTTGCCACAGTCATTGGCAGGGGTACATGATGTATTACATGTATCGCAATTGAAGAAATGACTTCGGGTGCCAGAAGAACAAACACCTTTGGAAGCAATCGAGTTGCAAGAAGATTTGACTTATAAAGAGCATCCGGTGAAGATTCTGGACACAATGGACAGAGAAACAAGGAACAAGTCAACGCGCTTTTGCAGAGTTCAATGGAGCAACCATTCGAAAAGTGAGGCGACTTGGGAACGAGAAGAAGATCTGATGAAGGAGTTTCCTGACCTATTCTGTAGTCAGCCCTGAATCTTGGGGTTGAGATTCTGTTAAGGGGGAGGTTTGTAACACCCTAAAATTTGTCGTATTTTTAAATTTTGGAGTCATTTTGATTTTTGAGAATTTCTGGAGATTTATTGGAATTTATTTTGATTTATTCAAATATGGTCATTCTTGAAGTCAATTAAAATAAAGTAAAAGTATATGCCAAGTTTTATTGGAAATGTTTTATTTGAGTTCAGAATGTCTCAAAATATTTTCTAGAATTGTTTTGGAATTTTTCCGAGTATTTTGCTATTTATTTTGGCTTTGTTTATTTATCTGATTTATTTTAACTCGAAAATGTCTTTTTAAAAAATGCGATGAATAGTACTGGGCCGACCCAGCACTGTGCTTAGCCCACCGCGTCGTCTTTCCCAACTTCGGCAGTCTTCTCTTCTGCGCCACTGTCGACCTCGCCGAACCCCATCGACCATTCGATCCGCATCGCACGCTTCTGGTTCGTCCACAGCTTCCCTCTTCTGTTTCAAATCCTAGCGTTAATCGTGACCGTTAGATCTAGTATGGACGTCAGAGATTAGATCTTGGGTTCTTGTGTTAGATGCGATCTGAGCCATTGGATCATTTCTGAACGCTTGAGATGATGTCGCGTCGCTAGGGTGAACAGTAAACCGCTCGAGTACCGTGGGCCGTTGGATTAGATCTGTGCGGTGTTTGTGGGTTTGAGCTGGGTTGCGTAAATCCGCGCCGTTCATATTTGAACGTGCGGCTGGGACGTCGTCGTGCCTCCACCGAATCATGTGTGGGCGTGTGTGCCAGTTGACCGAGGCGCGACCAAATCTTGGCAGTTGGTTTCAAGCAGACCGCCGTGATTTCGCCGCGTGTCCTCGCGTGAGCCGAAGCGTCGCTGGGTCCGCGCAAGTGCTGGCCGTTGGATGCTTAAACGCCGTCGGATGCGTGACGCGTGGGGGCGTGGAACGCGAGGTGTTGCTGAGTCTACGCGGGAGTGGACCGTTGGATCTGAGAGCTCCGTTCGATGGCCGACGCGTGTCACGTGGTTTTCGAAGTGTCTTGGTGCAGCGTGTGTGATATGGCTGTTGATCCTTGGACGACCACGATTGCGCCACGTGGCTAAGATCTGACCGTCGGTTGGGTTTGATCGAGATGCTAACGCGTGTCCTTGCACGAATCCCGAGGTGGCTGATGTCAGCAGTGACGTCAGTGTTGACGTCGGTTGGTGGGCCATGTGCTATGTTCGGTGGACCGCGTCCACGGTGGACCCAACCCGAGCCGTAGACCGGGTCCATGGACCGGCTGACGTGGGGGCACCAGGAGCTGACGTCATGCTGACGCAATAAATTGAGTTTTCAATAGAAAAATAAATAAATAAATTCGGGATTTTCTATTTTCTGATTTATATTTTATTTAAAACTTTGAAAGGCTATAACTTTTGCATTTTAACTCCGATTGAGGTGATTCCAGTCTCTAAAAATTTGTAAAATTGTGATCATTTTAATGGTTTATTTTATTTGAATTTTTGAGGTTATTTAGTCTACTGTTTTGGTTATTTATTTCATATATAACTTTTACGCGTAGACGCAAATTTGCCTGGAAGTTTCGAGGAAGAGTTCGTCGCTCAAGATCAAGCTTCGAAACACGACCAGCAAATCTTTGAAGGCAAGTGATGCTTTGACCATTTTGATCCCAGTTTTAAATGTATGTTGTTTTGAAATTATGCATGCTAAGTTAATTAAAAATGAATTTAAATAAATTTGGGGTAATGTAGCTAATCAACCCATATTGTTATTACCACCTTGAAATTATTATTTGTATGCCTGAAATCATTGTCATCCTAGGATTGCTTGTACTCATTGGATGTTAATATGATGCCAACAAGGGAGGCTAGACCGTGATTAGATGCTTAGCCCTGCAGCGTGTCATGAATGATCTTTCAGAAAATGCCACAATAGTGACTAATGAAATATTGAATGTATTTTAAACATGGTGTGGTAATGCCACGTGATGAAATTGAAGTACGGAGACCTGTGTGGTTCTGTACCGATGTTGAGTTATTGTTGGCATGTGTTGCACAATAATCAACTGGGTGGGGAAATGATTTACATTGGGGCAAGTGGTAGGAGGTTTTGTGCCAGGTGGGCCTGTGTGGCAATGCGTTGATGAGTGTTGTGAGTCTGTGTGCCACATTGGGCTGGGTGCCACTGTTGAGTGATGAAAGTCTTGCCTTGGTCAGTTAAGGACTTCACCTTGCAAGTCTTTGAACTGAGTCACCCGTACAACCACATGTCTGATATGGGACATACCTAGTCGATTAGGGTTCTGATATCTTTCCTCTGAAACCTCGGGGTGACAGTACGCGGCGGGGTGTATGTGTGTGGGGGAGCGTACCTGTGCTACGGCTTGGTGCCCATCCAACGGTGTTGGCATGTCCTATATTTCGGCTCTGTGTGAGGGGAGTGATAGTAAAGGCAATACCGGGGAGGTTCATTGGTTAAGGTAAAGGTTCCTGAAAGGCTTTATTACGGGCAAGCACCTGTGTGGTGAGAGGCTGTATCTTGTGGGTAAAGTGTACAACCTCTGCAGAGTGTCAAATCTATTCGAATAGCCGTGTCCGTGGTATTGGACATTGCTCGGGGATTACAGTCAAGGGTTAGATCTTTATAAAATGTGAAAAGGGTGGCTGTGTGCCAGTGTGAAAATGAATTGATTAAGGCTGTGTGCCAAGTTTACAGAGAAAAACTGTTTAAAGAACTTAGTACTATTATTAACAGTTTCACTGCTTTTAATCTAAATAAATTGTTCGTTTAAAATGCTGTTTGATGCAAATGAGCCAAGTAAGCCAATTCTTTGGAATAAGTCTTGCATATAGTAATAGCAATGCATTCTGTGCATTACTTGTTGAGTACCTTGAGTACTCACCCCTCCTTGCCTATCAATCCAACATCAGTGGAGGAGTCTACGCCAGCATGGAAGGGGGGGTACATCGAAGAGCCGGACAATTAGGGAGCAAGCCCAGTCAGTTGCCTATGGCAAGTTGATGGGACTCCACGAAGTTTATTTGTTTTTCGCTGTTATCTTTTATTACTCTGATAATGTAAGCCCTACTTGGCTGATCTTATGTAAGGAGACCATAAGGTCGTACAATTCAGTTTATATAAATGTTTGCACTATTTAATATGGTATCGTTGTGAATGTCTGTGATGTTCAACCCTGTAAAGTCTGTGTGTGCTAGCGTGATCCTGGACTAGCACAGAATACACAGAGGGTTCAGATTCTCAGTATCGGGACCCGACATGTGTGAAGCTCCTGGGACGATCACACCTACCTGTAATCTGAAGAGCTGTACCGTTGCATCGAGCGATGCTCGAGGGGAGGCAACGTGTACCCGCAGGAGGTGTCATAGTCCTGCTGCGTCATCTGCATCGCTAGAGGGGGATGCGTGAACTGCGTCGCTGGAGGGGGCTGCGTGGACTGTCTCTGGGCGTGGCTGAGTCCACTGCATGCCAGAGATGAACTGATCCGCCCAAGAATCGGTGTACCCTGGCTAGTGCGGCGACAAAGAGAACTGTCCTCCGCCCTGAGGGTAACCTGCAGTACATATAGTAACATTTATTCATAGTCAAGTGATACTTATACCATATGTGAACAATTGAATGTTGCTCAAATTACCTGGTGTGGGGACCATGGTGGGACTGCGTGGTGCCTACCAACTAGACCCTCCAGCCATGTCTAGGGCCAGAGGCATAGGGGTGTGGAAGCTGGACTCTGCCTCCACTGCGTAGCGGGTAGCTGGGGCTGGTGTGTGGTAAGAAAGCCTGCGTGGTGGCCTGTATGAGGTGCCACGACCAGTCGCATCCATCTGTCTTCAAGAACCGAGCTCCACGACCCGTCGAGTCCCGGCCACCACGCATCGCCATGCTTCCGTCATCTCATCTAGTGTGACAGCGACTCCGTCACATAGCCTACCCAAAATGCTGCTGCCATACTGGTGCAAGTCGCTTCTGTGGTTCGCCTGCCATGTACGAACAAATCATAAGCACAACGACATAGCATAACAAAAAGATGATGTAATTTACGAAATAAGACTTACCATCACGTGCATTGCTGCTCCTGCCTGGCCTAGGTACAAGTCTGCCACGCTCGAAGTGTACCTGTGGGTCGGTGGCTCCTCCACAAGTAGGAGATGAGTACGCGTCCGGGTTACGTACCAGGCTAGGTACTGCTGGTAGGATGAGTAGTAATAAGGCATGTCCTCATCAACGACGTCCTCTAGCCCCCATCCCACTAAGTGAGCCACGACTCCATCCTCTGAGCCAAGGTCGCTAAGCTCTTCTGAGGTCCCTGGGTGGAGAACCTTAAGAGAAATCCACATTATTACAAATATAACTAAGCATTTAACATACTTGTAATGGGTGAGTAAGTCACGAGCGCACTTTCTCTAGCACATGATCCCCCGAAGGAACAGAGACCAACTGGCGGAGTCCAAACTACCACATTACTCACTACGGCGCGTAGTTCTCCGCAAAGACATCGAAGATGAGCTTCTTCCTAGTAAGCTTGGTCCCTATAGCATAGTGCCGAGATCCCCCCTGCCGTGGCTCTCTCCACTACACGGTGCTCACTGTAAGGGTCTCAGATCACCTACTCCACCTTCAGGTTGTCAAACGCCTCTGTGAAGGAGTGGTACGCGAACGTACCTATAGTCCTGCCCATTGTGGCTGCAATAGAAAAAATATCTGTAATCATATGCGATTGCAATGAAAACTGGATAAATACTCAGAAGGATATACACATCGCCTAGTCCAAAGGGAGCCCATCGTCGGATGGTCGATCACATCACCTTCGTACAAGTCGGTGGTGTAGTGTCGAGGCTCGACAAAAGGCCGACCCACAGGGAAGCGCTCGAATGACTACAGCTGAAGAAGAAGAGGAATCCTAGCCAGATTAGCGGTCTTGCTTTTCTTCACGCACGCGTTACAAAGGGCACGGTACGTGGTAGCAAGAACCGCCGAACCTTAGGATACATGTGGTACGTCGTCCAGCTCAGCATCGGCAATAGCCCGTGCTTAGGCTATCCAACACGCGTCGACGCTGTCGCCGTGAGTGGACTTGAACATCACCCATCCGAACAACCAAAGCAAATAGGTCTCAAGGTGCCGTGCATCCTGATAGTTGGTGGGCATCGCCGCCATCCGTTGCACCTATGACAATTAAAATAGGGTAATATCAGGTTAAGGTTACACAAAACTAGAATAATATATTTCTGTAAAACAACTAACCTCAAAGTGGCCCAACCACCTCCTCGATGGCCCGTGCCTCTTGCCAATCCGTATTTCTGGATCAACGGCCACCACTTCGGTGAACCTGTCCTGCATGTCCGCCACCCAACCAGCAGGAGTCACCGAGGGTCCAATCGGTGTCTCAGCGATTGACAACCCTGTAAGCATGGCGACGTCCTGCAGGGTCACCGTCACCTCACCGAAGGGAAGGTGAAAAGTGTGCGTCTCCGGCCTCCAACAGTCGATCAAACACGCCGGCAGGGAATGGTAGAACGAAAAACACCGCGACCGCTCTGTATCATCCTCACCCTCGGCCAGTTCGTCAGGCATACCTGCATCCTTAGCTGACCGCTCAACCATGCGAACGAGAGGAAGTAACCTATCACGTGCCAACCTATCGATGCAAAAAAACAGTTGCATTATTTAAATATAAGTCATAAACCGCAAATTATGTGAACAATAGTACATGTCAATGTAGTGCAACTCACCTGGTGTGGAAGCGTGGGTCAACGCACCATGCCTTCTTAGGCACACGGATCCGCAGCAGGGGCACCTTCTCATTGCCCTCTGTCGTGTGGATGAATGCACGCTGCCGTCAATCCAAGACAGAGTCCAGAAGTGAGTCGAGTTGCTCCATCCCTGCAAGTAAATAATGAAATATTTATTATACATGACATATGATAAACACGATATATATAAATCAAAAGACATAAGGTTCCAACATAAATAATACTATATAACATATGATAAACATGATATATATAAATCAAAAGACATAAGCGTCAAACTTAAATAATATTGCATTATATCCCAGAAACATGACACATAACTCAAAATAATTAAGGGTCGAACATAAATCAAATTACATAATTCGATACATAATTGACAAATACAAACTACTTCGACACACATCAAATAGCATAACCATGACAAGTTGGTGGGTTCGATGTCGAGGCTTCGCCACCACCACCTTCTGAACCTACATGCTATGAGCATTGCTTTGTCTTGTGCCCATACTCACCGCACTCAGAACACCTCATAACAGAGCCACCCACTTCAGATTCATCCGTGTCATTGCGAATGCACCTACTCTGTGATGACCAGGTTGTCCTTCTGCACACCTCTGCAAGGTTGGATCCGGTAGACAGATGCGTTCATCTCTGTTAATCACAGTGAAATCACCGTGTGTACAGAAACCACGAAACTCACTAGACCAGGTATGGACAACATGATCCTTCAAGTAGAAAGGGAACACGTATTGCGACGTGTTCATCCAAATTTGACCACAAGCAACCATCACATGTGAGCAAGGAATATGAAGAAGTCTTGGCTTGTTGCAGGTGCATTCACACCATCCAGTGGCCCCTTGGCCTAGATTAACCTCGTGTGTACTAACCGCTGTATTAGTTTTGAATCCCCCTTTGCACCGAAGAGTCACTTAAAAGCGGTACTCAGTGATTCCGAAGCTACGCACTATATGCTGCTGAGCTTTAATTGTTCGTTCCTCCATGTAGGTCATCATTCGCCAATAATACGGCGTTTGCATTGTCGTTGCGTGAAGAACAGCCTTCTCATGCCTTTTCTAGAAGTAGGCAACGACGCCGTGCAACATGCCTTCCAAGATAGGCACAAGTGGTAGCGGACGAATTGCTCTTATGACCCAATTGTAAACCTCAACTATATTCGTTGTTTTGACACGAAACCTGTTCAACACATATTGGTTAGTACAATAACCCCATTTGTTCAACCATCATTAATATCATAATTGATTATACTAACCTGGTGCCACTAGTGTCATAGAGCAATGTCCACTTCTCTAGAGACTCCGCCTCTATCCAGTGCAAGAAACACTTTATATTACTTGACGATCGTCTACTTAGATTAAAGGGATCGAGCTCCCCGAGGGGTGCTAGCCTTTTGGGTGGGCAATCATTCGGTGTAGGTAGTTGCTTCTTCATCTATTCAATATGTGCACTAGTGTGCTTATCCAACTCGGCCAATAGCGTGCTGAACTTATGTACTTGATTCTGCTTGCATAACCTCTTAAATAGATTCATCAGTTTCTTATTCCTGAACTGCCTAAAGAAATTTGCTCCTAAATATCTTATGCACCACCTGTTCTGCAAGTCACGCCATGGGAATGGCTTATCAGGGTTCTTTTGTAGAGTCTTAATTTTCAAAAGAATACCTTTGTGATGATCATGAATGATGCACACGTTGGGTCGAGCACCAACTACCCCAAAATTCAGATATTTAAAAAACCACAGCTAGCTATCCCGGTTCTCACTCTCAACAAATTAAAGCAAAGGCCAATGAAAGTATGTGGTTGTTTGCATCAACTGCAATGGCCGTTAGAATCTGCCCCTTGTATTTTCCAGTCAAAAAAGTACCATCGACACAAAGTAATGGACGGCAGTACCCGAATGATGCAATGAAAGGACCCAATGAAAAAAACGCATGACAAAATATCGAGATCCCATTACCATCTGCTTCACTTTCTTTGAAAGCGGTGTATGTGCCAGGGTTGGTTTGCTTCAAGACATCAAACACACAAGGTAGGTTGAAATACAAAGTCTTGTATGTACCAAACCTCTTCTCTAATGCTTTTTGCTTTGCACGCCAGGCTATCGAGTAACTTATCTCGTATTTAAATGTTCTTAAGATTGTTTTCTGAATATACGAACACTCAATGTCCCACTTCTCAATGATTTTATTGAACATCATGCTAGCAATTAGAGCCGCATTCATGTTGCGGTGTTTCACCGGAACATTTTTTAGTCTGCATGTGTGCTCCTCCACTCGTGATGCAATCCAATATGTCTCGTACTTCGGCTTGTATGCGTGAACTTGGAATTCACATCCATCGGTTCTGCACTTCACTGTGTACCTATCTGGCCTGGACAAGATAACCTGGAACTCTCTCTGCTGCAACAGTGCCCACAGCCTAATTGCCAACTTTAATTCAGAATTATTCGGAAATATTTGATTAAGCCGAATGGCATTGGTACCATACTCCCAACTCGACTCATGGCCCTACAAAACTTCCATACTAGCTTTGTTTTGCCTGTTCCATTTGTTAGGGATGGGTACCTCCGCTGTCCCAGTACTACTATGCATTACATCATCATCATCCCCCCTTCCTCATCTTCGCTGATGCCATCATTAGATTGCAACATTTCAGCTTCCTCTTGTATCGCCATACGGTCCACCTACTCCAAATGATCAACAAGTTGCTTGATCTCCTCCCCTTCATCGGCCTGACCTTCTATGTTTGCTGCATCCTTGTTATCATCCCCCGCTGCTACCTCAACCGGCACTACTAGTTGAACTTGTTCAGCTGTAGCCGATGTGCTGCTCTCGCTCACACCACTAATATCCACCTCTTCTCTAGGGTAAGCCTGCACCAGCATCACACATTCAAGGTGAGATCCCTTGCACCACCTTAAACATTTCTGCCACAAGTATGTCCGATCTACTTTCTTCAACTCCCAAATAGCTGGGTCACCCTTACTATGCGTGAATAAGATTTGGATGGTAACAGAGTAAACACTTGGATCTAGAGAAAAATATTGGGTCAACCAAAACTTTATATTACGAATGCTAACACTTTCGGGAAACGAATGCTCAACCATGGTGACCAGAAAGTTCGTTAAATCAACACCATTCTGCGTACTTTTTATTTCACCATCGCCATAATATATCCTAAATTTCACTGGATCCGACATAGACAAAATAAATTTTTAGATCACCACTAACATGCAATATCACTAACCTAAATTAAATAGCGCTAATTAACTATCCCACTACCGAAACTACAATATTAAAGTACACATCTAATATCGCTAACCTAAAAGAGAAGCACTGATTAAACTAACTCTAACATCAACTACAATATTACTATCCCTCGCTAACTAATAAGAGTAATATAAATTCAAATCTTATGTATAATGATATGATTTTCCTACAATATTTTTCTAAACAATTACAAAAAAGTATTACAAAATTGCGAAGTTACCTTTTTCGTCTTCTTCTTCCTCCTGTTTCTCCCTCCTCTCACTCTCTCTCCCTCTCTTCCTCCTCTCTCTCTCTCTCTCCCGAGCTCCCTCTCTTTGTCCTCTCTCTTCCTCCTCGCTCTCTCTCTCCCGAGCTCCCTCTCTTCCTCCTCTCTCTCTCTCTCCTGGGCTACCTCTCTCTCTCCCGGGCTCCCTCCCCCTCTCCCTCTCCTCCTCTCTCTCTATCTCTTTCCCTGTCGGCGCCCACTCACTCTCTCTTTTCTGCTGCTCGCTCGCGCTGGTGTTTTGTCTGCCGATTTCAATCTGGGCCTGGCCAAGCGGCCGTTTCCAAAGCAAGGTATTGTCGCCCAACCGTGTGGCGGCAACTAGTAGTCGCCGAACCAGTTAGCGAAAATTGCCACGTGTTAAGTCAAGATTAGATTGCTCTGTCAGGGCGATGATAATGACGCAATTAACGTATTTTCGCCCAACGGTTCGGCGAAAATTCGATCTTCGCCCATCCATCTAGCTACTACTTCGATTTCGCCAAACGGTGGGCCGAACAAGTATTATTTTTGCAAAACAAATTTGGCATATTAATGTCACAATTACTTTTATAAAATATATTATTTAGAAAAATTCTACCAGCAAATATGCAATTATTCCCATTTTGGGTTCCCTCCAAGTATTCAAATTTCGTTTTCGGATAAAATACCGCTCCTGACCGGATTTCGAAATTTCGGCGAAATTCGGGTATTTCGGCAAAATCTCGTCCGAAATTCAAAAACAAAAATTCAAATCCGGTTTGTTTTGTACCGAGAAAAAATGAAATTCGCCGAAAAATACCGAAATTTTGGTCTTTTTGCAATGGACAAAAAGTAGGCAAACGATGTCGAAAATTTTTGAAATTGTTTTTGGAGAGTCTTGACACATTGAAGATCTTTCCATAAAAATTTCGGATTATTCTGAAGTATGTGGAATTTTAAAATTCAAACATTGCTACTATCCTGATAAAACACTGATCGGCAATTTTGAACTGAATGCAAAATGGTTCAAACCACATTATAAACATTTGAAATGTTTTTTGCATGGTTATGATGTATCTGTAATGCTCTCATAAAATTTTTAGATGATGATAAAACTGTATTAATGAAGGACCGAGATGGCGAACAGAGGGGGGGTGAATGGTCGTAAATAAAATTTCCCCCAAAATACTCCAACAAAAACCTCGACAAGATCGCTCAAAGGAAATCGTGAAAAACCTGAAAAACTAGACAACTATGTGTACCCCAAGCTTGCATGTATAAGTATCATGAAATATGTGGGGATTTTTGAGTCACAATACTGGTTGTGTAGTGTCCAAGATAAAGAGGAATCAATTCAAACTCTTGCTTTTAGAAAGGACATCAATTCAAATCACAAAAGTCACTTTCAGAAAAGCAAAAGCAGAATTTCCAGAACTTGTCCTCAATTTGCACAGGAGGTTGGTGGGTTTCTACAGCACACAAAATTTTGAGCCTTTTTCTCCCTATGAGTATCAGAGTTGTGAAGAACTCCACCAAATTTCTCGTCAAAAAGCCTTACAGAAAAAACAGAAAAAATCTAAGAACACAGTCTGGTCAAGAACTTCGAGCAGAAATTTTGAGGCTCGGTTTTCACCTCATGGCGCCCAAACGGTGCAACAAATGAACTCCAAAATTTTTCTGCAAGTGGATATAAGATTCCCGCACCTCCTCCAATAAGAATCACATGAAAAAGATTTTTATAGATTTTTATAAAAATCAAATACTGACTGCTGCGCGAAGAAAAAATTCTTAACAAAGTTAGAACTTGAAAGAAAAGATGTTCTCTACTCAATCCAAGAGTGCAAAGGACATGTAAAACCATATGAACACAAGCAAAACATCCAAGATCAGCAGCATTTAGAAGGAGGGGAGGCAAATCCAAATTACATGAAAGTAGATTGCGAGAAAGTAATTGCGGGAAAGTAAATGCTGAATTTAAATTGCGTAAAGTAAAGACATAATGTAAATGCGCAAAATAAATTCAGAGGTGGATGGATAAAACTTTCATTTCTGGAAGGAGAGGTTACAAAGACTCACTTTCATGTGAGCAAAGCTCAAAGGAACATTCACAAACCTCAAAACCTTCAAGGGAAGGAGGCTACCCCTCCACCCCTATTTATACTACTCTTGGGCCACCTATCACCCTTGGATGAGTCCCTCAACCCTAGAGCACTCATCTAAGGGCTAGGATTAACCCACACACACAGCCATGCAAGGGCTAACCCAAAACCCATACATATACCGGGTTTTCTTGCACGGTTTTCAAAGCATACTACCTAGACCCGCTAACCTATCAACTAGACCTCAATCCGATGGCCCTCATTGATCCACGCGGCATCTAGCTAGCATCAACTCCTTTCCTTGTCTTCTTGACTTGCCCGGACTCCATCTCCGATCATCTTCCGGCGATCTCCCAACCGTCTGGACCTCCGACACTCCTCGCCTAGTCCCGGTCATCCTTCGCCTCACCATGATCTAGCACCGTCGTCCTGCAACCATCAAAGACAAGGAAAAACCTTTCACATAGCAATGCCCACAATGATATGCAATAAACCATCCAACTCATCACTACCGCATTCATACGATCGGTACTTCCACTCCTGGCAGAGACAACTCAAAATGCTTCATTTTGAAAATCAATCCAAATCAAACTCAAACTTGAGCACACCTTGCTCAAATAAAGTCAAATACTCATCAAAAACATGGATGGACCTCCACATGGTCCTTCAATCTCCCCCTTGATGAGTATATTGACAAACCACACAAAAAGGCATAAATTTGAGTTTGAAGAAAATGAAGAAGTAAGCAATTATTAGTTGTAAAGTCAAACTTGGTCCAAAGATAGAAATTAGAACCATGACCAAGTTGACGAAGAGGAATTTAGATTTTAGAATTAAATTTAAGAAAGTGCAAGTTTTCAACAAAAACTCTAAAATCCAACTAAACATGTCAAATGTGATTATGAGATTATGATCCAACAGAAGTAGTAGCATAGTTTTACAAAGATCATAATAACCAAATAAGCATTCACATTTTTATCTTTTTAGTGATGCCATTTCTACGTTTTCTCCCCCTTTTGGCAATATAGGCATCAATTTTTTTTATGTATGCATGAAATGCAATCGAAAGAGCTTTGAAGATTATCCAATTGATCAAAATTGAAGGATATTACACCAAGCTTGTCAATTTCAGAAGATGACTAAACTAAGACATGTCCAAGTGCAAATACGAGCTTAGTTTTGAATATTTCATTTTTAGCAAGATTTGACAAGTGCAACACTTAGCTTTAGTTTCAAAAATAGAAGAATAGCCACTCTAAGGATCAAAAGGAAAACCTAGAGTTCAACCTACTCAACACTTTGGGGAATCTAGAAGAACATACAAGGTCCTTCGGGCTCATTTATCACTTAATGCAAATTTTGATTTATCATCATACAAGACATAGAGGGGTGCAAATGTTTGACATTATTTGCATTTTTTACCCACATATGTCTTTATTTTTAATTTATTTGCATTTTCTTTTGACAACCAATTGACTCAAGCCATATGCGACCATCTCAAGATGAACTCTTAAGAGGATGGTCTAGGTCAAACACGATATATTCTAAGTTCATCCCAAGTGCAATGGGAAGCGGTCTTGTGAATACAAGGTGTTGAGTCGTATGTGCACAAGAAGAGTCAATTTTGTTTAATTTTCATTTTTAGCACAATGATTCATGAGCAATTGAAGGACTCTAGCATGGATCAAACTAGTTTCACCCAAGTTGCTATAGGGACTCTAGAGAACTCCAAAATTTTTCAAATTATGGAACAAACCTCTAGAGAAGAAACCTAGCAAGTAAAAGCAACAAGTTTCATCAAGTTTTTCATTTAAGGCTTATTTCATTTTTTTAGCATAGCAAGTTAAATGAACTTGGACATATCTAAGCTAGTGATTTCCTCCATATGATGTAGCATGGTGTATAGCATGAAGAAGAAATCAATTGCATAATAGACAAAGCTCATTAAACAGGAAATGCAGTCTATATGCAATGCACGAACAGATTCCCAAACTCCCCCTCAACAAATGAATCAATTTTAAGCTCAGATCTGGTTAAAGTTGAGTTATTATCAAGATTAGGCACAAAGAAAAACTGAATGAACTCAATAATAACCAGAAAAACATAATGAGGAGAAGAAGTCGAGAAACTGCAAAACCGGATGGCTATAGAGCATAGAAAAGATATAAGAGACTCACTACGGCTTAGACTCGCTCTTATCTTCCCAGTGACTGACATAGGGAAGCCGACTCTAGATCCCAACTAAGGAGTGCACATGCACTCGCCTACCCAGAGGCCCAATACCTGCTAACTTATAAGACTGTGAGGGAACTCAACCTAGAGAGAAGAGAGAACAGCTAATCACGTATGATAGCAACCTAAAGCATAAGATAAGAGGTCCATGGAAGGTATGCCAGAAGTCTAAGTGAGTGAACTCAACTCAACAAAACAAGCCCAAAGTCACCCAAAAGAAATACAAAGAAAAGAAAAGCTGGAAGAAAAACATATAATACATAATATACAAACCAGCTCCCCCTCACGAAAGGCCGTAAGGGCTCACGACTCCAAGCTCACTCCTCAAGCCAACAAATCTGGAGCTATCCAAAGGCTTGGTGAAGATATCGGCTAATTGAAGGTCACTCTCTACGAACTGAAGCGCGATATCTCCCTTCTCCACATGGTCTCTAAGGAAGTGATATCTAATATCAATGTGTTTGTCCGGGAATGTTGCACTGGGTTTTTAGCAATGCAAATAGCTGAAGTGTTGTCACAGAAAAGTGGCACACTCTCTATCTCTAACCCATAGTCCCGTAAGGTCGATCTCATCTAGAGCACTGCTACAAAGAATCGGCTTCAAAGAACATACTCGCCTCGCGTGGACCGTGCAACCCTGCATCGCTTCCTAGATCACCAAGAAACAAGAGAAGTGCCAATGAATTGGCAAGTGCCGAAGGGCTCTTCCTATCTATCCTACAAACCCGAGAAAGTCGGCATCGGAAAAGGCTCTAAGAGATA
Source organism: Otatea glauca (assembly GCA_036346275.1). NCBI lineage: Eukaryota > Viridiplantae > Streptophyta > Magnoliopsida > Poales > Poaceae > Otatea > Otatea glauca. Next base: position 24,385,835 of record CM070725.1, on the reverse strand, counting down.
GACAAGAAGACGAAGAGTACCAAATACCATAATCGGTGGTAGCACGAAGGTACTGAAGATGCGCTTGACCGCTTTGGCGATGAGAGCGCGAGGAGAAGCTTGAATCGAGCGCATAGACACACAAATAAATGTATGTCCGGCCTCAAAGCGGTGAGGTACAAGAGGGAGCCGATCATGCTCAAACTCCTTTTGATCGCGGGCTCACCATCCTCATCGGGCTCGAGGACGAGAGTGGTGGCCATAGGAGTCATCACCGCTTCCCATCGACATATCGAGCGCCTCGGGAGGTCACGGTATACTTGCCTTGATGTAAGAAAGTACCCTCCCGATTCTGCTTGATTTGGAAGCCAAGAAAGTAGATCAACTCGCCCATCATACTCATCTCAAACTCTGTGCTCATCACCTCAGAAAACTGTGACACAAGCGAAAGAGATGAGCCACCAAAAATGATATCGTCCACATAAATCTGGACAAGAAGAAAATGAGACTCATGGTATCTGATGAACAGAGTTTTGTCTACTATGCCCATTTTGAAGTCATGGCTGAGAAGATAAGACTTGAGCCTCTCATACCATACTCTGGGGGCCTGCTTGAGTCCATACAAAGCTTTGGAGAGCTTGTATACATGACTCGAAACTTGGGGTTCTCGAACTCGAGGTTGTTTGACATAAACCTCTTCCTCAATATAGCCATTGAGGAATGCACTCTTGACATCCATTTGATAGAGCTTGAAGCCCTGGGATGCAGAGAATGCAAGCAGGATCCTAATAGCCTCTAGTCTAGATACAGAGGTAAAGGTCTCCTTAAAGTTAAGACCCTCAACCTGAGAAAAGCCCTGTGCAACTAGTCTAGCCTTGTTGCGAATGACAACCCCATCCTCACTCTGCTTATTTTTGAACACCCACTTGGTCCCAATGACATTATGACCAGATGGGGGCTCGACAAGCTGCCACACCTTGTTCCTCTCAAAGTTCTCAAGTTCCTCACGCATAGCATTAATCCACGATTCATCGCATAATGCATGAGAAACATCCTTCGGCTCAAAGGAGGCAACGAAGGCAGAGTGGAGGCAGAAACTGGACAAACCTGATTTTGGTCGAGTGACCCGCTCAAACAGATCACCAATGATCTGATCAGGTGGATGAGAACGTTGAATATGACGGGGAGGTCCAGAAACAGAAGTGGCCTCTACCTCATGCACAGAAGAGGTGGGCGCGCAGCCACTAGCTGAAGGAGAGTCGGAAGGCAAGGGCTGGTCTCTCTGAGGTGCAGAAATGGAAACAAGAGGCACCTCAGGTGAAGAGGGGACTGAATCCGGTGGAACACCATCATCTCCATCATCCTCATTTTCTACAAAGATGGTCTCGGAGGGATAAGAAGAGCCTGAAACATCAGGTCTAGCTCCTGGGCTAGCCTCATCAAAGGTCACATCACAGGTCTCTATGATCCTATGCGCATCAACACCTGCACTTATAGCTACGAGAAGAAGTCGAGTAACCTAGAAACATACCATCAGAAGAGCGAGACTCAAACTTATCTAGGTTACCAGACTTCAAGATAAAACACTTGCAACCGATAACGCGAAAATGAGACACACTGGGCTTTCGCCCATACCTCAACTCATAAGAAGTGCGATGCGGATGTGCTCTCAAAAACAAGCGATTAGAAACATGAAAAGCAGCTATAGCCTCATTAAAACTTCCTAGAGTATCAGACTCGTCTAGCATCGTCCGCCATCTCAACCAAGGTCCTGTTCTTCCTTTCCACTACGCCATTCTCACGAGGGGTAGGGAGAAGAGAACGATGCTCTAAACCGGACTCCACACGTAAACTCTCAAAGTAGGAATTCTTGAACTCCGTGCCATTATCACTCACAGATAGCTCGTAATACACACGGGAGCTCAATAGACAACCTCTTCGACCAAACCCTGAAGTGAGAAAAGTCTCATCCTTCGAGGCCATGAAGAATACCCAAGAGTATCTAGAAAATCATAAACGATGACAAGAACATACCACTTCCCTCCTGCCGATCGCACTCTAGCCGACCAACGGTGTCCATATGTAAACGCTGTCTGGTGCATCACCATCACTCACGGATGTTGGAGGATGAGAAGCGAGAACCATCTTGCCATGTCGGCAAAGAGAGCAAACTAAGTCTTTGACCATCTTGAGTTTGGGCAAACCCCGAATGAGATCGTGGCTGCTAACTCGGGTCAAATGATCAAAACCAATGTGATCAAGTCTCCTATGCCAGAAGGAGAGATCACGGGACTCAGAAGCAGTCAAACATCGAAGAGAGTCTCCAGAAGAAGCAGAAAAATCAGCACGAAATACTCTCCCAAATCTAGAAATCCCACAAACTAACCGTCCTGATGAATCAAGAATTCTATAGGCATTACTCTTGAAGCTTACCTCGAAAGAGTCATCGATAAGCTGAGAAACAGAGAGCAGATTGTATTGCAGCTTACTTACTAAGGCAACATCTTTAAGAATGAAATTTTGGTTAATGTAGATGGTACCTTTAGCAATGACTCTACCTGAAGATGCATCCCCAAAAGTGATTAACTCATCACCGGGGGCTCGGATTAGAGAAGAGAACCAACGAGAATCTCCGGTTATATGACGAGAACAACCGAGTCAACAATCCAAACATCGCCCTTCCCATCCGATTTAACCCGATCAAGACACAAGAGAGAAAGATGACTCAAGATCGGGATAGAGTGAAGACTTAGGAACCCAATCTTCAACGATACGACACCTCAAAGTACCGACACATGAAGAAGATCGACTCGAGTGTCTCTCGACGCCAACTCTCACACGATCGAGAGCAACTCGTAGATAATCTAGGAGTCAAAGCTGGGTTGGCACGCCGTGGTGCAAAAGCCGAACCATCCCAGTAAGGCTGCTGGATCTCCTACCGGAAAACACCTCACGCCGCTGATATCTACCTCGATAGGAAAAACGAGGAATATCAAGAGGACGGCGAAAAGACTGACTACGAGCAGCTCCAGGACTAAAACTCGAAGAACAAGCATGAAAACCAAGTCCTGCACGCTGCCCAAAAACATGCGACTCTCTAACCTGTCTAGAAGCAGTGTGTGTCTTAGGAGCACTTAAAGTCTGGGGATGACCCTGAATACTCCTAAGAGTAGCAACACGCTCACGCCGAGTGATCTTGGCGCGCCTAAAGCAGAAATCTACTAGGTGACCATCCTTCTTACAAAAGGTGCATGTGTACTTCGCCTTGCTAGAAGTAGAAGCAATAAGAGTAACACCCTTCTGGTCAGAAGTCCTATGGACAACCCCAACGGACCTAAACACGGTGGTACTAACTCTGGGAGCTACCACAATCTCACCACTCTTGGAGCCGCGCACAATGGTGGGAGGATGCACCCGAGCGTGCTCCAAGGGATCAAATCCTAGACCTTGATTGAATCTACTAATCTTGGATTGGTCTAGAATAAGATTGAGCTTCTTCTTGCCTCCAACAAACTTCTCGAGAGTGCTCATAAGATACTGGCAATCTCGGAAGAAAGAAGCACAAGAAGAACAGGGGGAAGGAAAGGAAGAAGAAGAACCAGAAAGAGAAAGAGAAGATCTCTCAGCACGTGCTTTTTGTTCCCTTAGCACGGCTGCCTTAATCTTGAGGGCCTCACAAGAAACGCAAGGAGCATCTCTAATCCTAAGGGTTTGGTCTTTTAACTTCTTCCTAAGCTCGACATGGATTTGATCCACATCATCCTTAACCCTAACACACAGCAAGCAACCAGTTTTTGACTTAACTAGTAAGTCTTTAGCAAGTTGATCACACTTGACATTCAAAGCATCATTGTCAAGCTTTAGTTGCCTACAGCCCTCACATGAGCTGACTGGGTCCTTAGAAATATGCAATTCAAGTTCATCATTTCTAGCAGAAATCTTTCTAAGGTGTTCGCTCATGGCATCAATTTCGACAAGCAATTTAGGGCAATTAGCACATGATGGAGTGGAGTGAGCATGAAGAAAACTAGCCTCAACAGGAATAGCATCAACAGAACTAGTGCTAGCATTCTTCAACCTAAGACCATCAAGTTCAGCAAACACACTATCATGTATGGTCCTTAGGTTCTCCAACTCCACAAGAATAGCATCACACAAAGAGCAATCATCAGTGACTCGGAAGGGAGAAGATCTAAGTGAAGCTAACTCCCGAGTCAAAGTACCTACTTCCTTCTCAAGCTCCGTACACCTAGCTCTAGCTCTAGCATAAAATTTTCCTAATTTGCAGAAAGCTTCGTTGAGCTGGTCATAGGAGGGTACCTCATCCGAGTCGTTGTAGAGCTCGGAGTCGCTAATGTCGTTGGTGTCGGCCATGAAGCACATGCCGGAGAAGTCGTCGCCGCCCTTCTTCTCTTGCGGATCATCCTCGCCCTCGTCGCTCCATGTCTCCGTGTCGGAGAGGTTGATGTCGTCAAGCGCGGCGAGGACGCGGTGGAAGAGCTTCTTGTTCTTGGAGAAGTTGCGGTACTTCTTCTCATGTGCCGGTTCACGAACTGGAGGCTTCTTGTTGGGGTTCTTGTCGGTGTAGTCGTTCTTGCCCGAACCGCCAACGTCGTTCTTGCCTTTCTCCAGCTTGGGACAGTTCGCCCGAATGTGGTTGGGGCCACCACACTCGAAGCAGGTGATCATGCCACCTCTCTTCCTCTCTCTCACCCTCTTGTATGCATGAGAAAACTTGCGAGCGAGAAGAGCAAGCTCATTTTCTTGAAATTTTTCCATTTGGTCATCGCTTTATTTCGCAAAGGGCGGAAAGAGAGAAACCAATAGAAGGATCAGAAGAAGAAGATCCAATGGGATCGGTGACCAAGGCCATCGACTGAGATTTCGTCTTCCGAGAGACGACATCGATCTCATGAGTCTTGAGGCGGGAATAAAGCCCGTCAAGAGTCAGAGTCGATAAGTCGGTGGTGTCCTTGATGGTGGTCACCTTCATCTCCCAAACCCGAAGGTCGAGTACGGTGAAGAAATGCTGAGCATTGTCCGAGTCAGGGTATATGCAACCAACTGCTCGGAGGTCGCTCAAAATTTTTGTAAACTTACCAAAACACTCGTCGAGACTCTCGCCAGCGCGTTGATCAAATTTGTTGTACTCGCGCTTGAACTGGTCCTGCCTCACAGTCTTGATTTGAGTAGAGCCCCCATGGTAAGCATCCAGGGTTACCCAAATCTCGTGAGCGGAGCGAAGGTGATAAATCCTATCATACTCACCGCGGTTAAGACCCTGTATGAGAATGTTCCATGCCTTAGCATTCGCCTCAACGTCAACCATATTGATGGCCGTGACATTTTCATCGCCAGAACCTCATATGGGAGTTTCACCTTACGCCATATCGTAACCACAGGAAGTGATGTATGACTCCATCCGGACTTCCAAAAAGGAAAATCAACTCCATTAAAGATGGGAGGCTTGGTGGAATATTTGTCCGTCGCCATGGCTCTTGAGACCGGTCAAGATCTATGGAAGAGCAGAACCGGCTCTGATACCAATTGAAGGACCGAGATGGCGAACAGAGGGGGGGTGAATGGTCGCAAATAAAATTTCCCCCAAAATTCTCCAACAAAAACCTCGACAAGATCGCTCAAATAAAATCGTGAAAAACCTAAAAAACTAGACAACTATGTGTACCCCAAACTTGCATGGATAAGTACCATAAAATATGTGGGGATTTTTTATTCACAATACTAGTTGTCTAGTGTCCAACATAAAGAGGAATCAATTCAAACTCTTGCTTTTAGAAAGGACATCAATTCAAATCACAAAAGTCACTTTCAGAAAAGCAAAAGCAGAATTTCCAGAACTTGTCCTCAATTTGCACAGGCGGTTGGTGTGTCTCTGCAGGTCACAACACTTTGAGACTTTTTCTCCCAATGAGAATCAGAGTCTTGAAGAACTCCACCAAATTTCGCCTCAAAAAGCCTTACATAAAAAACAGGAAAAATCTAAGAACACAGTCTGGTAAAGAACTTCGAGCAGAAATTTTGGGACTTGGTTTTCACCTCATGGCGCCCAAACAGTGCAACAAATGAACTCCAAAATTTTTGTTCAAGTGGATATAAGAGTCCCGCACCTCCTCCAATAAGAATAACTTGAAAAAGATTTTTTTAGATTTTTATAGAAATCAAACACTGACTGCTGCGCGAAGAACAAGTTCTGAACAAAGTTGGAACTTGAAAGAAAAGATGTTCTTTACTCAATCCAAAAGTGCAAAAGAGATGTAAAACCATATGAACACACTCAAAACATCAAAGATCAGCAGCATTTAGAAGGAGGGGAGGCAAATCCAAATTACATGAAAATAAATTGCGAGAAAGTAATTACGGGAAAGTAAATGCTGAATTTAAATTGCGTAAAGTAAAGACATAATGTAAATGCGCAAAATAAATTCATAGGTGGATGGATAAAACTTTCATTTCTGGAAGGAGAGGTTACAAAGCCTCACTTTCATGTGGGCAAAGCTCAAAGGAGCATTCACAAACCTCAAAACCTTCAAGGGAAGGAGGCTACCCCTCCACCCCTATTTATACTACTCTTGGGCCACCTACCACCCTTCGATGAGTCCCTCAACCCTAGAGCACTCATCTAAGGGCTTGGATTAACCCACACACACAGCCTTGCAAGGGCTAACCCAAAATCCACACACATACCGGGTTTTCTTGCACGGTTTTCAAAGCATACTACCTAGACCCGCTAACCTATCAACTAGACCTCAATCCGACGGCCCTCATTGATCCACGCGGCATCTAGCTAGCATCAACTCCTTATCTTGTCTTCTTGACTTGCCCGAACTCCATCTTCGATCATCTTCTGGCGATCTCCCAACCGTCTGGACTTCCAACGCTCCTCGCCTAGTCCCGGTCATCCTTCGCCTCAACATGACTTAGCACCGTCGTCCTGCAACCATCAAAGACAAGGAAAAACCTTTCACAGAGCAATGCCCACAATGATATGCAATAAACCATCCAACTCATCACTACCGCGTCCATACGATCGATACTTCCACTCCTGGCAGAGACAACTCAAAATGCTTCATTTTGAAAATCAATCCAAATCAAACTCAAACTTGAGCACACCTTGCTCAAATAAAGTCAAATACTCATCACAAACCTGGATGGACCTCCACATGGTCCTTCAATTAAGTTTTTAAAATTCAAACAGTACTATTGCCCTGTTAAAAGGCTTACCGGCAAATTTGAACAAAATGAAAAATTATCTAAACCACGTTAAAAACTTTTGAAAATTTTTGTGGATGGTCCTGATGTATCATTAATGTTTATTTAAAATGTTTAGATGATGATCATTCTCAAATAATGTTTAAACATTCAGACAGTGCTACGTCCTGATAAAAGTCTGATGATCAATACATAGATTTGCTTTAGCAATAAAAAAAAGTTTAAAATTTTTGAAAATTTTACATAATGGTGATAAGGACGTTATTAATATCTCAAAAAAATTTTGAATCATGATCACACTCCGGTGAATTTATAAAATTCTTACAAGGCACAGTACCATTTATGTTCTTTTCTTTTTTATTTTTGAAATATAATATAACAAACGAAGTTCAATGCTTACATTGATTTGATTGACCAAACAATTTTTTTTAAAAATTTTTGAAAAATTTATATAATGGTAATCAGTCAATTATTAATCTCTCATAAAAATTTTAGATCATAATCACACTCAAGAAAATTTATAAAATTTTGACAATGTAACTGTCCCAATTATGTTCATTCTGTTTTTGATTTTTTAAAGCTAACAAATGAAGTTAAATTATTTTTAAATTTTTTATGTATGATCCTAAACTACTAAGGATATTACCATAAAATGTTCAGATTATTATAAATCTTGTAAAATGTTATAAAAATCTGACAGTATTTTAGCCAAAATTTTAAAATGTCTAAAAAATTCGGTTTTTCAACAAAGTTTCATAGCAGATGACTTTCCTAAGGTTTATTGGACCAAATCCGGTAAAATACGGCCCTAAAAGTTTCAAAACCGGCCAAAAAGAACATGAAATTTCGGCTTACAGAATGCTTTTGTTCACGTACTTTTGAAAAAAAAACACTTGGTGTATTTCCCCTTACAGAATTTGTTTGAAAGTGTTAGGGTTAGAAAGAGGAAAATGGGACACAAGATTTTAACAAGAAAAACCTCACGCACGAGAAAAAAAACTACAACAGACAAATGTACACTATTTCGTTCAATGTACATATAAATAAGGCCGGGTGGCTTTATATAGCTAGAGAGAGTCCGAGTTATGCAGGATTTAGACTCTCATATTCGGATATTCTAGAAGCCGTGAATATCTGTAACAGAATGTAGTATAAACAATGCAAAATTGTGCAGCGGGTCTACGACAGCTAAGAAAGAAAATAACCAGCATGTATTTTTCAATTGCCCTTTGTTGTTGGCATGGCTGCCTCCACGTACGACATCGCTAAAAGGCATCACGACTGTTTGCTTGACGCAACCATGGCAAGATGAAAACGTTGAGAGTGGAAGTGACCAGGCTTAATCAGTACAGTAGGAATCAAAGAAAGGTCAGGATTTGGACAAATACACCTGTTGGAGAAATACGCCGTTTATTCGCTAAATGGTGATCATACCATCACGATTAGCTGATTTGGAGTACCATTTGCACAAGGAAACGTTTAATCATCCGAATTAATATTCCGAATAAACGGTCGATTTCCAATTAATCGAGCGAGAAACCTTGTTTAGATTGTAGAATATTTGAAATATGTTTACACAGATTCACTCAAGACTGTCTAAGGCTCCATAGACCTCCGCCATTGAAGCCCTCTCGCTCACTACTATAGAATGATACATTACTATCGTTTCATCTGGATCGATTCTTAAGTTTTTAGAAAAAACGATTGTGATAGATGACTTAGGAGGAGTGTTAATAATAAGCACTATCGGTTCTGAGGTTAGAAGCTATTGTGATGTAACACTGGGCACATCACAATCGGTTCTTATGTGAGAAGCGATAGTGTTGTGCATGGCTCATCACTATTGTTTTTTTTATGAGAACCGATAGTGATGAGCACGCGCACATCACTATCGGTTCTTATATGAGAACCGATATTGTTGTGCACGTGCTCATCACTATCGTTTCTTACGTGAGAACCGATTGTGATGTGTCTCGCTAGGTTATTTATACCCCTCGGCTGAACACTTCTCTGTTGTTGTTTCAGAGGAGATTTCTCCATCGTCACCCGAAAAAATAGCACATATTATGGTTGGAAGCAATAGCCTTTTGTACTCTAAAAAACATGGCTACAAAGTGAAATTTGACATATCTTTTGACTTGGGACTCTTACATTGAAATTGGAAATTCTTGTTGGAAAAGCTTTGTAGTATACTAAAGTATGTTTCTGCAAAATTAAAAAAAATTGAACTATATTTGACAAATTTATGGCCTTTTGTACTCTGTAAGCAAAAATCATGCCTACAGAGTGAAATTTGGCATATCTTTGACTTGGGACTCTTATATTGAAAATTCTTGTTGGAAAAGCTTTGTAGTATCCCAAAGTATGTTTCTGCAAAATTTTAAAAAATTTGAAATATATTTGAGAAATTTATGGAAAATTTATGAATTAGTAGAGCACAAGACGTTGTTCACAACTCTTTGGATAGTTTTGCTGCCTCTGGTCATTTCACTCCTGTTCACATTTCTTAGTTGTATCGGTTTTTAACCATAACCAATAGTGATTTTTATCTATTTGTATCGGTTTATTTTGAAAACCGATAGTGATTTCATCTTATCATCGTACAGTTGTGTCGGTTTGTTTGCAAACTGATAGTGATTACGAGTGACATTTGTGTCAGTTTTTTTGGAAACCGATAATAATGTGTCTCTTAGTTGTGTTTGTTTTTTTTAAATCGATAGTGATTGCCTTGTCATTTATGTCGGTTTTTACTTGAAGACCGATAGTGATTACTATGTCATTTGTGTCGGGTTTTTTGTGGAAACCAATAGTGATGTGGGTTTTAGTTGTGTCGATTTTTAATCAATAACTATAGTGATTGTTCTCTGTAATTTGTATCGGGTTTTTTTTCGAAACAGATGGTAATTAGTTTTTTCAATTGTATCGGTTTTTACTCAGAAACCGATAGTGTTTTGTTCTTTATTTGTGTCGGGTTTTATTATGAACCGACGATGATGATTCTTCTTACCTATTTGTCCCCACAGCTATCTCTCCCGCTCACAGCTAACCCTAGTTCCCCGCCGCGCATCGTCTCCCCACTGGCGCCTCCTCCCCCAGCTAACCCTAGTTCCCCGCCGCGCATCGTCTCCCCATCGGCGCCTCCTCCCCCAGCTAACCCTAGTTCTCCGCCGCGCATCGTCTCCCCACCGGCGTCTTCTTCCCTACTAGTGCCTCCTCTCTCACCGGCGTCTCCTCCCCCGGTGGGCTCAACGACACTTCCCCACCCCGGTTGTGCGTCGACCCCGACCGTGCGCAATGCCCCCTCCACCCCGACCGTGCATCCACTAGGGTTTGAGCTCGTCAGGTATTTCATTGCTCTGATTGCTTCTCAGGTGGCAAGATAATTGTTTTTGAATTCATGTTTACTGCTGTATACTCCATTGTCTTGATTCAGGATTAGGATTAGTACTGTTTATTTTCTTTCCATTCGGTAGCTTATTGTTGTTAAGGAATTCATTGGCAGTTGACAGTACTCTTCAGTTTTAAGATTAGCATCGCAGATGGCAGAACAAATTTGTTAAATCAGAAGTAAAATCTTCAACTGATACATCATACATGAAATATTTACTGAGGTGATTTTTCAGATCCTGTTACCACTGCAACCCTTAGAATCATGCAGATAATTGTCACATGCCATTGTCATTTTTTCTTAAGGGTTCTTTATAAATTTTCAGAGGTGATGACGGGGAGCTAAGACTGGGAGTGCGTCGTGCGGCTCAGCTCAAAACTCTGGCCGTGTTGCTTTGTTTAAATGTTATGATATGCAGAAATGGATAATTTATTTCATGCCTTCATTTTTTAAAAGAATATTTGCATTAATTGTAATTCTTGTGTTTGTGATGGCCTACATAGAAAAATGTATGTATAATTATGCATATCAATACACTTTGCTGTGATCCTATCCTTTTGTTGATGCAATAAAGCAAGTTCTAATGTCAATTGTTGCTTCTATAAACTGACAGGTTAAGTCAATCTGAATTCATTGTACCCTACTGGAAGTTCATGAAAAGCTTCACTCAACCATTTTCTATTGGACTGAGGTTCAAAATGAGATATGAAAGTGAAGATGCTGCTGAAAGAAGGTTTTTATGCTGCAACTATTCTACTGAGCCTGATTATCTGAATTGGATGCTGGATTGGTGAATCATATGAGATTCTTCTATAGGTACATAGAGATAATAATTGGAAATGGTGATGCGGACCCTATGTGGTGTGGTTCAAAGTGGAAATGTGCTTTCGTGGAGCTGGCTCGTATTATTTAATGGTGTAGTAAGTGAAATGTGCTTATGTATGTGTTGATGGGGACGGCAATCTCGATCTTTCGGTGAGATGATAATACGTTGATTTGGAGGTGTTGATGGCACCGAATTTAGGGCTTCCTACCAAACAAGTTGGGAGCTTCGCAATCACAATGCTAAATCCACACAGATACAAGATCCAATGATCAGTAGTTCCTGCAAGAAAACGAGAACCCGCAAGAACAAAGTATGAAGCAAACCGAAAAGTTAGTATTGAAATCAAACAAAGAGAACAAGTTGAGGTTCTGTTTCTCGGCTCGGGCGGTCTAGTCGACACGCGCAAACACTAGGAGGGACGCACACGAGGTCTACCAAAACACAACAAAACCTAAAAACTGAAGAACAGGGGTGAGAACCCAATATAAAGGGGTACCCACACAAGGGGGGCGCCCAAGAGGGGTGTGGCAGCCAGGAAAGGGGTGCCGGCCAAAGGAAGGGTGGAACCCTAAAAGTACATGGGCCTTGGGCCCAAAAGAAAGGTGGCGCAACACCTGGAATTTCTACCCCGTGAGATTGTTTTGTGATTTCCCTTCGCTCCAAGAGGAATTTTGCCTCGGGATTAGATCCATTGGAAAGGTTATCTCGATACCTTTCAAACGAGTTGTCAAACGTTGAAAACGGAGTTCGGATGTGGCCGTGGCGTCCGTTTGAAGTACTGCTGCTCCTGGATGGCCGAACCGGACTCGGCGACGAATTGGGCTTTATCTTGGGCATTCCTTGGCGCGTGCGCTGTCCTCGGTGGATGTTCTTGGCGTGCTGGTCCAGTAAAGGTGGATGGAAAGGACTTACTTCCGGATTAAGCCCTCCAGACGTCGTAGACGAAGTAGCGGCCGAAACAGCGACGGTCGGGGACGAAGTAGCGGTCGTAGAAGAAGAAGGGAAAGTGGTTGTATCCTTGGTTGGGATGTCCTCATCATCCTCCCCTTCTTGAATTGGAGTCGTCCTCGACTCCATCTTATTATCCTTCAAAGTATTAGTAATAACAGAAGACAAAGTAACAGAGAATGGCAATGGTTCTATACTATCCATGTTATCTTGTGAGAGAACTTTTGCAGCCAACAATACTTTACCCTTCAACTTAAGATCAGGTTTTTGAGCAATTGGTGTAGTTGAATGGGTTGATTTACTAGCTACACTTTTAATTCCACTCTCTTCTTTTTCTCTTTGAGCTCTTTTAACATCAATGTTTCTTAGTTCTGTAGGGCTAATGGGTTTCAAAATAATTTTCTTTTCCTTATACAAGAAACTATACTCATTGGTCCTACCATGATGTGTAGCATCCATATCATAGATCCACGGTCTACCCAATAAAAGAGAGCAAGCATCCATGGGTACAACATCACAAACAACATTATCATGATAAGAACCAATCGAGATAGGTACTTGAACGGTTTTGTTACTGAACCTTACCAAGGAATTGAGCCATTCAATTTCATCTTTGTTGAGGAAGTGGATTTGTGGTCAAGCCAAGCTTCTCGACCATGTCTACACTCGCAAAATTGTTGCAGCTACCTCCATCAACAACGACATGCACAGCGCGCTCATTCACCACACACCTTGTCTGAAAGATATTATGGCGTTGATTTTGTTCATCGCGTGCAGGCTGTGCGCTAAGTACACGTGCGAGAACAAGAGCCGGATATTTATCGGATGCTGCAGAAGTGATAATCTCTTCTGCTGGCTCTGCAGTATTAGTAGCAACAAGAGCATATTCAATTTCATCAATGTCACTGTCACTAGTGTACTCACCATTTTCTCTGATTATTAGAGCACGTTGATTAGGATAGTCTTGCATCACGTGCCCCATTCCTTTGCATCGAAAACATTGTGTTTCCCGCGTTCGACTGGTGGAGGCAACTGAGGAAGCACTCTTGGCGAGTGCTTGAAGTGTGACTGACTTGTTTGCCTCCGGAGTGCGTGATGACGTCGAAGTAGTTGGAACAGCGGGTGTAGGTACACGTCCAGGTATGGAAGATGATGCCTTGGTATGGATCTGGACTGACTTGAATGTGGAAGAGCCTCCAATATTACCTCGCGTTGTCGATCGTCGACCCTGCACTTCCCTTTCTGCTTTCAAAGCAAGATGGTACAAACGAGTGATAGAATTGTATTCTTTATAGTCAAGTATATCCTGTATCTCTCGGTTAAGCCCTCTCAAGAACCTAGCCATTTTTGCATCTTCACCCTCTTCTAACCCACAGCGCAACATGCCAATTTGCAATGCCTGATAATATTCCTCAACCATTTTATCACCTTAATTAAAGCGCTGCATTTTATTCAATAAATCACAAGCATAGTATGTAGGAACAAATCTAGCCCTCATGACACACTTCAACCTATCCCAAGTTGTAGGTACATCACGGTTGGCTCTACAAAGTTCTTTCCACCAAATAGATGCAAAACCAGTAAATTCACTAGTGGCAGTGTGCACCCTTCTACGCTCAGAGAAGTCATAGCAAGAAAATTTTTGATCTACCGCCAACTCCCAATCTAGATAGACATCAGGATTATAAGCACCATCAAAAGGAAGCATAGTAAATTTCATTTTTGCCATAGAGTCCTCACGTTCTTCCCTTTGATCATGTTGATTTCTAGCCATACCTTGCCTGTTATTGCGGAGTCGACGATGAGGTCGGTCGTTGTTCACATTTGCCCTGTAGTCGTCCTCGGTGTCGGCGGCGTAGTTGTTCTCCTCTTGAGCCACCCCGTTTAAAGTAACAGGGACAACCGGTGAAGCGCCGCGTTGGCCCAAAGCATGACCAGTGGCACCATTGTTGGGGGCAGCACCTTGAAGAAGTTGTGCTAGCTGTGCTTGAAGCTCAGTGAGGGGTGCCAATTGCGCCTGAATCGCATCAAGAGTGTCACGAGTTCGCATCTCATGCTGATGGTGCATCCTCTCGAAATGAGTGACCCAACGCCGTTCTTTTGGCGTGAGGCGGTCCTCATGTTCACTCCCACTGACGATGTTACTCCCACGATTGCTTGGACTACCTGCCATAGTTAGTAGAAACAAAGAAAATTCACACAGATATGAAAGCTCCTATAAACTACTAGGTCGTATGAAGTGGTAAGCCTCACACATGCTCACGCTTCTACCAAGTTCTTACAAGTTCTCGATGTGGCAAGCGATTGCAAAGTCCGGAACCTGTGTGGTTAGAAGATGGTAGAGCTTGGACAGGCAATAATATGTAGCAAAGGAGGAACTAGTACCACTGAACCAAAGTAAGCTGAAAAGTCGTTCAAAATCAGTATAATGCTGGTCCTAGGCTAGACCGTACTAGAGACGTGAACCTAATCACCAACAGCAAAAATTTCAGCCAAAACGGAGCCAGTAGAATTTTTCCGAACTTCCGGGGGCGTTTTGAGGCCCTAAACATTGTTTTTTGGGGTCGAACGAATTTTTCAAGGCCTCGAGAACCCAATTAGAGCTGGGTTTGTTGATTTTCGGATGTAGCTTTTCGTTCTGGTCGTTTTGAGTACTCGAACAGCCCAATCGAAGGCCGTATGCAAAAGTTATGGTAGTTTTCGTGCAGGGTGTCCGGAGGGGATCCGAATCCACTTCAAAAGGAAAGTTGGATGCAAAACAAGAGAGGGGCGGCCTATACCTTCCTTTCAAAGCTAGACCTAAGCAAAATAAAAGGCTACACTTTCCTTCTCTCTGATCTTTTCTTAAACCGAAACAGATACCTTCCTTATCTCCTGCCAACCGAACCGAACCCAACTAGGGAAAGAGATCTCTTCTCGGATTTTTTTTTCTCCTCTCTTTTTTTTTTCTTTCTGAACTTTGTTTTTTTTTTGCAATTGAATCTGTGCAGTTTTTTTTCTCTTCTCTTCTGATCTCCAGCATCCACCGAGAGTCCCGATCTGATCAACTAGCAGAAACTGACTCCAATGCGAAAGCAATTATGACCAAAACGTGACTCGAACTCGAAACTCTAACGGGACTAGACTCTAAAACCAGCAAAGACACGAATATGCAACTGACGATTCAACAAACTAAGAACAAGTAGTAAAAGTTAGGGCACAAATTAGCTTGGACAAAGGGACAAATCTTTTTTTTTGTGGGGCAAATTTTCTGGACTCTAGGTAGAAAACCAAATATGATGGAAAATCTCACCGAGCAACCTTGAGCTCTGATACCAACTTGATGGGGACGGCGATCCCGATCTTTCGGTGAGATGATGATACGTCGATTTGGAGGTGTTGATGGCACAGAATTTAGGGCTTCCTACCAAACAGGTTGGGAGCTTTGCAATCACAATGCCAAATCCACATAGATACAAGATCCAATGATCAGTAGTTCCTGCAAGAAAACGAGAACCCGCAAGAACAAAGTATGAAGCAAACCGAGAAGTTAGTATTGAAATCAAACAAAGAGAACAAGTTGAGGTTCTGCTTTCTACTCAAGGCGGTCTAGTCGACACGCGCAAACACTAGGAGGGACGCACACGGGGTCTACCAAAACACAACAAAACCTAAAAACTGAAGAACAGGGGTGAGAACCCAATATAAAGGGGTACCCACATAAGGGGGGCGCCCAAGAGGGGTGTGGCAGCCAGGAAAGGGGCGCCGGCCAAAGGAGGGGTGGAACCTTAAAAGTACATGGGCCTTGGGCCCAAAAGAAAGGTGGCGCAGCACCTGGAATTTCTATCCCGTGAGATTGTTTTGTGATTTCCCTTCGCTCCAGGAGGAATTTGGCCTCAGGATTAGATCTATTGGAAAGTTTATCTCGATACCTTTCAAACGAGTTGTCGAACGTCGAAAACGGAGTTCGGATGTGGCCGTGGTGTCCGTTTGAAGTACTGCTGCTCCTGGATGGCCGAACCGGACTCGACGACGAATTAGGCTTTATCTTGGGCCTTCCTTGGCGCGTGGGATGTCCTCGGTGGATGTTCTTGGCGTGCTGGTCCAGCAAAGGTGGATGGAAAGGACTTGCTTCCGGATTAAGCCCTCCAGACGTCGTAGACGAAGTAGCGGCCAAAACAGCGACGGTCGGGGACGAAGTAGCGGTCGTAGAAGAAGAAGGGCAGCGGTTGTATCCTTGGTTGGGATGTCCTCATCATGTGTAGTAGCTGGGTTTGCTCCCTCAAGTTAATTATGTTCTCTAATGGAGACCTATTCATATTTCAGGCTTGCTAATGTAGGTCTACGGCCAAGCTAATCACAGGTAAATGGTTTCTCTAAAAGAGCACTACGTTGTACTCTGGTGGTTTAGATGCAATGCATGAACAATACTTTGTCTGAATCTTCTCTATCTATATCAAATACTTGCTTTCTTTCCCTTTTTTTCTTGTGTCTTGGTACCTGAAGAACCAATAAAAACTAAAGAGAGACAATTCACACAGTTAGTTAATCTTTTACTAAACACTCAACTACCTTCCCTCACATGGAGTAGTGATGTCGAGCTAAAATTGCACACTCTGAAGTTTGAATTGTACATATATGTAACACCACTCATTGGAAGCTTCCTATCTTACCTTAATTGCTAGTGGTCAACAATCTAATATTTTCCCCAACAGATGAGTAGTTCTAGAAGTTTAGTGCCAGTCAGATGAACAAGGCACTGATTTTGGCATGTGTCTTGTGAAGTTTGAACTGTAAGGAAGATGAGAAATCTAAACAGAGCGCATTTTTTACTTGGTCTACTGCATATAGCCATATATTTCCATCCAATTTGCATGTACCCTTTCCCCAACATGTCTTGAATCTACTGATCAAACAACCAACTCTCATATATGTTGAGCTCAGTATTGTACTAGGCACCCGCTACAGCCTCACTTTAAATCATGAGAGGTTATCATATTTTCCTTTGAAATAGAGACAATTAAGCATAGTAGATTAGTGATGGCCAAACTCTTGCCTTGTTAGCATTCCTGTATACTTAAATTCAGTTATGAAATTTCTTGCTTGGATAGATGTGCATGGTGTTTTTGGTAGGGTGCACAAATGAGAAATAGCACACCCCCTTATTACTATCGGTTCTTTACAAGAAGCGATAGTGATGACGGCCTCATCACAATCGGTCATCACTATTGGTTTTTAGTAAGAACCGATTGTAATGGTGCCTTTATCACAATCGGATGAAAACCGATTGTGATAGCGCCGTCTTATCATTGTCTAATAACTTTGTATCGCCACCAGAATCGACTATGATGATGAAAAAGAACCGATTATGATGTACATTCCTTTAGTACTGGCTATGTCAGCAACCACCATCTTGTGATCCGCCATGGCCGCCAAAGCTGCATCAAGCCCTATCGAATGCTGTAGCCGAGCTCGCTGTCAAGTCCGTTCGTATGCCACAGGCACACAACCGAGCTCGCCCTGCATGTGTGCTGATTGTTCCTTGTTGGGCTAATTGTGGGATATAGTTTTGACTCTCGATCTAATTGACAGATGGATAGTGAAGACCGGACAGACGAGGACATAGGATTTGGAAAGAGTCAAGGACTGGAAACTGCGGAGACCTCCTACTCAAAAGTGTTATGTAATTGTTACACAATCTTTACCTCAAATCATAACAACAAAATGCTAGATTTTCTTCACCTCGTGAAAAGCATGCTGTGAGTGGAATGCGTTTTTTTTTTCCACCGGACCATCCAGAAATATATCACATTTTTGTGCTTTTTTCTGTATTAAATGTATCAACATAGTCTAAATACATATATATTGATGTATTAATGCAAATGTATAATTATCCATATAATTCCAATTAGAGACTTTTTACTATTATTAGAAGATACCAAGATTTATATTGAGTAGTAGGGCGGTAAAAAAATGCTTTCAATTAATCAACCCTATTGTCATCCATCGGTTGGCGGTATCCGGACCATCTCTCAAAATTATTAAATAACCCCTTCCTCACTCACCGCCAAACCCTATCCACCTATTTTCCAACCCAAGCTCTCACCCTTGCCGCCGTGCGGTCACCCCTCCCCCAGACCGGTGCTACCCATCTGTGAGCCATTGTAACCGCCGCCTACCTCCCTCTTACGCAGTAACGATTGCCGCCTACCATGCGCCGCTGCCACCCAACCAAGGTCGACTATGGCGGCACCGCCTAAACCGCTAGCATCAACCGCCACCCCCTTTAACTTGCCCCTCCCATCTTGTCGCTGTTCCGCTTCCGCCCACTGAACTAGAAGCCGCAGCCTCGCCGTACCGTTGACACCGGTACCCACCATTGGTCCACCGTTGCCCACACCTGAATCTATAGCTTGGGACCTGATGAATCTGATCCTAACCTTAACCCTGCCGGAATGCCATTGGAACCTCGCCGCCAGCTGTCGAAGTCATATCATGATTCACATCGGAGGAGTAAAATTCGAGTACTCTCATGGTGAGAAAGTACCACTACTACAGAATGGTACATCACTATCGCTTTATCTGTGTCGGTTCTTAAGTTTTTAGGAAAAAACGATTGTGATAGATGACTTAGGGGAGGCATTAGTAATAATCACTATCGGTTCTCAGGTTAGAAGTGATTGTGATGTGCACTGAGAACATCACAATCGGTTCTTATGCGAGAAATGATAGTGATGTGCATTATCATCACTATCGGTTCCCACATAAGAAGCGATAGAAATCATCACTATCGCTTCTCACATAAGAACCGATAGTGATGTCAACTATCTGTTCTTTTGTGAGAAGCGATAGTGATGTCAACGTGCTCATCTCTATCGCTTCTTATGTGGGAACCAATTGTGATGATAGAAATCATCACTATCGCTTCTCTTATAAGAACCGACTGTGATGTGTCTCGTTAGGTTATTTATACCACTCGAGCTGAACTCTTCTCTGTTATTGTTCCAGAGGAGATTTCCCCACCGCCACACGAAAAAATAGCTCATGTTCTGTGGTTGGAAGCAATACTTGGGTGAAAAAATTTGAAATCCTCAAAGGTGGGTGTTAAGAGGGTAAATTTGAAGCCCTAACTTGAGGAGATTTCCCCTCATTTTGCATAATTTGTGATTTTCTTCAAAATGTGAACATTCCTTCAAACCCTTTTAATTTTGCACTATGTAATTTTGATTTGTCGCGAAGAAAGTTTAGATTGCACTGGTATTGTATATTTCCTATCAGATTGCACACCCTTTATTTGACAAGCACACATGTATTTAATTATCTTAATTTGTAGTGCTTTGATGTTAATATGGAATTATTATTGCTGTCACCTGATGAATGTTAGAGTTTAGGCTGCGGAACCTACGTCTCCCATTCGAGGATGCTTGTTTATAAATATATTAAACGAAATGGCATATTTATAACCGAGCAGTCTCGAATTGTCCACGTTCTTCGGACAATTCGAGGATATGTCGTTCGGGTAAGGTCCTGAGCTGTGTTGTACAACTGCAGAGTAGATTTCGATAGCGTCTCCCTGGTATTCCCCAGATACACACCCCTCTTGACTTGTTGTCGAGCCGTGTATATGGAGAATAGCGGGGAGATGCTGCCGAAATTTTCTCTGGAGTTGTAATACGGCTTAGGAACTTGTCTGAACCACATATCCTCCAATGGGATTAGGACCAAACCTATTTAGAGATAGGAGTCATCATTGGTACCCTTGTTTAATTTGTTTCGTTGTAGTCAAAAGATTTGTAAGCTACTGCACTATATAATTAGATTGTTTGATATCATTGTTGATGTTAAAAATGTATGTCTCCTATCTAGGGAATTGGAAGCTCTAAACCAGGGAAGAATCTAGGTACCGATCGGGAGAACACATTTCATATATCTTGCATGAAATTGTTCTCTATTTTGCGAAGGTAATATTAACTGAAATGATGTCTCAATATTTCAAATAGCTAGCTTGTTGTCGCTCCAGTTTTTCCTTAATTTATTTTGTGAATTTTAATTACAGATGAACCGTAAGGAATGGATGTATGACAAAAGTCGTGTGAGTGCTGAATTTCAGAGTGGTGTTAAGGAGTTCAAAAAAATTGCCGAATAGGACATGGTGAGGAGGGGTGTAAACTTCATATATTGTCCTTGCATTGATTGCACCAATCTGAGAAGATTTAACAACTCAGCTCAAATTGAGGACCACCTGATTCGACGTGGCTTCATGAGGAATTACACGTGTTGGATCCATCACGGGGAGACAGGTAGTACCCTGCCGGTATGCAATGAAGACACGGTGGAACCGGATGATGAGTTGCAGTTTGATATGTTTGAGGAGAAGAATTTGGAGCAAATGTTGCGGGATGTGGAGGGTAATTACACGAAAAGAGAGTTTGAAAAGTTTAAAAGCTTGATGGAAGACGATGCTAAACCACTGTTCACAGGTTGCAAAGCAGAATACACCAAGTTGGGTTCGGTCCTTGCATTGTTCGAACTGAAGGCAAAACACCGTTGGATAGATACAAGTTTCAATGCACTTCTAGTTCTTCTATCAGATCTGCTTCCCGAGGGAAACGAGTTGCCAACAAGCATTTATGAAGCGAAGAAGCTACTATGTCCCATGGGAATGGAAATAGAAAGGATACATGCATGTCCGAATGATTGCATCTTGTACCGTAACGCACATCAGGAGCTACACGTTTGTCCAGTTTGCGGTGTGCCCCGGTACAAACAAAAGGAAAAGCGTAACGACAAGAAGCGTAAGAGCCGGGGCAACGACGGTGAAGAGGTCACTAAAGGTGCACCGGCCAAAGTATTGTGGTACTTGCCCATCATTCCCCGTCTGGAGAGGTTGTTTGCAAATCCCAGAGAGGCAAAATTGTTGTGTTGGCATTATGAGTCTCGAAAGGAAGATGGCAAGCTAAGACACCCTGCTGATTCAGCTCAATGGAGAAACATCGATTGAAAACATGAGGAATTTGGTGCCGAAATGAGGAACATAAGATTTGGGTTGAGTACCGATGGAATGAATCCGTTTGGTAACATGAGCGATCACAAAGACGTGGCGATTCATTGTGCATCGACAACCTCCCTCCTTGGTTGTGCATGAAACGGAAGTATATAATGATGTCGTTGCTAATCTCGGGACCCAAACAGCCGGGAAATGATATTGATGTGTACCTCGCTCCATTGATCGAGGATTTGGTAAAATTGTGGAATAACGGGGTCATTGTGTGGGATGCGTACAGAAGAGAGCATTTCACCCTATGGGCTATGGTATTTTGCACCATAAATGATTTCCCAGCTCTTGGTAATTTGGCGGGCTACAGTACGAAAGGAGCAAAAGCGTGTCCTATTTGTGAAGAGGAGACCGAGAGCCTATGGCTGCCAAATTCCAAGAAAACTGTGTATATGGGTCACCGTAGGTTTCTACCTCGAAGTCATCGATACCGTATGATGGATGACAAATTTGATGGGAAGAGGGAAGTTCGTTCGGCACCGCAGCCTATGAGTGGTAGGCAAGTATATTCACGTGTAGAGGATATCGATGTTCAGTACGGAAAGAGCCGTAAATCTGCTCGTTATAGGACCATTTGGAAGAAGAGGTCAATATTTTGGGACTTACCGTCATCGAAGGAGTTAGATGTCCGCATTGTATTGATGTCATGCACGTTGAGAAGAATGTCTGCGATAATTTGGTTGGCATCTGCTGAACATACCGGAAAGACAAAGGATGGTGTGAATGCTCGTCGCGACATGGCCTACATGGGAATCGTGCCCAGGCTTGCGGTGATAGAGGAGGATGAAAAGGTCCAGACATCCCATTGCATGCTACACCTGTCCAAGAAAGAGAAAGAGGACCTTTGCAAATGTCTCCAAGGTATTAAAGTTCCATCCGCTACTCGCGAACATTAAGAAGCTTGTGTCCTTGGATGATTTGAAGTTGCTAGGCATGAAGTCCCACGATCGCCATGTCTTGATGACCCAAATGCTCCTGGGCTGCAATAAGAAATATTCGCCAGAGGACGCCAGTTTGCAATCACGAAGCTGTGTTACTTCTTCAATGCGATCTCCTGCAAAGTTATTGACCCCGACGTGCTAGACAACTTGCAGAGTGAGGTGGTGCAGACTCTATGTTAGCTTGAGATGCATTTCCCACCGTCGTTCTTCGATGTCATGGTCCACCTTGTTGTTCACCTTGTTAGAGAGATTAAGATATGTGGACCCGCTTTCTTATGTTACATGTATCCGTTTGAGAGGTACATGGGTATATTAAAGTCCTACGTGAGGAATCGGTCGAAGCCTGAGGGTAGTATTGTGGAAGGTTATGGGACTGAAGAGGTTATTGAATTTTGTGTGGACTATCTCGGGAAAAGACAAGCAATCGGTGTTCCTTTATCTCGCCACAAGGGCAAACTTGCTGGCAAAGGAACCGTGGGGTCTAAACTAACGAGGCCACGGTTTGATATGTATTGCAAAGTGCATCTGACAGTCTTGCAGAATAGCGCAGAAGTTGCAGGGTACATCGAGCTGCACAAGTCGATATTACGGGGAGAGAATCCACATATGGATGAGCTTTCCATAATGCGAGAACACAACGATAGATTTCTCACATGGTTCAAACAAAAGGCAGAGGTCTCTGTTAGTGAGACTATCAAATGGTTGGCTAACGGACCTAGATTTAATGTACAGACATGGCAGGGGTACGATATTAATGGGTACACCTTTTACACTGAAAGTCAGGATGGGAAGAGTACTGTTCAAAACAGTGGTGTAAGCATAGATGCTTTGTCCGATGAACACCACTCGAAAGGAGGATCCTCAATGGCAATGAACTCTTACTACGGGGTGATCGAAGAAATTTGGGAGCTCGATTACGGAATATACCAAATTCCATTGTTCCGATGTAAGTGAGTGGGACTTCCACATGGAGTGAAGGTCGACAAGAGAGGTTTTACTCTTGTGGATCTCAACAGACTCGCCTACAAAGATGACCCATTCGTCCTTGCGAAGCAGGCAAATCAAGTCTTCTACGTACATGATCCAGCCAATCCGAGGGTGCATGTCGTCCTTTACAGCAAGCGGCGAATCGTTGGTGTGGAAAATGTCATAGATGAAGAAGAATACGACCAATTTGATGAAATACCTCCGCTTATGGATGGGGCTGTTTTAGTGGGGACGACGACACACATGGAAGAAATTACATGTGTGTAGATCATCAAGAAGGGTTGTATTGTAAATAAAGGGAGTACATCATTGTATCACTTGCTATGTGCTTGAAATGTTTATATTTTTCATGCGCTGTTGTCGTGCAATTACATGGTGTAGTCTCCATGTGTATTATTTGTGTCGAATTTATTGGTAAAAACCGATAGAGATTCTGAGAAAGGTAGCTTGTAAATAGTCCAATGTTCATTTCTGAAAATTTTCAAAAAACTTGGACTTCATTTGTAGAAGTTTTGACTTTTCAACTCTTAGCACCAAAAATCATGCCTACAAAGTAAATGTTGGCACATTTTTTCAGTCCTAACTCTTTCTTCAAAAAATGTATTTGGAAAATGTTTTAGTACCTCAAAGTATATTTCTGCAAAATTTCAAATAATTCCAACTATATTTGCAAAAGTTATGTCATTTTGAACTGTTTGGAATTCTGAAAATTGAGGATCAATGGTTTGCCTGGAAAACCAATAGTGCAGTGAACCACATTTGTGTCGGTTTTTCTTAAAAACTGATTGTGATAATCATTTATGTCGGTTTCACTCAAAAACCGATAGTGACATTTCAATTAACTGTGTCGGTTTTCTCATAGAACCAATAGTGATAGTTCCCGGTCATATGGGTTGGCAATTGCGTGAAAAAGTATTAGTGTCGGTTCCAATAGAAAAGCGACACAGACAATAACGTTATTTGTATCGGTTTTGATAAAAACCCACCTGGATGATTTCAGACAATATTTGTGTCGGTTTTTATTCAAAACCGATTGTAATATGAACACAATTTGTGTCGGTTTAAATAAAAAGCGACACAAATAGTGGAGTTATTTGTATGCCTGATGATGAAGTATTTGTGTCGGTTTTTGAAAACCGATTGTAATAGTGACATAATTTGTGTCGATTAAAATAAAAAGCGACACGGTAGTTTTCTTATTTGTATCGGTTTTATAAAAACCGACACGATGATGCATTATTTGTATCGGTTTTGGTAAAAACCCGACACGATGATCTATTATTTGTATCGGTTTTGTTGAAAACCGATTGTAATATTTGAATTATTTGTATCGGTTTATATTGAAAACCGATAGAAATGAGTGAAGTGAATAAAGGTGAGTGTATTTGTGTCGGTTGTGATACGGAACCGACACAATTAATACTGCCAATTAATTTGCCCTTCCATTTATTTTGCCCTAGCTCCCGCCTCCCACCGCCCAGCCTTCGCACGGCCGCACCACGCTCTTCGCCTCCGCCGCCAACGCCGCCGCAAGCCTCCGCGCCTCGCCCTCCCACGCCGCCGAGCCGCCCCACGCCGTCCACTCCGGCCCGCCGCCGACTCGCCGGCCGCCCCACGCTGTGGACCCTTCCTCCCACACCGCCGAGCCGCCCACGCCGCCCACTCCTCCCCACGCCGAGGACCCCACGCCGCCGAGCCACCCCACGCCGCCCACTCCTCCTCGCGCCGACTCGCCCCACGCCGCCCACTCATCCCCACGCCGAGGACCCCACGCCGCCGAGCCGCCCCACGCCGCCGACTCCTCCCCTCGTCGCCGACTCGCCCCCACATTGTGGACTCCTCCCCACACCGCCGAGCCGCCCCCACGCCGAGGACCCCACGCCGTCGACTCCTCCCCCCGTCACCGACTCGCCCCCACGCTGTGGACTCCTCCCCACGCCGTCCACTCCCCCCTGTCGCCGACTCGCCTCCACGCCGTATATAGGTAGGTATATGTGCAATGAATTGTTAGGTATATGTGCAATAAATTGTTCAAATGGTGACCTATGCTTTTTATGCATATTGTTTACTTAGATCCTCGACTTGATAAGAATACTTGTGCAATCTTGTCGATGAAGATAGAAAATATCATGGAACATGCATATCAAGGGGAAAATGGCACAATCAAAAAACTAAATTAAGTAAACAAAAAATTTCAGCACAATTCTAAAATTACACCATAGGTTAGTACAGCATGATGTGTGGCAACCTCCAAACTTGCAAATTTCTTTTACCATTGTCAGTATGACAATACATACCCATAATAATTGAAAGAAAATGAACATACATAAGAACTTCATTCATCATACCATTGTTTCCTTAACTTCGAGCTTCATCAACCGAAAGGAGGCTCTCTACTACTGATTCCATTGTTGGCCTTTTCTTCCTATCTTCCTCCAAGCATGAAACAGCTAACTTGATCAATTAACACCAAAATATTCTCTAGTTTTAGGTTGAAGTGAACGACTCACTCTAGGCATCGTACTTTTGTCAATTAACAGCAAATTCTTGAGCTATGCATGCCATTCTGTCCTGAAATCTATTCTTGGTTTGTTTTTTCTGATCTGTTTTGTATTGAAACCTTTTGGTTCTGCAGCAAAGTAGTAAAATATACATTTTACTTTAAACAAACATGTCTTTTTATTTCCATGTCTTTTTTTTGCATTAATATGATCAACGTTATAGTTCACCATACGTAACCTACGTCTCCCGTTCGAGGGTGCTTGTTTATGAATATGCCATTTCGGCATATTCAGAAGCAAGCAATCTCGGATTGTCCACATTTTTTGGATAGTTCGAGGATATGTGGTTCGGGCAAGTTCCTGAGCTGTTGTACTACTCAAAGAGTAGATTTCGGTAGCGACTCCCTGGTGTTCTCCGGATACACACCCCTCTTGACCTGTTGTCGAGACGTGTATTTGGAGAACAGCGGGGAGATGCTGCCGGAATTTTCTCTGTAGTTGTACAACGGCTTAGGAACTTGCCCGAACCACATATCCTCGAATGGGATTAGGACCAAACCTATTTAGAGATTAGGCGTTATCGTCCGTACGTATTTAGTTGGTCTATATACAGACTTGTCTTGAAGATCATTCGTTCATCTGTTACTTTAGTGCAATATGCTAGAACAATGACATGCTATGAATTATTCATTGATCTGTTGCTTTAGATGAATTATTGTGAAGTTCACATAATATCTACGAATTGCTTTCTCTCATATGAAATATATGTCCATGTTAGATAAGAAAACTTAAAATGTCGCAATTAGAGAGAATCGGCTCATCGCTCGAAAGAGTAGAAGGTGCTCCTGAGAGGCCAAGCCAACTTCGAAGTGTCGAGGGGCCGAGTAAGGTGAGGAAGGCCCGAGGACTGAGCAAAGGGGCCACATGGAGAACACCGCAAATTCTCCACTTCAATGCGACGGGCGTTTGCACGGGTCCTCCCAAGTGTAAGGGGCGATACCGCTCATTCCTCGGGCAACTGGTGAGGGAGAGAGTTCCTATAACGGTTAAGGATTGGAGAAAGGAGGTCAGCGTCGAGCAGAAGAACCGGCTGTGGGATGAGGTTAAGGGAAAATGGATTATAGAAGAGGAGGATGAAAACAATGCCAGACGGTACGCCTTGAAGAGGATGGTTGTGGCTCTAAGGACTTCAGGGTCTACATGCACAGTGAGTATGTGCTGAAAGGCCGTACACCATTCGATAGGTATCCGTTCGTGACTCTCGATGTTTGGGAGGAGTTCACGAGGATCAAGAGTACGCCCGAGGCAGAGGAGCTGAGACAGAAGAACGTTGCTACCCAGAAGCTGAACACGCATGCGCACCACCTCGGTTCAGGCGGCTACGAAGGGAAGAAAGTAGAATGGGCACGACTAGCCGAGGAGTGCGCCAACTCTGGGACAGCGATGCCTTACTCGCACATATGTGAGGAGCGGGCACGTGACTGGGTATTAGCGAGGACAAAGAAAATCGCGGACAGGCAGCTGGTAGTACCAAACCCCACTACCGCGCAAGTTGTCTCCACCATCGTAAGATATCAAACTTACTACATTGCAGTAGACCATTCCTGTTGTATTTTAGATCTAATTCGTACTCGCTTCTTGCAGGAGGAGGTAAGCTAGAGGAAAGAGCAGGGGACCTTTCTTAGCCAAGGGTCAAATGACATCCTATCCTCTGCGATCGGGAAGCCTGACCATAAGGGTCGGGTGCTTGCCGCAGGGTCGGGGCATACGAAGAAGTCCTACTTCCAAGATGCTGCTGCGAGTACCAGATCAAGAACATGGGAGGCACGTGCGGAGCGCCTGAAGGACACGCTTAGGGAGCAGCTGAGGGAGGAGATCTCGGAGGAGATGAGGGTGCAGATGATGGCACGTGAGGAGGAGATGAGGGTGGAGATGATGACACGTGAGGAGCGCCTAAGGGCCGAGATGATGGCGATGATCTCCCAAAGTCAGAGCTAGATGCCCCCGCCTACTGTAGAGAAACTTGTGCTCCCACCAAGTTGCTGCGGTTCCAAAAATGATAAGTCCGGTCCCCAGCTGAAGTTAATAATTAATTTTGCCTTACTTAATGGTGCGAGGGTAATTCTTCATATGTTTTCTCTCAAGTTGCGCACTTTTGCGGCGCCTACCAAGTGCCACCACACCCGACGAAGACGGATTTCTGTTGAGGTCGACGCGGGATGCATTTCCATGCAAGGAGACCGACACGGTGCATGGTCACCTTTGGGAAGGGCTACATCAGGTCCGTGGACTACGCCCACGGCCTTCTTATCACATGTGCTCGAAGTTCCCCCAACGAAGACATAACCACTCTCGGGCTAGCGCGATGTCGCTCATCAAGTGGCCCACGATAAGCGCCGTCTCGGTCAAGGTAAACATCCTCACGCCTTACGTACCATTCCAAAGAGTATTGCAACAAGTTACTTAATTATGCGCGTGCTTTGTAGGTTCCTACCGTACCTGCGCCTGCTCCCACGACCGTGACGAGCCCTGCAGAAAGTACAGAGCTGGTGCATAAAAGGACTAGCACGACAACCACAGAACCACTAGAGGCCTCTGCTAAAAAGGCTAGGCTCACAAAGGCCACAGCGCCCCCTCAGGTACATGAAAAGCCCACTGCCCCGGCCTCGGAGACTCCTTCGGCCCAGAAAGGAGGACCGGCACCGGCCACAGAGAAGCCTTATGAATTTAAGGCCTACGTACATGGAAAGCCCTTTCTGCCTCCCAGCAAATTGAATGCTCTAGGCATATGAACTCGACAGCTCCATGGATGGTACGTTGACAAAGTGAAAGAGAGCGAGCGTATCGACTTTAATGTTAGATACAGAAAGGGACATTTCCACCGTGAGGAGGATGGGACATTCGCTAGTTTTGAGGATCTGTTCGTCTGCATCAACCGATAGCCATCGATATTTCTATCAGCGATCCTCGACGCCGTGAGTATCGCACCACGCTGCCGCGACCTTATGACTTCCATAGGATTTTGCATTACGCTTTTTAACTTTCAATGCGAGTTGCAGGGCGATGAGGCAGCGAGTCGTGATGAATCGACAACTAGTTGGGTTCGTCGACCCTGAGCTTGTGTCCGCGACGATGGCTAGGCTTCAACCAGAATGGGTTGCCTCCTACATTAAGAGGGCATTGCAAGCTGAGTCGAAGAAGGATTTCATTCTACTCCCGAACCACGAGGAGTAAGTGCTACTTCACCGTTCAATTACTTCTACGCACTGAAACCGTATGTGAACTTATTTTCTTCACTACATACCATTTAATAAGCAACCACTGGGTTCTACTCGTGCTCCGTCCGAGTGACAACAAAGTGTACACTTTTAATTCGGTTGATAAGAGATCGATGGCCTACGCGATCAAGCCTCCTTTGGAGCAGTAAGTGCACCACTCTTATCTAACATTTTCTGTATTTAACTACGTTTATTTTTTATACTCAACGGCGCTCTCCAATGTATATAGGGTTTCAAGCAATACGTCAAGGTGAGGGACACACGACGACAAAAGGGCTCCAAGTCGAGTATGTCCGCTTCAAGGTACAAGTGGCTATCATATATAAGATTTAGATTTTCCGACATATTTTCTTCATCTCTTAATTTATTTTTCTTTCTTCACAGTGTCATCAACAGGGCAGCGACGACGCTGTGGTTTGTATGTCATGCAACACATGTTGATCTTGATTGCCGGCTCGCACTGCTTCCCTAAGGTAGTATATGCATTATTATACAATTAGTCTTTCACATAGAAATATAAAACTTAAATTAGAGCACTCGCTTTCTATTTTGCAACATACCAATATCCCCAGAGGAGTATAGACAAGATCGACTCAACAAGATACGATACCACTTATGCCATGGTAATCGATAGAATGCTTGTCGGAGGATCTGACGGTTTAGAGATCCCGAAGGCTCCTACTAGATCAGATGTGAACAATATTACATATCTGAATGCGATTGCATGTGTACTTATGGTTAAGCATGTTTACGTTCTATTTTGTTAACGAATGTGATATGTGTTTGTTGTAACAAAGTGTTCATGTTCTTTGAATGTGATATGTTGTCTGTAATTTCTGTGTGAATGTGATATGTGCATATTGTGTGGAATATGTGCTGATTGGAGGGTGAATTAGAAAATAGTACACCACACCACTTCATCTCTATCGGTTCTCACAAGAAAATGATAGAGATGTGACGATCATCTCTATCGGTTCTTTGTAAGAAGCGATAGGGATGATGAACTCATCTCTATCGGTTCTTTTTAAGAAGCGATAGAGATGATGCAGTCATTTCTATCGGTTCTTTATAAGAAGCGATAGAGATGATTGTAGTATCTCTATCGGTTCTTTGTAAGAAGCGATAGAGATGACGGTATTATCTCTATCGGTTCTTTGTAAGAAGCGATAGAGATGATGCCTCATCTCTATCGCTTCTTATAATGAACCGATAGAGATGAGTGAATCATCTCTATCGCTTCTTACAAAGAACCGATAGAGATGACCGTATTATCTCTATTGGGCGAGAACCGACTTTAATAATACCGCCTCATCTCTGTTTCATGACTTTGTGTCGCCACCAGAACCGACTGTGATGATAAAAAAAAATCGATTGTGATGTATATTTGTGTAGTAGTGTACTTGGGCACCATTTAGATAGAACTTTTAAAAATTCGAAAGAACACTACAAACATAAAATGAGTGTTTATTGCAGTCGGCACAAACATGTTGAGTTTCTAGTTCGCTCACTGTTTGTAACTTAAAACAGAGTAAACTGCTTGCACCACAGTACACACAAGGCCGATGGCAGCTGCGCCACGAGCCCAACTGCGAGCCACGGGTACTGAAGTACTTCTGCCACAGCCACACCATCAACCGCCGCCGGCGACTTTGGAACCGCTTCTTCAGCGCCTGGCATGTCGACCTCAGGTAGTTGCGGCAAGGGTCGTCTGCCTTGAACACGATCCCCTTGCAGAGGTCGGCGAAGCAGCCAGCGACCTCGCTGTGGTTATCGAGGCCGTGCACGATGACCCCTTTCCTCGATAGCAGCTCCACGTCCCTCATTGTACGCGCGACCTCCTACATGAGGACGCAGTACGCCGTGACCGTTGAAACAGTTAGAAAATTTTGTTGCAGTCGTTTTTTAGTTTTTCATTGATATTTATATCAGAAATTATATGTTAACTTGGATAACAAACCGAACTTCTAATCTTAACAAACTTAACACTTTCCAAACTAAACTTATCCAAAACAAACTTTCCTAATTACAAGATTAATTATATCGATCACCCCCTTAATCTTGTAACACAACTTTAACATATTAAGTCAATCGGTCTCAACTACGATTTGACAAACACATACTGGATACAAGATGGTGAACGCGTCTCCAAGGAGTTCCACCTTCTTCTTACTAGCTATACCTCCGGTGACACAACTCGTCGGTGATTACGACATTTTTGCCTTAGCTCCAATTGTCTTTTCAATGAGAACACAACTTAACAGTGACACAGATTTGCATTAGAGCTTACCCACAAGATAACTTGGACACACCTGTAAGAACTCTCATGCGCACACACATGTAGAACGGTGATCGAAGCTTCTCAACATCCCAGACTCATCTTCGACAAACTTGACTTTGGACGACAAATGCATCTTCTCAATGTCCCGGAGTCATCTTTGATAGACTCGACATAGCACACGCAGTGGCTTTCTTTTGATCTTCTAGTGCAGCATGATCTCTTCTAATGCGCACAACATCTCAAAATGAACTCGTATAAGTTTACCTTGTGGACACAACTCGCACGAGAACTTATTTTTCTCTCTCTTCACGCTCGCCACCAGGGAGCGATCTGCTGCTACATCACACCCCCTCGCACTGTACTAACTCTAGGCCGCAAAAACTGCTTGATGCTCCTTCACATCTATCTGCTCCTTTCCTTTTTTTCTTGCGCTCTGATTGTTACTTTGCTACGCTATTGCCGATGGAAGAAATAGCGAATTTCTCTTGCTGCCTCTCAAACGTCGACTATGATGTCTTTTTTATTTGCTTCAGCACGCAATGTCTGGAGTCTGGACTCTGGAGATGTCTTTCAAGCAACATAGCACTTCCGTTTCTCTTCTTCTTGCTATCCTAGCGCTTGCATGCGGACGTGCAGCCAGAACTCAGAAGGACTACAGTTGTCGATCTGAGACTCGGATGACTGCTCCGATGTCCACCGGTCGGTGCATCTCGCCACGGCAGCTCCACCAGAGGCCTTGCCCGCACCGGCAGAGTACTCCTGTTTTGGTGGGCTGGCCTTGGCCGGCGCCGCCTAGGAACTCGATGGCACAGGTGCAGCTCGGCGCCGGGCACCACTTGCATCGGCCGTTCCTGGCTGACTTTTCTTCTTTTTTGTGTGTCGTTGCTGTGACGATAGCCTGCGGCTCTTCTGGTGCTGCCCCCGAGAGTCTCCTTCTCCCGGGGCAACGGTTTGATCTAACACTCCTATAGAAAGGCTTATATTAGACGCCTCATCACATACAGTTTCTCAAAACCGTCCGTGACGATGAACATTAATGACGGTTCTATATTATCTCAGACAGTTTTATAATAAAACCGTCAGCGACTTATCACAGACGGTTCGTTATAATAACCGTCTGTGATAAACCACATCACAAACGCCTTATCCAGACAGAACCATCTGTGATAATATTTCAACTTTCGCGCTCTCACCAAATTTGAATTTCCCGCCCGTCTCGTTTTCGACTTCCTTTAAAATATCAGCCCACGGCTCTTCTCCTGCTGCTTTCTTCTCACTTCTCCTGCTCTCCTCTTCTCTTCTCTCTTGTCACTTCTCACTTCTTTTTCCTCCCCTCTTCGAATGTTTGGTAAGTATGGTGTTCGAATCGTTCAACTAAAATGTTATAGCTCACCTCTCCTCTTCCTCTTCCTTGCCCTCTTCTCTTCTCTTTTGCACTCTTGATGTTGCGGCGTTTTCGTTTTCGATCCGTGCACCTTTCGGTAAAACGGCCATAACTTTTGCATACGAGCTCCGATCGCGAAGTTCTTGTGCTCGTTCTTGTCCAAGTC
This sequence comes from Otatea glauca, assembly GCA_036346275.1. NCBI lineage: Eukaryota > Viridiplantae > Streptophyta > Magnoliopsida > Poales > Poaceae > Otatea > Otatea glauca. The sequence continues at coordinate 24,352,895 of CM070725.1, read as the reverse complement.
AGGGGGCTATATCAGAAGTACACGCGAGGCTCTGAAAAAACGTCGATCTCGAAAAAACGTCGTTTAGGGTCTTCAAACGGCCTCCGAAGTTTTTTTTCGTTGATTTTGCGTTTTCAAGTTCTTCAAAGCAGTGACATGGGATATCTCACATCTAGTAGCTTTTATATTATGCCTGAACTAGCACAGAGCAGCTGGATCACAGAAATATCATCTGTACGTGATGATATTTTTTTTGTTTCCAAAAGTAACATCACAGGCGGTTCATAGTAAAAACCATCTGTGATAGTTGTTATCACAGACGGTTCTTAGTAAAAACTGTCTATGATAGTTTGTTATCACAGACGGTTCTTAGTAAACACCGTTTTTGATGTTTGCATATCACATACGGTTTTAGTTTGAAACCATCTGTGATATGTTCTATTACAGAAGGTTCATAAACCGTCTGTGATGTTCCGTAACATCACTGATCCATAGTTACCGACGGTTCAGAAAAACGTCTGTGATGACGATTCCAAACCGTCTGTGATGACCTTTTCAGTAGTAGTGTAAAACCTTAGACTCTAATATCAATTGTTGAAATAGTTAGGAAATTTTATTGGTCGACGTAACTGCTATTGATACTCCCAAGGACAATGCCTGAAATCAGCAGCCGCGCAACAATACAGAGCAAATCCTTGAACCTCTGTTCTGAAATCTCTTCTCGCAATACAGAGTTCACGTTCTGTACTACGAACTTGCAATCTGACAACAGAAGAAATATTCAGCACACGAGCTTTTTCGACGTGAAAACTGCACAACGCCTTTTTTGTTGTATTACTCTATATTTATACTAGATTACATGATCCGGATGACTAATAAACAAACCAAAACAGAATCGGCAATCTAACTGACTCGTATTGCTAACAAACTCGACTACTTTAGCCAATCCGGCACCCCTACGCTAACTTGCAGACTTGAAACATCAAACAAAATACAGACTCGAGTTAAAACTAGAAACCTTACAAGATTAGACTATCAACACTCCCTCGTAATCTTGTACTTATGATTTGACATCAATAATGCCGTCTCTGACGCAATTCTGCGAACTTAATCCTTCCAAGTTTTGTTGTCCTCAACTGAGTTAATTTCTTCTACCTTTGCTTGCTGCCAGCATCTGTATTTAGCTGCCCCATCAAAACTTGATGGTTCCTCCGCACTTAACTGACACAAGTTCAATTCTTCTACAAGTTCTATAGGCCCACAATTGTCATAGATGTCACGTAGTGACCGTATCTTCCGAGGTGGAGTAGAAGAGTTCATATCTAGAGATTCAAACTCATTTTCTGGACTCAATGCCACGGGAGTTAATCCTTCCTGTGTTGACACCAGTGCTGGACTGGAGCTGCTCGAAACTGAAGTTTCGTTGTTCTGCTCTGCCGCCACTTGATCTGTATTGCCGTGAGTTTCTACATTGTTATCCAGTTATGTACCCAGTAGTTCCCATCTGAGACTGCAGCACGCACCATCTCAACATCATCTGGATAATGCTAGACAAACACTTCCTTATTTACATCATCTTCCTTATCCCACTGCCATGACTTGTCTTCTTCAAAGATGACGTCTCTTGTTACATGCAGTTTGTTGCTTTTGGGGTCATATACTCTATATGCCTTAGAGCCTTTAGTATACCCGAACAGTACCATTGGGATACTCCTGTCATCAAACTTCTTGAGATCAGGCTTTACTACCTTCACATGAGACAAACAACCGAAGGTTCTCAGGTGATGTACTCTCGGTTTACGACCATGTGTTATGGGTTTGGGCATAGAGGTGCATGCCTGGTCGTAGACCAGCATGAGGGGAGGTGGATGTCGATGCCGTGATGGCGGACGACAGTAGAATAGCGAACGGAGCTACCGGCCTTGTTCTACGGAAGGCACCGCCACGAGACAGATTGCGGCAAAAATCAGCATGCCCTTTTCATTGATTTTCTCTATACATATAGCAGTCCAACGTCCTGATCCACTAGGATCAAAATAGATGGAAAGATTATTTAACTAACCAAACATAACTAAGCAAGGATCAGATGGAAGGAAAGATTATGCAACTATCCAAACTAACTACTAGATACTTTCCAAAGCTAGCCCAGGATTTAGTCAATCCGGCTCCTGCCTTTTGCCAGCATGCAATTGCTTAAACGCACAGCCAGGTTGATCGTCCGACAGAACCTTCTCATTTCTGCGCTGCCAGTAGTAAACATTATCAAAACCCATGACATCACTCCCCCCCTCCTGATCAAGCTTGTCCGCAAGCTAGAAGTGAGGGTAAGAGCGGCTCAACACTGTAGCCTCTACCCAAGTTGCTTCATCTGCTGGCTCGCCTGTCCAATGAATCAACAACTGACGCCTGCCCTTGACAAAACGCTGCGCCAACACTTGATGGGGAGCTGGTTGTGCGGGCTCCTGAGCGGAGATGACATCAATGGGCAATGGTGGGGCTGAAGAAGGAGGCTCACCTTTGTACTGCTTGAGGAGTGAAACATGAAAAACATCGTGAAGTCGAGCCCCGGATGGTAGTTGAAGTCTATACGCCACCTTACCAATTAACTCCATAATCCGATAGGGACCAAAATACTGGTGGGACAATTTATGATTGGGAGCAGTCCGTACAGAAGATTGACGATGCTATTGTAGGCGTAGCCAGACCCAATCGCCCACCTTAAACGAAACATCGCGATGATGGTTGTCATAATATTGCTTCATTCTATTCTGGGCATGATGAAGATGAGTACATGCACATTGGAGGAGAGCGTCACGGTCGGTCAGTTGGCAATCAACGGCATGAATGGCGGTGGCCCCTTGATTATAGGGGAGAAGCGACGGAGGAGGATGGCCGTAAACCAATTCAAACGGTGTCATGCGATGCGACGTGTGAAAGGAGGTGTTGTAACAGAACTCTGCCCAAGACAACCACTGTACCCATGTATGTGGATTGTCAGCCACCAAACATTGGAGGTACATCTCCACCGTTTTTTTGATAGCCTTTGTCTGCCCATCGGTCTGTGGGTGGTATGCCGTGGATAGAAGTAGGTTGGTGCCACATCTTTTGAAAAGATCCTGCCAAAGTGCACTGGTAAAAACAGGATCGCGATCAGACACAATAGATTCAAGCATGCCGTGCAGACGCACGATGTTGTCGAAGAAGAGCTGCGCCACTGCGGAGGAGGAAGATGGCCGAGTAAGGGACATGAAATGTGCGTATTTGGATAGGCGGTCCACGACAACAAATATTGCTATCTTGCCTTGAGATGTCGGAAGACGGACGATAAAATCCATGGATATGTTGGCCCAAATCTGATGCGGAATAGGAAGGGGTTGAAGGAGGCCGGTCGGATATAAAGAACTTGCCTTGTTATGTTGACATACAGTGCATCTCGCAATGTATTCTACCACAGTTCGGCGTTGTTTGGCCAAAAATAAGTTTGACGCAGGCAGTGTAAAATCTTGTGTACGCCTTCATGCGTTAAATCATGGACGACAGCAATCATGTCTGGAATGAGCGGAGATTTTTCAGGAATGACTAGACGATCATTGCGGAATAAAAGGGCCTCACAAACACGCCAAACCGACCTTGGTGGGGTATTAATAGGTCCTGCTAATACAGCCGACTGGTGTAGCCTGGAGTCGTCCATGCCTCGAGTGAGGATCGCTACCTTGTGGTGAGGCCGCCTGGGTTGTTGGCTGATCATGATGGTTGGAGCCAACCGGGCGGGGAAGATCAGAAGTGCTGGTGTGGCGGATTGCTAGTGTTGTACAACGTTGCATGATCTCTGAGTCAGCCCGAAGTTGTTCCTTCCATTGTTCGGCAAGCAACAGATGCGGGACGAACAGGGCCGTGCAGACTGGAACATCATCCGGAAGGCGTGATAATGCGTCAGCTGCTTGATTAGTCTTGCCTGGCTTGTACTCCACCTGGAAATCGAAACCCATAAGTATACTAATTCAATGCTGCTGCGGTGGAGTGATAAGAGCCTGTTCAAGCAAAAACTTCAAGATGGCGTGATCTGTCCAGACGATGAAGGTGCGGCCCCTGGCCGCCAATGCCGAACAGCCTTAGAGAGCCCAATGAGTTCCCTCTCGTATGCTGCAAGCTTCACATGTCGGTCCGCTAATTTGCGACTGAAAAATGTGATTGGATGCTCGTCTTGTTGAATGATGGCACCGATGCCAAGTTCGGAAGTGTCGTATTCAACAATAAACGGAGCTGTGAAATCCGACAAACGGAGGACTGGGCCGATGTGAGGGCTGATTTGAGTTGGTGGAAAGCTGATGCGGCCTCCTCGGTCCAATGAAAATTATTTCAGTGAAGCATGGCCGTCAAGGGCTCAGGAATATCAGCGTATTTGTGGATGAAACACCAATATTAACTAGTTAAACCCAAGAACCCTCGAAGAGCGGTAATCGTCTTGGGCTGAGGCCAAGATGACATGGCGAGCAACTTGTCGGGATCGACCGCCACCCTTTCATCAGAAATTATGTGCCCTAGATAGCCCAGCTGACGTTGCACAAATGAACATTTAGTATGTTTGAGGTGCAGTTGGTGGCAGCGCAGACATGCCAACACGATGTGCACATGAGTGAGGTGTTCGTCCTCCGAAGGACTGTAGATAAGGATGTCGTTGAAGAAGACAAGGATGAACTTCCTAAGGAAATCTTGTAGGACCTCATTCATCAGAGCCTGAAATGTGGATGGTGCATTGGAGAGTCCAAATTGCATAACAAGGAACTCATAATGGCCATGATGCGTACGAAATGCCGTCTTGTCGATGTCGCCTTCATGCATGCGCACCTGATGGTAACCAGAGCGGAGATCAAGTTTGGAGAAGAACTTGGCGCCGTGAAGTTCATCCAGTAATTCCTCAACGACGGGGATGGGAAATTTGTCCTTGACTGTGCGGCCGTTGAACTCGCGGTAGTCGACGCAGAATCGCCAAGAGCCATCCTGTTTACAAACCAGCAAAACTGGGGAAGAAAAAGGGGAACGACTGTGTCGGATGATCCCCTATTCAAGCATGGAGGAGCACTACCTCTCAAATTCATCCTTCTGATGATATGGATACCGATATGGTCTGACCACTACTTGGTCCGTTCCATCCTTAAGACAAATGCGATGGTTGCAGGCACGGTCCGGAGGAAGTCCCTGCGGCTCAGCGAAGACATCCTGGAATTCCGCAAGGATGACATCCACACGCCGATTAGCTTGAAGCAGCAGAATGTGCGGATGGCTGTTATGTCTGGCGCCTTCCAATATCACATGCACGCCATCATGGATAAAGGACATTGTCAAAGTGACAAAGTCCCACTGAATCACGCATAGCGTTTGAAGCCATTGCACCCCAAGAACGACATCAAATCCAGCCAAGGGAATAACTAGGAAGGAAGCCACAAAGGAGTTATTGTTGATGATGAAGCTAGGAAGCCACAAAGGAGTTATTGTTGATGATGAAGCTCTCATTGGGCACTTCTCCTAAGCAGGGAAGATGATGGCCATTTGCAACCTTTACTTATTGTGGAGGCACCGCAAGCTGTGCCAGGGCCATTGTAGCGGTGGCATGACTGCTGAAAAAATTATGAGTGCTGTCGTTGTCGATGAGACAACGGAGTTGAAACCCGCGCATGTGAAGAATCGGCTGCATTATTTCTCCAGGTTTGGGACCTAGCATAGCAAGCATTGATAACGAAGGGCTGATTGGATCGCTCGCCACCTCTTCCGTGACTTCTAGAGGCTTAGAGTCCTTATCTTCTATTTGGGATCCCGGTAGATTTCAATAGCGAATAGTCGCTTGCAATGATGGCCCCTGGAATAGAATTCGTCACAATGATAGCAAAGACCCTTGGTTCGACGCTCTGCAAGTTGATCAGCACTGAGCTTAATTCTGGAGTAAGCCATTGGTGCAGCCGCTGTACTGGACAACGCACCAGGGGCACGAGTAATCCCGCTCGCCCCAGAAGGTGTGATCTGTGGTGCACTGCCATAAGACGCTGTCGTGGATGTGGAAGAAGAGAAGATGGTCCCGGAGGTCGACGAAGGTAATCATGGAATAGTTCCACCAGTTGGTGCAGTCGATGGCACCATGGTATACGACGTGCCCTTGCTGAAAGGAACACGCCCTCATCCCGGATGCGCCAGACCTTGCGCGGCTTCAGCTAGCCACAAATCCTTGTGCTCCTCAGTGTCGCGCGAAGAGCGAACTGCTTCTGGCAAATCCCAAGGACGCTCGCAATAAACTTCAACCGTGATTGTCCGTGACAGCCCTATCGTGAAAGTTTTGACTTGATCTGCCTGGGCCACGCGCGGAGTGCACACAAGAAGACGCTGGAACTCGCGGGCGTAATCATCAACGTGGCTGGAGCCCTGTTTGAGGTTGACAAGGTCACCCAAGGGTCCCGCCCCTGACTGACGAGTAAAACGTAGGAGGAAGGTGTCAAAGAAATCCTCCCAGGAAATCCAGTCTGTTTCCAACATCCAATTGTCGAGCACCTCTTGAGCTTCGCCACGAAGGTGCAGACGGACAAGGTCGACATGTTCAGGGGGTGGAATTTGATGTAGTCGAAAAAAACGCTCACATTACTGAAGCTACGAAAGCGGGTCTTCTGAGCCGTCATAACTTGGGAGGTCGAGTCTGGGTGCTCGAGGTGACCAGCGACGGTGATTGGAGGAATCCCAGTCATCTAGAGGATGATGGTGCTCAACCGAGGGTCACAGATGACCACTGTTGTCCCGCATCTGCCGTTCGCGGTGCCCCCGCTCTGTGGCACGTGGTTGTCCTGCCCGCACGGTTGGCTGGGACCATTGGCCGGAAGAGTCGACTACGAGAATCCTTTCATGGTGGTCTGGCCTAGTTTTCGGGCGACGACCGGTGTCCTCGGCGGCTCGGCTGTGCTAGCCATTGTCACCCTTGGCTGCCCAGGACGATCGTGAAATGGCTAGCAACTCCCCAAGGGAAGTCCTCAGTTCATCCATCGAACACTCCAGTTTGCCAATGTGGTCTTCAATGATGGGCTGTTCCATGGCCGAAGGATCGGAGGAATCTGATACCAAATTGTTATGGGTTTAGGCCTAGAGGTGTGTGCCTGTTCCTGGTCGTAGACCAGCACGAGGTCAGGTGGACATCGACGCCGTGATGGCGGACGATAGTAGAATAGCGAACGGAGCTACCGGCCTTGTTCTACGAAAGACACTTCCACGAGACAGATTGCGGCAAAAATCTGCATGCCCTTTTCATTGATTTTCTCTATACATATAGCAATCCAACGTCCTGATCCACTAGGATCAAAATAGATGGAAAGATTATTTAACTAACCAAACATAACTAAGCAAGGATCAGACAGAAGGAAAGATTATGTAACTATCCAAACTAACTACTAGATACTTTCCAAAGCTAGCCCAGGATTTAGTCAATCCGGCTCCTGCCTTTTGCCAGCATGCAATTGCTTAAACGCCAGTGTCAGGTTTATCGTCCGACAAAACCTTCTTAATTATGCGCTGTCGGTAGGAAACATTATCAAAACCCATGACACCATGCCAAGCCACATATGGAGTAACTCTGTCTAAACTCCGAGCTGGCGCTCTATTCAAAATATATACAACAGTATGTTGGTGTCAAAAACCTGAAGTAGGGTTTCTGACAGCAGCACACCAGATGAACACCTGGTTCAGAGCGTGCCAGTTGATTTGACTTGTAATCGACAAGGTAAAAAAATAAAATTTACTCAAACCCGATCGTGAGGATCAATCGGCTCAGACTCAATCAGCTTAAAGCCGATTAAATCAAGATAACAGAGTAAGTCTAACTAGCCGATTAGGGCTAATCAGAGGGTAAAGGTAGATCAATTCTCAAGAAGGCGATGCGCAAAAAAATCAGAATAAATCGAACCTGGGGTGTAATTGGAAGAAGATCAACAATCGGCGATGCGCAACTTTATTGATCAAAATCGAATTACAAAGGCTAAATTGACCCTTCTTTTATACCCATCGGCCGATCGTATCCTATTACGACACGTTACAAAACCTGATCCGTATCGGCCTTATTTCGGATAGCTTTCCCTCAAAGATCTTGCCGTTGCTAAATATCTTCAAGTCTTTCCAAATCGCCTATTAGTTACCGCAGGTTTGACTTTCTTGCCGATTTTGACCAAACTTGCGAAATTCTGGTGCAAACAAATGCCCCCCATTTTTGAGAGATGACTCATCATTTTTCAAAAATTATAACTATCGGCTAACTATTAATCTTCACTCTGTAACTACTGGTTTAATTGCGCCGTAATTTTCTAACATGTGGGTAGTGCGTTTTAACTGTTCGTGTGTTTTGAGATTCATTTCCCGACTCTTCAAATTTTTACCGAGCTACAAATATGCGACCCCCACAGATTCATTCCTCACACGCACAAGCTCTCGAATTGTCTGCAATCGGCTTCTGGTCTTCAAGTCTCTCAGCGCTCATTGCTTCCAATCGGCTGCTTTTCAAGATCGTCTCAATGGACCCTTCTCAGGTATTCATCCCAATCCCAAACAGCAATGACCAATTTTATCTAGGACCAGTAGGAAATTTAGAAGCCGATTCAGTTATAAATGAAGAGATTCCTCGCCTACCTCTATCGGCTGCGGGATATAACATAGATGGTTGGAGTAAGAGCTTCAGAGCTTGGCCGATAGCGCTTAAGGGATGGAGATCGTGGTACATTCGTGTGACAGCCCAAAAGAGGGGTGAATGGGAAAGAATGGGCATAGCTGAATTTCTCCCCCTTTCCTTAGCCGATCCAGAAGCCAATGAGCCCTTAGTGGCCACGGCTTGCTATTTCTGGTTAGACACTTTCAATGCGTTTGTATTCCGCACCGGTCTTGTCGGCCCAACTCTCCTGGATGTAGCCCAACTATGCTACTTAAGACTTGATGGGGATCAAATATCGGCTTATAGTGCCAAGCCTAGGCACAAGCTCATCAAGTCCAAAGGTGAAGGATGGACTAAGTATATCAGAAACAATAATAAGGTTAATGGGCTGGTATCGGACGAATAGCATATTGCTTTTTTGAACCTTTGGTTAGACCGATTCTTGTTCTGCAGCGCTTCTTTGGGACCATCCCAAGTATATCAAACCATAGCAGAGCAACTAGTAGAGGGTCGTTGGCTATCACACGGGAAAATGCTTTTAGGAGCAGCCTACCAGATGACGCATATAATAAGATGTCGGCTTTTTACTGGCTTCACATGTTTCACTGTCGAAAATGTCGGAGGACCACTCTGGTTTATTCAGATCTAGCTATACTGCCTATTTGGCCAATATTTTGAGCTGAATCCCTCTAAAGACATAGCGTTCCCTCGCGAAGATACTCCAGAAGGTATGGTGCCTCAGTTTATAGCCAACCGATCTTATGGTGAGAGATTCATGATGTGCTCCGGGAATGAGACAAAAGTGACACCTATCGGCTCCAAGAAATATTTATCATTTTTCCTTTAGCTTGATAGCAATGAATTCAAACAAAATGACTTCTTCAGTTATACAAGTACAACTGATTTCCCATGGCCTTCCTTTCTTCATTTAGATGCCGATAGTGCTCTAATGCCGCAAGATACCTTGGATTTTTTTAAGCTTTTTATTTCGCCAAGCATATTGCACGTCGGCCTTCACACAAGAAATCTGACTTTTCAACCTTCATATGAATTCTACTGTCCGTCAGTTTATGATAGGCAATTAGGCTTTGGTCAGGTCATTCCGAGTTTACCGCTACTCGATCGGCTTCAACCAAGAGCCAGAGTCCGTAATGCAGTCGCGGCCAACCTTGTGCTTGAAATAGCCGATGAACTTCAGATTAAAGACTTACCGCATTTTATACTGAATACATGTTGGTCAGAACGCTTTTCTTCTTGGTGGTTATCTATTGCAGAAGCGCTTTATTCTGATAAAACAGCGTCGGCTATTATTAATGAGTTTTTCCCAAATCTTCCTGAGCCGACAGTAGATACTAACAGCGATTCAAGCGATCAGACTAATTCTGCGGGGTATACTAATACAAGTCTTGTAGATATTGATGAGGTATCAGCCTGAATATTTTCCTTTTACCCATTAGTTTTTGCCAGATACATTTTCTAATCACCTTTTATTTTCGCACTACAGACCAAGGCTGCTGGCAAGAAGCTTGCCACTGGCCAATCTGGCAGTGGCCAAGGAAAAAGGCCACTCCAGTCGACTAGCCTCACTAGGTACACTTCGGGTACCCTAGGGATTCAAAGTCCGTCATTGTCGGATATTGAGAAAAAAACAACCAAGTATAATACAATCGCTGTTATTTTTTGTACTCTTTATCCAACTAATCATTAACCGATTATAATTTTAGAAAAGAAGAAAACAAAGTACACCAAGGCGCCAACGAAAAGGGGATTTAAGCCCTAGGAGCAGAGCGGCGAGAGTTCGCCACATACGTCGGCTACTGCAGAGGTAAGTAACATACTGTTTGCACCAGAATTTGTCAAGTCTAGTCAAATCGGCAAGAAAGTCAAACCTATCGTAACTAACATGCAATTTGGAAAGATTTGAAGATATTTGGCAACGGCATGATCTTTGAGGGAAAGCTATCCAAAATAAGGCCGATATGGATCAGATTTGGTAACTTGTTGTAATAGGAAACGATCGGCCGACGGGTATAAAAGAAGGGCCAAAACGAGCTACGAAAAGGATCCAACACAATTAAACACACCAGTTTACATTACTTTTTCCTGTCGACTAGGAGTAGTTCCCGTAATTTAGTCTTTGTAATTTGATTTCGATCAATAAAGTTGCGCATCGCCGATTGTTGATCTTCTTCAAATTACGCCCAGGTTCGATTTATTCTTATTTTGTTGCGCATCGCCTTCTTCAGAATCGATCTACCTTTACCCTCTGATTAGCCCTAATCGGCTAGTTAGACTTACCCTTTTATTTCGATTTAATCGGCTTCAAGCTGATTGAGTCTAAGCCGATTGATCGTCACGATCGGCTTTGAGTGAATTTCATATTTTTACCTTTTCGATTCCAGGTCAAATCGATTGGCACGCTCTGAACCAGGTATTCGTCTGGTGTGCTGCTGTCAGAAACCTTACTTCAAGTTTTTGACGTCAACACACTCTTGGCACGCCCGGTGGGACCCAATGTCTTCATCAGGGAAGTCGATTTCGCCGTCTGATCTCAACGCAGAAGCTATAATCGTCCCAACAATGGATGATTTGACGCAAGAAGAACGTAGAGAAATCGAAGATCGGAAAACTGCGCTAGAAGAGATGATGCTAAACTGTTATCAAAAGACTAGACGTAGTGTCACTGGAAAAACCGCCCTGCTGACGGTCAATGCCCTGGGGGATGTAGGTGTCACAGAATCGGTAAGCCGATATCTACCTACTCAAGCCGAATTATCGGCCATGATTAATCAATCTGTACACCATGCTCTAATAAACCAATCATCGGCTCTTGTCACCACGCTTAAGCCGATGATATCAAATAGTGTTAAAACTATCACCCAATAATTGGTCTCGTCCGGTAGTCTGCTTGACCCATTGCAAGTTCTACCAAATTACCCTGTTTTTTCAGTAGCGCAAAACACGCAGAGCACACTAGCCGATCCTAAACCATCGGCTATGACCTCACCCCCTACCATGATGCCTACTCAACCCACCATCATATTGCCAAGAGACCCTCGGTCAAGTGGGGTGAACCATTACTAGGCTTACACCGATGCTGCCAAATTAGATGCATTGGTAAACCTGCTACCATTAGCCCCGTTCTATGCTTTTCCACAATCGGTTTCACAGCCGATTGGGTCTGAGAGATACCCACAACATCATGAGTCTACCCTGCCCAGAAATCCAGGTGCGCATAGGGTAGTGACCTATTCAGAACCTTTTTTTCCAGTACCAGAGCCCCAAATTTGACATAATAGGTACGATCAGTACACCCGTTTGCCATCGGCTTAGCCTAATTGGCATCCCGAATTTGCACTCGGGGGGCAGAATGCCAACTATGATCAGCATTATCAAGGGCCTACTATTCCAGTGGCCGATAATGTGAATTGGGCCGATCAAATCTCTGCCGTCTTGAGAGATCAATTCGGCATACAGCCGAAATGGAAGGTTATCAGCTATAGAAAGCAGTATCCTGATTATATAGATCGCATGCCCTATCCTCAAAATTTCAAAGTCCCATATTTTGCAAAATTCTCTGGGGACGACTCGATTACTACCCTGGAGAATATCGAACGCTTTATCGCACAATGTGGCGAAGCAGCTGAGTCCGATGGATTGAAAATAAGACGGTTCCGATTGTCCTTATCAGGAGCAGCTTTTACTTGGTTCATTTGTTTGCCTCCAAATTCGGTTCATTTATGGAACGATTTGGAAAGCCGATTTCACGAATATTTTTTCTCAGGCAGTTTGGAACTCAGGATCGCCGATATAAGCTCTGTTCGTTAGAAATTTGGAGAATCGGTGACTGATTATATTAAAAGATTTAGGGAAATAAGAAATTGATGCTTTAGTTTGAAGGACAAGAGTTCACCGATCTGAGTCATCAGCTTCATCGCGTGTCGGCTCAGGAAAGCCGATTCCCAGATAATAAAGCATTTAAAGATACATTTAAAAATGGTAATAATAAAGAAAAATATAAAGCCAAAGTTTATATGGTCGACTATTGTCCGAGCGATTCTTCAGAATACGATGAAGCAAAAATAAACATAGCCGAATGGATAAAAGGGTCTAAACAATCCATAGTCTGTTCTTGGCTCAAGTCGACTAGGAATAAGTCGAAAGTTATGTGAGACCCCGTTCTGAAGAACAGGAACCTCCATGTGATTACTGTGCTATTCCCTGGATCAGTAGCTAGCACTCACATGTTTACAACATTTATATCACAACCATGCTCGCAAACAAACAGAAAGACATACATATCAGTATTAATTATACAGAGTTCAGTACAAATTTAAACATTTAACAGCGGAAACCAAAAGAGAGCCAAGCAACTCCAAAAAGCCTTGTGGTTGCCCACTAAACCCCCAGGCAACTGACTAGGCACCCTAGAAGAAACCATCGTCGAAACCCATGAGACCTGCCTGGAAAAGAGTGTCGTCTGGCAGATCACAGTCTTCATCCTCTGAGACAGCACATGCAAGATTGAGTACATTGGTACTCAGCAAATTTTATAGTGGTTCACAGATGCAAATATTTAAATATGCAGGTTGAACAATAAACAGGCTATGGTTATTTTTGAAGTTGCACAAAAGCATTATAAATATATAAGTATGCTAGATTGCAACATCGCATTTTAATAAAAGCAATTAAGAAACAATATGTTAAGCAATTATTCCAGATTTTCAACCCAGTCTATCCGACTGCATAGGTCCCCGGTGTCGATCCTTTGACCCAAAAACTGGTTACAAAATAGATTCCCAAACCAACCCCATTTTCCAGAAAGTGCCAAAAGACTCTAGCATTGAATAACATCACTAAGTACCCTTGACCGCGGGCGCGGCTAATCGATTAGATTTTTCACTCTGCAGAGGTGTACAACTTTACCCACAAGGAATGATCAACCTCTTTTGCCAGGCCAGTTAACACACTTCCTTTGGTGTGTCTGCAAGGAGATCATACAGAGCCATTACATTATCTAGATGTGGCTTTACACCAGCCCGGGACGTTAACCCTCGCCCTGTAAACAGAGATACTCACCCAAGTCATGGATCCACATTTATCACACACAACACCACGTCTCTGTCCTGGGCAAGGTATACACCGTTGCATTGGTATGTAGAAACCCCTACAGGCAGACCAGACCAGAATTCCCGTGCTAGCTCCCGCCTTCCATAGATGCGAGCCACATCTAAACAACTTAATAAGCTAAGACCCGCCCATACAAGCCCTCGTGGTTGCACGAAAACATGGATTCACCGTCCCATCGCTCGGTCCTTAATCCGACACGGAAGATACTCCACCCTATACTACGTGCATCACCATTTGCACATCCGGCTATTGCCATTAGTCACCCGCGTCAAATCCTAATTTTATTTGAGGGATTTTATAGCAAACTATCAGTAACCATTTCCCAAAAGGACCATACATTGCTTGAAAAGATTGAAACACATAACGAATAGCTTAAGCAGGAATATTACGCTAGCGGTTATACCCAAAATGACATTAAGCATGTCTAGTTAAAACTAGGGTTTACAAGGTTCACATGTCCATACAGATTAAGGTAAACTATAATTTACATGATTAACTACAGTTCCAACCCAAATTACCACTTCTATGGAGAATTATCCGGATGCATCATACATAGACAAAAACAATATAAGGTACGTAAATTATTAGGGTCAATATGCTCAAGGGGTTGCTTGCCATGCAGCTCACTCTCCGGTAAAAAATCTGGATCTGCGATAGAGCCGTCTTCCTCCTCGAGGATGTCGGTGTCTACACGTCGAGAAAATGAGGAACAAAAGAACATCAGTAAACTCCAAATGGGCAAAAAGAAAACAGACATCAAAGATAAATACAAAATCACACCAAGACAGGGGTTGCTCTAAAAGAATTATTTCTAATTAAATTTCGAAATTAAAACGCAACTATTGTTTAGATTTGGAAAACTAGTTCATTAGCTTCTTTAGAAGATGACATGAAAGAGCAACACTAGAAGGACATAGCTCATTGCCTTCTCATTACTTCAAGAAGTAAACACTCAAAAATCATGACATTTAGGGTTATTCATCTAATAAGATTTATGTCTAAGGAAATTAGGGTTTTAATCTTAAACAAGCTAGAACACACTTTGGTTAACAATTCTAATGGCTTCTCTTAATCTTTAGGGTTTAGACAAGGCTTGAAATCTATTGTTAAAAAGGCTTAGTTGAAATCTTGACTTGGCTACAAAATTGGCTAAGGAAACATACTAAACAATATCACTTAAGGTTATTACACCTATTAAAACTGAGTGAAGCACAGCTTACTAATAGAATATTTTTCTAGAATCTAGTAGCACAAACTTTGGTGATCATTTCATCCTTATCCTCTCTAAAATTCTCACTTGGATGAGCTACTTTACAAGCTGTAGAAATTGCTAAGTATTTCAATCATTCTGAAAACTATACCAGTGAGGCTTATTTCACTAGCTTGTTTAACACACAAACTTTAGCAAAATGTCATTATTTTTCCAGAACCTATTAGTATGTACTATGTGGGGTGTTTCTATGCTATTTCTACATTATCTTTCATTGATATATTCTATTTTATCCAACGTTGAAAAGGGCTATATGATCACAAAGTCTGCCTTAAAGCATTTCAACTTTCACTTTCATTTACTACTAGACCACTCACCAATTTTTATTCATTTTCTTCCTGACATCAGGGCATGACCTTAAAAACATTTTAAAACTGAATTTGAACTATTTTGAACCTATTCATTGTAAGTTACATCTATTTTTGCCATTATAAGTGTTGTTTTTCTTTATTAAACAACCATCATCTATACTTTTTCCTAGGTATTTCCACGTGTACCAGCTCTTATTGGTATATGCCCCTCCAAAGTGAATCTTAAACACATAAACTTAAATTCTTTATGTTATTTACATAATCTCTTCTTTATGCTTAGTATTAACTTTATTTAAACATGATGTACAACAAGGTGACATGCAAACATTTTTGTTTATTTGAAATCCTTATAAACCAGAGGCTCCATAAAAACTTAGCTTACTTTAACTGAACCTTCCTAAAACTATTTTATTCACATGGCCTTATATGTACCCATGAACATCTTTAAATTTCTAGAAATTACACTATGCTCATATTTCATTTATTTCTAGATATTCTGAATCTACAGAATTTTACACAAATTTAGAAACTGGTTTCACTAATTTTGGCCTGATGGTTCAAAAGTTATTAGCATTTGAATTTTTGTCGGTTTAGGAAATCCAACTAAAATCTGAAATACGTTTTCGCAGCTGAGAATCGCCTTTCTTCGCTCACGCAGAAACGCGTTCAAACGCGCTAACTCACTAACATATGGGACCCACCAGTCGCCGCCGGTGAACCAGCTCCGCCGCGTCTGAATGGGTATCACCATGGGCACCAGCACACTCGTGTGCACCCAGGGGCGGTACCCATTCGCCGGGTGGTGGCCGGGAAGGTGGCTGCCACCGTGGGGGTGCGGCGGCGCCATGGTCGAGCTGGCGTGAGCTCAGCGAGCGACCAATTTTTCGGCAAGCAAGGACTAGGTGAGCTACAGTGGTATGCGTGGGTTCGAACTCACCAGGCGGTCGGGTCGAAGAAGGCCTGAGATGAGCTGCCACCGTGCGCCGGCTGCGAAGAAGAAAGACGGCGGCGCGGCATTGCTACGGGCAAAAACAACCCAAATTGGCGGTTGGTCAGTAACCCTGAGGCGCTCAGGAAGCTCAAAGCGGAATCGATTCAAAGGATTGGAGCAGATTTACCTCTACCACCGATTTCCCCCTTTTTCTTGAGTTCTGGCGGAAGGAGAAGAGGAATTGGCTGTAGGGCTCTCAGTGCAAAAGCGAGGCAGTGAAGATGAGAAGGAGTGCACCTGCGACGCAAAGCAAACGCCTTTAGCCAACGGGAGTGATCGTGCTCGCATCCTGGGTGCACGGCCTCGGTCGCTGCCGCTATGCTCTCGCGACGAAGCGGCGCAGCCACTTCTCCAGTGCAGCTCGACGAGGGACAGCCTGCACAGTCGCGGAATGGGCGTCGCGCGACGTGACCAGAGGTACAGCGACGACCGAATGGCAAGGACAGCGGCGCTCTCTCCTCGCCTCGGCCGGGAGAGGAAAGGGGAGAAGGACGACGCCCCCTGAGGCTGATGGGTGGGACTAGTGCCCACTGGCAGCGTCTGCACCCTCCTGCTCAACTCGCCAGCGTGACAAGGCTCAATAGAAGCCGGGCCCACCAGTCAGAGAAACAAAACGTTCAACGTGATGAGACTAGACAAGAACTCTCTGGATTTGCATTAGTTTAAGCATCATCCTCTGTCAAACTTTTACTAAACTTTTTTACCAAAACTTACTGGGAGTCCTAAAACTCCTGTAAAATTTTGAGATGAAAACACTCTCTAGATAATTTACTAAAATTCTGACACTGTGCCCTGCCCTAGATCTTAATTTTCGGATTTTGATTTAATTAAAGGTCTTCTTTCAATATTTATTTTTGAAACTTTTTGAAAGGATATATATCCTTCTAGCGAGATTACTGTAAAATTTTCAAGCCAAAACCGTGATCAATTATTTTATAAAAATTTTGACAACTGTTTTCCATATTTTCTAGACTCTCTGTATTTGAATTTTCAATAGGCTTAAACCAGTTTATTAAATTATATAAATTTTACCATTGGTATTTTATACATTTAGGGATTTATATAAATTTTCTTGGCTTTACCTTCACGTTGGTTATTTTTCATTTTCCTTTTTGATTTACTGTTTCTAGTCAAAAAGCAACTACATGCTTTATTTACCTTGATCCAAAGCATGTAAAAATTTTCTTACTGGTCAAACTGTATTATCAGCTTGGATAGGACCCATGGTAATTTTTTCTGAATTTTTACTTTCACCTTTTTACCTTTTTCCATTTCTTATCCTTTGTCTTTCATTTGTTCTCAACTTTTCATACTACACAAAAGTCCAAGGAAATTCCAAATAGAGCAAATAACACCATGAAAATCCAGAAATATTTATATTCAAATTTAATTTGTACATCTTTAGCTGTTCTAAGTTTTCAGGATGTTACAGATCCACCGCCCTTACAGAAATCTCTCCCCCGAGATTTGCCAGGTCAAAAGAAAAGGGGTCTAAAAGAAATCCGGAAATTCTTCCCTAAGTTGATCTTCTCGCTCCCACGTTGCTTCCTCTTCTGTATGGTTACTCCATTGCACCTTTATCATCTTGTGGGCTTTGTTTCGAGTATGACGTTCCGCTTCTTCAAGAATCATTATCGGATGCTCTCGATAAGTCAAGTCAGGTTGAAGATCAAGATCTTCTAACTGGGTAAGCTCAGAAGGAATGCGGAGACATTTCTTCAGTTGCGACACATGAAAGACATTATGCACGTTGGACACTTGAGTAGGCAACTCCAATCTATATGCCTTCTCTCCCATCTTTTCCAGGATGTAATAAGGTCCAATATATCGAAGGGCTAGCTTACCTCGAATTTGGAACCGCCGAACTCCACGAAGAGGCTAAACCTTAATATAAACATAATCACCAATCTCAAAACTTAAGTCTCATCGACGAGTGTCGGCATAACTTTTCTAACGAGATTGAGCTTCCCTCAACCGGCTTCTGATTAAATCCGCCTGCTCCTGGGCTTCACTAATCAAATCAGGACCAAAGAACTGTCTTTCACCCACTTCAGACCAGAAAAGTGGTGTCCGACATTTCCTTCCATAAAGGACTTCAAATGGCGACATCTGCAGACTAGCTTGAAAACTATTGTTATATGAGAATTCTGCAAATGCGAGGCACTTTTCCCATTGGTGCTATAAGATAGCACACAAGCCCGCAACATATCTTCCAGGATTTGATTTGTTCTTTCAGTCTGCCCATTGGTCTGGGGTTGGTAGGCAGTAATAAAATTCAACTTAGTTCCCAATAATTTGTGCAGTTGTTCCCAAAAATGAGATGTGAATTGTGATCCACGATCAGACACGATCATTTTGGGACACCATGCAAGCGCACAATATTGCTAATGTACAGCTCTACCAATCTATCTCCAGTATGCGTAGTTTTGACAGGAATGAAATGGGCTACCTTTGTCAGTCGGTCGACAATAACCCAAATGGAATCATTCCCTTTCTGGCTTCAAGGAAAATCAGTAATGAAGTCCATACTGATATCATCTCACTTCCATTCTGGAATTTGGAATGGCTGAAGAAGCCCAGCTGGACGCTGATGTTCAGCCTTAACCCGCTGACATACATCGCATTTCATGATATATTCAGCGATATCCTTCTTCATACCGAGCCACCAATATTCCCTCTTAAGGTCTTGATACATCTTAGTACTACCAGGATGAATAGATAATGGTGACTCATGAGCTTCTATTAGAATCAGCTTCTTGATTTCAGGATCACTAGGCACATAAATACGAGTTCCTCTCATGATTATCCCATCGGGGCTTTCCATGAACTCAGAATCTATGCCTTCTTTCAACTGATTCTGAATCTCAATAATATTTTCATCTTTGAACTGTGCAGCTTTAATTTGACTTTTAAGAGTCAGCTGCAACTGCAGAGTAGCCACATAACCATTTTCAACTAAATTCAAATTGAGCTTCTGAAACTCATGAACTAACTCAGATTGACTTGAACACAACATGCAGTAAAGCTTGCGACTAAGAGCATCGGCTACGACATTGGCCTTACTAGGATGGTAGCGAATGCCAAGATCATAGTCCTTAATCAGCTCTAGCCATCTTCTTTATCTCAGGTTCAAATCTGGTTGTGTGAAGAAATACTTGAGGCTCTTGTGGTCTGTAGATTTCCGTTCTATTACCAATAAGATAGTGTCACCAGATTTTAAGGGCATGCACAATAGCGGCTAGCTCAAGGTCATGTGTAGGATAATTCTGCTCATGAGGACGAAGTAATCGAGAAGCATAAGCGACAACCCTGCCCTCCTGCATCAACACACAACCCAAGCCGTGAAGTGATGCATCACAATACACCTCAAAGCTTTTGTGAATATCTGGCAATATAAGCACTGGAGCAGATGTTAACTTCTTTTTTAGTTTCTAGAAACTTTCTTCACAATCAAGAGTCCATTTGAACTTCCTTTCCTTCTTCAGGAGTTGAGTCAGTGGCTTAGCAATCTTATAGAAGTTTTCGATAAACCGCCAATAATAACCGGTGAAGCCCAGAAAACATTGAATCTTTGGAACTGATTGCGGCCTTCCCCAATCCAATACTGCTTCCACCTTACTTGGGTCAACAGCAACTCCACCTTCAGACAAAACATGCCCAAGAAAAGCGACTTCGTTCAACCAGAACTCACATTTCTCAAATTTCGCATAAAACTTATTTTCCCGAAGCTTGTTAAGGACCATATGCAAATGCTGCCTATGATCTTCCTCACTCTTGGAATAAATGAGGATGTCATCAATAAAGACCACCACGAACTTATCTAAATACTCCATAAAGACTTTGTTCATCAGATTCATAAAGCTTGCTGGAGCATTTGTCAGTTCGAACGACATTACGGTATTCATATAGACCGTAACGCGTAGTGAGAGCGGTCTTTGGAATATCTAAAGGTCTGATCTTTAATTGAAAATATCCTAGCTTTAAATCTATCTTGGAAAAGACTTGTGCCCCATTCAGCTGATCGAACATGTCATCAATCCGGGGAAGCGGATATTTATTCTTTATGGTTACTTCATTTAAAGCACGGTAGTCTACGCACATGCGTAGGCTATCGTCCTTTTTCTTCACAAAAAGAACTGGACTTCCCCAGGGCGACGAACTGGGACGAATGAATACCTTATCTAGCTGCTTTTGAGTTTCTTTTTCAATTCCACTAACTCATTTGGAGGCATTCGATATGGTCGTTTTGATATCGGTGCAGTACCCGGCACCAAATCAATAACAAATTCCATATCGCGATCCGGAGGCACTCCCGGCAATTCAATAGGAAACACATCAAGAAATTCATTAACAACTGGCACCTCATTTAAACTAGAAGCAGATGCAGAATACCAAACTGGCTGAGGTGCTGAAATTTTGGTATTTGAGGCAAATTCTACATGTACTCCATCTTGGTTTACCAAGGATATGGATCGCTTGGCACAATTTATGCAACCTTTATGTTTAGACAACCAGTCCATGCCTAAAATTATATCTAGACCAGATGTTTCTATCACAATGAGATTAGCATAAAACATAACCCCATTGATTTCTATGCCAACCCCAGAACAGAAACTAGCAGTTCTAATGGTGGCTCCAGGCGATTGCACAATCATATGGGCAGGTAAAACAGAGACTTCCAACTTGTGTTGCTCAGAAAAATTCTTAGATATGAAAGAATGAGAAGCTCTTGAATCAAACAGAACCAAGGTAGGGATAGATTGCACGAGAAACATACCAAGCACGACATCCGGTGCTTCTTGCGCTTCCTCGGTCGTTATGTGATGAAGGTGCCCAATATTGCCACCTTGGGTAGGTGGTGGAGCCGATCCTTGGGATTGACGCTTTGCTACTTCCTGTGATCGGCCTTGGGCTTGGGGTCGTTGTCCAGCCTTCTTCTTAGGACAAGAGTTGGCGTAGTGCCCACGCTCGTTACAATGGAAACAAGTGACATTAGATGCCTGCTTCTGAACAACATCAGCCGATCTAGGTTGTTGCACTTGGCGAATCGTCGCGACGATCGTCATTTGGACAAAACGGAAGCTTGACTCAAACCACGAGCTCGGCGCCGGGCGCTTTGGGCTTGAATTGGTGGTGGTCGACGTAAATTAGTGGACTACCACCCTAGTGATCGAGATGATCTAGCTCCAGCAGAACTACGCACAAGCCACTTGCGCTTCCGACTTTCCAACACACTGCGGCTACCATGCTCCACCCTCACCGCCTTATCAACCAGGGTCTGGAAGTCATCAATGTCTTGGGCTATTAAAGCCCACTTGATTTCCTCATTCAAATTCTCTCAAAACCGCTCAATCCTCCTCGCTTCATCAGCTACCTCATATGTAGCATACCTTGACAACTGATTGAAGCGATGCAAGTACTCCATCACTGACATTGAACCTTGCTTCAAGTCCAGAAACTCCCGCTTCTTCACCTCAATTATACTGGCAGGAATATGAGTGTGACAAAAAGTAGCATTAAACTCGGGCCATAGGACTACCCGACCTTTCGGCAACACCGCTTGGTAGTTCTCCCACCAAATGGCTACGGTTCCCTGAAGCTGGTAGGAGGCATATAAGACCTTCTCCTGGTCGTCACACTGGGCAATAATCAGCTTGCTCTCCATAGCCCGTAGCCAATCATCAGAATCAAGAGGCTCGGCAGAAGAGGAGAAAACCGGTGGCTGAGTCATTAAGAACTCGCTCAGCTTGGACACTTGAGGCGGTCCACCATTTCCCCCGCGAGCCATATTTTGTGGTGCTGTGTTATGAGCTATCTGCTGCAGCAATAAAGCATTTGCTTGTCTTCCCTGCTTGATCATAGCCAATACTTGCACCATTGGGGCGACTGCAGCAATTGCCACTCCAGAATATCCTCTTGAACACGTGGCGGATCAGGGACATCACGACGAGCGGCTCGTGAAGAAGAAGCCCGCGTCGTGGGATGTTGAGGATTCGGTTGGGCCGGCGTGGAAATACTTGCTCGAGGATCGCGGGTATCTTGAGCCGCACCGGTCCCCAAAATTTGACTAAGCGATCTTGTTGGCCTCATCCTGCAATTACAATCTTTTAGTATACCACAAGAAGGGATGCTGTTTTAAAATTTTACCACCAGCACTATATTTCACATGGCTAATTCCTATTACTTTTTATCTATCATGAATGATTGTCTCATCGACAATTTCCACTTCGAAGCTAAAATTCGTGAGAGAAAAATCATCACTATAGCTCACACAGAAAAGAAGCAGCTCAAAAATTTTACACTACAAAACATGTTACACATATATTATTTATGCACATACACATAGATTAGTTTCACACCTTAGCTATTGCACTCTTTCTTGCAATTTGGACTCACATTACCAGAACACATGCATGCATCCAACTTCACAGCTAGCTTCTGCTATTCTTTTCTATAATTTGGGTTCTCACCTTCTAGACATTAACCAATACCACACACATCACAGCACATATATTATCTATACATGTATATAGATTGTTTTCACACAACAACCACTAGTACATTTTCTCTGTGATTTTGATCCTAGTTCCAAAACATCAGCAGATACAACACAAGCAACAGCACAGCAAGAACTAAAAGGCATTCTTCCATAAACACACATACAAAGTACTAATCTAACAAGGAAAGTTCCAAGCATTATCTAGTTTTTACACTTAATAGAGGACTTCATGCTACCATTTTCAGCAACTTAATACTTTTGTCCAGAAGCATACACACTAGTTTGAACACATAGAGTTTTAACCCACACTTACATTTTTACAAGTTCTACTCCCTGTTACAAAACGAAACTACTTTAACAGCACAACCTTCCAATATCTACAAGGTTCTTGCAACATTTATTTTACAACAAAAGCTACACTTAACAACTACACTACCAGAACACAACCAAAATACTTTTCCCTCAAAATACTATCCACTACTAGTTGCATTACACTGCTATCACTCTTTTGCACATCCAGTCTTCAACTTTCCAAACCGGCCGGCCTAGACGACGTTCCAGCACCACCTCCCAACTCCACATTTCTAAACACACACTTCCTTCGGCGATACACCCGGGGAGTGCTAGGGCGGTAGGTACAAATACTATAAGGATTGATGCCCTTGTCATTTGTGAGCCTAGGGCAACTACCTATGCATGACATCATAGCATTTGCACCTACTCCCTATGTAGGCACATAAGACAGGTGGAGGACGTTGCGCCGCCGGAATTCTTGGAGCCTCACTAGTTAGCACTGTGCGTGGTAAAGTACGCCTTGCCACACACAATGCTACTTTGAATCCAAGAACGCCACACGTCGCCGAGTCTCCAACAATTCTTGAGCCATTCTAACATAGTGGCTATCCAACTTATTAGCAAACTCCACCATGACCTTCAGACTACATTACCCACTCCAGCATGGTCTCTATACACATTACTCCCAACCAAGGGCCTCCCAGGTAGGTAGTAATGGTGAGGGCTCAAGTCAGGTAGCACATGGCGAAGTCGCACTATGGCTTGGTATGCCGCTTCATTCATGGGAGCGTCTATAGACGACCCACTACCAACATAGCTCCTCTCTCCCTCACTGCAAGCTGGCCTAGGAGGGATGAACACTCGAGTGGCATACTCCTTAGTCACCGGACTCAAGTACGCCTGAAATACTACATACCTTGGACAACCTTCGAAATGGCAGTTTTCTAACAATGAATGCAACACTCCCATCAAACCCGAATGCTCAGGAACCGTCGACTCATGGCAAGGAACAAACCGGGCCATCTACAAAATACAAGGCAAGACAAGCTTATAACATAATTATGGAGAGTTAAGAAACTACAAACAAGAAAATTAGCATTAGGCTAAATTACATTATTAGTAATCGACAAATTTTTGTTTACTTTCAAATTAAATTTTTATACTTCCAACTAACGACCATTTCTCCCCAAGGTTTCTACAGTCAATATGGCTCTGATACCACTGTTGTGAGACCCCGTTCTAAAGAACAGGAACCTCCATGTGATTACTGTGCTATTCCCTGGATCAGTAGCTAGCACTCACACGTTTACAACATTTATATCACAACCATGCTCGCAAACAAACAGAAAGACATACATATCAGTATTAATTATAAAGAGTTCAGTAAAAATTTAAAACATTTAACAGCGGAAACCAAAAGAGAGCCAAGCAACTCCAAAAAGCCTTGCAGTTGCCCACTAAACCCGCAGGCAACTGACTAGGCACCCTAGAAGAAACCATCGTCGAAACCCCTGAGACCTGCCTGGAAAAGAGCGTCATCTGGCAGATCACAGTCATCGTCCTTTGAGACAGCAGATGCAAGATTGAGCACATTGGTACTTAGCAAGTCTTATAGTGGTTCATAGATGCAAATATTTAAATATGCAGGTTGAACAATAAACAGGCTATGGTTATTTTTGCAGTTGCAGAAAAGCATTATAAATATATAAGTATACTAGATTGCAACATCACATTTTAATAAAAAGCAATTAAGAAACAATAGGTTAAGAAATTATTCCAGATTTTCAACCCATTCTATCCGACTGCATAGGTCCCCGGTGTCGATCCTTTGACCCAAAAACTGGTTACAAAACCAACCCCATTTTCCAGAAAGAACCAAAAGACTCTAGCATGGAATAACGTCACCAAGTGCCCTTGACCATGGGCGCGGCTAATCGATTAGATTTTTCACTCTGCAGAGGTGTACAACTTTACCCAAAAGGAATGATCAACCTCTTTTGCTAGGCCAGTTAACACACTTCCTTTGGTGTGTCGGCAAGGAGATCATACCGAGCCGTTACATTATCTAGACGTGGCTTTACACCAGCCCGGGACATTAACCCTCGCCCTGTAAACAGAGATACTCACCCAAGTCGTGGATCCACATTTATCACACACAACACCACGTCTCTGTCCAGGGCAAGGCGTACACCGTTACATTGGTATGTAAAAACCCCTATAGGCAAACCTGACCGGAATGCCCGTGCTAGTTCCCGCCTTCCATAGATGCAAAGCCACATCTAAACAACTTAATAGGATAAGACCCGCCCATACAAGCCATTGTGATTGCACGAAAACATGGATTCACCGTCCCATTGCTCGGTCCTTAATCCGACACGGGCGGTAAGCCACCCTATACTACGTGCATCACCATTTGCACATCCTGCTATTGCCATTAATAACCCGCGTCAAATCATAATTTTATTTGAGGGATTTTATAGCAAACTATCAGTAACCATTTCCCAAAAGGACCATACATTGGTTGAAAAGATTGAAACACATAAGGAGTAGCTTAAGCAGGAATATTACACTAGCGGTTATACCCAAAATGACATTAAGCATGTCTAGTTCAAACTAGGGTTTACAAGGTTCACATGTCCATGCAGATTAAGGTAAACTATAATTAACAGGATTAACTACAGTTCCAACCCAAATTAGCACTTCTATGGAGAATTATCCGGATGCATCATACATACACAAAAACAACATAAGGTAGGTAAATAATCAGGCTCAATATGCTCAAGGGGTTGCTTGCCTTGCAGCTCACTGTCCGGTACAAAATCTGGATCTGCGATAGAGTCGTCTTCCTCCTCGAGGATGTCGGTGTGTACACGTCGAGAAAACGAGGAACAAAAGAACATCAGAAAACTCCAAATGGGCAAAAAGAAAACAGACAGCAAAGATAAATACAAAATCACACCAAGACAGGGGTTGCTCTAAAAGAATTATTTCTAATTAAATTTCAAAATTAAAACACAACTATTGTTTAGATTAGGAAAAATAGTTCATTAGCTTCTTTAGAAGATGACATGAAAGAGCAACACTAGAAGGACATAACTCACTGCCTTCTCATTATTTCAAGAAGTGAACACTCAAAAATCATGACATTTAGGGTTATTCATCTAATAAGATTTATGTGCAACATCTAAGGAAATTAGGGATTTAATCTTAAACAAGCTAGAGCACACTTTTCTTAACAATTCTAATGACTTCTCTCAATCTTTAGGGTTTAGACAAGTCTTGAAATCTACTGTTAAAAAGGCTTAGTTGAAATCTTGACTTGGGCTATAAAATTGGCTAAGGAAACAGACTAAACAATATCACTTAAGGTTATTACACCTATGAAAACTGAGTGAAGCACATCTTACTAATAGAATATTTTTCTGGAAACTAGTAGCACAAACTTTGGTGATCATTTCTACCTTATCCTCTCTAAAATTCTCACTTGGTTGAGCTACTTTACAAGCTGTAGAAATTGCTAAGTATTTCAATCATTCTGAAAACTATACTAGTGAGGCTTATTTCGCTAGCTTGTTTAACACACAAACTTTAGCAAAATGTCATTATTTTTCTAGAACCTATTAGTATATACTATGTGGGGTGTTTCTATACTATTTCTACATTATCTTTCATTTATATATTCTATTTTATCAAACGTTGAAAAGGGCTAATGATAACAAAGTCTGCCTTAAAGCATTTCAACTTTCACTTTCATTTACTAATAGACCACTCACCAATTTTTATTCATTTTCTTCCTGACATCAGGGCATGACCTTAAAAACATTTTAAAACTGAATTTGAACTATTTTTAACCTGTTCATAGTAAGTTACATCTCTTTTTGCCATTATAAGTGCTGTTTTTCTTTATTAAACAACCATCATCTATACCCTTTTCCTAGGTATTTCCACATTTACCAGCTCCTATTGGTATATGCACCTCCAAACTGAATCTTAAACACATAAACTTAAATTATTTCTGTTATTTACATAATCTCTTCTTTATGCTTAATATTCACTTTATTTAAACATGATGTACAACAAGGTGACATGCAAACGTTTTTGTTTATTTGAAATCCTTATAAACCATAGCCTCCATAAAAACTTATCTTACTTTAACTGAACCTTCCTAAAAATATTTTATTCACATGGCCTTATATCTACCCATGAGCATCTTTAAATTTCTAGAAATTACATTGTACTCGTATTTCATTTATTTTTGGATATTCTGAATCTACAGAATTTTACACGAATTTAGAAACTAGTTTCACTAATTTTGGCCAGATGGTTCAAAAGTTATTAGCATTTGAATTTTGGTCGGTTTAGGAAATCCAACTAAAATCTGAAATACGCTTTGACTGAGAAACGAAGTTTCTTCGCACAGTAAATGCGCTCAAACGTCTTGACTCGCGACATATGGGACCCACCGTCACGACAAGAACTGAGCATCTCGGCTTCTTGCTCGCCGTCGGCGAACCAGCTCCGCCGAGGCTGAATGGGTAGCACCATGGGCACCAGCACACTCGTGCGCACCCAGGGGCGGTACCCATTCGCCGGGTGGTGGCCAGGAAGGTGGCTACCACCGTGGGAGTGCGGCGGCGCCATGGTCGAGCCGGTGCAAACTCGGCTAACGACCAATTTTTCGGCAAGCAAGGACTAGGTGAGCTACAGTGGTATGCGTGGGTTCGAACTCACCAGGCGATTGGGTCGGAGAAGGCCTGAGATGAGCTGCCACCATGCGCCGGCTGCGAAATTCCAAGGAAATTCCAAATAGAGCAAATAACACAAAGAAAATCCAGAAATATTTATATTCAAATTTAATTTGCACATCTTTTACTGTTCTAAGTTTTCAGGATGTTACAAGTTAAGTATGCCTTTGACGTTTCCAAGTGTGATCGTATTTTCAATTTGTTGTTACAAGAAAAGATAATACGGTTTCAGTCAACTTCAGACGGCAGTCAGACATTGAAAATTACAATCGGTTCATTACAAATAGAAGCCGATCATGAAGGAAAGAATTCAAGGACAATTAAACCCAAAGGAAATCCTCAGGTGGGTTGATGGTATAGAGCCAAAAAATCACCATCAAGACAGCCAATAAAAAAGCCGGGACCGACGTTTTCTCAGTTAATGGAGAAGTATGAAAGAATGAATAATCGACCACGATATCCTACTCGTCGGTCGGATAATCTCTATCACACTAAGAACGTGGAGAGAGTGCATAGAAGATGTCCTTTTTGGCAATTTTGTTGGGAAAGGGGAGTGGCATTGCCATCTCCGTATACATGCCCAATGGAGCATTATCCCCAAGATGATTGGCCTAAACGATCGGCTAGAGATAGGCTGTCTGGGCCGATTCGAGATCATGACAAAATTTGCAGAAGACCTGTTCGCGAAAGAATATGTGAACCAAATCAAGCACCGAACCAGGTTGTAACACAAAAGTCTAGATCAGATCAAAAAAATTTGGCTGGCCAAATACGTAAGCCAATAGAACCCAAACCCAGGTGGTGCCCACCTAGCCTCAGCCAATCACAGCGCAGACGGCTTCAGAGACTAAGGACTCAAGAGATCAGAGAAGCCGATGCAGAGAAACAAAGGGATGAGACTTTTAATGAACTTCGACCGATCAAGGTTATCAAAAAGGAATGGAGGAAAAAGGAATAGGTTGAAGAAGATTTTGAGTCAGCGGATAACCTGGATTCTCCTATGATTTGGGACGACACACCTCCGATGGATATCAATATGGTGTTCACATTGTCGGTCGAATTCAAAATCAAAACCGAATCGGCTAAAGAAACTTTTGCTCAGTCTTGTTCAGGTCTCCAAAATGCAATCTTCGAGAAACCGAGAGATGATCATCGGCATCTAAAACCATTGTATATGAAAGGTTATATAAATGGCAAGCCGATATCAAGGATGCTGGTGGATGGTGGACATACAGTAAATCTGATGCCGTACACCACCTGCAAGAAATTGGGCAAGTCTGATGAAGACTTGATCAAGACTAACATGGTTTTAAACGACTTCACAGGCGATCCCACAGAGGCCAAAGGTGTCATGGTTACAGAATTGACTGTTGGCAGTAAAACTTTGCCGACCGCATTATTTGTCATTGACGCCAAGGGAAATTACAGTGTTCTGCTTGGTCGAGATTGGATTCACGCCAACTGCTGCATTCCATCGACTATGCATCAAGCGCTTGTTCAATGGAATGGAGGGGAAGTTGAGGTTGTTACAGCCGACACATCGGCTCATATCGCTATGGCCAGTTCTGATGCGAATTGGCAACACGAAGAAGCTAGATGTATATCGGGAAAAACGCTGGATGACTGTGACTTCATTTGCGTGAGTAAGACATGACTTATGCTGATCAGTGTCAAGCCAGGTACGTTTGATCAGACAAATGAAGTATTACACCGATAGGGACAAGAAAAACAATGAAGGCGTTACAAGATAAATGCAAAGCTATCGGCAAATAACAGATAACTATGAAGCTATAGAAGATTTTCAAGAAATTGAAAAGTTGGGTTAAGGCTTCACATCCACTGATCTGCTTGAAGAAGTCGATATAGGTACTGGTGATAGGAAAAGAACAACTGTTTAAACGGCCGATATCAATTTACTGTTTCGGTAATAAACTTCGCATAAATTAAATTTTACTGCTAAATGAACATCAATTTACTGTTTATTAGCAAGATTTATATCATTATGTTCCTCTAGTCATGAGTAATCTACTGATAAAAACCGTTCGTGAATCAGAGTTACAAATAAATACTTATGGCTAAAATAAAGAACAAACAGATACATGTACAAACTACAAAACATAGTTTTAGTAGGTTTGACTACGTTACAACATAAACAGATTAACAAATTTTACTACATCGATTGCGTAGTATTACTATTTGAATAGCTTAAATTTACTACTATATACTGGAACCGCAAAATAGTCATAGACGTGTTTTATATGAAATGATGTCACGATATGTCATGTTTTTACTACCATTTACTGACACAATGTGTTATGTTTTAGTACCATTTAATGATTCATTTCTTTAGTCGAACTGCATATTACTAAATAATCCGTACCAAATCAGGAATTTGGCAGTAAAAGTCTATGAAAAATATTGTATAAGTTCTAAAAAAATCTCAAAAAATTACCACAGGTAGGGGATGTAAGCTTCTACATCCCTATAAAATTTAAACACCAAACTGAGTAGTATTTCAAAGATATGAAAATGGCAAATATACTATTCATCACTGGTTAGCGCTTGTCAATTTCATATCTTTCAAATGTGATTGAGTTTGGCATTCAAATTTTACAGGACTGTAAAATCTCACATACCCTACGTATGGTAATTTTTTGAGATTTTTTCAGAACATATACATTTAGTTTCACGTTCTTTTACTACCGAAATAACTGATTTGTGTAGTATAATAGTAAAATCCAATTACTGATATTACACAGTAATTTTCATAGTAAAAATCCGTTAAATTATATGTACAAGTTCTAAAAAATTCTTAAAAAATTACCATAAGTAGGGGATGTCAGCTGTACAGTCCTGTAAAATTTTAATTCCAAACTCACTCTCATTTAAAAGATATAAAAATGACAAATTTACTATTCATCACTGATTTGCACTTGTCAATTTCATATCTTTCAAATACGACTGAGTTTGATATTCAAATTTTACAGGACTGTAGAAGCTCACAACCCTTAGGTATGATAATTATTTTGAGAATTTTTCAGAATTTTACATATAGTTTCATGGATGTTTACTACCAAAATGACTAATATGTGTAATATAATAGTAAAATCTAATTACTGATACTACACAGATAAGTTATTTCGGCTGTAAAAGTTCATGAAACTATATGCATAATTTTTGAATTTTTTAAAAAATTACCATAGGTAGTGGATGTGAGATTCTACAGTCCTGTAAAATTTGAATACCAAACTTACTCACATATGAAAGATATGAAAATGATAAATTTACAATTCATCACTGATTAGCGCTTGTCAATTTCATAACATTGAAATGCAACTGAGTTTGGTATTCAAATTTTGTAGAGCTGTAGAATCTTACATCCCCTACACATAGTAATTTTTGAGAATTTTTCAGAACATGTACATATAGTATTTTAGTTATTTGGCAGTAAAACTTCATGAAAAATATATGTATAAGAACTAGAAAATTCTATAAAAAATATCATAGGTAAGGGATGTCAGCTTCTAAAGCCATGTAAAATTTGAATACCATAATTAGTCACATTTGAAAGATATGAAAATGACAAATGTACTTTTCAGGGACTGAGATTTGTATTGAAATTTTACAGGGCTTGAGAAACTCACATTCCCCACCTATGGTAATTTTTTGAGAATTGTTTGGAACTTGTATATGTAGTTTTTATGGACTTTACTTCCGAATAACTGATTTGTGCATAATATGTTGGAGATGTAGTAATTTCATGTTGTATATGTAATAATGTCATGTTTACATGTAGCAATTTCTGTTACCGGTCAGAAAAATTACTATTTAACAGTGAGGCTTATATCATTTTATTCCTCTCATCGGCAGTAAGCTAGTGGTGAAAACCATTTGCAAATCTGAGCTACCAATAAAAAGATATGGCTAAAACAAATAGAAAACATATTTGTGTACAAACTATATAATGCATTAACTAGTCTATTTGACATCGCAAGTAATAAATGGTCCATGCATGCACGCACAAGTAATAAATACGGGTAATTCGGCTCGACGGATCACAGAATCGTCGACTCAACAGATCACAGAACCGGCCGACGTGTAGTGTATACGTATATATACGTATATACGTATATATATGTACATATATATCTATATACATATATATTGAGAAAGTAAAGGCATGATTCATGAAAAACTAGTTCCTGAATGCCCTGCATGATCAGACTACCAAATACATCAAAAACCATTATAATAGATCATAATTTGTACTTAGCCTTTTAGTCAAAATATACTTTCATATACTACTACAATAGGACTCATATTAGACCGCTCACCATAGAAGGTTTTTTTGTAAAAACAGTCTGTGATGAGTTTCGGGCACATCATAGACGGTTTTTGGAAAAAACCGTCTATGATGAGGGGGCACATCAAAGATGATTTTAGCCAAAAACCGTCTGTGATGATCATTTCTATGAAATAAGTACAGAGAGCCCCGACCTCCTTTGTATTTTTAGAGTTTCTCGAGCTATTTTTAAGGTGGTTGTGATTGAGAGACGATCTGTTGGAAAGAGACCCTACACTTACAGTTGTAACATGGAAAGGATATGACTTAAATGGTTACACGTTTTACATGAGAGATCAAGACATGAATAGCACAAACTAGTACAGTGGTGTTCAAATAGATGCGCTGAATACCGTTGGGTCGACGAGGAGCTCGTTCTATGGGTTCATTAAGGAAATTTCGGAGTTCGACTACATACTATTAAAGATACCCTCATTTCGATGCCGTTGGGTTGACCTGCAGCACCTGAAGGATGACAAGTACGGTGTGTGAAGGATCAAGATGGCAATCAGGGGGTGAATGATCCCAAATTCGATTTTATCCCCAAAGAAGATCACAAATAAAAATGTTTCACCTAAAGAAACCAAGCCAACACCCTTAGCAATCAAATGGAAGCGGAAGAATAAAATTTCCCAAAATTCACCTTGACCAAGACTACCGCCCATGTGGGGTCAGATCACGGAGGTATCAGATATCTGATGAAAAACAGCACATGAACAGATTTTCAAAGACGGGTTCAAAAAGGAAAATTAATGTGTCTTTTGATTCATTTATCTAAACTCAATGAAACTTGGTAGATGTGATCCTAAGGATGTCAGGAACTTATTTCAACCTTCAATCACAAGGATTGACGTCAAAGTTCCAACCTTTTTGCCCGAGAAGAAAGAACACACCAAGTCTTAACAAAAATCGAAAGAACTTCGATCAAGTCTTGCTCATGGGGTTATGATGATCAAGATGATCTTGAATAACTTTCCACATGTCCCAACAAGCAAGAGACCATGAAGAAACTCAAGGCAACGCAATCTACAAGATCAAGCATTCAAGAACGCAAGGAAGAACTTCTTGCAAGAAGAACGTATGGATTTCTTAGATGTTTCAGAATATAAGTTCAGAAGAAGAATCATTCATCAAAACATCAACCTCAACACATATTCGTAAGCATGTAGAAGGAGAGGAGGCAAATCTAAATTGCGTAAATGTAAATTGCAAGAAAGCAAATGCGGAATTTAAATTGCGTAATTTAAATGCGTAATGTAAATGCGTAAAGGAAAGAAATGATTTGAGTGAACATTTTCATTTCTGGAAGGAGAGGTTACAAAGCCTCACATTCTTGTGGGCAAAGCTCAAAGGAGCAACAAAAACCTCAAAACATTCAAGTGAGGGAGGGCTACCCCTACCCCTCTATTTATACTACCTTTGGGCAACCTACTACCCTTGGATGAGCCTCTAAACCCTAGAGCATCCATTAAGGGCTAGGATTAACCCACTGAACCAGCCATGCAAGGGTTCACCCAAAACCCACAACACATAATGGATTTCCTTGCACGGTTTTCAAAGCACACTAACTAGACCCGCTAAACTATCAACTAGACCAAGATTCAATGGCCCTCATTGATCCATGCAGCGCCTAGCTAGCATCTCAACCGTTACTTGTCTTCACGACTTGCCACGACTCCGTCTCCGATCATCTTCCGGTGATCCCCGACCGTCTAGACCTCCGACGCTCCTTGCCTAGTCCCGGTCATCATTCGCCTCACCATGATAAAGCATCGTCGACCTGCAACGATCAAAAACAAGGAAACACATCACATAGCATTGTCCAAAGTGATATGCAATAAGTTTCACTCAAATTCAGAATTCAAAACTTACGTTTTTCAGAGAGCCAGCACTACCGCCTCCTTGGGGCCGGTAGTGCTGCTAAACTTAAATTCACCCGAGATACCTCTCTGGGAAATAACTACCGGATCCCTGGCTGGTACTGTCGCCTCCTGGTCGGCACTAATGCGCCCACAGGGCCGGTACTACCACTTGGCCGGCACTACTGCTCCCACATGGTCGATAGTGCTGCTCCCTTGAAAATCCAGCGAACACCTCTGTCTGGAAAATAACTACCACTCCCCTCAGTCGTTACTGCCGCTCGATCAGCACTACCGTGCCTACAGAGCCGGTACTATCACCCTTGGCAGAGACAAATCAAATTGCTACATTTTGAAAATCTAATTCAAATCATACTCATATCCAAGCAAACCTAGCTCAAACACAGTCAATAACTCATCACCAACAAGGATAGACCTCCACATTGTCTTTTAGTGTCATTACTGTGGACCTTGAACGTGTCGGATACCAAGATGAACTATTTGTGCTCGCTAACCAAGTTATTCTAGTCTTCTATGTACCAACCCGTCTAACAAGAAGCGTCATGTGGTTCTTCAGGGAAAAAGGAGAATTGTCGGAGTTGAGAATGTGGTAGATAAGGTATAATACAATCAGTTTGACGAGTTGCCTCCTATCGATACTGGCATCACGGTCAAGGAAGAATAACCTGAGGAAGCTAGCTACACACGTGTCGATCATCGTGAATTATACAAAAGAATAAGCAAGTGAAGTTATGATAAGGACACAAGTTTATTTCAAGTGTACCTATATTATAATTAATGAGACGTATGTATGTGTTATAATTAATGAGTTGTATTTATTATAATTAACGAGATGTATGTATTCTAATTAATGACATGTATTTATTATATTCTATTATTAACTTGAGAAAATAATTAACTTAGCTAAAAAAATTAACTTGACAAAAATTAAGAAATTAATTTGAGTAAACAAAAAATTCGGTAGTAGATGAGATATATGTATGTATTATAAACTGTAAATAGCGTTGCTTAAAAACAGACTTGAAAAAACTACTTAAAAAAACAGGCCTAAAAAAATATAAAAACAACTTTAATAAAAACTACTTTAAAAAACAAGCTTAAAAAACTACTTTAAAAAAAACAAGCTTAAAAAAACTACTTACACTCATCACAAACGGTTCTAATAGTGAACCATCTATGATGACTACCACAGATGGTTCAATATTAGAACCATCTATGATATCCCATGTTGCCCTTGTCCCTATCCTAGTGCGCTGCCCTCTGCCTCATCTTGCGCCCGCCCACCCTTACCTCCTCCCGCCCTCGCCTCCTCTTGCACCACCCTAAACCTTAGTCCCCATTGGCATCCGCCCACGAACCCCTACCCCCAAACCTTGGCCCCTTCGGTGACTTCACCCCTTGGCGGCGCCCTCCCACCTTAGTGACAACTTCAACCCTCGACGGCGCCCTCCCCCTCGGTGACTTCACCCCTCAGCGGCACCCTATCCCCTGGGTGGGGACTTCACCCCTCGGCCGTGCCCTCCCCCCTTGGCAGGTATGTCTCCCACTCGACCTTGCCTCTAGATCATAGCCTCCTCCAAATTCACTACTACAGAAAGGCTTATATTAGACGCCACATCACAGACGGTTCCTCAAACCCATCTGTGACGATTAACATCACTGACGGCTTTATATTGAAACAGTCAGTGACATTATCACAGACGGTACTTCAAAAAAACCGTCAGTGATATACATCAATGTCACATACGGTTTTAGTTCAAAACCGTCTGTGAAGATATCACAGACGGTTTTTTATAAAACTGTCTGTAATATCAGGTATTGTTCCAGACGGTTTTATAATAAAACCGTTTTTTATATATCATTCACGGTTTTATTATAAAACCGTCTGGAATACTATGTTTATCATTGACGGTTTTTTATAAAACCGTCTGTGATATCTCTCAGCGATATATAATACAGAGGCCCGAGCTACTTGGTGCATTTTAAGGTTTCGGGATCTATTTTCATTTGGCTGCGGTTGTGCGGCTATGAGGCGATTTGGTAAAAGAAGACCGTTGATTTTGAAGGGTGATTGAGGATCCATTTGATTTTGGTGATCTAAGGTTAGTAATGGTGTCTAATTGCAGTATGTTGAAGATCTAGCTTGGTAAGGATAGAATTTGATGATTTTTTAGATTTAGCTTTTAGATTCATGTGTTCTTTCTATATAAGGGTAGTAATGGGTTTTAATTGCATTATATTCATGATCTAGCTTGGTAAGGAGATAATTTGAAGAGAGATTAATTGTATATAGATGTAGCTTGTAGATCCATGTAATGTTCTTTTCTCTATTTAAGCAGGTTAATTAGTATATAATTTCTTAGATTCTAATTAATTGCTTTATATTCAAGATATTACTTAGAATAGAAATTTGAAGATTGTTTAGATCTAGCTAGCTTGTAGATCTATGTGTGATCTTGTTGATCTAAGGTTAATTTAGTAATGGGTAATTATATTATATTCAAGATCTAGCTTGGTAAGGAGATAATTTGAAGATTGTTTAGATCTAGCTAGCTAGCTTGTAGGTCCATGCATGTGCAAGTTCTTTGTGATCAAAGGTTAGGAATTGGTTAAATCTAACTACATTATTACATATATATAAGATTTAGGTAGCTAGTTTGGTAAACAGAGAATTAATTTAAAGATTGTGTTTAGATATCTAGCATGTAGATATTGCATTTGTTTGTTTTGTTCGAAGGTAGTAATTGTATAATTTAGCAATGTGTGCATAAGGACACCTAGTGTACTTTAATATTTAACACTAAATGTTATATGCTTGGCGTAGATAGACCGAAGCTGGATGTACACTAAGAACCGTGTGAGTGCCGAGTACATTAATGGCGTCTCCGCTTTTAGAAGAGTTGCAGAAGAGGATATGTTTAATAAGGGGATGCAGTTTATGTCTTGTCCGTGCATTGACTATGAGAATCTGAAGATGTTTCAAAACTTTACGCAGATCGAAGCACACTTGATTATTAGTGGTTTCAAAAAGGGGTATACTTGTTGGACCAGTCACGATGAAGAGCAGGAGATACAGAAAGCAGGTAGTATTAACATGGTCGACGAAGTCAATGATATGTCAGATGATCATATCTATTGTGGTTCCGATGAGGACAGGTTGCAGGAAGATAATCTGAATCAGATGCTGCACGATGTAGAAGGGAACCGTGATGATAGAGAATATGGTAAATTCCGGGGCTTGATGGAGGACTCGGAGAAAACTTTGTTCCCAGGCTGCAAATCGAAATACACAAGGTTGTCATCCGTGCTTGAACTGCTGAAATTGAAAGCAAGCAACGGTTGGTCCGACAAGAGTTTCACAGCGCTGTTACGTTTATTGGCCGACATGCTTCCCGAGGTAAACGAGTTGCCGATAACCACCTACAAAGCTAAGAAGGTTCTTTGTCCCTTGGGAATGGAAGTAGAAAGAATACATGCATTTCCGAAGGACTGTATCATGTACCGCCAAGAGTACGCAAACTTGCACATATATCCTGTGTGCAATGTATCCCGGTACAAGCGTAAGAGTCAGTCAGATGATGACAGCAAGGGCATCCAGGTGATGAAAGGACCTCCTACTAAGGTGGCATGGTATCTGCCTATAATTCCTCGTTTGAAGCGTTTGTTTGCGAACCCAAATGAGGCAAAACTGTTGCGTTGGCACTCGGAGGAGCGTAAGAACGATGGAATGCTAAGGCACCCTGCTGATTCCATCCAGTGGAGAAACATCGATAGGAGGTTTCAAGAATTCGGTGAGGATCCATGGAATATAAGGTTTGGATTGAGTACACAGATGGAATGAACCCTTCGGTAACATGAGTAGCCGGCATAGCACTTGGCCTGTGAATCTTTGTATCTACAACCTTCCTCCTTGGTTGTCTATGAAGCGAAAGTTTATTTTGTTGTCTGTACTTATCCAAGGACCGAAACAACCTGGGAACGATATTGATGTGTACCTAGTACCATTGGTGCAAGATCTAAAAACACTATGGGTTCCCGGGGTACATGTATTGGATGCGTACAAATGAGAGAACTTCATTTTGCACTGCCTTTTGTTCTGCACCATAAATGATTACCCTACCCTTGGTAACCTATCAGGCTAGAGTACAAAAGGAACCAAAGCCTGCACTCACTGCTTAGACAATACTGAGAGTGTGTAGCTGAATCACTCACGCAAAATCGTTTAAATGCATCACCGTAGGTTCCTTCGGAGGAATCACCCATACCGCAAGATGAAAAAATAATTTGACGGAACGAATAAAGACGGTTCAGCTCCAAAGCCT
The DNA here is from genome assembly GCA_036346275.1 of Otatea glauca. NCBI lineage: Eukaryota > Viridiplantae > Streptophyta > Magnoliopsida > Poales > Poaceae > Otatea > Otatea glauca. The sequence continues at coordinate 24,314,461 of CM070725.1, read as the reverse complement.
TTAAGTGGGATAGATGTTCATGATATGGTTAAGAAATTGGATGTTGCGTTTGGAAAGGGGCGTAAATCGAGGTCCTGTGAAAAGAGCACGTGCAAGAAGAGATCAATATTTTGGGACCTACCTTATTGGGAGCACTTAGAAGTTCGGCACTGCATCGACTTGATGCACGTAGGAAGAATATCTGTGATAGCTTGATTGGTCTCTTATTGAATATTAAAGGCAAAATAAAGGACAGTATCAATGCATGGCTTGACTTGGTCGATATGGGCATAAGACCTGAGTTAGCACCAAAAGAAACGAATACATGCCGAACATACTGCGAACCTACTTGTTACACTTTGTCTAAGGCCGAGAGAACTGAATTGTGCTTGTGCTTGCATGGTGTGAAAGTTCCGTCCGGTTACTCCTCTAACATGAAGAGACATTTTTCGATGCAAGATTTGAAATTAGTTGGTATGAAGTCTCATGATTGCCATGTGCTGATGACACAAATGCTCCCTGTGGCAATTAGAAGTATTTTGCCAGTCAAGTTCCAGGAGACAATCACGAGGCTGTGTTATTTCTTTAACACAATTGCTCAGAAGGTCATCGATCCCGAAGCACTAGATGCACTACAGGCTGAGGTGGTGATGACTCTATATAATCTTGAGATGTATTTCCCTCCCATCGTTTTTCGATATCATGGTCCATCTCGTTGTTCACCTTGTGATAAAGATAAAGATATGCGGGCCCGTGTTCCTATGTAGCATGTACTCATTCGAGAGGTATATGGGAATTCTCAAGTCCTACGTACAGAATCGATCTCGGCCGGAGGGTAGCATTGTCGAAGGTTATGCAACCGAAGAAGTCGTAGAGTTCTGCGTCGATTACATGGCTCAGATCGAACCAATAGGTGTGCCTTGATCTCGGCATGAGGGGAGACTCCAGGGCATTGGGACCATCGGAAGGAAATCAATCACGCCTGATCCGACTTCCTATGCTCAAGCTCATTTCACAGTTTTGTAACACATGGCTATAGTGTCCCCGTACATCGACGAGTATAAGCACTGGCTACGGCAAGAGAATCTGATTAGGCAAGAGTCATGGATCACGATACAGCATAACCTTCAGTTTAACAGATGGCTGAAGGAGCGACCCATCACTGGGACCTTGTCAGGTGATACGCTCACATGGTTGGCAAAAGGGCCAACATTTACAGTTGTAACATGGAAAGGATACGACTTAAATGGGTACACATTTTACACGAGAGATCAGGATATAAAGAGCACAAACCAGAACAGCGGTGTCCACATAGATGCGTTCAACACCGTTTGGTCAACGAGGAGGTCCTACTATGGGTTCATAGAGGAGATTTGGGAGCTCGACTATGTACTATTCAAGATCCCCTTATTTCGGAGTTGTTGGGTCCACCTCCAGCACGTGAAGGTTGACAAGTACGGTGTCACTACTGTCGACCTCGCACGTGTCGGATACCAAGATGAACCATTCATACTCGCTAACCAAGTTGTTCAAGTATTCTATGTAATCGACCCATCCAACAAGAAGAGACATTAGTTCTTCAGGGAAAAAAGAGAATTGTCGGAGTAGAGAATGTAGTAGATGAGGAAGAATACAATCAATTTGAAGAGTTGCCTCCTATCGAAAAGAGCATCACAGTCCAGGAAGAACAACTCGAAGAAGCTAGCTACACACGCGTCGATCATCATGAAGGGCTAATTTTTATACAAAAGAATAAGCAAGCGGAGTTATGATTTTAAGTGTACTCTAGAAGATAATAGAGTTGTTTGAAATGAGATGCTCGAAATTGAAAACAACTTTGTGTATATATGCATATGATTTATTAATATAGTTTCCTTTCCTTTACTGATATTGCTTCATCTACAATTCCATATACATTATACATTATCCACAATCGATTATATGTCAAGAAGGCCAAACTCTAGATTTACCTCAGCAATGAAGGTCTATGTCATGATTCATCACAGACGGTTCTATAATAGAACCGTCTGGTATATTTTATATCACAGACGGTTCTAATACATAACCATCTACGATGAAATACTATCACAGATGATTCTAATATAGAACCGTCTGTGGTAAAATACTATCACTGACGGTTCTAGAACCGTCTGTGATGTTTTTACAACAGACGGTTCTAAACTAGAACCGTCTATGATATGGAAGCCCTATAAAAAGGCAACTCTTGCAGAACATTCGTTCTCCACTCACGCACTCAAAACCCTAGCTATAGCTTTGTCTCTTGAGCCCACCCGCTTCGTCTCCCATTCCGACGCCGCCCCCTCGCCGACGCGTCCCCATCGCCGACATCGCCTCGACACCGCCCCATCGCCGACGCTGCCCCCTCGCTGATGCCTCCCTATCGCCGCCTCCCCCTCGCCGACGCCGCCCCCATCGCCGTATCGATTTCAGGTTAGTAAAGGAATTATGGTAAGAAGATATCGATTTTTAACTGTATTGTGTGTCTTTCTCTGCCAAATAGCATGTTGCTGTTAGTGATGGTAGTCAGAATAACTTGTATCTTACCAAATTAGGTAGGTTTTTTATGTACCCAGGAACACCTAATCATAAACCTCAATCTGATATGAACTTAGTAAAGTTGCAATCATGTTGTGTTAATATATGTTTATGTTGAGAAATAAAATCGAAGTGTAGGAGTGTGAATGATGAAATGGGCATTTCATTTCTCTAGCCGTCATGTGCAATGATAAAATGTTTGCTTCTATTTCACTTGTTTGATTCCGTACATTGATTGGAAAAATCCATACCACCCCACCTTTTGCCCTGGGTACCATCAAAATTGTATCACTACAAATCCACATATCAATTATGCTCCACGATGGCAGCTATAATGTGTTGATCGATATTGATGATTACACAAATATATCTGTCCACAGTTTTTAAGCGTCTTTATGCTTATGATATATGTGCTTTTCATTTCATTTCATTTCATGAATGAATTCTCAATGCTTGTTTGTTCTTCTGAGAACTTATAACTAAAATATCATGAATTGTTTTGTATGTTGTCACTTGTAAGCAGTACTAATTCTCTTAACTTACCTTCTCTTAAATTTTCTTCTCTTAACCTACCTTCCCTTAACCTTGCATCACACAATTTGAACATAATTTGAGTTTGAGTCTCAACTCTAAAGATTGACACACAAATAAGCTTAAAGGTCTAATATATATACTACGTTTGTACCCATTAAATAAAAGCAGCCATCAATTGGTAGCCTTCCATGTTTGATTACTTTTCTTTCCTGTTGAGCCACGACAACTAGCCTAGATTGCAAGATGGTGTCCCCTCATTCGTCGTCTCAAGGATGTGATGAGTCATCGAAAAGAAAGCCTCCTCGAGGTCCAAGAGGAGCAAATAAAAGGCCCAAAGAACAATATACCATCATGGCGGTAGATCGAAAGGATGGGGCCCCCACCGAACGAAGAAAGGCGGTGAATGCATTTAGGACATTGTGCGGGATAGTGGAACAGGAACGGGTCCCCATCACCTGTCCATCCTAGAAGTCGCTGACTGATGAGAGCCGCAACGACTTGGTGATAGAAATTATGTCTTAATTTGATTTCCTAGAAGACTTTGTGAGCTTAGTGCGACGGTATGCACTGCTAGTGGCGGGAAAGGCATGGAAGAATTTCAAGAGCACACTTGTTAAGGAATATGTCAATAAGGACAGGACTCCCTTCTCTAAGTACGGGTTCATTGCTGAGGACGTATGGCAAAATTTTGTTGAGGCGAAGACGACGGACAAATTCGTGCATCAAAGTGAAGCCCACAAGGCCTTGCAGGCAAGGAGCACCCACCCCCACAAACTTGGCACCACTAGGTATGCGGGGAAGAGGGACCAATGGGAGAGGGAGGACGAGGAGGCCTGTGTGCCATTTGCATGTATCGTTGACCGACGTGCCGGAGACTGGCTGAGAGCAAGGTCAAGTGCCACGTCTTCCGGCACCGTCTCCTTTACAAACCCCGTGGATGAGGAAGTCTGCTAACGAATGGTAAGATATCGGACTTCCAATTTTGTACATAATTACTCCGTAATTTCGTAAGTGAAATAACTTTTCAGGATCTTGCAGGTAGCGTTGAGTACACAATTTTTCGAGGGCACTTTTTTGCCAGACAGGGAGAAAGATGTACTCTCCACAGCCTTGGGAAACAAAGAACACCCTGGTCGCATGCGAGGCATGGGGGTATTTTTTTCCCTGGAAGTCGGGATTTCCAGACGACTCAGACAAATACCGGAGTAGGAAGAGAACCAAAGCAGAGCGAGAGGAACGACTGGTACAAATGATTGAGGAAAGACTAAGAGAAGAATTAAAAAATAAGATAAGAAGCCTCAAGGAAAGGCTCAATAATCAGCCTGTGCAAGTCCCACATGTATGTGGGCAAATCAGCCCCACTACCAAAAAGAGCAGCTGTGCGTCCACCACTCCCACAGATGAACATGGCAAATTTCCTGTCTGTGACATTATGGTACTTATATATATGCCTTGAATGCTCCATACAAATAGCTGTTGGACGCAGTAGCTAATTGTGTACCGTTATGTAGGTGGCCACGCGGTGCACTCTTCAAGTGAAACTTGTCCATGGTGCCATTCTTATTCTGGCTGCTTCGGGGGTCACGTATCCGTTTATTGAAGGGGCGCTGGTGCACGGCACCCTTGTGGCACCGGGATTCATGAAGGTTCGTGTGGATGGTCTAAATGATAATTTCAAGACCGTCCCACTACCGATGCCCCCAAACGACGAGATTGTGACACTAGGGGATACCATTCGCACTTTTATCCAGTGGCCTAGCAGCGACATCTCCCTGGATGCCCGTCCTCCATCACCAGAGCTTCCCCAACTACCTGAGTCATATGTTGCACCTCAACAGGGCACCAAATCGGCTCCCTTGCCCCCTGCATCAAAGGACATTCAGTGGGATGGTGCCCACTCGTCTCCCGTGAAGACTCCTTATGGCAGAAAACAAGTCAAGGGCAAAGCGAAGAAGATCACGAAGAAATTGGACTATCCAATTGCCCCGCTGGCCCGAGTATACCAGCTAGGAGGGCATTTTGTAACAAGAGAGCGCATGAAAAACCTTTCTATGGCTTGTGTTAGATTGCCGAATTTGTGCATGGAACAAGCTAAAAAGCCAGTGTAAGACCGCATAACGAGTATCTCAATCAGTTTCAAGCCTGAGCATCTATTCAAAGAGTCATCGGGGGAACGCATGAAGAACCTTTCTATGGCTTGTGTTAGATTGCCGAATTTGTGGATGGAACAAGCTAAAAAGCCAGTGCAAGACCGCATAACGAGTATCTCAGTCAGTTTCAAGCGTGAGCATCTATTCAAAGAGTCATCCGGGGAATTCTTCACAACCGACTTCAAGGACCTTTTTAACGTCCTCAACCTCGACGCCCTCGACGCCGCGCTCTTGAGATGCTGGACATTGTAAGTGTGTGCATTCATAATCTACATTCGTGTAACACCGATAAAAGTCATATATATATACATATATGACTCAATGCTTTCGTATATTTAGATACATGATCCGTGAAGCGAGACAGAATGAACAACCGGTGGGTTTCCTGGACCCACACATAGTCTCCAAGCAAACAATGGACAAAGATTTATTATTTGTCGATAAATACATCGGAGAGGCCTTGGTGGCTCGAAAAGATAAAGAGTTCATACTTTTGCCCCACAACCCAAGGTAAGTGCTAGTTTGATTTGCACTATGCTCGCAACTCTATTCTGTTAATTGACCATGCCGACATACCTGTGTAGGTTTCACTGGATTCTCATTGTAATTCATCCATCGACGAATCGGGTTATTTACCTTAATTCCTTACAGAGTGGTAACCACGACTTACAACCTATCGCAAAATTAATCACCAGGTAATTAATCACGTTTCCTCCAAAAATAACATGGTCATGTAGGTTGTTCAACGTGTATGTTTCTCCTGGAATAGCTGAGGCTAACCTCTTGCAATCACGTAGGGCATTCAAAGTGTACAAATATTATGGAGGGCCTTCTGGCAAGGACAGGGCGAAGCTGAATCACGATTTTAAGTTTTCGGTATCCGCTATACACAATAATCCTATATAAACTATGTAATAATGATTATGGAACTAACCAATTCTATATTTGCAGTGCCATCAGCAGGGAAAGGGAAATAACCATTGTGGATTTTACGTTTGCCACAACATGGAACTCCTTCTCACTAAGAAAACGCCCAATCAGGTAACAACTACGTTGGAACAGGCTGATCTGGAGCGAATTCGAGGACAGCTTTGTGCCTTCTTGCTCAGTCAAGTCATAAACGAAAAAGGCGAGTTCCACACTGCGTTATAACTTGAGGAGTTGTATTTTTTCTGAATTACCATTTGGGTTAATTGTCAAATTTGTGTTGTGGATTTGTAAATTGTAGTTGTGTATTCTATTAATTGGTTAATGGTATTGAGTTACATTTGGTTAATATATTTGAGTTCATTTCTGAAAGAGATGTGCCGTGCAATATTAATCTATATGTAATATGCTTCGTGCTGTGATGTAATCTGAGTTGATTGATAAATTAGATGTAATGCCTGTAATCTGAAATGCTTGTAATGTTTGTAACGTGAGTTTAGTTATTCTGTAATCCGCTTTTTTCAGAGGGTGTGGCTAGCATTTCCTGAGACTAGTCAATAAATAGAAAAATAGTTGTATATTGGAAGTCCTATCATAGACGGTTTTTAATTAAAAACGGTCTGTGATGTAAAGATGTAACACACGGTTTAAAACTAAAACCGTCTGTGATATCATAAAATCACAGACGATTTTTATTAAAAACAGTCTGTGATGTAATGATGTAACAGACGGTTTCAAACAAAAACCGTCTATGATATCATCACATCACAGACGGTTTTTAATCAAAAACTGTCTGTGATTTTATGATATCACAGACGGTTTTAGTTTTAAACCGTCTGCGATATCTTCTATCACAAACGGTTTAGAAACCGTCTGTGATATGCCGTAACATCACTGACACATGGTTAAGACGGTTCAGGAAACCGTTTGTGATGACGGTTCCTTACCGTCTATGACAAGCTTTTCTGTAGTAGTGATTGCTCCAAATTGTTCTACAAATTTGCTATTGTTAGGTCACTTACTTTCTTGTTTAATATGATGTATTCGATATTTGTATTATGAAATATTTGCTCTTGTGCTTGATTATCGGAATGGAGCCTAGAAGGTGTAATAAATCTGTCATATTTAGGTTTGCTATGAAGTGTTCACTATGTGAATCCTGTTCTTTTTACTTTGAGACCTTTTTTCTATTGCAAGTACTACCTACTGTTCTATATTTGTATAGATTTTATGATGCATAGTTTTATCAATCAATGCTATATGGGCTGTCAAAGGCAAGGTACAGCACCATGGTATACCATGAATTTGTACATGCATTAAGTTTCTGTCATCATCTTTGCAGGCCAGCATTCGAACCATTCAATTTCAGTTTCATTTAGCAATATTGGTATATATTTGGCATAGTTCAAAGAGAGATGATGTATTGGAACAGTGTAGGTACTGGCTGTGGTAGATCTAGAAATGCTCACCTGTAGGGTCTATTATGAGTTAGCACATATATCCTCAATCCTCATTCTTCAAAGACTATCATATTTTTGGGTCATTTCCTTATATCTGCATAGGTTGGTATGTAACCCACCACTAGAGCCTAGAAGGTGCTCTTGGGCTTGATTATCCAATGGTTTTTCGAGGGTACCTGTATATTTGGCAGCATGAGTCACTTAGGTGTTAAGCAGTGCTACATCCCACATTCAGTTACAAGCTCATGAGTAGTGATTAGGGTTGTTGACCATTCAATCTTATATGTTTGAATGCTTGGTTACTTTGTTTGGAGATTGTTTAACGATGCTTTCAGCATGCTGGGGAGAATGGTATATATGCTTGAGTTAGAATATATGCTGCATTTTTTATATGTGTTGTGATGGCTTGGCATCTTCACTTGGATTTTGAAGAAATGCATATGATCTTAGTTTAAAGTAGATGTCATTTACAGCCTTACAAGTTGAACTAGCCCAGTGGCTTCCAGATCTAAACTTTTGTTCTGGTTATAGGAGTGAAAAATGTGATTTCAACTTTAAATTAGGCATATTCTGAACTTGTTGTGCAAAATATGAGGTCACTCTCTTTTGATCATAGATACCACTTAATGGTATTTGTTAAGTCTCAGTTCTAGTTGGATTGGCTCAGCTATATCACTTAATGCTTTGTTTGGTATAAGTATGTTATGAACTTGTGTCATGTACAATGCTTTAATGTTTCAATGTTTTTGGAACTTGTCAATGCTTCAATGTTTCTTCTGATTTTTCTTTATACTACTTTATTGCCTTTTATTGCTCGATGATACAAATTGGGTCAAATGATGAATTGGACAATTAAGGTTGTGAATTATGCCTTGAACCAGTAGACTTCCATGATGTAAAGCTTGTTCATTATTCTTTATCTGCAGTTGTCCTCTTTTTATTACTGTTTGTGTTACTTTATTTGCATATGCACTACTCTGTTGGTTCGGTTGATTAAATAACCTACTGTCCAAACTGGTATTATTCTGTATTCTGATCATAAGAACAGTGAAATTGATTAAAGAATACCTTAAAGTGCATGATTAGGAAGGTAAGGGTTCTAAGACCTTCTTTACATAGTTAATTGTTTAGTTCAAATCAGATAAACTTGACCCAAGTTTAGATGTGGTAAGAGCTAGTCTCTAGCATTCCTACACCAAATGCGTGAGAGCACTATCAATCAATTATACATTAATTTGGGATTAGTATTATATTTTTGCTCTTATTCTCGCAATTTGTAAAACAATCCTCACAATTTGTAAAACAATCCAGGAATCGATTTTTGTGTTTGTTGTAACATCCCAAAATTTGCTATAATATTATTTTATTACTATTTGTGCATTTTTGATTTTCTGAATTTATTGAATTTTTTTGGATTTATTTGAAATTATTTTAAATTAAGTATATTGGCCTTTTAAGAAAAATAATTAAATATAGATAAAGTAAATAAAAAGTTTTGCTAAAAATAATTTATTTTAGTTCAAAATGTCCCAAAGTATTTTTGAGAATTTTCTTGATTTTTCCTAGTGTTTTTGTAGCCTAAAAATAATTAAAGTAATTTCTGTAATTATTTTAATTTACAAATCGGTGAAAACCCATTGAACAGGATTGGGCCGAGCCCCAAGATCGCGGCGCGCTGTCGCCCGCTTTGTCGACCGTCTTACGAATATCTCGCGCCACCATCGGATCAAGAGCGCATGCGATGGCGATGAGGCTAGAAACCCTAACGACATTGACCATTGGATCATGATCGTGTGGCGTGGGTTATATTGTGTTGTCTCGGGTTAGGTCTAATCCGAACCGTTCGTTCGTTACGGGTGGTTAGGATCTTGGAGCGGACAGGTAGGGTTCATCGTTTCCGCGCAGGAGTCGGAGTCCGTTGCTGATACGCCGCTGCTGCCATGCGAAGTTAGGTCTCCGTGTAGATCTCGAATGTCGAGGCTATTTAAGGCGTGGGTAGCCTACCGAGGATCCCCACATTGTTGCGCACTAGTAGGCACCGGAAGCTTCGTCAGCGCTGCCACCGTTCGCCTCAGAGAGCTCACCGAAGCACAGAGCACACCGTCGCTGGTTTTTTCGCACTTTTGTCGCCGTCCGGTGTCCGATCGTCGAGTGGAGTGCAGATTCGAGACTAGCATCTCAAGACGCGTCTGCGCAGCCAAAGAACATCGCCATTCCGACACTTTAGCATCAGTAGGACTGTCATCTTTACATCTAGTAAGGTCTCGCTGTCGCGCCGCCATCATCCAGATCGAGCTTCGTCAGCCGTTAGATCAGCATCGAACGACTACGGTAGCGCCACGTTTCCGTGTGCTACAGTGAACCGCTCAGATTAGATGGCTACCGTAGGATCTCAGCGTGCAGTGCTGATCACGCTGACGTGAGAACCAATGTAACATCCCAAAATTTGGCTTAATTAAGTTTTTATTTCTTATTTGTGCATTTATGATTTTCTGAAATTTATTTGGATTTTTCTAGATTTATTTGAATTAATTTGAAATCAAGTTTATTGCCTTTTATTCAAATCTATCTAAATCTGTGCAAAGTTAAAATAAAGTTTTGCCAAAAATATTTTATTGGAGTCCAGAATGTCTCAAAGTATTTTTGAGATTTTTCATGGATTTTTCCCGATTATTTTATTGCCTAAAATAAATAAAATGAATTTCGGTGATTAATTTAATTGGAAAAACCTTTTGAAAAACCTTTGAGTAGTAATGGGCTCGGCCCGTGTACTGTGCGCGGGTGGCCCGGAGAAGTGCGGCCCGTTTGGCCTGCTTCGGGAAATCGTGTCTCCGCCGTTGGATCAAGATCGCGTGGGTGGGATCTTGTCGTACCGGTTCGGGACTCGGGCGGATCATCGCCGTTGGAAAGAAATCGCGGGCGTTTAAGATTAGATCGAGGCTGTGTGATCCTGACCGTTGGTAGCAGATCGGACGGCGTGTGGTTGTCGTCTCCGCGAAGGGCTCGGAGTCCGCCGCCGGCACGTTTTCGCCGCCGTTAGGATCTAGGGTTTCCGTTTTAGCGCGTTTGCCGAGGCTATAAATAGGGGCAGGGTAGGCCCCGAGGTTCATCCTTGTGCGCCGCGTCTTCTGGTCGGAAGGGTTTCGCGAGGATCGTCGTAAAGCGCGCAGAGGAGCTCGCCGGAGTAGAGCCCCGGTCGCCGTGGTTTTTGCTCGCCGCCGCCCGGCTCGTCGGTTTCGGCGTTTTGGTTCAAGATCCGAACTCGCCGGAGTGTGCCGCGTCGATCGTGCCACTTCTTCACGCCGAGAACACGCCGAACGCTGCCGCCGTGGTTTCTTCCTCATCTCCGTGGTTTTCTTCGCGCCGCCGCCATTAGTCTCGGGTGAGTTTTTGACCATCGGATCTGAGCGAACGGGGAAGATTAAACCGCGTCACGAGTGTCTGTCGCCGTTCGATCGGATCGGACCGTAGATGCGTGCCGCGTGTCACGCATCGGCGGGGCGGCGCTGCAACCAATCGGATCAAGACGCGTGGCGCTGCGGGTATCGAGGCGTCGTGCGCCGGGTTCACGGTGGACCAGAGGAGGTTCTGTGGACCGGGTCCATACGCCCGAGACGCTTGTCAAGCTCTGATTGGCTGGCGCCAGGGCTGACGTCAGCAGGATGTCACGCTTGCGCAATAATTCGGTTTTCGGATTAAAAATAAATCTATTAATTTCGAATTTCTGATTTTTGCAATTTCAGTATTTAATTCAAACTTCAAAAGGCTATATCTTTTGCATCGTAACTCGGATTTGAGTGATTCAAATTTCTAAAAATTTGTAAAATTTAGATATATTTAATAGTGAATTTTAATTGATTTTTGGAGTTCAATTGCTCTCTGTTTTGGCATTTATTTGCTTTTCTTCTTGGGTACGCGTAGACGTTGAATTGTGCGACGCTTCGGAGGAAGATCCAACAACTCAAGAGCAAGTTCCAAAACCAGATCAGGACCTATTCCAAGGCAAGTTGTGCTTGATCATGTTGAACCCATGTTTATAAAATTGCTATATTTTTTTTACCCTGTTGCATATATTTCAAATATACAATTGTTTCAAATTAGATTGGGCGTAGCTAATATACCAGATTGATCTATACCCTACCTTGTCATTGTATGCCATGATCCATTGTCACCCTAGATTGGTTTAATATAGTTGATTAGTAATTATGATCAACATTGGAGGATTAGTTCGTATTAGTTGCTTAGCCTTGCCATGTCATCACATGTGTCAGAATCATTGATAATTAATCTTGATTAATGGAATATGGAACAATATTATGAACTTGTGTGTCATGTGGGATCACACGATGAGATTGAGTTGTTGTGGCGAGTCATGTCACGCAACGATGTTGAATTGTTGATGGCACGTGGTGCTTGGTAATCAACGGGGTGATAATAACTTAGATTGGGGCAAGTGACAAGGGGCGAGGATGCCAAGGTGGGCCCGATGGGCAGAGGGCATGTGGATGTCTTGCCTTGATCACACTAAGGACTTAACCTTGCAAGCCTTTGACCTGAGTCTATCGTGCAACCACATGTCTGATATGGGCCAGCCTAGTTGAGTAATTTGCAATGTCTTAATTTTGGTACTATCGTGGTCGGTGTGAGTTCCCGAGTTATGGAGTAATTCACATGGCGCAAGAGGGGGGCCCTGGATGTGGTAATCAGTCCCACCAGTGTTGAAACCTTAGCGGGTAGTATCGGGTTAAGCCAGAGCATTGTAAAGGCTTTGTTATAATCACTCGCCTTGGTGGTGTTTGGTTGTATCACGTGGGTAAAGTGCATAACCTCTGCAGAGTGTAAAACTATTCAGATAGCCGTGCTCGCGGTATTGAGCAATGCTCGGGAATTACAGTTAAGGGTTAGCTTAATTAATTGGACAACTGGTTGGGATGGCGGGATGCCATATGGAAGATGGAATTTGACATAGGATTGGAAACTTGGTTTACTTAAGAAATATTGAATTTATTACTGTTATTTGTTTTACATTCTTTACAATCTATTTATTGTATTTGTTCATAAATGCTGCTTATTGCAAAATAGCCATGATAGCCTATCCATTGGAATAAGCCTTACATATAGATACATAGAATTGCATTCTGTGCACAACTTGTTGAGTGCTTTAAGTACTCACCCTTGCCAAACAACAATAATCAACAGCTTGAAGAATCTACACTGTGTTGGAAGATGAAGTCCAGGAGGACACGAGTCATTAGGGTCCGAGCCTTGTCGGTTGCTGTGTGTGAATGATGAGCTAACTACGCTTTCCTACTTTCCACGCTTAATTACTAGTTTATATTTTCGCCTTGCCTGCGTGGCTTAATAATGTAAGTTGGTCATAAGATCATACATTTAGCTATATCAATAAATGAACTATTATTCTATTATCGCTGTGTATGATGTGATATGTACCAATGTTAAGCTGTGTGCACTAGCGTTGATCCTGGGACTAGTGCGGTAAACACAGTGGGTTCGAATCAGTGGATTCGGGTCCTTACAGAGGTGGTATCAGAGCATACTGACTGTAGGTCTTGGCCCTAGATAGTATGGAGGTGTCTTGGGTGTGTCCAAAACTATTTTCTAAAGAAGAATTTAAATTTGACTAATAAAACACTCTCGACTCATCTCATTCTCTACTTCTCGCCTTTGCTGAATTTACTCGTTTTACTTGCCGTTTCGGGTGGAGAACTTATTCAAAGTTCTTGTGGAGCAGATGCCGATCGTTCTGACCTTCGAGGAGTCAGCTGGCGGCTATGCCATGGAGCTGTGGAGAGTTCTTCAGACGCTGGGAGGCTTCTATCGTCCACTTTACCGAGGAGGCAGCTGGTCAGTTAGTGGTGTACACCGAGGATTTATTTGCAAGCTGATTATCTACGCTCGGGAGAACGAGAAGCTAGCAGCCAATCAACATCTCCGCCGAAGATTCTCGCACGAGGTTGCAATTCAGAGGTCGCCGACTTGCTCTTCGCCGTGTCGCCGCGACTACGCCGACGAGCTTCATGACTCGATGTTCCGCCTTCATCCGAGACGCTCAAGCATGCCGACGCCGACGGATCGTGGAGGACGAGTGTGCCACACCACACACCTTGCGAGTTCGCCTTGCTCGGGAGGATCACATGAGAGAGACTACTCAGAGCCGGAGATCGTACGAGGCACTCAGAGTAGCAGAGCAAGAGCTTGAGGTAACTCGTGCTTCAGCCATCGGGATGATCACTGAGCTGGGAGAGGCCCTAGAGGCGGTCGAGGATGAGTTGGAGCGCGTGACTCGAGGAGTTCAGGAGCCAGTTGGAGAGTCTGAGGAGGATCCAGAGGAGCGAGAGTGGGAGCCAGAGGGGAGTGCAGACCCCGTGGTTGCAGAGGACCCAGTAGTAGGTCATCGGGATAGGTTCGCTCCTATGCGGCTCACTACCGTGTATGCGCCGGATCGCCCTCCTGCCGGGTGGTGGATGAGTGAGTGTCGACATTGAGCCGTGTTGAGACTCGAGTGTGAGTCGCGTCTTTAAGTTAGTCCTTACCTTTTTAGTTGACGTTAAGGTTTCGTGTTTAGTTTGCTTCTTTGTAATGCTGAGTGTGTAGTATGTGTTGCAAAGCTTGTAGGCTTAAATAAGCAGCCATACCAAGAATAATAAAGAATTATTTCAGTTGGGTATAACCTATCTCCCCGCTATAGAAATTCTTACTTCTTATCTATGCTACATCTACCTTTCCTAACCTAAGAGGCAATCATCAGATGGTGAATACTGAGGAACAATGGTGCTTGAGAAGTGGATCACGCTGAATGACAACCCCAATGACGGAGGCAGCCCTCAACCACCGCCAGTTGACATGCAGAATCTAGGAGCGTTTCTTGCAGCACAGACTCAACTGATGCAGACTATGATGCAGCAGATGCAGCAGATGACCAACGCAGCAGCCAACAACAACAACCCTGTAGCACAGAACAACCATGGTGGACCTCGATCTCACTCCAAGCTATCAGATTTTATGAGGACTAGGCCACCAACCTTCTCAGGAAATGTGAATCCTTTGGAAGCCGATGACTGGCTTAGGACGATTGAGAAGAAGCTGCACATCACTCAGTGTGAGGGCAATGAGAAGGTGCTCTACACCTCTCATCAACATGAAGGAACCGCTGCAGAATGGTGGGAGAATTACTGTGCCGCTCATGGAGCCCCACAAGAGATCACCTGGGAGGAGTTTACTAATGCTTTCCGCAATGTCATGTCCCGGAGGGAATGATGGACCTTAAGAAGGAAGAGTTCGTGGCTTTGAAACAAGGAGGCCAACCAGTGGCCGAGTACCTGAACAAGTTTACTCAGCTAGCTCGCTATGCCCCTGAAGACGTGGCGATAGACAAAGCTAGGCGCCTCGTTTCATGAAGGGATCGAATTCAGATCGCAGTGGGGTGATCACCCACAATTTTCCAGATTTTCAGAGCTAGTGAATAAGGCTTTGATCCTAGAAGATAAGCGCAAGGAGTTAGGTGAAACCGTGAGCGCTTGATGACTAATCGGGTGGACGCCCAAACCATCTACGCTTGAGGATGTCACCACAACAATTTGCTAGATTCCAACCGCCACCGTGAACAAGACATCAACCCCGCACTCGTCCCGCTAATCGAATTTTCGACCCAAAGACAGGCAACAATGCACCAGAGGGAATCGTGATCTGCGTGAAAAGATGCTATACCGCAATGAGCCGGGCACTTTTCTAATAGGTGTCCACGTAAGGAGGCATCACGCCGGTTCGTTTCAACTTGGGAACAACACCGCCAAGGCACCAACCTCGGAGGAAATCTTGCGCCAGTCAAGCCGAACAACCCGCAATCAACAAAGCGTGGAAGGATCAACCACATCACCGCAGATGGAGCTCGGGAGGCTACAGGCGTCGTCTTTGGGTAAGTTTCGGTCAAATCGATTACACCTTTCTGCTTTGTTTGATTCGGAGCTTCGCATTCGTTCGTTTCTCAAAGTTTTGCAACCAAGAATGGATTTAAAGTGGTGAATCTTAAGTGTGTGCTCTTAGTCCAAGCCCCAGGATCCGAGCTTAGATCTAGCCTTGGGTGTTTGGGAGCTAAGTTGCTTATGGATGGGATAGAATTTCTAGCGAATCTTATCTTGATAGATGCGCAATCCCTAGACGTCATCCTTGGAATGGATTGGCTGTCTAAGCACAAGGCCGTTTTGGATTGTGGCCGAAGGATCGTGACTTTGGAAGGCCCTAGTGGCAAGAAAGTAGAGTTTCAAGCGATCGCTGTTCGAGATGGGCAATTAATGGTCAACAGCGTGAAAGCCATCAGCATGGAAGATGTGCCAATAGTCAGCGAATACCCGGATGTGTTTCCAGAAGATTTGCCAGGATTGCCACCGGACCTGATATCGAGTTCGTGATCGAGTTAGCGCCGGGGACAGCACCGGTATCAAAAAGACCATATCGGATGCCTACCGACGAGTTAGTGGAAATGAAGAAGCAGATTGAGGAACTGCAAGAGAAAGGCTTCATTAGACCTAGTTCATCGCCGTGGGGAGCCCCGGTTTTGTTTGTTCGTAAGAAGGACGGAAGTCTTAGGATGTGCATCGATTATCGTGCACTGAATGAAGTAACGATCAAGAATAAGTATCCGTTGCCCAGGATCGACGATTATTTGATCAGTTAAAAGGAGCTGGAGTTTTCTCCAAGATAGATCTTCGTTCAGGATATCATCAGTTGAAGATCCAAGCAGAGGATGTGCCTAAGACCGCGTTTTCTACGCGATATGGACATTATGAGTTTACAGTCATGTCATTTGGATTGACTAATGCCCCGGCATATTTCATGAACATGATGAATAAGGTTTTCATGGAATATTTGGATAAGTTTGTTGTAGTTTTCATAGACGATATCTTGGTTTACTCAAAGACAGAGGAAGAGCACGCAGAACATCTCGAAATGGTTTTAGAGAGGTCATGAGAACATCACCGTATGCTAAGTTTAGCAAGTGTGAATTTTGGAAGGAGAAAGTTGAATTTCTGGGTCATGTAATGACTACTAAAGGGGTGGCAGTCGACCCAAGCAAAGTGGACGCAGTGTTGCATTGGGAGTAACCGAAGTCTGTTACCCAGATCCGTAGTTTTCTGGGAATGGCGGGATATTACCGCCGGTTCATAGAGGATTCTCAACGATTGCTAAACCCCTTACGCAGTTGTTGAAGAAAGAGAAGAAGTTTGCATGGACGCTAGAGTGCGAGAAAAGTTTCATGGAATTAAAGAAGCGTTTAACAACAGCCCCCGTATTAGTATTGCGGATGTGCGTAACGGATTTGATATTTATTGCGATGCTTCAAAGCAAGGCTTGGGATGCGTGTTAATGCAAGAAGGCAAGGTCGTGGCTTATGCGTCAAGACAATTAAGACCGCATGAAGTGAATTATCCAACGCATGATTTGGAGTTAGCTGCCGTGTTGCATGCTTTAAAGATATGGCGTCATTATCTCATAGGAAATAGATGTGAGATATATACGCACCATAAGAGCACGAAATACATATTCACTCAAGCGGATCTGAATATGAGACAAATAAGGTGGCTAGAGCTAATTAAGGACTATAATGTGGGATCCATTATCATCCCTGAAAGGCCAATGTGGTAGCAGATGCTCGAGTCGAAGAGCCATAGCGCAAATACGCTAACAATGGAGGATCAACGAATTATGCAAGGAATTTGAAACTAAGGTTGGAAGTCGTTCGCAAGGAATGGTAGCCAGACCGGAAGTAAAGCCAACATTGGAAGATCAGTAGAGAAGGCGAGAAAGATGACGAAAAAATTTCTAAGATTAAGGCTAAAAAGGAAGAAGGCCTAGCCGTAGATTTCACTCTGGATGAGCAAGGAACCATGTTCTTCAAAGGCCGAATTTATGTGTCGGATAAAAAGGAACTAAAGCAATTGATTCTTGAGGAGGCTCATGATTCTAAGTACTCGATTCACCCAGGAAATGCCAAGATGTACCAGGATTTAAAGGAGCGATTTTGGTGGCCTAACATGAAGTGTGAAGTAGCTGAGCATGTTGCTTTTTGTGACGTATGTCAGAGGGTAAAGGCCATGCATCAAAGACCAGCCGGTTTGTTGCAGCCATTGAAAATTCCGGAATGGAAGTGGGAGGAAATTGGAATGGATTTTATCACCGGTTTACCTAAAACTCAGAAAGGTTACGATTCCATTTGGATAATTGTGGATCGTCTAACCAAGGTCGCCCATTTTATCCCAGTAAGGACCACCTACTCTGGGGATCATTTAGCAGAGTTGTACATGTCAAGGATTGTATGCTTGCATGGAGTGCCCAGGAAGATCGTGTCGGACAGAGGTACCCAATTTACCTCAAGATTTTGGAATAAGTTGCACGAAGCAATGGGAACTCGCCTGAATTTTAGTACAACATATCACTCGCAGACAGATGGTCAGACTGAAAGAGTAAATCAGATTTTAGAGGATATGTTGAGAGCTTGTGCTTTAGCTTATGCTACATCTTGGGATAAAAGTTTGCCATATGCAGAGTTCAGTTACAATAATAGTTATCAAGCTAGCCTACAGATGTCCCCGTTTGAGGCGTTGTATGGACGTGCTTGTCGTACTCCGTTGAATTGGAACGAAACAGGAGAACGTTTGGTGTTTGGGCCAGATATTCTCGAAAAAGCCGAAATACATGTTGCAATGATCAGAGAAAGGTTGAAGATAGCACAGTCAAGACAGAAAAGCTACGCAGATAACCGTCGCCGAGAATTGAGTTTTGAACCAGAAGATCATGTGTATCTTAGAGTTACCCCTCTTAAGGGCGTTAAAAGATTTCATGTTAAAGGAAGTTTGCGCCAAGATATGTTGGTCCGCTTAAGATTACGAGCCGTCGAGGAGGTAGCTTATCGCTTAGAGTTGCCTCGATCCTTGGCGGAGTGCATGATGTATTCCATGTGTCGCACTTAAGAAGTGTCTCAGAGTGCCAACGAGCAAACCTCGTTGGATGCAATAGAGCTGCAAGAAGATTTGACTTACAAAGAGCAACCGGTCGTAATTTTGATGTTATGGAATGCAAGACCGTAAACAAGTCTACTCGCTTTGCAGAGTTCATGGAGCAATCATTCCAAAGTGAAGCCACTTGGGAGCGAGAAGAAGATTTGAAGTCGAAATTTCGAACCTATTCTCTAGTTAGCCCCAATCTCTGGTCGAGATTCATTAGGGGAGGTTTGTAACATCCCAAAATTTGGCTTAATTAAGTTTTTATTTCTTATTTGTGCATTTATGATTTTCTGGAATTTATTTGGATTTTTCTAGATTTATTTGAATTAATTTGAAATCAAGTTTATTGCCTTTTATTCAAATCTATCTAAATCTGTGCAAAGTTAAAATAAAGTTTTGCCAAAAATATTTTATTGGAGTCCAGAATGTCTCAAAGTATTTTTGAGATTTTTCTTGGATTTTCCTTAATTATTTTATTGCCTAAAATAAATAAAATGAATTTCGGTGATTAATTTAATTGGAAAAACCTTTTGAAAAACCTTTGAGCAAAGAATGGGCTCGGCCGGTATCTTGCGCTGGTGGTGGCGAGAAGCGCGCCCGCTTGGCTGCCGGAAATCGCGTCTCGCTTGGATCAAGATCGCGCGGGTGCGATCTTGTCGTACCGGTTCGGGACTCGGGCGGATCATCGCCGTTGGAAAGAAATCGCGGGCGGTTAAGATTAGATCGAGGCCGTGTGATCCTGACCGTTGGTAGCAGATCGGACGACGTGTGGTTGTCGTCTCCGCGAAGGACTCGGAGTCCGTCGCCGGCACGTTTTCGCCGCCGTTAGGATCTAGGGTTTCCGTTTTAGCGCGTTTGCCGAGGCTATAAATAGGGGCAGGGTAGGCCCCGAGGTTCATCCTTGCGCCGCGCCTTACAGTCGGCGATTTCGCGAGGATCGTCGTAAAGCGCGCAGAGGAGCTCGCCGGAGTAGAGCGCCGAAGTCGCCGCGGTTTTTGCTCAAGTGCGCCGCCGGTTCGTCGGTTTTCGACGTTTTGGTTCAAGATCTGAACTTGTCGGAGTGTGCCGCGTCGACTGCGCCACTTCTTCACGTCGGGAACACGCTGGAACGCTGTCGCCAGGGTTTCTTCCTCATCTCCGGTGGTTTTCTTCGCCGTCGCTTCGCCATTAGTCTCGGGTGAGTTTTTGACCGTCGGATCTGAGCGAACGGGGAAGATTGAACGCGTCACGGGTGTCTGTCGCCGTTCGATTGGATCGGACCGTAGATGCGTGCCGCGTGTCGCGCATCGGCGCGGCGGCGCTGCAACCAATCGGATCAAGACGCGTGGCGCTGCAGGTATCGAGGCGTCGTGCGCCGGGTTCACGGTGGACCAGAGGAGGTTCTGTGGACCGGGTCCATACGCCCGAGACGCATGTCAAGCTCTGATTGGCTAGCGCCAGGGCTGACGTCAGCAGGATGTTACGCTTGCGCAATAATTCGGTTTTCGGATTAAAAATAAATCTGTTAATTTCGAATTTCTGATTTTTGCAATTTCAATATTTAATTCAAACTTCAAAAGGCTATATCTTTTGCATCGTAACTCGGATTTGAGTGATTCAAATTTCTCAAAATTTGTAAAATTGAGGTATATTTAATGGTGAATTTTAATTGATTTTTGGAGTTCATTTACTCTCTATTTTGGCATTTATTTGCTTTTCTTCTTCGGTACGCGTAGACGTTGAATTGTGCGACGCTTTGGAGGAAGATCCAACAACTCAAGAGCAAGTTCCAGAACCAGATCAGGACCTATTCCAAGGCAAGTTGTGCTTGATCATGTTGAACCCATGTTTATAAAATTGCTATATTTGTTTTACCCTATTGCATATATTTCAAATATACAATTGTTTCAAATTAGATTGGGCGTAGCTAATATACCAGATTGATCTATACCCTACCTTGTCATTGTATGCCATGATCCATTGTCACCCTAGATTGGTTTAATATAGTTGATTAGTAATTATGATCAACAATGGAGGATTAGTTCGTATTAGTTGCTTAGCCTTGCCACGTCATCACATGTGTCAGAATCATTGATAATTAATCTTGATTAATGGAATATGGAACAATATTATGAACTTGTGTGTCATGTGGGATCACACGATGAGATTGAGTTGTTGTGGCGAGTCATGTCACGCAACGATGTTGAATTGTTGATGGCACGTGGTGCTTGGTAATTAACGGGGTGATAATAACTTAGATTGGGGCAAGTGACACGGGGCGAGGATGCCAAGGTGGGCCCGATGGGCAGAGGGTATGTGGATGTCTTGCCTTGATCACACTAAGGACTTAACCTTGCAAGCCTTTGACCTGAGTCTATCGTGCAACCACATGTCTGGTATGGGCCAGCCTAGCTGAGTAATTTGCAATGTCTTAATTTTGGTACTATCGTGGTCGGTGTGAGTTCCCGAGTTATGGAGTAATTCACATGGCGCAAGAGGGGGGCCCTGGATGTGGTAATCAGTCCCACCAGTGTTGAAACCTTAGCGGGTAGTATCGGGTTAAGCCAGAGCATTGTAAAGGCTTTGTTATAATCACTCGCCTTGGTGGTGTTTGGTTGTATCACGTGGGTAAAGTGCATAACCTCTGCAGAGTGTAATACTTTTCGGATAGCCGTGCTCGCGGTATTGAGCAATGCTCGAGAATTACAATTAAGGGTTAGCTTAATTAATTGGACAACATGGTTGGGATGGCGGGATGCCATATGGAAGATGGAATTTGACTTAGGATTGGAAACTTGGTTTACTTAAGAAATATTGAATTTATTACTGTTATTTGTTTTACATTCTTTACAATCTATTTATTGTATTTGTTCATAAATGCTGCTTATTGCAAAATAGCCATGATAGCCTATCCATTGGAATAAGCCTTACGTATAGATACATAGAATTGCATTCTGTGCACAACTTGTTGAGTGCTTTAAGTACTCACCCTTGCCAAACAACAATAATCAACAGTTGAGGAATCTACACCTGTGTTGGAAGATGAAGTCCAGGAGGACACGAGTCATTAGGGTCCGAGCCTTGTCGGTTGCCTGTGGTGAACTGATGAGCTAACTACGTTTCCTACTTTCCGCTGCTTAATTACTAGTTTATATTTTCAGTCTTGCCCTGCGTGGCTTAATAATGTAAGTTGGTCATAAGATCATACATTTAGCTATATCAATAAATGAACTATTATTCTATTATCGTTGTGTATGATGTGATATGTACCAATGTTAAGCTGTGTGCACTAGCGTTGATCCTGGGACTAGTGCGGTAAACACAATTGTTTCAAATTAACTTGGGACTTAGTTATTATGCCAAATTGATCTATAACCTACCTTGTCACTTGTATGCCATGATCTATTGTCACCTTAGATTGCTTCACTATAGTTGGTTGATACTAAAATCAATATGGGATGGTTAGACCGTATTAGTTGCTTAGCCATGCCACGTCACCACTTATACCGGAATCATCAATGATTAATATTGACTAATGGAATATGGAACAATGTTATGAACTTGTGTGTCATGTGTGGTCACACAATGAGATTGAGTTGTAGTGGCGAGGGATGTCGCGCAACGATGTTGAGTTGTTGATGGCACGTGGTGCTTGGTAATTAACTGGGGTGGTAATCACTTAGATTTGAGCAAGTGGCAACGGGCGAGCATGCCAAGGTGGGCCCAATGGGCAAAGGGTACGTGGAAGTCTTGCTTCGATCATCCTAAGGACTTAACCTTGCAAGCCTTTGATCTAAGTCAATCATGCCACCGCATATCTGGTATGGGTCAGCCTAGCTGATTAATTTGCAATATCTTAGCTTTGGTACTATCAATGGCGGTGTGAGTCTCGAGTTATGGATCAACTCACATGGCGCAAGAGGGGGGCCATGGATGTGGTAACTTGCCCCACCAGTATTGAAACCTTAGCGGGTAGTATCGAGTTTAGGTAGTGCATTGTAAAGGCTTTTTATAATCACTCGCCTTTGTGGTGTATGGTTGTATCATATGGGTAAAGTGCATAACCTCTACAGAGTGTAAATCTATTCGGATAGCCGTGCTCGCGGTATTGAGCAATCCTCGGGAATTTAAATTAAGGGTTAGTTTAATTAAATGGAAAACTTGGCTGGGATGGCAGGATTGCCATGTGTTAGGTTGAAACTTGACTTAGGATTGGAAACCTGGTTTACTTGAGAAATGCTGAGACTATCTATTACTATTATTTGTTTACAGTCTTTACAATCTATTTATTGAATTTGCTCATATGCTGCTTATTGCAAAATAGCCATAATAGACTTTTCCTTCGTAATAAGCCTTGCATATAGTTACATAGAATTGCATTCTGTGCAAACTTGTTGAGTGCTTTAAGTACTCACTCTTGCCCACAACATCCCCAGTTTAGGTGTCTGCATCCATGCTGGAGGAGGAGTACTAGGAAGAAACGAAAGTTTAGGGAGTGAGCCTTGTTAGTTGCTTGTGGTATACTGAGGGGTTTATCTACGTTTTCATTCCACTGCAGTTTAATTTGTTGTTTAGCCTTGCGGGGCATAGTCATGTAAGTTGACCTTAAGGTCATTCAACTAGTATTATTTAATATATGATGTCTTTCATAATGTTTCCGATGTGTATGATTGTGATATTTACCGATGTTGAGCCTGTGTGCACTAGCGTGATCCTGGACTAGTGCAGTATACACAGAGGGTCCGAATTTACATATTCGGGTCCCGACATTTTTTCTGTTTCAATTTGAAGTATTGGATGGTTAGCTAGTTCCTTTAAAAGGCTAACAACAAGTACAAGAGTTCAAATATTTCAGTGAAAATATATGCTTATTGGAAAGCAAATTTAATGTGAAGTCCAATGCAAGGTTCAATAGCTGCAAGCTCAGCAGCCACAATATGTTGGGTGTTTAACTTTGCTTCTCATAACTTACCTTCTCTTAACCTTGTATATACAAAAAGATCTCAATCTTGTCTTAACTTTGCTTCTATTAACCGTGTAATCCAACAACATGATCTAAATGTTATGATGGGTATTATTTTTTGCATCATACAATTACAATTATACTAAACAACTCTTAAATTTACTTTCTTTTCACTTCTATGACCCTCTATGAATTAATGATTTACCAACATGCCTGATCTTTGAAGATCTAACACAACCTACTTTATTACAATATGGCGTCCTCTCATTCCTCATCATGGCAATAGATCCGCACATAGGAAAATAGAGGCAGGTCTAAGAGGGCTTATTAAAAGGCCCTAGAGCCGATATACCATCATGGCAATAGATCCGCAGGATGGGGCCCCTACCGCACCTTCTAAGGCAACAGCAGCATTCCGGACATTGTTCATGATCGTTGGACGGAAAGGGTCTTCATCACCTATCCATCATAGAAGATGCTAACAAATGAGGAGCGTGACAGCCTGGTGACCAAAATTTTTGCGTCGTTCGAGCTCCCACAAGACGCCATGCATGCACTACGATGGTATGCATTGCTAATGGTAGGAAAGGCGTGGAAGAACTTCAAGAGTGTCCTCGTCACTAATTATGTGAATAAGGAAATGACTCCATTCCAGAAGTATGGGTTCATCACTAAAGATGTGTGGGAATGATTTGTTAAGATGAAGACGACATAAGCATTCATGCGTCAAAGTGCAACACACAAGACCGTCCAGTCAAAAAACACCCACCCACACAGACTCGCCTCCACTGGGTACGTGGGTAAGATCGTGTAATGGATGAGGGATGAAAACGAGTCAATCCAGAAGGAGACCGAACTGCCATTTGCCTCGATCTTGGACCCATGTGCCCAAGACTGGGTACGAATGAGGTCATGTCGCACATCGTCGGGCAGCGTATCCTTTGCCAACCCCGCAGACGAGGAAGTGTCCTAACGTCTTGTAAGATATTGAACTAAATAGTTTGTATGAAGACGTTACATAGCTTCATATGTGAAATAACTTGTTGGGGTCTTGGATGCAGATAGTAGAGTTGAGCACCGAATTTTCCTAGGGCTCTGTCACTTCAGACAGAGAGAGATACATACTCTCCATGGCCTTGGAAAATAAGAAGCACCCGAGTCGCACCTAAGGCCTAGGTGTTTTCGTTCCCTGGAAAATGGGATTCCCACAAGACTCCAACACGTACTGGAGTTGGAAGAGAAGCAAAGCCGAGCGCGAGGAACGGCTAGTAGCCCTAATTGAGGAGAGGGTTGAGAAAAGGATGAGAGTGTAGTTCGATAGTCAGCCAAGAAACTTTGACGAAAGAATGGAGCAAAGGGTGGCTGCGGAGAGGCAGGCACGGAACGTGCATGCCCCAGAAGCACAGACGTAGTTCAGTCCAACTAATATCATAGCAGCTGTGTGTCTGCCCCTGAGACTAACATGCACGACGCGAGATGTTCTCCCGATGACACCCGGGTAATATACATGTCTGGAATGCTCTTTAGATAGACCTGTTTAATGTGTTAGCTAATTGTGTTCCCTTATGTAGGTGGCCATGTCGTTTAATTTCCAAGTGAGGCAAGCTGCTTAGGGGCATGCGTATCCATCCGGTCTTGGGTCGATGGCGAATGGTCGCACGGTAGATCCAGTCTACATGAAGGTCCAGGTCGACAGTGTACATGAAATTTGCAAGGTCGTCGCACTGGAGATGCCCCAAACGACAAGATCGTCACACTAGGGTATGCCATTAGCACATTCATCCAGTGGCTTAAGAAGGACATCTGCTTCGACTACCACCCTGCAACACCAAAGCTACAAGCACTACCGGCAATTTAAACTGGCACAACCGTTCATCAAGTGGCCCAAGAAGGACATCTCCTTCGACTACCATGACTTTTCATTTACCCTGCTAGTGCGGCAATTCAAACTGGGACAACCGTTCGTACCGAAAGAGCGCTAGGAGACGCTTACATTAGCATGTATTAGATTGGGACTTAGTTATTATGCCAAATTGATCTATACCTTACCTTGTCATTTGTATGCCACAATCTATTGTCACCGTAGATTGGTTCACTATAGTTGTGTTGATACTAAAATCAATATGGGATGGTTAGATCGTATTAGTTGCTTAGCCATACCACGTTATCACTTGTACGTGAATCATCAATGATTAATATTGACTAATGGAATATGGAACAATGTTATGAACTTGTGTGTCCTGTGTGGTTGTACAATGATATTGAGTTGTTGTGGTCAGGGATGTCACGCAATGATGTTGAGTTGTTGCTGGCATGTGGTGCTTGGTAATCAACTAGGGTGGTATTCACTTAGATTGGAGCAAGTGCCAACAACATCACTAGTTGAGAAGTCTACATCCATGCTGGAGGAGGAGTACCAGGAGGAGACGAATGTTTAAGGTGCAAGCCTTGTCAGCTGCCTGTGGTATATTGAGGGGTTTTTCTACGTTTTTATTCCGCTGCAGTTTAATTTGTTGTTCAACCTTACGATGCATAGTCATGTAAGTTGACCATAAGGTCATTGAACAAGTGTTATCTAATATATGAAGTCTTTTATTATATTTCCGCTATATATGATTGTGATATTAATCTATGTTGAGCCTGTGTGCACTAGCGTGATCCTGAACTAGTGCGGTATACACAGATGGACCGGATTTGCATATTCGGGTCCCGACATCATTGCATTTATAAAAGAAGTGCAGTGGGAGGTGATTCTTGTGCTTATGAAGATCAAACTGTGGCTATGTCTTGTGATATTTTTTTATTCTAATGTTTTGAGGCCATATCATGTTTTTTATCTTGAGTAGCTGTAAAATTAACTTGTCAAAACATTCATTCTTGGTGATGTGCCTTTTTGTAGCATCCCAGGCTTGTTGCGGTGTCTAGGGTGCTACACCTGTGTTCTAATTTTTTTTTTGTTTTGCCAAATCAATTTATGCATGTTTGCATATCTGTAAATTTTCTATATTGTGGTACTGGTAGATATACCTGTTATCTCATGGAACTTCCTTGATAAGTATGCATATGTGAACCTTGACAACCTTGAATAAGGTTAGACAATATAATAATGTCTGATTGGTATACTCGATAATATTTATACATGCTTATTCATGCTTTAGATTGGGATAACGAATGGTTGGTTGTGTTGTTCATTTGTATGCTATGATCTATTGTCACCTTAGATTGGTTCACTATAGTTGGTTGATACTAAAATCAATATAGGAAGGTTAGACCGTATTAGTTGCTTAGCAATGCCACATCATCACTTGTACCTGAATCATCAATGATTAATATTGACTAATGGAATATGGAACGATGTTATGAACTTGTGTGTCATGTGTGGTCACCAATGACATTTGGGTTGTAGTGGCGAGGGATGTCACGCAACGATGTTGAGTTTTTGATGGCACGTGGTGCTTGGTAATCAACTTGGGTGGTAATCACTTAGATTGGAGCAAGTGGCAAGTGGCGAGCATGCCAAGGTGGGCCCGATAGGCAGAGGGTATGTGGAAGTCTTGCTCAATCATCCTAAAGACTTAACCTTGCAAGCCTTTGACTTGAGTCAATCATGCAACCACATGTCTGGTATGGGACAGCCTAGCTGATTAATTTGCAATGTCTTAGCTTTGGTACTATCAATGGCGGTGTGAGTCCTGAGTTATGGATCAACTCACATGGGGCAAGAGGGGGGGCCTCGATGTGGTAACCAATCCCTCCAATGTTGAAACCTTAGTGTGTAGTATCGAGTTAAGGTAGTGCATTGTGAAGGCTTTATTATAATCACTCACCTTTGTGGTGCACTCACCTTTGTGGTGTATGGTTGTATCAGGTGGGTAAAGTGCATAACCTCTGCAGAGTGTAAATATATTCGGATAGCCGTGCTCGTGGTATATAGCAATGCTCAGTAATTGTATTTAAGGGTTAGTTTAATTAAATGGAAAACTAGGTTGGGATGGCAGGATTGCCCTGTGGAAGGTTGAAACTTGACTTAGGATTGGAAATGTGGTTTACTCGAGAAATGCTAAGACTATCTATTACTGTTATTTGATTTGAAGTCTTCACAATCTATTTATTGTATTTGTCATAAATACTACTTATTGCAAAATAGCCATAATAGCATTTTCCTTCGGAATAATCCTTGCATATAGTTACATAGAATTGCATTTGTGCACAACTTGTTGTGTTCTTTATGTACTCACTCTTGCCCACAACAATATTTCTAGTTGAGGTGTCTGCATCCGTGCTGGAGGAGTACCAGGAAGAGACGAAAGTTTAGGGTGCGAGCCTTGTCTGTTGCCTGTGGTATACTAGGGGTTTATCTACGTTTTCATTCTACTGCAGTTTAATTTGTTGTTTAGCCTTGCGAGGCATAGTCATGTAAGTTGACCTTAAGGTCATTCAACTAGTATTATTTAATATATGATATCTTTCATAATGCTTCTGCTGTGTGTGATTGTGATGTTTACCGATGTTGAGCATGTGTGCACTAGCCTGGTCTTGGACTACTGCAGTATACACAGAGGGTCCGGATTTGCATATTCGGGGCCCGACAGAGGTTGTATCAGAGCCATACTGACTATAGGTCTTGGCCCTATATAGTTTGGTCTTCTCTATAAGATCTTCAAAATTATTTTCCTAATAAATACTTAACTTGGAAGAATAATATGTTCTTTACTTATCTTATTCTTCTATTCTTTTCCCTTGCTAGAGTTTCTTTCTCTTTCCTTTGCTGATACAAGATAAAGATCTTACCTAAGTTGTCTTGAGTAGAAAACAATATACCATACTTTAGGAGAAAGCATCGAGTGCTTGCTGTCAACCCTGAAGATCATGAAGAAAGGAATCGTCGAGCTCAAGGAAGGAGTGGATCGACGAAGTGTTTCCAAAGCTAGAAGACCCAGTGTTTTGAGTAGCTAGTTGAGACTCATGTGTGGGAGTCGTGTCTGCTGAAGATAGAAGTGTCACCCAAGTAGACTGTAGTTTTGTGTGTTTAGGTTGATTTGGTTCTTCCTTGATTGCTGAGTGTGCAGTATGTGTTGCAAAGCCTCTAGCCTTATATAAGCAACCATACCAAGTTATTAATATTGTTTGCTGAAGTTATTGGGTTAAACCTGTTTCCCCTGCATTAGGTTCCTGCTTCTTACCTATGCTTTTCTTTTCTCTCTTCCCTACCCCTGTAAAGCAATCAAGCAAATGGTTTAGATTAGTGGTAACAACGGAATCAGTGGAAGTGAAAATCAACCCAGTGAGAATCTCAATGATGGATTAGTTCTTCAATCGTCAATACAGATCGGTATGTAGAGTTTCAGAGAGTTCTTGGTTGCTCAGACTCAGTTGATGCATGAGATGACAAAGCAAATGCAGAATATGACCAATGAAGCTAATGTCAACAAAGCGTCTCAGGCTGTCATCAATGATTCCTATTCCTACTCAAGTTTATAAGAATTCATAAGGACTGGTCCGCCGACATTTTCAGGAAATGTTTCACCTTCGGAAGCGGAAGATTAGCTTAAAATTATTGAGAGAAAGTTACTCAGTGCTCAGGGTGAAAGTGATAAGAAAGTCATGTATACCTCTTATCTTCTGGAAGGAATTGCTGTTAAATGGTGGAGGAAGTACTGTGCTATCCATGAAGCCCCGCAAAATATCTTTTGGGAGGAGTTTGTTGTTGTTTTTCGTGATCTCTTTGCTTCACCAGAGGACAGTATGGTCGCAGTGAATTCAGAGAAGAATGATACCCTTGCACCTTGTTCAATATCTAGACGATCTTCTCTAAAGTGTTGTCAACCAAACAAGTTAGAAGATCATGCGTGCAATCGCTGTGGAGAAATAGGACATACCTCTGATGAGCATGCGATCAATTGCTCTAGTTGTGAAGGAAGTCATCCTCTTGGAGAGTGTCCTATAAGCAACATCGCATGTTACCTTTGTGAAGGTCAAGATCATTGCCCAGCTCAATGTTACTTGGATTTGATAGTTACTGCTGTCACCCAGCATCAGTGAAAGAATCTTTGAGCCATAGTTGCTCAAGAACTATCAAAAGGAAGTAGAATACCAGTCGTATATACTAAGTCGTCTGAGGAGCTAAAGACGCATCACTCTGATCCTGTCAGCCTTCATCATGAAAGTAGTACGTAACAATCACCAACAGCATGTTTGTTGTATGATGAAGAAGGTCATTGGGCTAGGGAGTGCCCTAAGAAATGTCCAATTGAGATTCACAAGGAGGACAATAATGAGCATACAATTGCAACCAACAAAGCACAAAATGGGTACGTATGTGCTAAAGATGTCGTGAGAAAGGTCATTATTCTAATCAATGCCCTCAGAGAGGACAAGCATCTCCTGCAGCCGTGGTAATACCAAAAATTACCTCAGTCAAGTCCATAACGCCAAGAGTGAGTGGTGAAGTTGCAAGATAAATTGGTCCGGAGAACCAGTTGAAGAAAAGACATCTATGTGAAGACACTACCCCGATCAACAAATGCTCAAGAAAGAAAGTTTGCCTTAAACTCTGTTATACCTGCGACAAGCCCGGGCATTTTGCCAAAAATTGCCCTCAGAAGAACGTGACCATGCCAGTTCAAGTCAATCTCAATTCTGTCCCAGTCAAAACTTCAGCGCCAACACCAATCTAGGAAGTTTAGATTAATGATTTTACCCTATGCAAATTCTACTTGTAAAGGAAAGTGATTAGTGATGAATTCCTTGTAAAGATTCCTTGTTTGAAGCGATAAGGTAAAGATGGTAATATATTGGTATGTGAAGTGTTGGAATAAAAGTATTAATGGTAAATGAAGAGTCAGATGTTTCTAAGTATTCACCTATGTTGATGGTTCGCTTGAAGATGTTGCGTGTGCAATGATGGTTAGTTTAGTGCTGTTGTAAAGCTTGTCAGTCCAGAAGAATTGACGTTGTCAGAAAGTACAGTATTGCTTGATTTAACCTAGAATGTTATGGAGTTAAGTTGCTTATTGTTAGAGAAAAGTTCCTAGTGAACCATATTGGATATCAGACCCGAGATGCTACTCTAGAAATGGATCGGTCATCTAGACACAAGGTTGTCTTGGAGTTTGGTTAATAGCTGTGTCAGCTAAAAGCCCTGAAAGCAGAAAAATGGAATTTCAAGCGACTGCAGATCAGGATGGTCATTTGATGGAAAATAGTGTGGAAGTTGCCAGCCTAGAAGATGTGCCAGTTGTTGGAGAACATTCGGATATGTTTTCTGAGAATTTGTCTAGTATGCTGCCAGATCGAGGGATCAAGTTTGTTATTGAGTTAGTGCCTGGTACAGCGCCAAAAGTGAAGAGACCTTATCGGATGCCTACTGATGAGCTAGTTGAGACGAAGAAGCAGATCGAAGAGTTGCTAGAAAAATGTTTCGCCAGAACCAGTTTGTCACCATAGGGAGCGCCTGTTCTGTTTGAAGATGGGAGCTTAAGGATGTGTATCGACCATCAAGCATTTAATGAATTGATGATTAAAAAAATAAGTATTCGTTGCCCAGGATCGATGATTTGTTTAATCAGTTAAGAGGAGCTAGAGTTTCTCAAAGATAGATCTTCGATCGAGTTATCATCAGTTAAGAATTCGTGTAGAGAATGTTCTTAAGTCAAAGTTTTCTACGCGATATGGACAATATGACTGTACAGTTGTATCTGCTAGAATGATCAATGCCATTGCATAATTTACGAACCTGATGAATGAAGTTTCATGGAATACTTGGACAAGCTGTTGTCGTGCACATAGATGACATTCATGTTTAATCTAAGTCAAAGGAGGAGCATGCAGAACATTTGAGATTGGTTTTGGAAAGACTGCGAGAGCAACAGGTGTATACTACGTTCAGTAAGTGTGACTTTTGGAAGGATAAGGTTGAATTTCTTGGACATGTGATAACTACAAATGGAGTTGCCGTTGATCCGAGCAAGGTCGAAGCTGTGTTACATTGGGAGCAACCGAAGTCAGTCACTCAGATTCGTAGTTTTCTGGGAATTGCAGGATATTACCGTCGGTTCATAGAAGGATTCTCTATGATTGCTAGACCCCTAACGCAGTTGTTGAAGAAAGAAAATAAGTTTGCATGGACGCCAGAATGCGAAAAGAGTTTTCACGAGTTGAAGAAGCGATTGACGACCGCACTTGTGTTAGTATTGCTAGATGTGTAGAATAGTTTTGATATATATTGTGATGCTTCAAGGCAAGGTCTTGGTTGTGTGTTAATGCAAAATGGCAAGGTGGTGGCCTATGCGTCAAGACAATTGAGGCCATATGAAAAGAATTATCCTACGCATGATTTGGAGTTAGGTGCCGTAGTGCATGCCTTGAAAATATGGCGACATTATCTCATTGGAAACAGCTGTGAGATATATACAGATCGTAAGAGTCTAAAGTATATCACTCAGTCAGATCTCAATATGAGGCAAAGGAGATGGTTGGAATTGATTAAAGACTATAATGTTGGAATCCATTATCATCCGGGTAAGCCTAATGTGGTAGCCGATGCTTTGAGTCGCAAAAGCCATAGTGCAAATATGCTGATATCAAGTGAACATTCAAAGCTGAAATTAGAAGTTGTTCCACAAGGTTTTGTAGCTGTGTTGGAAGTGAAGCCGACACTTGAAGATCAAATCAGAGAAGGTCAGAAGGATGA
This sequence comes from Otatea glauca, assembly GCA_036346275.1. Classification (NCBI taxonomy): domain Eukaryota; kingdom Viridiplantae; phylum Streptophyta; class Magnoliopsida; order Poales; family Poaceae; genus Otatea; species Otatea glauca. Next base: position 24,282,200 of record CM070725.1, on the reverse strand, counting down.
TGGGAAGATCAGTAGAATCAAGTCTAAGAAGGACGAAGTTTTAGTGGAGGATTTTGCTATGGATGAGAAAGGTACTATGTGGTTCAAAGGAAGGATTTGTGTATCGAATAAGAAGGAGCTTGAGCAATTGATTCTTGAGGAAGCTCATGATTCTAAGTACTCGATTCATCCAGGAAGTGCTAAGATGTATCAAGATCAAAAGAAAAAGTTTTCGTGGCCTAACATGAAGCGTGAAGTAGCTGAGCACGTTGCTCTGTGTGACGTATATCAAAGGGTAAAAGCCATTCAACAAAGACCCGCTGGTTTGTTACAGCTATTGAAGGTTCCAGAATGCAAATGGGAGGAAATCGGAATGGATTTTATTACCGGTTTTCCTAAGACTCAAAGAGGTTATGATTCTATTTGGGTTATCGTGGATCGATTGACCAAAGTCGCTCGCTTCATTCCAGTGAAGACGACTTATATAGGAGACCGTTTGGCAGAATTGTATATGTCAAGGATTGTGTATTTGCATGGAGTGCCTAAGAAGATTGTGTCAGATAGAGGTACTCAATTTAGCTCGAGATTTTGGAATAAGTTGCATGAAGCAATGGGAATTCGTCTGAATTTTAGTTCAGCGTATCATCCATAGACAGATGGTCAAACTAAAAGGGCTAATCACATTTTGGAAGATATGTTAAGAGCTTGTGCATTAGCTTATGCTACGTCGTGGGATAAGTGTTTGTCGTATGCAAATTCAGATATAATAATAGTTATCAAGCTAGTTTGCAAATATCACCATTTGAGGTTTTGTATGGTCGTGCTTGTCGTACCCCATTGAATTGGAATGAAACAGGAGAGTGTTTGGTATTTGGGCCTGAGATTCTCAAGGAAGCCGAGGAGCAAATAACTATGATTAGAGAGAGACTGAAAATAGCACAGTCAAGACACAAGAGCTACGCTGATAATCGTCGTCGTGATTTGAGCTTTGAGCCCAATGATTATGTGTATCTTAGAGTTACTCCTCTTAAAGGTGTTAAAAGGTTTCACGCTAAAGGGAAGCTTGCGCCAAGATATGTTGGTCCATTCAAGATTTTGAGCCATCGAGGAGATGTTGCTTATCAGATGGAATTGCCGTAGTCATTGGCAGGAGTGCATGACGTGTTTCACGTGTCCCAGCTTAAGAAATGTCTCACAGTGCCAATGGAACAGACGCCGTTAGAAGCAATTGAACTGCAAGAGGAACCTACAAAGAGCAGCCGATCAAGATTTTGGATGTGATGGAGCGCAAGACTAGGAATAAGTCCATTCGCTTCTGTAGAGTTCAGTGGAGTAATCATTCAGAGAATGAAACAACATGGGAGCGTGAAGAGGATCTGAAGTCAAAATTCCCAAACCTATTCTCTAGTTAGCCCTGAATCTCGGGGTCGAGATTCTATTAAGGGTTGAAGGTTTGTAAAATCCCAAAATTTGCCTTTAATATTATTTTATTGCTATTTGTGCATTTTTTGAATTTATTGAATTTTTCTGGATTTATTTGGATTTGTTTTAAATTAAGTATATTGGCGTTTTAAGAAAACTAATTAAATATATATAAAGTAAATAAAAAGTTTTGCTAAAAATAATTTATTGAAGTTCAAAATGTACCAAAGTATTTTTCAGAATTTTCTTGGATTTTTCCTAGTGTTTTTGCTACCTAAAAATAATAATTAAAGTAATTTCTGTAATTATTTTAGTTTAAAAATGGGTGAAAACCCATTGAGCAGTATTGGCCGAGCCCTAGTACTGTGCGTGCGCGTGCGGCCTAGTTGGTGAGCCCGTCTTCTGGAAGATCTCGCATCGACCGTTGGATTAAGAGTAGACAGTAGGCGATGAGGCTAGAAACCCTAACGACGTTGACCGTTGGGTCATGATCGTGTGGCGTGGGTTAGATCATGTCGTTTCGGGTTAGGTCCGATCCGAACCGTTCGTCCGTTACGGGTGGTTAGGATCGTATCGCAGCAGGGGTGAATCATGGTCGTTGATCTTGGAGCGAACGGCTGTGGTTCATTGTTTTCGTGCAGGAGTCGGAGTCCGTTGCCAATACGCCGCCGCTACCGTGCGAAGTTAGGTCTCCGTGTAGATCTCTGACACCGAGGCTATTTAAGGCGTGGGTAGCCTCCTGAGGATCCCCACATTATTGTGCACCCGTAGGCACCGAAAGTTTCATCAGCTGCCACCGTTCGCCTCAGAGAGCTTGCCATAGCACAAAGCGCACCGCCGCTAGTTTTTCCATGCTTTTGTCGCTGTCCGGTGTCCGATCGCCGAGTGGAGTGCAGATCCGGGACCAGCATCTCAAGACGCATTTGCGCATCGAGAGAACATCACCATTCCAACGCCATAGCATCAGCGGGACCATGTCATCTTCACGTCTGGTAAGGTCTCGCCGCCGCGCCGCTATCGTCTGGATCGAGCGTCGTTAGCCGTTAGATCAGCATCGAAGGACTATGGTAAGGGCCACGTCTCTGCGTGCAACAGTGAACCGCTCGGACTAGATGGATACCGTTGGATCTTAGCGTGCGGTGCTGATCGCACCGACCCGAGAACCAACAGCGTGCCGACGAGTGTGAAGAGGAACGCGGTATGCTACGCTAGCACAAAAAAAATCTACCGCTTAACCAGAAAGCTACTCGCAAGAAGGGGATCATAGATAAGATTACCACTAGACGCGCAGTTGCGGAATCCTTCGCGCGTCGATGTAGTGGATCGTCCTCGCCGCAGTCGTTGCGTCGATGTAGTGGATCGTCCTCGCCTTGCCGTGGATCGTCCTCCCACGCCGCGATCACAGCGGCGTCACCGCATAGTCCATACGCCCGAGATGGAGCGCCGTGCGGCCGGTGTGCAAGCACTGTCGCTCGGCGAGGGACAATGAGAGGAGTAGGCTAGGGTTTGAGTGAATCACTCCTAAACCGTGGAAAGCACACCTGTGCCCTCCTCCTCCCTCCTTATATAGCCACGAGATGAAACCCTAAACTAGGGCCCATCGCGTGCTAAGCCCACGAGGTTCATTAATTACGGATCCAATCCAAATTAATGCGTCCCACCCATTAAGTGTGTGACCTGCAGGTTCACGTGCGCTTGGGCGTGGATTCGAAAACTCCTTTTCAATCCAATAGTTGGTAGTGGCTTCTTGCAAAGTATGCCAACTCCCAAACATACTATGATCAAATCGAACAGAACCTATCAAAAGTACTCATGTAATAATCCCTTTGCCAAGTATATGAAGATTGATCTCAAGACGAGAAGCATGTCATCCTTTGATGATTCAATCCATCTCTCGTATCCGTGATATATTAATAAGTTGTGATTGACTCCTCAATCACGGCATGACCATGCACTTCCTTAATCATATCACACGAGTGGCCTTGTCATATATCTCCGTTTCATTGGAGCGGCAAATTCCATCTTGACTGCTCACTTCCCTCTGCACGTTTCATAGTTGTAGGATCGATATATACTAAACTAGCAATCAGAGGGGGGTGAATGATTGTGCGTTAGCTAAAACAAAATTTTTGATCTACTAAAAATTCACCCCAATTCGGACTCAAATAATTGCTTTCGTATTCAACAAAACAGAGTTAGATGCATTCGGTAAATGGCGAATTCCTGGAGATCCAACCATCGGATTGACCTGCAATTGTCACTGTAGAAATTAGATTCCAATACGAATCTAACAAAAGAAGAATCAGCTCGATCGGACCTACGGATCAAAAGTTATTATCTCGCAAGTATGCTGTGACAGATTATGACGAGAATTGATCAAACCCTAATTTCGTGATTAATAACAATCTACAAAAGATTGACCAACGAAACTTTGAGGAACACTAAATTAATACCCTAGAAAGGTTTTGGATGGATCAAATCAAGATTAAACTTGTTGAATCAAGAGAGACAACGAATCAATCTATAAGAACCAAAACCGAGAGAGAAAACCAGAAAGTGATTAATGTAGCAAACCGTGTATGAACAAAGAAGTCGCGATTCTTGTAGCATCATGGGTACTGTAGCATCGCGTGGAGATTTCGGTTCCTGCGCCCAGCCGACGAGGAAAATCTGATTTTTTATTTTTTCTTACTAGTCTGGTTACAATACTCTCAATAAAAGAGTACAAACCCTAAAACCTCAGCACTAAAAAATAAACAGGAGAAACCTCCCCCTATTTATACTGAGCAAACATAAGGAGATTGAATACAACTCCACTTCCCACATGGAAAGAGTTTGTATACATCTCAACCTGGCCCAACATGACCAAAAACAACTCTTGCATGCATGTACAGCCCACATGCTGTAAATACGTGACTAACCAGCCTCCATGTGCATGTTCTCTAGCCCGAACGTTCCGCATGACATCCTTGACCACCAAGACCTCGATTCCTCTCTGAATCTAGTCCCGAACCTCAGTTCCTCCATGAACCTAGTTCCAGTCCCGTCATCGACCACGTTCGCCCTCGAGCAACACCTGCACATGAATAAACAAGAAACAACTCCGAGCACAAGTCCACGACTTGACTCAACATCAGTCCATGCAACCACTCACACGAGTGCATTGCATCAAGCAGAATCAATATCATGCTATCACCAGCATATCAAATAATCATCAGACATAGCACATGCAAGCACCACACATGCCATAATCACAACCACTTTGCAAAGCCAATTTCATTACTAAGCCAATTTTTCAGCACATGATTTCACAATCTCCCCCTTGATGAAAACATTGGCAACACCACTTAGAATTGAACATTGGCATTCATCTCACAAGAAATGTTTTTGAAATTAAAAAGTTCTAAAATCAAAAGACAAAGTGAAAGGCACAAAATCTCCCCCTTTGACAAATATGCAAAGTGAAAAACTCCCCTAGGTGAAAATAAGAAAAATCTCCCCCTAAGAAGAAAAAATGTGAGTGAATAAATGAATACCACTTATACAAGAACATGTGCATGTGTAAAGCATGTATAAATTTCTCCAAAAATCTCCTCCAAAATTCTCCAAAGTGGCAAAATTATCCCCCTTTGACAATGGATTCATCAAGAACACAAAAGAGAGAAAACAAAATATTTTTTTTTAAAGTTTGACAATTTTTTTTATGTAATGAGCATTCTAAGTCATCTACAAATGTAGCAAATTCATCACCAAGCCATGCTATCAAAAAATACTTGCACCCTCAAATCAACACAAAGACAATGTAGAGTAAGCATAACTAGAAATCAAGTACTATTAACAATTTATTGCATGGCATGATCTCCCTTCCTCAACAATCTCAAAACCTAAAAACATTGAATTTTTGTGCACTTTATTTATGCTTGAAAAACTGATTCATTGATTGATTGCAACAATAACAATTGCAAGGAATTATATGCACCATCAGCCTTACTTTTCAACCATGCCAAGCAATCACAAGCTTAAGGTTTCATGGTTTCGATCATACACAACCTCTTTCAAGTTCATATCAAAGTGCAATGATAAGCAGTCTCGTAAAGAAGAAGTGCGATAGTACATAACCTTGATCTTGCATTTATCAACAATCACTCTTTGAGCTTTAGCACTTAATTTTGATAAATTTCATATTTAGCACTTTTTGAGCAGGATCAAGATAGCTAAGAAAGTTCAACCATGACAAGATTTAATTCAAGTTGTCATTCCAATTAAATAGTCATGATATAAACTACACCATATATGCATAAATATGAAGTTGCAAAGACCTTGTAGCATAAACATGGCTTCAAATGACATATATGTATGAAATATAATGCTCATTACTTTTTCATTGTTTTTCATTTTTTTGTTTTTCATTTACGAAACACACAAAATAAAAGTATGTTAACAAAAAATTACAAACTTTTCACAAACTCCCCCTCAATACAACATCTTAAAAACTTTCTTCAAAATTGTCACAAAATGGTATTAATTTTATAAACAAAAGTCTAAAAGAACAATCTTCCCAATAGGCAAACGAAAGAAATTTTCACCAAAAGTCCATTAACTCCCCCTCAAACAAATAACCAATGAAATCAAAAGAGAGGTGATGATATACATGTGTTTGAGTTATCACGGTATGTTCAGTTAAGCATAAGTATGAATCATGAGAAATAAATACTGAGCATGAAAAGGCATGATATAAGATATAGCATAATGGAACATGCCAGGGGATACATATGAGCATATAAGCAAACATCTCATCTCATACCACAATTAGATATCTGTGAATGTAAAAAATATGAGTGTATAAAATAGCTCACAAAGTAGGTGAAGAATTATCGCACATGCCTCTTGAAGGACATTTCAAGGGTGAGAACCATCCAAGTCTTGATCACATCTTGCAAAAGACCAAGACCCACTAAGCTTCTGTTCTACAACCCGCATCTGAAAAACCTACATAGCACTAGAAGATGTCGAGGCCTCGATCTGGGGTTAGAAATAAAGCATTTAGGAATCCAAGATCTTGAGACACACGACACACAGAGTAGGCACAACACGAGTATTCTTATGCACAAAATCAGATTTGCCCTTTCCCGTGTTTCTAGCAACAAAAGATGTTTGCATCAACCTAGGCACATAATGAGGAGTAAAGCGTGCACATCTCAAATTAGACCTAGCCTTAGCCTTTTCTTTCTTTTGTTGTTTGGCTAGTCTAAAGCAAAATCTACTAAGTGTCCATCTCTACCACAATGAGTGCAAGTGTACTTAACACGATGTTTAGCTTTAGAAGTAGAAGCAACATTTGCATTCATTATAGTAGAAGATAAAACTCCAGCAGACTTAAAAACAGTTTTCTTAGGCTCATTGACAATTTCGAATTTTCCACTTTCAAGTGCCTTAACAACAGTGGGAGCATGTGATTTATGATGAGCAAAAGAATCAAAACCTAAACCTTTGTTATGAATGCTAACCCTTGATTGATCCAAAATCATGTTTAGGTTTTTCTTTCCTCTAGTAAAACGTTCTAAAGATTTTTCCAAATAATCAACCTTTCGAGAAAGAGTTAAACAATTATTACAGGGAACGTCCACTTTTCCTTTTTGCTTGCGACAAGTTGAGCATGAAAGAACCTCATGCGTGAGCAAATCATTTGTCATTTGAGAAACTTTAGTATTAGCATCATGCAACTTCAATTCAAGAATTGAACATTTAGAACAAGAAGTTGATTCATCCAAATCAGAAGTAGAGCAACTAGCATCTTTAATATGTTTGCAATTCAAAGCAACAAGTTTCTCATTCTTCTCAATTTCATCTCTAAGCTTATCAAGAGTTGAAGCATGAACATTTCTTAGTGAAGTAAGCTCAGAATAAATTAAGTCACATGTTTTGCAAGCATCATCAACAGGAATCAAAGATTTAAGTCTAGCAATTTCAGCATTCAATGATTCAACAATAAAATCATGTTTCTTGATTTTCTTGTCGCGTTTATCAAGCAATTTACCAAGAAGAGCAACAGCTATGGTTAATTCATCATAAGAAGGTTCTACCTCATTGAAGTCGCTGTCGTGGTCATCTTCAGTAAGGCTTTCATCACTTCTTGCCATAAGACACAAACCAATAAGTTCACGCTTGGTTGGCGTTGTTGTGTCTTCTTCGCTACTTCCCGAGTCCACATCGCTCAAATTGACTTGTTCAAGAGCGGAAAGAACTCGGTGGACAACTTTGCGGTTCAGAAAGCTTCTTTTCTTATTGCTGCTGCTTGGAGAAGCTTTCTTCTTGTCGTTCCTCCTGTCCTTTTCTTCTTTTGAATTTTTACCTGAAATTTTTGGACAATTCGGACGAATGTGGCTGAGATCGCCACACTCGTAGCACCTAGGAGGACCACCGCCTACTCTTTTTCTCATTCTGACATTCTGCAAAGCTTTATTAAAACGAGAAGAGAGTGATGCCAAGTCTTCTTCCGGAAATTCCTCAATCTGTTCATCGGTTAGTGAAGAGTAGAAAGACAAAGCAAAACTTGAAGAAGCATTATTATGAGACATGCTAGATTGGAAGGTCAAAGCAATTGATTTGTGATCATTCTTCCTAGCAAGAACATCCAATTCATGACTTTTTAATTTAGAGAAAAGAACATCTAAAGTAAGTGTACTCATGACAGTTGATTCTCTAATGGATGTAACTTTCATCTCCCAAATAGACATGTCTAATGCACCAAGCAATTGTCTAGCATTAGCAGCATCGTCATAACTAACTCCAACAGCACGCAAATTACTAAGAATTTTATTAAAACGTGCAAAGAAATCATCTAGCGACTCACCAGGCTTCATCTCAAACCGCATGTATTCTTTCTTATATATATCTTGACGAACCTCTTTGACAGTGTTTGATCCTTCATAATAGTCACAAAGAGATTTCCATACCTCATATGCGGATCGAAGATGAACCACTCGATCGAAGTCGCTGCATCCCAAGCCCTGGATGATCAAGTTGCGCGCCTTGCTATTTGCTTCAACATGTGCATGATTGGCGTCATTGACGTTGTCGTTCTCAGGAACTTCGTACGGCTTGTAAACCTTCTCCCAAATTGCGAAGCCTTGTGCTTGGATGTACGCCTCCATCTTGGCTTTCCAAAACTGAAAATCAACACCATCGAACACACACGGTTTTGTCGAATAACAATCCATGAATCTAATCACCGGTTAAGATAAATTAGAAAAACCGTGCTCTGATACCACTTGTAGGATCGATATATACTAAACTAGCAATCAGAGGGGGGTGAATAATTGTGCGGAAGCTAAAACAAAATTTTTGATCTACTAAAAATTCACCCCAATTTAGACTCAAATAATTGCTTTCGTATTCAACAAAACAGAGTTAGATGCATTCGGTAAATCGTGAATTCCTGGAGATCCAACCATCGGATTGACCTGCAATTGTCACTGTAGAAACTAGATTCTAATACGAATCTAACAAAAGAAGAATCAGCTCGATCGGACCTACGGATCAAAAGTTATTAAACTCACAAGCATGCTGTGACAGATTATGACGGGAATTGATCAAACCCTAATTTCGTGATTAATCACAATCTACAAAAGATTAACCAACGAAACTTTGAGGAACACTAAATTAATACCCTAGAAATGTTTTGGATGGATCAAATCAAGATTAAACTTGTTGAATCAAGAGAGACAACGAATCAATCTATAAGAACCAAAACCGAGAGAGAAAACCAGAAAGTGATTACTGTAGCAAACCGTGTATGAACAGTAAGCTGCGTGATTACTGTAGCATCGTGGGTACTGTAGCATCGCGTGGTGATTTCGGTTCCTGCGCCCAGCTGGCCGAGGAAAATCTGATTCTTTATTTTTTCTTGCTAGTCTGGTTACAATACTCTCAATAAAAGAGTACAAACCCTAAAACCTCAGCACTCAAAAATAAACAGGTGAAACCTCCCCCTATTTATACTGAGCAAACATAAGAAGATTGAATATAACTCCACTTCCCTCATGGAAAGAGTTTGTATACATCTCAACCTGGCCCAACATGACCAAAAACAACTCTTGCACGCATGTACAGCCCACATGCTGTAAATACGTGACTAACCAGCCTCCATGTGCATGTTCTCTAGCCCGAACGTTCCGCATGACATCCTTGACCACCAAGACCTCGATTCCTCTCTGAATCTAGTCTCAACCTCGCCTCCATGAACCTAGTTCCAGTCCCGTCATCGACCACGTTCGCCCTCGAGCAACACCTGCACATGAATAAACAAGAAACAACTCCGAGCACAAGTCCACGACTTGACTCAACATCAGTCCATGCAACCACTCACACGAGTGCATTGCATCAAGCAGAATCAATATCATGCTATCACCAGCATATCAAATAATCATCAGACATAGCACATGCAAGCACCACACATGCCATAATCACAACCACTTTGCAAAGCCAATTTCATTACTAAGCCAATTTTTCAGCACATGATTTCACAATAGTAAACTTGAAAGCTACCTTTATAACTATCCGGTTAGGAAGTAGTGTTTGATAGCCCCAAGGAAAACTATTACACATGTAGGGAATATGACAATCTCAGGTCTAAGGATCATACATCTACTAGGTATGAGATACACTGATGACACATAAGAATGAAACATTCTCGCAGTGTCCCATTGCGGGTCTATCTAACCCATGTTCTTCAACATGCGTCCACAATGTATAGATGATATCTCCATATCCCATGATCTATGAAGCATGATCATCGATCACTACATGTGCAGATCTATTCGTCGTTGTCCTATACGATGATATCCGATCAGAGATATTTATCGAATTACATCATTAAGTAAAGAGCTTCATAAGCAAGTCACATACTTGTTGATCAATACAATGATATACATTCATTGGACCAATAATCATATTGTTATTCATAAACATAGTCATGTTACAATCATCTAAATGATTGCCTCAAGGGCATAACACTAACAATCTCCCACTTGCACTTGAGTCAATCAATTAAGTATCTAATACCAATAGACCTTGTGTGCGCCTCATGCTTAGGCTGTGGCAGTGGCTTTGTCAACGGATCGGCCACATTGGCTTCCGTATGTACTTTACATATTCTCACGTCACCTCTATCCACAATCTCGCGAATAAGGTGAAAGCGACGGAGTATGTGTTTAGACTTCTGATGTGATCTAGGCTCTTTTGCTTGTGCAATGGCACCACTATTATCACAATAGATGTCCATTGGACTAGAGGCACTAGCGACCACACCAAGCTCGTGATAAACTTCTTAATCCACACGACTTCCTTTGCGGCCTCCGAAGCCGCAATGTACTCCACTGCATCGTAGAGTCGCCACCGTGTTTTGCTTGGAACTCTTCCACCATCGCTCCTCCATTAAGTGTAAACACAAACCCGGATTGCGATCGAAAATCATCTTTGTCGGTTTGGAAGCTTGCATCGGTGTAACCCTTTACAACCGATCTTCCTTACCTCCAAAAACAAGGAACATACCTTTAGTTCTTCTCAAGTACTTCAGATATTTTTACGGCTATCCAATGACCATCACCAGATCCGCTTGGTATCCGCCGTGACACATAGAGCATATGAGACATCCAGGCGTGTATGGATCATGGCATACATAATAGACCCAATAGTGAAGCATATGGAATCTTGCTCATCTGTCTCGCTCATCGGATGTCGAAGGACACCGATTCTTGCAGAGATCGATGCCATGTGACATTGGCATGAAACCTCTCTTGGATTCATGCATATTGAACCTTTTCAATATCTTGTCAATGTACGCTTTCGACTTAATCCAATTAACCTTTTGATCTATCTCTATAGATTTTTATGCCCAAGATATAGCATGCTTCTCCCAAGTCCTTCATTGAGAAACTCCTTTTCAATGAAGTCTTAACATCTTCAAGCATAGGAATGTCATTCCGATCAATAATATGTCATCCACATACAAAATCGTAAATACAAGTGCGCTCCCACTAGCCTTCTTGTAAACACAAGGCTCTTCTTCATTTTTGATAAAGTCAAAACCTTTGACTACTTCATCAAAACGAATGTTCCAACTCCGAGATGCTTGCTTTAACCCATAAATGGATCTTTGAAGCTTGCATACCCTTTTAGCATATTTAGGATCAACAAAACCTTGAGGTTGTATCATGTATACATCCTCGGATAGATTCCCATTAAGGAATCTTTGTTTTGACATCCATCGCCATATTTCATAATCAAAATATGCAAGAATAGCTAAAATGATCCGGACAGACTTGAGCATGGCTACGGTGAGAAAGTTTCATCATAGTCAACTCCTTGAACTTGTTTGAAACCCTTTGCCACCAACCGTGCCTTATAGATCCGAACATTTCCATCTACGTCTATCTTTTCTTGAAAATCCATTTGCACTCAATGGTTTTTACACCATCAGGAGAGTCGACCAAGTTCCAAACTTGATTGTCATGTATGGATTGAATTTCAGATCTCATGGCTTCAAGCCATTTTTCGGAGTTTGGGTCCATCATTGCTTCTTCATAAGTCGTGGGCTCATCATTGTCTAACAATAATATGTCACTCCCATATCTTATAGGTACATGACGTGGCCTCCCGACCTCGTGAAGGTGGAGTCTCTTCCACAGGTTGTACAACACTTTGTACATCTTGTGAAAGTTCAGTGGTAGCTTGAACATATTCATGTGATTCTCGAACTTCATCAAGATACACATCACTCCTACTGATTTCTTTTGAAAGAAACTCTTTCTCCAAAAGACACCATTTGAGCAACAAAAACTTTGTTCTCGTTTCTTTTGTAAAAGTAATATCCTTTTGTTTCTTTAGGATACCCACAAAAAGCATTTTTCCGATTTAGGTGCGAGTTTATCTGATTGTAAACGTTTTACATAAGCCTCACATCCCCATATCTTGAGAAATGACAACATGGGTCTTCTCCCAGTCCAAATCTCATATGGCGTCTTCTCAACGGATTTTGATGGGACCCTATTCAAAGTGAACGCAGCTGTCTCTAGAGCGAAACCCCAGAAGGATAATGGCAGATCTGTTTGGATGATCAATGACCGAACCATATCTAATAAAGTTCGGTTACGTCGTTCGAACATGCCATTCCATTGAGGCGTTCCTGGCGGAGTAAGTTGCGGAACGATTCCACATTGCTTTAGATGATCACCAAACTCTTGGCTCAAGTATTCGCCACCACGATCGGATCGTAAGTGTTTTATTGTTTTGCCAAGTTGATTTTGTACTTCGTTCTGAAACTCTTTGAACCTTTCAAAAGTTTCAGATTTATGCCTCATTAAATAGATATATCCATATCTCAAGTCATCGGTAAAAGTTACAAAGCATCAAACCCACCCCTAGCAATGAGCTCATTGGTCCACATACATCCGTATGTACTAGGGCCAATAATTCACTTGCTCTCTCACTAAAACCTGTGAAAGGGCTTTTGTCATCTTGCCAAGTAAACAAGATTCACATGTTTCAAATGATTCAAAATCAAATGAGGTTAGAAGTCCATCACCATGGAGCTTCTTCATGCGTTCTCATTTATATGACCTAGCGACAATGCCACAAAAGGTAGGGTTCAAATCATTAGGCCGATGCCTTTTACATTAATATTATAGACAGGTTTTTCTTGAGTTCAAGGACGTATAACCCATCCACCATGGGGCAACGACCATAATACATATCATTCAAAAATATCGAACAAACAAAGTTCTTTATTCTCAAATCATAACCTTCATGTTCCAAACAAGAAGATGAAATAATGTTTCTACTCAAAGATGGAACAAAATAACAATTATTAAGTTCTAAAACTAATCTCAAGGCAAATGCAATGGGTATGTGCCAACAGCAAGACCAAAGAACTCTTGCTTTATTCCCACGCGAAGATCCACTTCTCCTTTTGCCAAGTCTCTACTCTTTATCACCCCAACGAAGTGCAAATGTGAGCAACCGAACCGGTATCATATACCCATGAGCTGAGTGAAGAAGTAGCAAGATTTATTTCTATAACATTAATACCTGAAGTGGAAACCACATTTCCATTCTTCTTATCTGCCAGGTACTTTTCGCAGTTCCGTTTCCAATGCCCTGATTTCTTGCAATAGAAGCATTGGGTATCAGGTTGAGGGCCAACTTTAAGCTTATGAAGCTTAGTTTTGAGGCTTGCGATCTCATCTTGAGCCTTGCCCTTGCCCTTGCCCTTGCTCTTTCCCGTTCCCCCAGCCTTAGCCTTCCTCCTTTTGAAAGCAGTTGTTTTCTGAACCATCATCACATGATTGGGTTTTTTCTTAATGCTTTCCTCGGAAGCCTTGAGCATCCCATGTAGCTCGGTTAGGCTCTTCTCCATGCTATTCATATGAAAATTCATAATGAATGGCTCAAAGCTCGAGGCGTAGACGGAGAATAACATCGTGGCCAAACCGAGGCTAAGGGAAACTCAAGTTTTCCAATCTCCCAATGTAACCAATCATCTTGATCACATGAGGATGACCGGACGCCTTGACCAAACTTATAAGCAAATAAAAGCTTTGAGATACCATACCTCTCAGCTCTTGCATGATTCCCAAACATGCCCTTCAAGCCCACAATCATATTGTAAGCATCCTGGTCCTCATATTGCTTTTGGAGCTCGAGTCTATGGTGACTAGCATGAGACAAATGACCTCTACTAAGCATTAACATGCTTTTCATATTCAACCTTCAAATTGCGGCGAGATTTTCTACTTGGTTCATCAGAATTAGATTCTCTAGAGCATAGTCCTTTTTCATGATTGAGAACAATTCTCGAGGTTGCGATACTAATCAACAAAATTAGTTCCATTTAGTTTTTCCCTTTCCAAAACCGATCTCAAAGCAAAACCAGTGTAGCGGGAGTAGGAGAAGGTGCCATTGAACTACAACAAAAACATGCAAAGATTCTAAGCACTATGTTTATGTAAAACTTTTATTAAACTTTTAATTAAAGACACTTCTATTTTATGTCCCTTTTATAGACACATAGTGAGTATTCAAGATCCATATTCATCAAACACTAGTGAGCTTTGGCATCATCGCTAGAAATTTAATGACATAGGTAAGCAACACCTTTGCTAATTACATCATATGTAACTCTTGTTTGTTGAGTATGAAAACAAGTAATGAATGCCTCCATCAACTTGACTCATGGCCAGTCAACTCGCCCCAAGGGCTCACATGAGGAGGAGCACTTCCGTATTCGGTGCCAATTAAGAAACCTGCCTCATGTGTGTTTTCCTAGACACCACTTGTCTTGTATAGGTTCCTTCATTATCAAATCAAATCCCAACCACTTATGTCCTCAAGCCCAAAACCGTTTTGATAGCTTGATTAAATCTACCATTGTTATGCGTGATGTGTCCAACACATCCCTATCATCTATTGAGATAGCCATTGATATACTACTTTGGCAGTCATATCAATAACGATCTAAATTCTTGATAGGTGCAACAATTGGATGGACAATTTGATTTAAAATTTATAACTATAGGGATGAACAAAGATTACTATGAACATGGCATCACATGCAATGAGCATAAAGAAAATAGCAAGGATTAAACACACATCCACAGAAAATCAAAATAAGCTGTGAAATAGCATGGCCCTTAGCATTAAGATCTCCATCATCATGCTTGTTTGTTCACCTAGCCACCTTGCTTGATTTGTTCACCTAGCCATCTTGCTTGATACCATCGTCTTCATCATTATGGATGCAACTCCTTACAACTTTTGATAATGAATTTTACATGAGGGTTTGAAGCATCACAAGTCGACACGCAGGTCGTTATACAATTAAAATAGCCTTATGGCTTGACACGGCACGCAGGCCATGTGGAAATTACATGCATCACATACACATAGGCCATACCATTTCACATAATTCCCTTCAAAAACGAGTTAAACAAAAGCAACCCTACGACTCCGGGGTCCGAGGGGCAGCGCCCCTGGCGGCGGTCTTCTGACATTGGAAAACACCCTCAAAATTTCCACGGATCAACCAGATTGACCCAATCCGATCTAACATGATTGGCTTGGTCCCATATGGACACGTTTCAGAAACCCTGATGGCGGTAACCCGACCGGTAAGGGTAACGTCGTACCATGAACGGACTCACCCAAATCAATATTGAATCATTTGCGCTACCATGGATCAACAGATTGACCCAATCCAACTCAATCGATTGGCTTGGTCCCATATGGATACGTTTGAAACCCCGATGGCGGTAACCCGACCGGTAAGGGTAACGTCGTACCATGAACGGATGACCCAAATCAAGATTGAGTCGGTTTGCACTTTCTCAAACCCTAAACCGATCGATCTCATCGATGGTCGCCGTCACCAATTCATCACATGAACTGGTTGAACATGTAATAGATCCAATCTACTAATCTTACACATCATATGTGCAACATCCGATCACAAAACTATACGAGATGGCTCGATACCATCAAGAGGAACGCGGTATGCTACGCTAGCACAAAAAAATCTACCGCGTAACGTAAAGCTACTCGCATGAAGGGGATCATAGATAAGATTACCACTAGACGCGCAGCTGGAATCCTTCGCGTCGATGTAGTGGATCGTCCTCGCCGCAGATCGTTGCGTCGATGTAGTGGACCGTCCTCGCCTTGCCGTGGATCGTCCTCCCACGCCGCGATCCACAAAGCAGCGTCACCGCAGATGTCCACACGTCCGAGATGGAACGCCGTGCGTCGTGTGCAAGCACCGGTCGCTCGGCGAGGACAATGAGAGGAGTAGGCTAGGGTTTCGAGTGAATCACTCCTAAACCGTGGAAAGCACACCCTATGCCCTCCCTCCTCCCCTCCTTATATAGCCACGAGATGAAACCCTAAACTAGGGCCCATCAGCGTGCTAAGCCCACGAGGTTCATTAATTACGGATCCAATCCAAATTAATGCGTTCCAGCCCATTAAGTGTGTGACCCTGCAGGTTCACGTACGTTTGGACGTGGATTCGGAAAACTACTTTTCAATCCAATAGTTGGTAGTGGCTTCTTGCAAAGTATGCAACTCCCAAACATACTATGATCAAATCGGACAGAACCTATCAAAAGTACTCATGTAATAATCCCTTTGCCAAGTATAAGAAGATTGATCTCAAGGCGAGAAGCATGTCATCCTTTGATGATTCAATCCATCTCTCGTATCCGTGATATATTAATAAGTTGTGATTGACTCCTCAATCACGGCATGGCCATGCACTTCCTTAATCATATCACACGAGTGGCCTTGTCATATATCTCCGTTTCATTGGAGTGGCAAATTCCATCTTGATCGCTCACTTCCTCTCGCACGTTTCATAGTAAACATGAAAGCTACCTTTATAACTATCCGGTTAGGAAGTAGTGTTTGATAGCCCCAAGGAAAACTATTACACATGTAGGGAATATGACAATCTCGTGTCTAAGGATCATACATCTACTAGGTATGAGATACATCGATGACACATAAGAATGAAACATTCTCGCAGTTGTCCCATTGCGGGTCTATCTAACCCATGTTCTTCAACATGCGTCCAAAATGTATAGATGATATCTCCATATCCCATGATCTATGAAGCATGATCATCGATCACTACATGTGCTGATCTATTCATCGTTGTCCTATACGATGATATCCGATCAGAGATATTTATCGAATTACATCATTAAGTAAAGAGCTTCATAAGCAAGTCACATACTTCTTGATCAATACAATGATATACATTCATTGGACCAATAATCATATTATTATTCATAAACATAGTCATGTTACAATCATCTAAATGATTGCCTCAAGGGCATAACACTAACAGAGTGGTGGGGATAACCAAGGCGTCATAGACCGGGTTCACGGTGGACCAATGGAGGTCCCGTGGACCGGGTGCATGGTCCGAGGCTACCACTACTACAGAATAGCACATCACTACCGGTTCCAAAACCCCATCACTGCTGGTCATTGGCGCCGGTAGTTATTGGTCGACAGTGATACTCGAGGATTATCACTGCCGGCTCAGGAACCGGCAGTGATAAGGATTATCACTGCCGGTTCTACCTACAACCGGCAATGATATTGGACTATCACTGCCGGATCAAACCAAAATCCGACAGTGATAAGGATTATCACCGCCGGTTCTACCTACAACCGCAATGATATTGAACTATCACTGCGGATCAAACCAAAATCCGCAAGGATGATCATTATCACTACGGTTATACATAAAACCGATAAGGATATCGAACTATCACCGCCGGGTTGTACCATAATCCGACGATGATATGTACATATCACCGCCGGTTTTCCAAGAACCGGCAGCGACAAGCTTGCATATTTTTTGTTCAATATA
Organism: Otatea glauca; assembly: GCA_036346275.1. Classification (NCBI taxonomy): domain Eukaryota; kingdom Viridiplantae; phylum Streptophyta; class Magnoliopsida; order Poales; family Poaceae; genus Otatea; species Otatea glauca. Next base: position 24,264,370 of record CM070725.1, on the reverse strand, counting down.
TATATTTTTATACAATTGTTTATACAGTGTCCATATGTAGTATATAAAGCATCGTTCAAATCATAATTCAAATGTATCCATGTATATATGAAGCATCGTTAAAATCATAATTCAAATATATTAAATTAAGCATCACAGTATTTTGTTTTTACAATGATTTGTTTACAATTAATGTAGCTCGACTACATCTCATCCCATTCGCTCTGATTCTGCAAGGACTACAGTACGAAGAGTCGAAGTAGACATGTCACGCGTCTAGGTCGAAGGAATGAGGGCGATGAGGCTACTCGTGGAACTCATCGTTTGGATTGATGATCTCATCATGAATGAATCCGGCGATCTGTTCTTGAATTGCTATAATTTCTGTCAGCAATAACTTATTGGTTCTCAGTTTGGAGCGCTGTTTTTTAACAAAAAAAGGAAGTTAATTAATGATGATATTTATTAAATGAAAAAAGGCATCAATGTGTAATTAGGTACCATGGCTTCGTTATAGCCGACACTCTCCGTGACAATTGAATGCATATTTGTACATACATAGTATGCACATAAATTGTTTTCGGGGTCCTGCCTCATGCATAGAAAGTCATTTATTATTTCAAAATTTTTCCTGTACAGGCGATACCGAACACTTTTCTTGCAGTACCGTGCGAAAGCCATGTGAATGATTTTGAATAGTAATTAAACTTAAATGCAATAAAATGGAATTTTGCTAGAGTAATAACGCAACGATCGAGTTTACCTGTTCAGCATGTCCCAAAGGTCTTGGTACAGATTAGTTTGTTTTCTCCTGGAGTCCAAGACAAAAATCGTGCTAGCATCTAACTGGATGACGAGGAGGACCCAGTGAAACCTGCACATATATGTCAACGTAGTCAATTACTCCCACATCGTACGTGTTACGCAAAAATAGTAAAACGATATTAGAAGTAAGGAGATACGTACTTGAAGTTATAGGGTAAAAGTACGGAGGTTTTGTATTCTAGCTTCAAAAAGGTATTAAATAAATAGTCTTCAACGACCTGTGGATTGTTATTCACAAGCTTCTCGTTGACGAGCCCCGGATCTAGGAATGCTAGATTGTCATTGTTATTTCTTCTACATGTCTGTATCTCCATTCTACATAAGAAAGAAGTTAGACATGCAATTAAATAGTACAAAAATGCTCAATGATATACGAACAAACTTACAAAGTCCATAGTCTAAGTATATTCACGTCTAGGGCATCTTGCTGGTACAACATATACAGCTCCGTGAAAAGAACCCAACAGATGTTATCCCCATTATGGAAATCTTGCTCTGTGTATCTGAATGCGAATGCCTCTATACCATCGTTGGAGCGCTGCATGTACCACAGATGGATGCGCTGCAGTTGTGTTGTAAGGTTGTCGAAATGAGCTGGTTCAACCAGCGGTTTTACCATAACGAACTTCCACCTTAGACCGTGCGCCAGAGCATCTAGTTGAGCAGCATCTGTTTGAGCATCTCTCTTTAACGTGTCTGCTCTAGCTGCCTGCAAGTATTGCTTTCTGGATATGCGCTCGTAGTCCGACATTTGGAAGGTTCAGAAGCCTGCCCCGTCTTTTGCACTTTTGCCATACTCAAGAAAAACTTTTGCGCGTCAGCATCAACTTTAGTCTTCTTACATGATGGCACCTTTTTAAAGTGAGATGTTACACAGGCGCTTACATGCTTTTTCTGTTCTTCTTCAGTCATGTCAGCTGATAATTTCTTCTGGGATTGTCCTGGGTTCGCAGATGGTTGAGATTTCTTCGAGGACGGTGCCGACTGCCGAGATGTTCCTGGTGTTCGATTCTTTTCAGATTTTTGTGGAGTCAGGCTTTTTGTGGTTGGTGCCGGCGGAGGAGTTGGACTTTTTCTGGTTGGCGACGAGAAGGGCGGGAGGTCTCTGTGTGGAGAGTGCGGCTGATCATCATCTTCGTCGCCCTCATCGTCCGAGCCAAACTTAATCAAGCTCTTGCACCACGCGAGGAAGCCATACACGTTTTCTCCTAGTTTTTTGTTTCCATCCTCGCCAGGGATCTCTACCTCCATTTTTCGGTATTGGCGGACTACACTGTCCACTTCGACCCTGGAGAATCCTGCGGTATCGGCGACAATGCAAAACTCGCGACTCTGGCATGGCCAAGCCCGCCTCACCACCTTTATGGTAATGCCATGTGCGGCCAAATGAAGCTTGCACGTGTCGGTTCTTTGATGTCATCCACGGAAAATGCACCATGCTCTTCGAATCCTCAGGACGCGCAATGCTCTTACGAGCACCGGGACTGATGAGCTCAGGGCTTTCACTAGGTGGCAGTCGTGAGCTGAGAGCTTTCTATACGGCTTGCTCTACAGCCTTATCTAGTTCCGCTCTCTGTTCCTCTAATGCTCTCGCCACAGCATCTTTTATCTCACGTTCCAGTTGATCTTCTCTTAATCTCTTTGAACGCTTGTACAACCATGCGTCTGCGGGGAAGGCCTCTTTCCACGTGACCAAACCAACTCCTCTGGTGCGACCTAGATGCTCCTTGTTACCCAGGGCTACGGTTAGCTCATCATTCTCCCTTCGTGGCACGAAATATCCTTGGGAAGACTGCATGTGAGCATCTGTGATTCTGCTCAGCACTTCCTGCTCTCTATCGCTTCTAAAGCTTAAGCTGCCATCATCCGAGATAGTAGCACCCCTCCCAAGCAACCAGTGCTTCGATCGTTTGCTTAAGGCGGCCGTCGCAGGAATTATACCCTTGCGGGTTAGTTCTTCTTCGGACCGATCCCATGCTGGTATTTTCTTCACGTACCCTCCTGTTCCTAGTCTGTGAGGGTGAATATTCTTATCCGTGTTTGCTTTGTTCCTTTGACCTCTTGTACGCCACAAATTCATCCCAAAACTCCCTTAACTTTGGGTACGTGTCAAAATTCGGCGTTTCATTCTTCTTCACATAATTCTTGTTTAGTGCTGTCTTCCAATTCTTCCACGCTATGCACAGATGCAGAGTGCTCGTTTCTTTGCAACCAGCTCGGTCCCTTGGGGGAACTGGAAAACTTGTTTGAGCTTGTCCCATAACGAGTTCTTCAGGTCATTGGGTACCACCCATGGGTCACCTCCGCGGCCAATCCATGATCTATAGCTGATGGGCACATCATCCCTAGCAAGAACCCTGCAGGCTGTCCTGTACGGCCCCAATGGTGACTCTGGTATAGCAGGTTCCCCGACTACCGAGAGCTCCACTATGTTAAAAATTCCCTTAAGCATCTTGTTCGGACCACAACTTGCACGCTGCCTTCGTTGATCGACGCGTCGAGCTCGCAATTTGATATTCTTAATTATTAGTCTTCTGGGCCTACAATGTTTTGGGAACCACAGTGTACTAAAACTTTACCTCGCCTACGTTAGTAATGTCAGGTTGGTCCATGGCAGGATCCTGCAAGTTCAGATGGGACGTTGGGCTATGGTTCGGGCTACCCCTTCCTCCTTCGTCCATATTTGAGGGCCCAACTCCCTCCGGCACTTGTCCTTCGTCGGAGGCCATTCCTAGCAAGTTTACCAGAAATTTCAAATTAACAAGGTCATTTTTTAAAGACACATACAAATGAAGATTGACATTAAATTTAATCCCGTGATAAGATATTTACATATTCGACACTGTAACATGCTTGTTTACTAAGTTTTTTCCCAAAAGGAAGGTGCACAACTACGACTGTGTGCAAGTATGACAGCAAGTGCAACAGGATGGACAAAGGCAAATCATGAAGAAGTGGCAAGTTTAAAAAAGGCAACCTAAACGTCGAGATGTGGACTGAATAGTCATATATCCAAATCATCTTAACACATTTTGTATGCCTTAAACATGAATGTACAGAACTTCAAATACTTACACCACAGACATCTTTCCAGGATACATACATATATACATCTTTCGAGGATATATACACATATACATCTTTCGAGGATACATACACATACACATCTTTACAACAGTTCTAAGTTGCTAACATCTAATCCACCAATTGCGATAATGGTTCATGAAGAACTAATTAAAACATCGAAGAGGCAATAAATGATACTTAAGCACCTTACAAACCACATATTAGCAATGTTGGAAATACACAGAAGACTTCAATCTGCACATACATAATTTTCTAGAATAGATAGAAGGGCTTCTATTCAAGCAATTATTTTTCCATGACACAGAAAATATAACGTGCAAAGAGTATAAAGGATTCTAGATCTTGTTTCAGTATATCTAACTTTTGGAGGCCGAGAATGTTTAAATCAATTAATGTCCTTAAACTTTTTTATCATTTTCTAGAAACATTTCAAAGATGAGCTTTGCTCACTTTGTGACCCTTGAATAATGTACATGATCAAAGACAACCTCCGAAGACATGATGCGTATCATGCACAACTTTGCTATCTGTACAGAGAGAAGAATTATACAAGTGTTAATGATTTAAAGTCACATAATTTAGCTAATGATTTAATGTCACATAATTTCGCTAACTCATTTTGCATTTTAGTATCAGTCTAGCCAGAAAAGACTACAAATTCATAGCAGGAATTACAAGTTAATTATTGAGTACTACTTGTAAGAGAATAAAGACTTCTTATCAGGAGCTCATGACTTTTGTATCAATGATATGAGATCATCTATTTCTTAAACAACCAGTTACATATGAAACCATTGAGCTTAAATTTCCTTACAAATATAAAATGCGATTTGAGTTTGCATACAACTAACAAAAAGTATTTTTTGGTGTATCTCCATGAGTGATTTCTCTTTCATCTGCTATACACAAACCCAATCAGTTGTAAAAGAATAGAAAAACTATCAGTTTGTCCATGATTCATCTTCAATATCACCTTGAAGAAAAAGAAAAACAAAAGTTTGAAAGCTACCTTAGCGATTTCATTTCCTATTTACATCTCAGATATTTGTATTTGGTTAACACTCACAACGTACAATCCTACCCCTTGCTTTAGTTATATATAAATGAGCTATTCACATTTAATCTACATGGGTAGCAACGAAATAACACCTTATCAATCAGATTAAGGAAAATGAGACAATCTGAATCTTGAATGGAATGGACATGATCCATGGGTTACTTACATTACATCGAATTTGTCATCCGAACATCACTACATTAAATTCTAAATTCACACAATTTCGGCATTAGCACACAAATATCATAGAAATTTGTATTCGTTGTTTAAAGTTTCGTAAAGTCGCAAGGTCAAAAGCCTTAAAGAACTAAAACTTTCAAGAAGGTAGAGCGATAACTAATCATCAATATTTGAACTTTGCTAAGGCACCATCACCTAAGCAAAAATCATACAACATAACCCAAGTTCCATCCAACTCAGTATGCTAAATTCTAATAATCACCGAATCATCCAAACCTATTAATACCCACTATGATCAAGATCGCAGCTAGGAGGCGACTCGAGGCGATGCGCGCGCGGGAGGTCGAGGCGATGGCGGCGCACTCCGACGCGACGGCGAGGCAACGGCGGTGCACTCCGAGGCGATGGCGGCGCACTTCGAGGCGACGGCGGGGAGATGGCGGGGATGCGGCGCAGTGCGCGGCGATGGCCTGGGCGGGGAGGTCGAGGCGACGGCGGCGCACTCTGAGGTGATGGCGGTGCACTCTGAGGTGATGGCGGCGCACTCCGAGGCGACGGCAGGGAGATGGCGGGGAGCTACAAGGAAGTGGCGGCGTTAGGTCGAAGTGGAAATGAGTGAAGGGTGCGCGACGTTTCAATATATATAGGACTGGACTATCACTGCCAGGTCTCCACAAAAACCGACAGTGACTAAATATCACTGCCGGGTCACATTTATAACCGGCAGTGAAGTTGACTTATCACTGCCGGGTAATATGTAGAACCGGCAGTGATACTTACATTTCACTGCCGGTTATATAATTAACCGGCAGTAATACTTAAGTATCATTGCAGGGTAATATATAGAATCGGCAAGGATATTTAATGTCACCGCCGTTATTTCATTAACCGCAAAGTGATAAAACCATTATCACCGCCGTTAATGATATAACCGCGTTGATATGTAAGTTCAGTCAATGAAGTCAAACTTTCAGGACATGTAATATTTCTTTTAAATATTTCCCCTTGATTTTGACCTTTGTCTAAAATTCTAAAAATACAGATTGCTTACTGTTTTAATAGTTTTAATATTTTCAATATCAAATAATGCTTACAAAATTCGCACAAATGCAGTAGACCAACCATTGCTTCAAAGATTCACACAAATACAAAAATTCACACAGATGAAGTTTAATTCACACAAATTGTTACATATGAGAAAAGAATACATTAATTGTTACATATGAGAAAATAAACATGTATTTAATTAGGACAACTAAGCTACGATTCAACCTTCGTTATGATCGCGGCGTATGTATGTAGCTTCGTCCTCACTCTCTTCCATGAGACCTAGGTCAACGTCCTCTCCGAAAGGAGGAAGCTCATCGAATTGGTTGTACTCTTCCTCGTCGACAACATTCTCAACTCCGACAATCCTTCTTTTTCCTTGAATAACCACGTGGCGCCCTTGTTAGTGGATCGGTTACAAAAAGATTTGTGAAACAGTAATTAGCAAGTACGAATGGTTCTTCTCAGATCCGACCAGTTTGAGGTCCACGGTAGTGATACCGTACTTGTCGATGTTCATGCCCCTGGAAGTCTTACCCATTGGCACCGAAAGAGAGGGACCTTCAAAGGTCCATAATCAAGCTCCCAAATCTCTTCTATGAATCCGTAGTAGGTTTTCCTATTTTCGTTGCTGTCGTAGGCATCTATACGGATACCGCTGTTTTGGTTGGTGCTCTTTTTATCTTGTGCTCTTGTATAAAATGTAAAACCATTTATATCATATCGTTGGAATGTCCGAATTGTTGTAGACGGTCCCTGAGCCAACACTTTCAACTGAGCGCACTCTGTCTCTGTATGCATCATGTGCCTACGCAACCAACCGCCGAAGTTATGTCTATGCTCTCTCGCGATCCAACCCTCTGACTTCGCTGGGTTTGTTCTGGATAGCATGCTCTTGTGCATGTTGACTTACGGGGCCACCACAACTGATTGTCCCAAAACTGCGAAATGTGCTTGTGTGAATGAAGCTAGATTGTTTGTACGGAGTGATTTCTTGCCCAGTGTCCCTTTTCCCTGTAGCCTGCCCTCATGCCGTGATGTAGGCACACCAATCGGTTTGAGATCCATGTAATCGACGCATAACTCAATGACCTCCTCGGTTCCCCAACCATCTGCAATGCAACCTTCCGACCGATGTCGCCATTTAACATATTTCTTTATAACCCCATGAACCTCTCAAAAGGATACATCCGATGTAGAAACACGGACCGAGAATCAGTATCTCTTTCACAATGTGAACAATGAGAGGGACCATAATATCAAAAAAAGATGGAGGGAAACACATCTCGAGCTTGCAGAGAGTGTGGACCACGTCTTCCTGCAGCTTATCTAGTTTCAATGGATTGATGGTCTTCTGTGAAATCGCGTTGAAGAATGAACACAACTTTATAATTGGGTCTCGGACTTTCTCTGGCAGAACACCCCTAATTGCAATTGGAAGCATCTGCGTCATCATCACGTGGCAATCGTGAGACTTCATGCCAATTAATTTTAAGTCTTTCATTCAGACGGAACTTTCACTCCGTGCAAGCATTTGCACAAGCTAATTTTTTTTTTCTTGCTCAGAGTGTAGCAGGCTGCGGGAAGGTACTTTTTCCCTGTATCCATGTCTTTGTGATGCAGCTCCTTCCTGAGAGGTCCATCCGTGCTTGGAGAGTATCTTTTGTTTTGCCAGGTATATCCAGTAAGATAGCAAGCAAGCTGTCACACACGTTCTTCTCTATGTGCATGATGTCGATTGCGTGTCTAACTTCCAAGTGCTGCCAGTAAGCTAGGACCCAAAATACTGATCTCTTTTTCCACACAGGAGCCTTATCACGGGAACTCGGGATAGATGTACTGCCTGCTCCATTTCCGTGAATAATTTTAAGATCCTTTATAGCCGCAAATATCTCTCTCCCAGTGTGATTCTTCGGAGCTAAAGCAGTCTCCTTTGTCCCATCAAAAGCTCTTTTATTATCGCGGTATGGGTGATCCTTGCGGAGGAACCTACGATGCCGCATGTAAGATATTTTTCGACGCTTCTTCACCACCGAATAGTCTGTACCATCTAAGCAATCGACGATCCATTGAAGCCTTTTGTCGTCCGCCCGACAAAGTTACCAAGGGCGGGGTAATCATTGATGGTTACAAACAAAAATGCGCGAGGATAAAGTTCTCTTTTTATACTCATCCCATACCCGCACTTCATCGCTCCACAAGATTAGAAGATCCTCAACCAATGGTTTGAGGTACACATCGATATCGCTTGCCGGGTTGCCCGGTCCTTGGATCAGTAGTGGCATCATAATGTACTTCCGCTTCATACAAAGCCAAGGAGGAAGGTTGTAGATACATAGAGTTACCGGCTAAGTGCTATGACGGCTACTCATGTTGCCGAAAGGATTCATCCCATCCGTACTCAACCCGAACCTTATATTCCTCACATCATATGCGAAGTGCTTCTTATATTTTCTGTCGATGTTCCTCTATTGCACAGAGTCAGCAGGGTGTCTGAGCATTCCATCCTTCTTACGCTCTTCGGCGTGCCATCGTAGCAATTGGGCATGCCTTTTGTTCGCAAACAATCGATTCAGACGGGGAATTATAGGAAAATACCACACCACCTTACGGGGGGATCTCATCTTCTTACGCTTGTCATTATCGATGTCATCATCGTTGCCCTTATACCGCTTTGCTTTGCAAACATCACAGCCATCCAAGTCCGCAAACTCATTGCGATACAATATGCAATCGTTTGGACATGCGTGTATCCTTTGTACTTCCAAATCCCAACGCGCATAACCCGCTTGGCACGGTACGTGCTTGTAGGCAACACGCTACCCTCCGAAGCAAATCCCCAAGAGACATAACACCGGTGAAACTCTTATCGGACCAACCATTGCTTGCCTTCAATCGCAGAGTGTAAGCACGGTGCGCAATTTTGTGCTCCTCCTGCGGCCGGGTACAATGGTGTTGTGGAGTCCTGTACCATATGTTGGAACTTTTGAAACTCTCTTTCACTCGTGAAGTCTCCCTCCCCATCACACAACATTTGATCCAGATCGTCGTCGTAGCTATCGTCAAACGTATCTTCAACTGCCATCATATCGTTGTCCCCGTCATCTTCAGTAATGTGTTGCCCTTCATGTACAATCTCATCTTCGTCGTGCTTGGTCCAACAGGTATAGCCAGCCTTGAAACCTCTTCGAAGCAAGTGTGCACGTATCGACTCTATGGTAGAAAGCAGCTTCTGATTTTTGCAATCAACGCATGGACAACACATGTAGTACGCCAGATTCTTCGACTTATGCGCCGCAGCCACGTTTAGAAAATAACTCACACCATTAAAAAACTCTGCCCCGCAACGGTCCGTGTCATACATCCACTTTCGGTCCATCTACAATTAATTAAATCAAACATTACATAAGCATATAATTGCAAATAACAAATAAATGTAAACGATTAGATTTAAAAACCTATGTAGCAATTTTGACTATATTAAAATACATCAACCTTTTTCCGTTATGTAAATATCCATGTAGCAATTTTTTAGTATTGTAAAAAATGAAAATAATTGTAAATAGTTAGGATATATTTGGACTATATTAAAATATATCAATCTTTTTCATTGCGTCAATATCCATCTTGCAATTTCTTATTATTTAAAATTTTGAAAAAAATTGTAAATACTTAGGATATACTTTGAGTACATTAAAATACATCAACATTTTTTCATTAGGTAAATATCCATCTAACAAATTTTTATTACTTCAAAATTTGAAAATACATGAACCTTTTTTCATTATGTAAATATCCATGTGGCAATTTTTTATTATTTACAAAAATAGAGATCAAATTACTAACCTCGAAAAGAAGTACAATATGAATTTTAATAAATTTTTCAGCAGCAAATCGTCGCAATCTACAAATCGAGCAAAGACAGAGCGCCTCTCTGTCTTTGCTCGATTGGTCGGGAGGCAGGGGTCTCAGTTATATAAACCGGCAGTGATAAGCTCAGACTGCGCGGGAAAATCATATTGCGCGGGAAAATAATATCACTGCTGGTTCTAGTCTCAAACCGGCAATGAAAAGTGATATATCTCTGCCGGTTGTTGTCTCAAACCGGCAGTGATATCTTGCTTTTTACTGCCGGATGGTTGCTTGAACCGGCAGTGATAAGGTCTCCCCCCCAACTTAAGTTTCGAACTGGCAGAGATATGTTATCACTGTCGGCTCGGTCCTAACCGGCAATGATATGCCGACAAGGATTGCCTGTTCTGTAGTAGTGTACGTGTCGTCATGCGATTGGTCCGGCTCGGTGCAGATGTCACGCTGACGCAATAAATCGGTTTTAGTCTTAAATATAATTTGGTTTGTTATTTGATTTTCAATTTTCTGATATTTAGGATTTTTGAAGCTTCCGATAACTCGTTCTTCCTCATACAAACTCCGATTGAGGTGATTCAATTTTGTAAAATTTTGTAAAATTGAGATCTATTTGATGGTGAATTTTATTTGATTTTAGGAGTTCATTTGCTAGCTCTTTAGTATTTATTTGGTTTTCTCCTTCGGTTCGCGTAGACGTTGAGTTGTACGATGCTTAGGAGGAGGATCCGTGAAGGGGATGGTGGCACGATCTTCCGACAGGTACTGGTAAGTAGATTGGTGGAGAACTCGACGTTGACGATCTGGCTTCCAATCAGAATGGATTCAAACCCTGCAATCGCTACACCACAGCTCCTTTGGTTATCAACCACGCACAAACACGGTTGACCTCGCCAAGAAGGCTAATCCCTGCATTTGAATCGAGAATACGAGCAAGAACGTAGAAGATGCAATCTCAAATTGCGAATTATATGAAGCATACGAGTTGGGGTTCCATAAACCGATGAACAGCGAAGAACTAACAAAGTGTCTAGTTGTAATCTAAGCAAAACCCATCTATTCTAGCGACGGCTACTGAATATATATGAGGAAGATGGCAAGGGAGGTGGCAAAGGGGGTGCCTGTGAAACCCTAGGTCGTACAAGGCCTATGGGCCCAAGTGGAGGTGGCGCAGCACTTGACAGATTCTGTTCATCATATTGATTTGATGATTCTTGTCGATCCAGAAGGATTTTTCACATGAAACCACTTCCGTTGGAAAGCTCTCGACGTGGGCTTCTTTCTAGAGTCCAAGAACGCCTCAAACGGACTTTGTATGACCAAGATATGGTCATTTTTATTTGGACTACTCCTGGGGCCGAACTGAACTCGTGAACGAATTGGGCTTGATCTTGGGGTGGGCTTGGAGCAACAGAAGTTGTTGGGCCCTTGTCTTGCCTTGAGATAGAAGCATGGCTTGCTGGGCCGGCATGGTCTCATCATCCTCCCTTTCTTGATTTTGAGTCGTCCTCGACTCAAGCTCATTGGCCTGCAAAAGGTTAGTAACAAGATGCGGCAAAGAAACTAACATTTTCTTTGGTTGTTGTCAGTGTGGCACATTAAAAGAAGATTTCAAAATGGTACAAATATAAACTCGATGCACCATGTACTTTCCTTTATCATTATGTTTGCCAATAGCATGAAAACTAACACTAGATGACCATGAAAAATTAGCAAACATAGAAAATCTCTCCTCTAAACAATTGAGATCACATATGACATCAAATTCAATATAACCCAAAGTATTCAAGGAAGGCAACAATTTAATCTCATCCTTTTCATTAGCAAGGTGAATAACATGTTTGTTTTTAGCACAAGTGTTTAGATCAGAAATAAAACTGACATGTTCATTCACTAGCTAAGGCATGGATATAAATGAGACATTATCACACAACACTTGTTTATCACTAGGGATAGCAAGACAATCATATTGTGACAAAGGTGATTTAGTTTGAGTGTCCACTAACTGATGTTCTAGCATAGCACTAGTAGTGGCCAAATTTAGCAAATCAACAGAATTCTCTCCTCGTGTGAAAATAGCACCTATGTCGTTACCTTTGTTTTCAATCTTTGCCGATTTAGGCATATCATGATCTGTACATTCTTGAGGCATGCATGGGATATCAAGTATCTCCTGCTCCTCCTTCTCTTGCGTGTGAAAAGTTAGTAGCAAGTGGAATCTCGAGAAGATTCCGTTCTTCCAAAGAAAATTCTTCACTTTGGCAATTATAGACATAAATTTCAGCAAGATGTCTTTCATGTTCAATTTGATTTTCAATCTCACAAGCAAGATTAAATAAACTAGAGAGAGAACTGTATTCCTTCTCAACAAGAATACCCTGAATTTTCATATCAAGTGCATTTAAGAATTTTATTTCCTTAGCTTCTTCAGATTCAACTAAACCACAACGCAACAACAAAGTTTCTAATTCCTCGTAATATGACTTGACAGTTTTATCACATTGTTGTAGACATTGCAATTCACAAAATAACTTTTTAGAATGATAAGCAAGAACAAATTCATCTCTCATAAGTCGTTTCATATGTTTCTATGTTTGTGGAACTCACTTATAAGTACAAAATCGTTCCACCAAATTGATGCACAGAGAGTTAAAGCACTAGCGGCAACTTTAATTTTTCATTTATTACAGAGGTTACATTGTGAAAGAATTTTATCTACCTCTATTTCTGAAAGATCGAGATGGTGATCAGAGGGGGGTGAATGATCCCAAATTAAAATATGTTCACTAAGGAAGATCACAAAAATCAGCCTGATGGTAGTGCTATCGCACTCTGGGGGTGATACTACAGGTTATCAGAGCTACAAAGACATCACGCATATGAACAAATTTTGGAGACGAGTTCAAATAAAAAAATTGATGTATCTTTTGATCCGTTGATCCAAACTCAACCAAACTTGGTAGATAAGGTCCTTGGGATGTGAGAAACTTATTTCAACCTTCAATCACAAGGATTGATGTCAAAGTTCCGACCTTTATGCCCGGGAAGGAAGAACGCACCAAGTTTCGACAAAAATCGAAAGAACTTCGATCAAGGCTTGCTCGTGGGGTTTTGATGATCAAAGTGATCTTGAATGACTTCCCACACATCCCAGCAAGCAAGAGAACACAAAGAAACTCAAGGATACGCAATCTACAAGATCAAGCATTCAAGAACGCAAAAGTTCATCTTCTTGCAACAAGAACGCATGGATAGCCTAGATGATTGAAACAGGATTTCAAGAAAGAATCAATCATAAACCTTAGCAAAAGATTCGTAAGCAATTAGAAAGTGGGAAGGCAAATCCAAATTGCGTAAATGTAAATTGCTAGAAAGTAAATGCGGAATTTAAATTGCGTAATTTAAATGCGTAATATAAATGCGTAAAGGAAATGAAACATGAACATAGATGAAGAACATTTCATATCTGGAAGGAGAGGTTACAAAGCCACACATTCATGTGGGCAAAGCTCAAAGGAGCATCAAAAACCTCAAAACCTTCACTACAGGGGAGGCTGCCCCTCCACCCCTATTTATACAACTCTTGGGCCACCTACCACCCTTGCATGAGCCTCTAAACCCTAGAGCATCCATCAAGGGCTAGGATTAACCCACTCAACCAGCCATGCAAGGGCTAACCCAAAACCCAACACAAACATGGGTTTTCTTGCACGGTTTTCAAAGCAAGCTACACTTATCCACTACTCTGTCTTCCAAAACTGCAACCGAACAACTCTCCTTGATCCAAGTAGTGATAAGCTAGCTTCTCCACTGATCTCTTGTCTCTTGGGACTGCACTGACTTCATCTCCGGCAATCTTCCGGCGAACATCTGGCCAACCTGAACCTCCGGCCATCCCATACCTAGTTCCAGTCTCTCTTCGCTTCACCTTGACCACCAAATGAAGTCCTACATCCACAAAGACAAGAAAACCCTTGGTTCCACCATAAACCCAGCGCATCAATTCGATCACGAATTGGGGTTAGAACAGACCAAAACGAACCAAAACACTTCAACCAAATGCAAACATCATGTTTTCAATACAGCAGTAATTTTCTCAAATTTTTATGATTTTTTTGTTGCTCAGATGAAAAACTTTTCAACATGAAAAAGTTGAATTTCAAAATTCTCTACAACTTTCATGTAGAACACATAATTTTGTGAGCATGGTAAGAACTTCAAAAAGGCATATTACTGCATGCTGTCAAAATCGATCCAGCGTAAACGTGAGATTCTCTGTTATCCTTCCCGATTTTCTATGATTTTTTATGTTGCTCAAATGAACAACTTGTCAACATGCAAAAGATGTGTCCTGAAATGCTCTACAACTTTCATGTAGACCAAATAATTTTTTGAGCAAGAGAAGACCTTCAAAAACGCTAATTACTGTCAGCTATAAAAAGCGGTCCGGCGTACACGTGAAACTCACTATGACTTGGTCCAGCGTGAACGTGAAATTCTCTCTTAACCTTCCCGATTTTCTATGATTTCTTATGTTCCTCAAATGAAAAACTTGTCAACACGTAAAAGATGCGTCTTGAAATTCTCTACAACTTTCATGTAGACCAAATGATTTTTTGAGCAAGAGAAGACCTTCAAAAACGCTACTTACTGTCAGCCATCAAAACCGGTCCGACGTACACTTGAAACTCACTATGACTTGGTCCGGCGCGAACGTGAAATTCTCTATTAACCTTCCTGATTTTCTATGATTTTTTCTGTTGTTCAAATGAAAAACTTGTCAACATGAAAAAGACGCGTCTTGAAATTCTCTACAACTTTCATGTAGACCAAATAATTTTTTAAGCAAGGGAAGACCATCAAAAATGCTAATTACTGCTGGCTGTCAAAACCGGTCCGGCGTACACGTGAAACTCACTGTGACTTGGTCCGGCGCAAATGGGAAACTCTCTGTTTCCCTCTTCCCTTGGTCAGGCGCGAATGGGAAACTCTCTGTTTCTCATTTCCCTTGTTCCGACGCTAATGGAAAACTCACTGTTTCTCATTTCCCTTGGTCTGGTGCAAACATGAAGTCTATCCTAAATCTGTCCGGCGCAAAAGCACTTTCAACTTGAAATCTATTTTAAATCCAAACTCAAATCTAAGCTATACTAGATCACATAAAGTCAAATACTCATCATAAACATGGATGGACCTCCACATGATCCTTCAATCTCCCCCTTGATGAGTACTAGTCATGTGCCCGTGCGTTGCAACAAAAACTCAATTTGCGACAAAAAATTTCTTTGCAAAGAGCACTAACATTGTCTGAATGATACTGTTCACTCTGAATGTGCAATGGTTGAATGTTTAAATCAATTCATCGAAGCATACAAATTTCAAACACCTGTTTACAAACTCAAGCCTAAAATTATCTTCAATTTTGCAATCTGAAGGCCCTCATGTTACAAAATACTTTGTAAATTTTAGATGCACATAAGTACTGCTTATGTACAAACATAATGAAAAGTAGACAAGGTTATATAAAAATATCTCATTTGAAATGCATGATTTTTTATTACTTTGCATAACATACACTTATATACATTATTTTACTACTACAGAACTGGGCATCACAACCGGCCTATTAGAAGCGGTTTGGTGCGAACCCGTTGTGATGTTCGCACCAGAAGCGGTTCGTTGGCAACGGTCCGGAGAGGGCTTCCAGAAGCGGTTTGAGACACGAACCGCTTCAAGGTTGCGCGCTCTAGAAGCGGTTCTTTTCTCAAACCGCTTCGATTTTCGAAGCGGTTTGAGAAAAGAACCGCTTCTAAACGCAACCTTCGTGGCGTTCGTGTCTCAAACCGCTCGAAGCCCTCTCCAGCAGCGCATTTAAACCCTTCTTCCTCCATGCGCCAGCAGAGGTACGATCGAACAGAGAAGGCCGACCAAGCGCTGTTCTTGGGGAGGTGCTATCCAAATTTTTAATTGGAGGTGATTAGCTCCAAATTAAGTGTTTCAAAGTTAGTAACATCATGTGAACATCCTTCTCACCTAGATATTGCTATTTTTTTCAATGGATGTGGAGAAATCTTAAACTTTTTAAGCATGATCGAAAATTTGTTTTATGTGCCTTGTTTTTGTTGTTGTATGAAGATGTAGGGTGGAGATCTAGTTCAAAATATGACATTACAAGGTAAAGGTGATTGGAAGCTTTAGATCTAGGTGGTTGTTAGCTTTAAAATCTTAAATATCACAATATTGGGGGAGATCTAGGTACAACATTGCAAGGAAGTAATTATTGGTGTATGAAATAAAATAGAAAAACATGTAGAAGGATAAAAAATAATTACAAAGGTAGGAAGGGATACAAAATAATTAGAAAGGTAGGTCTTTAATTGGATGACAGTGTAGGTGGAGCTTTTTTTTGTTGGGTTTAAATGTTACGAAATTTATGTTAGGTCATAATTTTTCTAACGGAATTTGTTATAATTTTTAATGAAATTATAACTTGGTATAGATGAATCGGCAATGGATGTACAATGCGGATCGTCGCTCGAGAGAGTTCATTGATGGCGTGTAGACTTTTCTCGATGCGGCCGTTGCATTCTTGCCTCCAGGCAGCTTCATATGTTGTCCGTGTGTAGATTGCAAGAACGAGAAGGAGCACTCCCAGCGATGGCAAGTTATGAACCACTTGATCATGAGAGGTTTCATGCCAAACTATACCGTTGGACCAACCATGGCGGTTGAGGTGATTAGCCAGAAGACGATGAAGAAGACGAGGAAGAGGAAGATGGATTCAACGGATCCCGACGGCACACACACTGCTCCGTGGAAGAAACACTTGGTGACTTGGTGATGATGAGCTAGACCAGATGTTTGCGTGGACGGAGAGGGAGACTACACAGATGAAAGACAGTTCGAGAAGTTCCAACAGCATGTTAGAGGACCACATAACTCCTTTGTAGCCAAACTGTAAGCGGGGCCATAAAAAGTGCGTACCACACCGAACTCATGCAATAGAAGGCTAGAAATGGTGTGTCGATAAGGGATTCGATGAGGTGTTATCACTGTAAAGAAGTTGCTTCCGTAAGATAACACTCGCCCGAATCTACATATGAAGCCAAGCAAGTCGTCATCCTTTGGGATTGGAAGTACGTAAGATACACGCATGTCCTAATGATTGTATCCTGTATCGTAATGAGTATGCCGATTTGGATGTTTGTCCAGTGCGCGAGAATCACGGTATAAGGTGAAGCGTGACGATCCAGTGAAATAGATGGGGAGCGTAAGAAGAAGAGACCTCCACCTAAAGTGTTGTGGTATTTCCTGTGATCTCCCGATTGAAACGTATGTTTGCTAACAAAGCGCATGCCCGCATGATGCGTTGGCACAAAGAAGAGCGTAAGGACGACGGGATGCTTAGACACCTGCAGATGGCTCACAGTGGAGGAAAGTCGACGGACGCATCTTGACTTCGCAGATGAGGTGAGAAACATAAGGTTTGGGTTGAGTACCGATGGGATGAATCCTTTCAAGAATTGAGCAGCAGCCATAGCACCGGCCCGTTACACTATGTATCTATAACATTCCTCCATGGTCAGGCATGAAGCGAAAGTACATCATGATGCTGTTGTTGATCTAAGGCCCCAAGCAACCCGGAAATGACATCGATGTCTACCAGAAACCATTGGTTGAAGATCTTGTGACGTTGTGGGACGATGGTGCAAGGGTATGGGATGAGCACAAAAGGGAGTATTTCACCCTACGTGCATTGTTATTTGTAACAATCAATGACTGGCCTGCTCTCGGTAACCTGTCTGGCCTAACTACCAAAGGATATAGAGCCTGCATCCAGTGCTTAGATGAAACGGACGGCATGTACCTGAAAAACTCTCGGAAGGTTGTGTACATGGGTCACCGTAGGTTTCTTCTTACGATACACTCATTGCGGAAGGAAGGCAGAAAATTTAACGGCAACCGCACCTTCGCAAGGCCTCAAGATCGTAGTGGGCCACGGTGTTTGCTATGGTAAAGGATTTGAAAGTAGTATTTGGAAAGGGTCCCGAAGCAAACATGTGCAGAATGAGGATGGTCGTGCACCCATGTGGAAGAAGAAGTCAATATTTTGGGACTTGCCTTATTGGGAAGTCATGGAGGTTCGTCACTCACTTGACTTCATGCACATCACGAAGAATGTCCGCTTGAACTCGCTAGGCTACATGATATGTACGGAAAATCGAAAGATACATCGCAAGTTCTAAGGAGCTTAAACTCTTGGAACCGAGGAACGACCTACATCCCAAAAGAGAGGAAAGGACAACATTACCTACATCCCGCGAGCTACACTCTAAGCAAAGAAGAGAAAAAGCGTGATAGAGTTCTGAACAGTGTGAAGGTCCCTTCCTGATACTCCTCGAATGTAAAGAGACTCGTAAACACGAAAGAGAATAAAATCGCATACATGAAATCCCATGACTGCCTTGTGTTAATGACACGCTTGTTCTCCGTGGTGGTGAGGCATAACGCCCGAGTGGGTACGAGGACAATCACAAAGCTGTGTTCTTTTTCAACGCGATTTCACGAAGGTCATCGACCCGTATAAACTAAGTAAGCTGCAGGATGACGTGGTACAAAGTGTGGTTAGTCTTGAGATGATCTTTCCTCTTGCATTCTTTGATATTATGGTTCATCTCACTGCTCACCTTGTCAAAGAGATAGGTATTCTTGGACCTGTATCTACACAACATGTTCCCTTCGAGAGGTACATGAGTGTGCTAAAGAAGTATGTTCAGAACTGCTCGTCCTAAGGATGCATTGCCGAGGGTTATGGGACGAGAGGAGGTGATTGAGTTTTGTGTGGATTACATCAATGATCTAAACCCGATCGGCGTCCCTATATCACGCCATGAGGGGAGGCTACGGGGAAAAGGGACACTAGGAAGGAAAGCAATTGCATGCAATGATCTTCTTACATTTAAGCAAGCACATTTCACGGTTTTGAAACAATCAACTCTAGTGGCCCCGTATGTCCTTGAGCACAAGAGTATTCTAAGCCGCGATTTCCCGGGGAGGTCTGAGGATTAGATAACACTGAAGCACATGGATTCTTTCAGTGCTTGGTTACAAAAGTACATCCTTTTGAAAGGGTCGGACAATGAACAGTTGCAACGCTTGGCTCGGGGACCATCTAGTGAAATCGTGACATTCAAGGGGTACGAGATAAATGGTTACACATTTTACACCAGATCGTAGGATAATAAGAGCACCAACCAAAATAGCGGTGTCCGTATAGACGCCGAAGACAACAAAGGCAAGGTGGATACATATTATGGTTTCATAGAAGAGATATGCGAGCTTGACTATGGACCTTTGAAGGTCCCTCAATTTAAGTGCCAATGGGTCAAACTGACTTCAAGCGGCGTGAAGGTCGACAAATACGGTATGACAATCGTGGACCTCACGCAAGTCGGCTATAGGCGCGAACCGTTCGTCCTCACGAACGATGTGAGACAGGTCTTCTACGTAATGGACATGTCAAGCAAACCTAAGAAGCATAAGGATAAGTAGAAAGATTGTAGTACTAAGCCAAAGCGACACGTGGTTCTACAAGGCAAACGAAGGATTGTTGGAGTTGAGGACGCCACGCACGAGGAAGAGTATAGTCGATTCGACGAGATCCTCCTTTCATTGTGGATGTCGATATAAGCCTCCTCAATGACACAGACGTGGATACTCCTTTCATACGTCGCGATCATAATGAAGGAACACTTGTAAAGACAAAGTACGCATTACTTAAGATGTACCCTCACTGTATGAACTATGTATATGTAACACAGGTCTTCTACAGTATGAAGTGTTTATTTGGAATGAATGTAAAGTGCCAAAATTCTGGAATTAAACAAAAGTGCTCAAAGCTTTTTTTAAAAAGTATGGAATGAAAGTAATGTTCTAAAAGCTTTTTAAAAAATTCTCGAATGAAAATTATGAAATGAAACTGAAGTGCAAAAAGCTTTTTAAAATATTATAGAATGAAACTAAATTGCTAAAAGCATTTTTTAAAAATTATGAAATGAAACTCAAGTGCTAAAAGCTTTTTCAAAAATATAGAATGAAACTAAATTGCTAAAAGCATTTTTAAAAATTCTGAAATGAAACTGAAGTGCTAAAAGCACTTTTTAAAAATTATGAAATTAAGCTGAAGCAGTTTGAGAAAAGAACCGCTTGTACGATGCAACATTCAGAAGCGGTTTGACAAAAAAAACCGCTTCTAGAGTTCAACATTCAAAAACGGTTTGAGAAAAAAACTGCTTCTAGAACGCAAAGATTCAAAAGCGGTTTGAGAAAAAACCGCTTCTAGAGCGCAACATCTGTAAACGATTAGTAATACCAACCGCTTGTAGAAGTCATCCTCTACAAGCGGGTTGTTCTAAATCCGCTTGTAGAGATATTCTACAAGCGTTGGTTCTACTAACCGCTTGTAGAAGTCCTCCTCCTCTACAAGCGGTTGGTTCTAAAACCGCTTGTAGAGATATTTTACAAGCGGTTGGTTATTAGAACCGCTTGTAGAAGTGCTCCTCAGTATAAATTTGAAACGCCCACCCTTTTCTCACACCAAATTTTCTAAGTCCCGCCGAGATCCCCGCCGCGCCGCCTCCTGTGTCTCTTCGCCGCCGCCGCCGCCTCCGTCTGCACCCGCCGCCGCCCCCGCGACGCCGCCGGCCTCTCTCTGCCACTCCAACCATCCCGGCGCCCCACCACCGCGCTAATCGACCCGCGTGCACTGGTGCCTCGCTGCCGCCGTCACTCCACCCCGCCGCCGCCGCTTTTCCGCCACTCGCCGACGCCTACTCGCCACCAAAGCGCCGTCACACCGCCATCCCACCCAGGAGGACCGAGGTATATGTGTGCACGCGTCGTCCTCCCTCTCTAATTCGGCTGCCCACCAGATGTTCGGTGAAATGCCCACAAGCTGATTTTTGTTTCTGTCTAGGACCTATTTTTGTTAACAACTGCAATATGTGTTGCTTGAATTTCCATTTTAATTCAAGTATGCCCATACTTGGATGTAAAATGAAACTCCAGAGGGAGTAGCTAGGAACAAAGAAGTGTGTAAGTCGGTAGGTGTTCCTTGTATTCTTGGTGAGCTAAGTATGAGAATATATAAGTGTGTATGTTCTTGGTGTATTTCTTGTTCTTGTGTCCACGAGTTCGTGTTTGGTTCTTGGGCTAGTTCCAACACGCCGTAGTACTTAATGCTTGGTGTAGAAATTTATGTAATAATATGCTTGTGTTGTAATCTGTAATATGGTTGTTTCAAAGTAATATGATAATTATGCCAACATTTTTTCGGAATTAGGACAGATAGCGCAACCAGGACGTGATGACCCTACTTTCGATGAGGGAGAACAGCCTCGTTGACTCCATCGCTACCGGGTACCATCGAAGGTGATGCTAACGCCATCGCTACCGGGCTAATGGTGGTTCCGTTGAGGCCGTTGAGGTCGCAAATGATGAAGCCATTGATGCCGGAGCCACGAGTCCGATAACACCGTTCCGCCAGATGAGGTATAGCCAAAAGAATATAATCCCGTGAGACATGTTAATTAATCGCAATTCATTAATATAATACACTCGACACGCTTGTACATATGTTTATGTTTTTCAAGCCCGTGCATCGAGCAACCAATCCAAGCATCGGGACCTAACAAGAAGCCGCCCACAAAGCACGTGTTTACCGACGTTAACAACGAAGGGTTGCTTTGCACCTCTTTTAGCGCTTGGGCCGCATAACAACGCTATGGTTACCACGTGAGGGATCACGTCCCAATTAGCATCGTAAATGGGCCAAGTTCCTCAAGCTACCAAGGATCTCGCTCGACAAGATATTAAGGAAAATTTCACATTTCCTCAAGGGTCCGAAGACAAGGCCAAGAAATTCACTTTGAAGAAGATGGCAACAATGTTTCAGGTCTGGAAGACGTCTCTCAGCCGCAAGTTTGTGCAGAAGGGAGAAAGACCCGACTTCAACCAATTTCCTAAGTTGGCGGATCACTGGGAAGCATTCGAGGAGTTCAAGCTGTCAGCTGAAGGCTAGGTCGCGAGTCAGAAGAACAAGGCCAATTCATAGATGAAGAAATACCACCACCATCTTGTCACCGGTGGTTACATCAAGGCTATACCAAAATGGGAGAAGCAGGAAGAAGAATTAATGGCGAAGGACGCCACATCTGCTACCGCCTGTGGGAACAGCGCTGGCAATTGGTTCATGGGTCATGGGGAGCCTTTCAGATGACGGCAGCTTGGTGATGGCACCAGAGTACAAGAGGCCGCCAAAGGATTGTACAAGCCGCCGAAAGCGCCTCAGTGTAAATTGGTGGCAGACAGGGAGAATGACGAGCTAACACATGCCCTTGAAAACCCTGAGCACCCAGGACGGACACAAGGTATGGGCAAGCTGACGCCGTGGAAGTATGGTTTCGCTAAGGATGCACATACGCAGGAGCCAAAGATAGAAGCAAAACAAGAGAATCACGTAAAGTGTACCAATTGGAACAAGAGCTTAGAGCAACCTGTGCTAGCATCGGCGACATAGTTGCGCAACAAGTACAAATTGCCCTCGAGAAGCTTCAAGGACTAGGTCCGAGCAATCACCGAACGTCGTGATCACCCTCGGCGGCGAAGTAGTCGCGGCCCACCGGGCCCCGGCGGACACCTTGCTAGCCCGTTATCCCGTGGATGACATAAGGGTTCGCCGCCAGATGTGAGCTACACGTTGATGCGCGTAACCTCTCCATCAAGGTGGCTTACGGCATGGCATATCCGGTGGAGCGGGCCGATGTTCCATCGCAACGAGATACCCCCGGGTTACTCAAAGGTCGCGGTGGAGGAGGTGCTGAGCAGATTTGAAGAACTTCACCTCGATATTGCTGGAGGCGACGACGTGACCAAGCTTGGACAAGCCCTCCACAATATCATCCTTTGGCGCAAACGGTACATCATATTTCCAGCTGCTGTGGACGCGTCATCTCCACCACGGCAACCCACGCCTCCTCCACCACCCGCTCCACGCAGAAGCCCTACTCCACCACCAGCATCACAAACAAAAAAGAACCCCCAAGGAAAACCACGCCTCCACCATCTCCTCTGAGGAAGAAGCTCGATAACAGAATTAAGGCTCCCCCAGCTGCTCCCAAGAAGGCGGAGTCCAACCGATCGACCAAGGTAAAGGAACCTCCAAAGAGGGCATATGATATGAATAAGGAGGAGGGTGACGCGGTCACTAAAGCAGAAGTTGAAGAGGAACGCGGTATGCTACGCTAGCACAAAAAAAAAATCTACCGCACAACCAGAAAGCTACTTGCAAGAAGGGGATCATAGATAAGATTACCACTAGACGCGCAGTTGCGTAATCCTTCGTGCGTCGATGTAGTGGATCGTCCTCGCCGCAGTCGTTGCGTCGATGTAGTGGATCGTCCCCGCCTTGCCGTGGATCGTCCTCCCACGCCGCAGCCGCAGCAGCCACACCGCAGAGTCCACACGCCCGAGATGGAACATCGTGCGTCGGTGTGCAAGCACCGTCGCTCGGCAGGCAGCGAGAGGAGTAGGCTAGGTTTCGAGTGAATCACTCCTAAACCGTGGGAAAGCACACCGCGCCTCCTCCTCCTCCTTATATAGCCACGAGATGAAACCCAAACTAGGGTCCATCGTGCTAAGCCCATGAGGTTCATTAATTACGGATCCAATCCAAATTAATGCGTCCCACCCATTAAGTGTGTGACCTGCGCAGTTCACGTGACGCTTGGACGTGGATTCGAAAACTCCTTTTCAATCCAATAGTTGGTAGTGGCTTCTTGCAAAGTATGCCAACTCCCAAACATACTATGATCAAATCGACGTAACCTATCAAAAGTACTCATGTAATAATCCCTTTGCCAAGTATATGAAGATTGATCTCAAGGCGAGAAGCATGTCATCCTTTGATGATTCAATCCATCTCTCGTATCCTTGATATATTAATAAGTTGTGATTGACTCTTCAATCACGGCATGGCCATGCACTTCCTTAATCATATCACACGAGTGGCCTTGTCATATATCTCCGCTTTCATTGGAGTGGAAAATTCCATCTTGATCGCCACTTCCTCTCGCACGCTTCATAGTAAACATGAAAGCTACCTTTATAACTATCCGTTAGGAAGTAGTGTTTGATAGCTCCAAGGAAAACTATTACACATGTAGGAATATGACAATCTCGGTCTAAGGATCATACTTCTACTAGGTATGAGATACATCGATGACACATAAGAATGAAACATTCTCGCAGTTGTCCCATTGCGGGTCTATCTAACCCATGTTCTTCAACATGCGCCCACAATGTATAGATGATATCTCCATATCCCATGATCTATGAAGCATGATCATCGATCACTACATGTGCGATCTATTCATCGTTGTCCTATACGATGATATCCGATCGTAGATATTTATCGAATTACATCATTAAGTAAAGAGCTTCATAAGCAAGTCACATACTTGTTGATCAATACAATGATATACATTCATTGGACCAATAATCATATTGTTATTCATAAACATAGTCATGTTACAATCATTTAAATGATTGCCTCAAGGGCATAACACTAACAATCTCCCACTTGCACTTGAGTCAATCAATTAAGTATCTAATACCAATAGACCTTGTGTGCGCCTCATGCTTAGGCAGTGGCAGTGGCTTTGTCAACGGATCGGCTACATTGGCTTCCGTATGTACTTTGCATATTCTCACGTCACCTCTATCCACAATCTCGCGAATAAGGTGAAAGCGACGGAGTATGTGTTTAGACTTCTGATGTGATCTAGGCTCTTTTGCTTGTGCAATGGCACCACTATTATCACAATAGATGTCCATTGACTAGAGGCACTAGCGACCACACACCAAGCTCGTGATAAACTTCTTAATCCACGAGCTTCTTTGCGGCCTCCGCCGCAATGTACTCCGCTTCGTCGTAGAGTCGGCCACCGTGTTTTGCTTGGAACTCTTTCACCATCGCTCCTCCATTAAGTGTAAACACAAACCCGGATTGCGATCGAAAATCATCTTTGTCGCTTGGAAGCTTGCATCGTGTAACCCTTTGCAACCAGATCTTCCTCACCTCCAAAAACAAGGAACATACCCTTAGTTCTTCTCAAGTACTTCAGATATTTTTACGGCTATCCAATGACCATCACCAGATCCGCTTGGTATCCGCCGTGACACTTAGAGCATATGAGACATCCGGGCGCATGCATCATGGCATACATAATAGACCCAATAGTCAAGCATATGGAATCTTGCTCATCTGTCTCGCCATCGATGTCGAAGGACACCGATTCTTGCAGAGATCGATGCCATGTGACATTGGCATGAAACCTCTCTTGATTCATGCATATTGAACCTTTCAATATCTTGTCAATGTACGCTTCTGACTTAATCCAATTAACCTTTTGATCTATCTCTATAAATTTTTATGCCCAAGATATAGCATGCTTCTCCCAAGTCCTTCATTGAGAAACTCCTTTTCAATGAAGTCTTAACATCTTCAAGCATAGGAATGTCATTCCCGATCAATAATATGTCATCCACATACAAAATCGTAAATACAAGTGCGCTCCCACTAGCCTTCTTGTAAACACAAGGCTCTTCTTCATTTTTGATAAAGTCAAAACCTTTGACTACTTCATCAAAACGAATGTTCCAACTCCGAGATGCTTGCTTTAACCCATAAATGGATCTTTGAAGCTTGCATACCCTTTTAGCATATTTAGGATCAACAAAACCTTCAGTTGTATCATGTATACATCCTCGATAGATTCCCATTAAGGAATGTCGTTTTGACATCCATCCGCCATATTTCATAATCAAAATATGCAAAGAATAGCTAAAATGATCCTGACAGCACTTGAGCATGGCTACCGTGAGAAAGTTTCATCATAGTCAACTCCTTGAACTTGTTTGAAACCCTTTGCCACCAACCGTGCCTTATAGATCCGAACATTTCCATCTACGCTATCTTTTCTTGAAAATCCATTTGCACTCAATGGTTTTTACACCATCAGGAGAGTCGACCAAGTTCCAAACTTGATTGTCATGCATGGATTGAATTTCAGATCTCATGGCTTCAAGCCATTTTTCGGAGTTTAGGTCCATCATTGCTTCTTCATAAGTAGTAGGCTCATCATTGTCCAACAATAATATGTCACTCCCATATCTTATAGGAACATGACGTGGCCTCCCCGACCTACGTGGGGCTGGAGTCTCTTCCACAGGTTGTACAACACTTTGTGCATCTTGTGAAGGTTCAGTGGTAGCTTGAACATATTCATGTGATTCTCGAACTTCATCAAGATACACATCACTCCTACTGATTTCTTTTGAAAGAAACTCTTTCTCCAAAAAGACACCATTTCGAGCAACAAAAACTTTGTTCTCGTTTCTTTTGTAAAAGTAATATCCTTTTGTTTCTTTAGGATACCCCACAAAAAAGCATTTTTCTGATTTAGGTGCGAGTTTATCTGATTTTAAACGTTTTACATAAGCCTCGCATCCCCATATCTTGAGAAATGACAACATGGGTCTTCTCCCACCATATCTCATATGGCGCCTTCTCAACGGATTTTGATGGGACCCTATTCAAAGTGAACGCAATTGCCTCTAGAGCGAAACCCGTAACGATAATGGCGATCTGCTTGGTGATCATTGACCGAACCATATCTAATAAAGTTCGTTACGCTGTTCGGACACGCTATTCCATTGAGGCGCTCTCGGCGGAGTAAGTTGCGAACGATTCCACATTGCTTTAGATGATCACCAAACTCTTGGCTCAAGTATTCGCCACCACGATCGGATCGTAAGTGTTTTATTGTTTTGCCAAGTTGATTTTGTACTTCGCTCAAACTCTTTGAACCTTTCAAAAGTTTCAGATTTATGCCTCATTAAATAGATATATCCATATCTCTGAAGTCATCGGCAAAAGTTACAAAGCATCAAACCCACCCCTAGCAATGAGCTCATTGGTCCACATACATCCGTATGTACTAGGGCCAATAATTCAATTGCTCTCTCACTAAAACCCGTGAAAGGGGCTTTGTCATCTTGCCAAGTAAACAAGATTCACATGTTTCAAATGATTCAAAATCAAATGAGGCTAGAAGTCCATCACCATGGAGCTTCTTCATGCGCTTCTCATTTATATGACCTAAGCGACAATGCCACAAAAGGTAGGGTTCAAATCATTAGGTCGATGCCTTTTACATTAATATTATAGACATGTTTTTCTTCGAGTTCAAGGACGTGCAACCCATCCACCATGGGGCAACGACCATAATACATATCATTCAAAAATATCGAACAAACAAAGTTCTTTATTCTCAAATCATAACCTTCATGTTCCAAACAAGAAGATGAAATAATGTTTCTACTCAAAGATGGAACAAAATAACAATTATTAAGTTCTAAAACTAACTCAAGGCAAATGCAATGGGTATGTGCCAACGGCAAGACCAAAGAACTCTTGCTTTATTCCCCACGCCAAGATCCACTTCTCCTTTTACCAAGTCTCTACTTTATCACCGCAACGAATTGCAAATGTGAGCAACCGAACCGTATCATATACCCATGAGTGAGTGAAGAAGTAGCAAGATTAATTTCTATAACATTAATACCAAGTGGAAACCACATTTCCATTCTTCTTATCCGCTGTACTTTTCATTCCGCTTCCAATGCCCCGATTTCTTGCAATAGAAGCATTGGGTATCGTGTTGAGGGCCAACTTTAAGCTTCAAGCTTAGTTTTGAGGCTTGCGATCTCATCTTGAGCCTTGCCCTTGCCCTTGCTCTTTCCCGTTCCCCACCTTAGCCTTCCTCTTTTTGAAAGCGGTTGTTTTCTCAACTATCATCACATGATTGGGTTTTTAATGCTTTCTCGCAGTCTTGAGCATCCCATGTAGCTCGATTAGGCTCTTCTCCATGCTATTCATATGAAAATTCATAATGAATGGCTCAAAGCTCGAGGCGTAGACTGGAGGATAACATCTGTGGCCAAACCGAGGCTAAGGGAAACTCAAGTTTTTCCAATCTCCCAATGTAACCAATCATCTTGATCACATGAGGATCGACCGATCGCCTTCACCAACTTACAAGCAAATAAAAGCTTTGAGATACCATACCTCTCAGCTCTTGCTTGATTCCCAAACATGCCCTTCAAGCCCACAATCATATTGTAAGCATCCTGGTCCTCATATTGCTTTTGGAGCTCGAGTCCATGGTGACTAGCATGACACAAATGACTCTCTGTAAACATTAACATGCTTTTCATATTCAACCTTCATATTGCGAGCGAGATTTTCGATCGTTCATCAGAATTGAATTCTCTAGAACATAGTCCTTCTTTTCATGCTTGAGAACAATTCTCAAAGTTGCGATACCAATCAACAAAATTAGTTCCATTCAGTTTTTCCTTTCCAAAACCGATCTCAAAGCAAAACCAGTGTAGCAGAGTAGGAGAAGGTGCCATTGAACTACAACAAAAACATGCAAAGATTCTAAGCACTATGTTTATGTAAAACTTTTATTAAACTTTTAATTAAAGACACTTCTATTTTATATCCCTTTATAGACACATAGTGAGTATTCAAGATCCATATTCATCAAACACTAGTGAGCTTTAGCATCACTGCTAGAAATTTAATGACATAGGTAAGCAACACCTTTGCTAATTACATCATATGTAACTCTTGTTTGTTGAGTATGAAAACAAGTAATGAATGCCTCCATCAACTTGACTCATGGCCAGTCAACTCGCCCCAAGGGCTCACATGAGGAGGAGCACTTCCGTATTCGGGTGCCAATTAAGAAACCCGCCTCATGTGTGTTTTCCTAGACACCACTTGTCTTGTATAGGTTCCTTCATTATCAAATCAAATCCCAACCACTTATGTCCTCAAGCCCAAAACCGTTTTGATAGCTTGATTAAATCTACCATTGTTATGCGTGATGTGTCCAACACATCCCTATCATCTATTGAGATAGCCATTGATATACTACTTTGGCAATCATATCAATAACGATCTAAATTCTTGATAGGTGCAACAATTGGATGGACAATTTGATTTAAAATTTTTAACTATAAGGATGAACAAAGATTACTATGAACATGGCATCACATGCAATGAGCATAAAGAAAATAGCAAGGATTAAACACACATCCACAGAAAATCAAAATAAGCTGTGAAATAGCATGGCCCTTAGCATTAAGATCTCCATCATCATGCTTGTTTGTTCACCTAGCCATCTTACTTGATTTGTTCACCTAGCCATCTTGCTTGATACCATCGTCTTCATCATTATGGATGCAACTCCTTACAACTTTTGATAATGAATTTTACATGAGGGTTTGAAGCATCACAAGTCGACACGCAGGGTCATTATACAATTTAAATAGCCTTATGGCTTGACACGGCACGCAGCCATGTGGAAATTACATGCATCACATACACATAGGCCATACCATTTCACATAATTCCCTACAAAACGAGTTAAACAAAAGCAACCCTACGACTCGGTCCGAGGGCAATACCCGGCGGGTCCATGGGCGCCCAAGCGCGGTCTTCGACATTGGAAAACACCTCAAAATTTCCACGGATCAACCAGATTGACCTAATCGATCTAACATGATTGGCTTGGTCCCATATGGACACGTTTGAAACCCCGATGGCGGTAACCCGACCGTAAGGGTAACGCCGCACCATGAACGGACTCACCCAAATCAATATTGAATCTGCTTGCGCTTACCATGGATCAACCAGATTGACCCAATCCAACTCAACTGATTGGCTTGGTCCCATATGGATACGCTTCGAAACCCCGATGGCGGTAACCCGACCGGTAAGGGTAACGCCGCACCATGAACGGACTCACCCAAATCAAGATTGAGTCGGTTTGCACTTTCTCAAACCCTAAACCGATCGATCTCATCGATGGTCGCCGTCACCAATTCATCACATGAACCGGCCGAACATGTAATAGATCCAATCTACTAACCTTACACATCATATGTGCAACATCCGATCACAAAACTATACGAGATGGCTCGATACCATTGAAGAGGAACGCGGTATGCTACGCTAGCACAAAAAAATCTATCGCAGAACCGTAAAGTCGCCGCAAGAAGGGATCATAGATAAGATTACCACTAGACGCGCAGCTGCGGAATCCTTCGCGTCGATGTAGTGGATCGCCCTCGCCGCAGCCGTTGCGCCGATGTAGTGGATTGTCCGCGCTTGCCGTGGATCGCCCTCCCACGCCGCAGCCGCAGCAGCGTCACCGCAGAGTCCACACGCCCGAGATGGAACGCCGCGCGTCGTGTGCAAGCACCTGGTCGCTCGGCAGGGGCAGCGAGAGGAGTAGGCTAGGGTTTCGAGTGAATCACTCCTATACCGTGCGAAAGCACACCCTGCGCCCACCCTCCTCCCCTCCTTATATAGCCACGAGATGAAACCCTAAACTAGGGCCCATCAGCGTGCTAAGCCCACGTGGTTCATTAATTACGGATCCAATCCAAATTAATGCGTCCCAGCCCATTAAGTGTGTGACCCTGCAGGTTCATGTACGTTTGGACGTGGATTCAGAAAACTCCTTTTCAATCCAATAGTTGGTAGTGGCTTCTTTGAAAGTATGCCAACTCCCAAACATACTATGATCATGTAATAATCCCTTTGCCAAGTATATGAAGATTGATCTCAAGGCGAGAAGCATGTCATCCTTTGATGATTCAATCCATCTCTCGTATCCGTGATATATTAATAAGTTGTGATTGACTCCTCAATCACGGCATGGCCATGCACTTCCTTAATCATATCACACGAGTGGCCTTGTCATATATCTCCGTTTCATTGGAGTGGCAAATTCCATCTTGATTGCTCACTTCCTCTCGCACGCTTCATAGTAAACATGAAAGTTACCTTTATAACTATCCGTTAGGAAGTAGTGTTTGATAGCCCCAAGGAAAACTATTACACATGTAGGGAATATGACAATCTCGTGTCTAAGGATCATACATCTACTAGGTATGAGATACATCGATAACACATAAGAATGAAACATTCTCGCAGTTGTCCCATTGCGGTCTATCTAACCCATGTTCTTCAACATGCGTCCACAATGTATAGATGATATCTCCATATCCCATGATCTATGAAGCATGATCATCGATCACTACATGTGTTGATCTATTCATCGTTGTCCTATAAAATGATATTCGATCAGAGATATTTATCGAATTACATCATTAAGTAAAGAGCTTCATAAGCAAGTCACATACTTGTTGATCAATACAATGATATACATTCATTGGACCAATAATCATATTATTATTCATAAACATAGTCATGTTACAATCATTTAAATGATTGCCTCAAGGGCATAACACTAACAGAAGTGGCTGCACACTTCGCCAAAAAGAAGGTAGAGCCAAAGGTACCAACTGATCCAAAAGCGGCGGAACACTTCGCGACATGCCGTGCAAAGCCGCTACTGTCTTTGTCCCAACTATGAACGGACAATAATTAAGGCTACATGTAAGAATAAACGTGGTCAAAGGCGCGGCAAAGAAGAAGAAGAGAGACCAAGATCAGAGAACCTTGAGAGGTTTTTGAAGGAGGCAGACTCGCCCACCACACCGCAGCTCTTGGATTAACAGATGATATCCCAATGGCAACAAAGGTCGATGGCAATTTCGGTTGGGCTGGAGCCGATTGACCCAAATGAGATAAAGGATCTCGCCAACCAAGACGCGCAATTTCACGAATGGTACATGACAGAGTCCGCTCAAGGAAGAACGATGTTCCTCCGCTTCAAAGAAGATGATTTTATCGCGGGGACAACAACATATGGCTCGAATTTGAGGACTTATACAATATTTACCATGCCGATCGCATCAACGTGTCTCTCATGAGTCAGCCGTGCCTGTAAGTGTCAAGCTCATACCTTTACTGTGTGCTTCCTCGCATAATAAAATTGCAACTCTTAAACTTATACCTTTCTATGTAGAATGGAGATACAACGATGTAGAAAAGAGAATATCTTCAACGTGCGCTTCATCGACCCAGAGATTGTTAACGAGTTCGTCTTTGGATACAACCGAAAGGATATTGAAGATTACATTCTCGATGGATTCTTGGGACAGCACTACAAACCGTACATACTTCTGCCCTTCAACTTCGAGTACGTATATAGACAACCTCTCGTTCTTATATTTTCCAAGGCATTTATAATACTACTAGCTAGTTACATATATGTTGCAATACATGAATAGGTTTCATCGGATCCTTCTTGTCATCAAGCTTGATAGCAACGGATCATTGTTCAAGACTCAAAAGGACTCCGTGAAAAATATCAATTTATCATTGACACCCTAAACAGGTATATAGCACATATATATACGATAGTTTTCCTTATTATATATATTGAAATACCTTGCTAATTCCAACTCTGATAATTACCATTCATACTAACGCATCACACAGGTCATTCGCACGGTTTCGAAAGAAGCAACAAGAAGATTTCGAGAACGAATTTGATGTACAATTAAGCACTCGAGTACGTATTAAAGAATATTAATATGTCGTAACAGTTTTTCATCCCAATAATCGTGTTCTTTTCAAATTTCATGCAGGTTCTACAATAGACGGGTGGAAACAACTTATGTGGCTATTATGTGTGCCACTATATGCAAAGTATTACCCACGGTGATGTGCCGACAACCAACGCCTAGGTAGTGTGCACATGTCAATTTCTTAGTACTTACACTTTAATAATTACATGTCCAGAGATTTATTTACCTCCCGCTTTGTCAGCCCAACGTCGATGTGCAAGGCGTGTGATCCAGCCGCACCGGGTTGTAGCAAGCCAAGAACAACTCATCGGTTTTATTGTCGACGAGATTGTATCCACCAAAGGCGAGTTCCACGCAAATGGTTGGAGAGATTATCCTGAAATAAGGACAGGTGAACTGACATCAACGTCGACCAAGGGCACAAAGAGCGACGCACGCAAGAAATGAGCTCAAGATTCGCCCTTTTATTCTTTGAAACTTGTAAAAGTGGCTTATTATTTCATGTGTTCATCAACTTGTTCATTTTTTAGTCTGTAATTATCTGAATGAATACTCATGACTAATATATATATATATTTAAGTGTGTCAAAAAAACTCATGAAGTTCTATTTATTTTAATTGTCAAAATCTATATCAAAAACCCCTCTGAAAACATATTCTATATTGAATATAATCAAAACGCTATGCTGTCAGACTCTTCACAAGCGGTTCGTAACACCAACCGCTTTTGGAGAGAACCTCTCCACAAGCGGTTGGTGACACCAACCGCTTGTGGAAATGTCGAACCACAAGCGGTTCGGGGAACTGCTTGTGATACCCGACGGGGTATCAGTTGCGGTTGCTTACAAGCGGTTCTAAAACCGCTTCTGAAAGCGGTTTCGAACCGCTTCTGAAAGCGGTTTCGAACCGCTTGTGCATGCCCGATCCGTAGTAGTGTTTGCACATTAAATACTATTTTGACAGACATAATTTTGGCAAAGAAATTATAATTACATGTCAAAGCGGTATACATATGGACAATAAGAAGAAAAGAGATTGTGAATTATCCATATTGCTTTCTAAATAATGAAAAATAATTTACCTTTATAGATCTGTCAAGGAAAAGACCTTTAGGGATGAGATTTGTGTAAGTCAGGAGTAGCGTAACATTCTCGATATCACTTTCTATATTTTCTGCAACCCCAGGCTATTGTATTTTCATTACAACATCAGAACCATCCTTCAAGACCACTCGATGGACCTGATCAAAAGGGGGAGAGCAACAGATAAGCGAAGAACAGCTCACTTGTCAGAGAAGCACCAAACAATATATTAGTCTCAGTTGGTGTTGAGGTGATCCTCAAATAATAAATTTGATATGTTTTTAATATAAAATAAGAGGGCTACCTTTGCTGCACCAACCTGCCCAATACTTGCTGCAACGACTGGTTCGTAGTCGAAACTCCTCAACTTTGAGGACCAGTCCTGACCAAGCTCGGCATCAAGGACAGAATTCAGCTGCTTCCTCGGCATAATGCCTGCACCTTGACGAACAATATCAAGAGCTGCCGACATCTACATTAACTTGGTCAACATCAATTCAAATGGCACATGACAGGAAGACCATAAAGCACATAACAATACCCTGAACCCAAATTTTGCACCATCAGCTTAGATAATACCAACGGGGGCATGAGGGATTCGTCCTGGATGCTCAGCATCTATCCCACCTTGAGCGCCGCTCTCCGCATCCAGCACATCCGAAGGGCGTTCTGGTCAAACAAGAACGGCCAGAGTGCTGACCGCTTGCCATCCGAGCCAATTGGTGTTCCGTACATAACCAGCCGAGCCGAAACCTGAATAGTTCCAAACGCAAGCCCGGCACCCAGACCTGCAAACCTTAATTTTTTCGGCATATTACCGAGAAAGAAGAAGATTTATTCATCATTCGATTCATGCATACACAAGTAAACAATAAAATTTTCTTTCAGTTCAAATCAGTGCACGGTGTGATATACTGACCCGAGGGCTCAGGTGAAGGGTGTGGAGAGCTCCCTTCGCTCCCGCGGCCGGCACCTCTTCTCCACCGGCACCAGTAACGGTGAGGGCTCAGAGCAAGCTGCCTCGGCTTCTGGTCTGGCCACCTCCACGGCTTCGCGTTCAGATGCAACTACGGCTGCGGCGGTTGTATTGATGTTGGTGATCTCTTGCATCTGGGCTGGGTGGGGGATTCTTGCGCCAGGGATCACTGCTCCAATGGGGGATCTTGCGGCTGCGGTGGTGAGGCAGCGGCATCATCATGGGTAAAGTATACTACGGAGGAGTAGAGGGAGGAGTTGGTGTCCGGGTGGGGGCGAAGAGGGGGGGGGGGACTTCAGGCTGCGAGGGGATCCCTTAGTGAAGCCAGCAAAGTAAGTGGCGGCAAGGAGAGCGGACCTGAGGACGTCTCGCTCGGAGGTGCGCCTAGCGGCCTCGCAGGCGACGAGGGCAGCGCCGTCGAGCAGCCTCCAGAGCCGGGGGAGGTGGATGCGATGGAGCGTGACTCTAGTATTTTAGATCCGCTTTTTGGGGAACGTTAGCCATTCGGTTTTTTTTACTTTGAACACGAGCATATAAAAAGTGCGTGGAAACGTGAAGAACGGACCACTAACTCCTAATTAGAAGTAGTAGAGATATTGACAAACCACTCAAAAGACATAAATTTGAGGTTGAGTAAGAGTAGAAGAAAGCAATTTGATTGCAAAACCACACATGGTCCAAAGAGAATAGACTGAGAATATGACCAAGTTCGTAACACATATTTTAGAGCTAAATCAAGGAGAGAGCAAGTTTTCCACAAAAAACTCTAAAATCCAATCATAAGTGCCAGATGTGATTATGTGATTATGATCGATAAGAATTAGCAAAATTTTATAAAAATCATAAGAATCAAATAAGCTTTCACATTTTTATTGATGCCTTTTCTACGTGTTCTCCCCCTTTTGGCAATATAGGCATCAAAATGGAATTTTCTCTCCCTTTTTATGTATGCATGAAATGCAACATAAGGGAGCTTTAAAGATTATCCAATTGATCGTAATGACAGGATATGACACCAAGCTTCTCAATCTTAGATTATGACTAAACTAAGACATGCCCAAGTGCAAATAACAAATTTTGCTCATAAGCTAATTTTTGAAAATGTGTCATTTTTAGCAAGATTTGACAAGTGCAAAACTTAGTAAAGTTTCAAAGCTAGAAGCAAAACCACTCAAGGATCAAATGGAAAACCTAGAGTTCAACCTACTCAACACTTTGGGGAATTTTGAAGTGCATATAAGGTCATTCGAGCTTATTTTTAAATTTATGCAAATTTTCTTTAAGACTTTGAAAAACATAGCGGGGTGCAAATGTTTGACATTATTTGCATTCTTTACCCACTTATGTGTTTGATATTTGCATTTTTCTTTATTGATTGACTTAAGCCATTTTCGATCATCTCAAGAGTAACTCTTAAGAGAATAATCTTGGTCATACACAATATATTCCATGTTCATCCCAAATGCAATGGGAAGCAATCTCGTGAATATAAAATGTTGAGATCAATTTTGCACAAAAGATTCAAATTTTTCTTGATTTCAATTTAGCACATATGAGCAATTTTGAAGGACTCAAATATGGATCAACCAAATTTCACCCAAGTTGCTATAGGGATTCTAGAGAAATCCAAAATTTCATAATTCATGGTAAAAACCCCTAGAGAAGAAACTTAGTAAGTAAAAGCAACATGTTTCATCAAGTTTTCATTTAAAGCTTTCATGTTTTTCAGATTTCAATTAAGCTTAACATGATAAATGAACTTGGACATATCTAAGGTAGTGATTTTCTTCAAAATATATAGCATGATGTATTTCATGAAGATTGAGTCAATTGTATAATAGACAAAGCTCATAAAATAGAAAATGTAGTCTAAATGCAATGAATGAACAGATTCTCAAACTCCCCCTCAACAAATGAATCATTTTTATGCTCAAATCTAGTTAAAGTTGAGTTATTATCAAGATTAGGCATAAAGAAAACCCAAATGAACTCAATAACAACCAGAAAAACAGAATGAGGAGAAAAAGTCGAGAAAACTGCAAACTGGGTGGCTATTTAGCATAGAAAAGATAGAAGAGACTCACTATGGTTCAAACTCGCTCTTATCTTCCCCAGTGACTGACATAGGGAAGCTGACTCTAGATCCCAACTAAGGAGTGCACATAGACCTTGTCTACCAGGAGGCCCAACACCTGCTAGACTTATAAGACTGTGAGGGAACTCAACCTAGAAAGAAGAGAGAACAGCTAATCACACATGATAGCAACAGAAAGCACAAGATAAGAGGTCAATGCAAGGCATGCCAGAAGTCTAAGTGAGTGAACTCAACTCAAAAAGTAAGCCCGAGATCACCCAGAAGAAACACAAAGAAGAGAAAAACTGGAAGAGAATATATTATACATCATATACAAACTAGCTCCCCCTCACGAAAGGCCGTAAGGGCTCACGACTCCAAGATCACTCCTGAAGGACTGAGATGGCGAACAGAGGGGGGGTGAATGGTCGCAAATAAAATTTCCGCCAAAATACTCCAACAAAAACCTCGACAAGATCACTTAAAGGAAATCGTGAAAAACCTGAAAATCTAGACAACTATGTGTACCCCAAACATGCATGGATAAGTACCATAAAATATGTGGGGATTTTTGAGTCACAATCCTGGTTGTCTAGTGTCCAAGATAAAGAGGAACCAATCCAACTATTGCTTTTAGAAAGAACGTCAATTCAAATCACAAAAGTCACTTTCAGAAAAGCAAAAGCAGAATTTCCAGAACTTGTCCTCAATTTGAACAGGAGGTTGGTGGGTTTCTGCAGCTCACAAAATTTTGAGAATTTTTATCCCTCTGAGAATCAGAGTCATGAAGAACTCCACCAAATTTCTCCTCAAAAATCCTTACATAAAAAAAAGGAAAAATCGAAGAACACAGTCAGTCAAGAACTTCGAGCAGAAAGTTGGGGCTCGGTTTGCACCTCATGGCGCCCAAACTATGCAACAAGTGAACTCCAAAATTTTTCTGCAAGTGGATATCAGAGAGCCGAACCTCCTCCAAGAAGAATCACATAAAAAGGATTTTTCTATATTTTTATAAAAATCAAATACAAAATGCTGCGCAAAGAACAAGTTCTGAACAAAGTTGGAACTTGAAAGAAAAGATGTTCTCTACTCAATCCAAGAGTGCAAAAGAGATGTAAAACCATATGAACACACTCAAAACATCCAAGATCAATAGCATTTAGAAGGAGGGGAGGAAAATCCAAATTGCGTGAAAGTAAATTGCGAGAATGTAATTGCGGGAAAGTAAATGCTGAATTTAAATTGCATAAAGTAAAGACATAATATAAATGCGCAAAATAAATTCAGAGATGGATAGATAAAACTTTATTTTTGGAAGGAGAGGTTACATAGCCACACTTTCATGTGGGCAAAGCCCAAAGGAGCATTCACAAACCTCAAAACCTTCAAGGGAAGGAGGCTACCTCTCCACCCATATTTATACTACTCTTGGGCCACCTACCACCCTTGGATGAGTCCCTCAACCCTACAGCACTCATCTAAGGGCTAGGATTAACCCACACACACAGCCATGCAAGGGCTAACCCAAAACCCACACACATACCGGGTTTTCTTGCACGGTTTTCAAAGCATACTATCTAGACCCGCTAACCTATCAACTAGACCTCAATCCGACGGCCCTCATTGATCCACGCGGCATCTAGCCAGCATCATCTCCTTTCCTTGTCTTCTTGACTTGCCCAGACTCCGTCTCCGATCATCTTCCGGCGATCTCCCAACCGTCTGGACCTCCGACGCTCCTCGCCTATTCCCGGTCATCCTCCGCCTCACCATGACCTAGCACCGTCGCCCTGCAACCATCAAAGACAAGGAAACACCTTTCACATAGCAATGCTCACAAAGATATTCAATGAACCCATCCAACTCATCACTACTGTGCCCATACAGCCAGTACTGCCACTCCTGGCAGAGACAACTCAAATTGCCTCATTTTGAAAATCAATCCAAATCAAACTCAAACTTGAGCACACCTTGCTCAAATAAAGTCAAATACTCATTACAAACATGGATGGACCTCCACATGGTCCTTCAAGCTCCCCCTTGATGAGTATATTGACAAACAACACAAAAGGCATAAATTTGAGTTTGAATGAGAGAAGAAGAAAGCAATTTGATTGCAAAGCCAAACTTGGTCCAGAGAAAAAGATATAAAATCATGACCAAGTTGGCAGAAAGAATTTAGAGCAAGACCATGAAAAGAGCAAGTTTTCCACAAAGGCTCTAAAAACCAATCATAAGTGCCAAATGTGATTATGATCCATAAGAAACAGCAAAGATTTATAAAGATCATAAGAACCAACAAGCTTTCACATTTTTATCGCTTTTTTTTGATGATGCCTTTTCTACATTTTCTCCCCCTTTTGGCAATATAGGCATGAAAATGGAATTTTCTCCCTCTTTTTATGTATGCATGAAATGCAACCTAAGGGAGCTTTGAAGATTATCTAATTGATCACAATGACAAGATATGACACCAAGCTAGTCAATTTTTAGATTAGACTAGTCTAAGACATGTCCAAGAGCAAATACGAGCTTAGTTTTGAATATTTCATTTTTTGCAAGATTTGACAAGTGCAACACTTAGCTTTAGTTTCAAAAATAGAAGAATAGCCACTCTAAGGATTAAAAGGAAAACCTAGAGTTCAACCTACTCAACACTTTGGGGAATCTAGAAGAGCATACAAGGTCCTTCGGGCTCATTTATCACTTAATGCAAATTTTGATTTATCATCATACAAGACATAGCGGGGTGCAAATGTTTGACATTATTTGCATTCTTTACCCACATATGTCTTTGTTTTTAATTTATTTGCATTTTCTTTTGACAACCAATTGACTCAAGCCGTATGCGACCATCTCAAGATGAACTCTTAAGAGGATGGCCTATGTCAAACACGATGTATTCCAAGTTCATCCCAAGTGCAATGGGAAGAGGTCTTGTGAATACAAGGTGTTGAGTCGTATGTGCGCAAGAAAAGTCAATTTTGTTTAATTTTTATTTTTTAGTACAATGATTTATGAGCAATTGAAGGACTCTAGCATGGATCAAACTAGTTTCACCCAAGTTGCTATAGGGACTCTAGAGAACTCCAAAATTTCTCAAATTATGGCACAAACCTCTAGAGAAGAAACCTAGCAAGTAAAAGCAACAAGTTTCATCAAATTTTTCATTTAAGGCTTATTTCATTTTTAAGCTTAGCAAGTTAAATGAACTTGGACATATCTAAGCTAGTGATTTCCTCCATATGATGTAGCATGGTGTATAGCATGAAGAAGAAATCAATTGCATAATAGACAAAGCTCATTAAACAAGAAATCAGTCTATATGAAATGCACGAACAGATTCCCAAACTCCCCCTCAACAAATGAATCAATTTTAAGCTCAAATCTGGTTAAAGTTGAATTATTATCAAGATTAGGCATAAAGAAAACCCGAATGAACTCAATAATAACCAAAAAAACAGAATGAGGAGAAGAAGTCGAGAAACTGCAAAACTAGATGGCTATTGAGCATATATAAGATAGAAGAGACTCAATACACTTCGGACTCATTGTTATCTTCCCAGAGACCCACATAGGAAGTCGACTCTAGATCCCAACTAAGGAGTGCACACAGACCCTGTCTACCCAGGAGGCCCAATACCTGCTAGACTTATAAGTCTGTGAGGGAACTCAACCTAGAGAGAAGAGAGAACATCTAATCACACATGATAGCAACCTAAAGCACAAGATAAGAGTTCCATGCAGGCATGCCAGAAGTCTAAGTGAGTGAACTCAACTCAAGAAAAAAGCCCAAAGTCACCCAGAAGAAGCATAAAGAAAAGAAAAGCTGGAAGAAAACATATAATACATAATATACAAACCAGCTCCCTCACGAAAGATCGTAAGGGCTCACGACTCCAAGCTCACTCCTCAAGGCAACAACTGAGCTATCCAAAGGCTTGGTGAAGATATCGCTAATCAAGGTCACTCTCACGAATCAAGCGCGATATCTCCCTTCTCCACATGGTCTCTAAGGAAGCGATATCTAATATCAATGTGCTTGGTCCGAATGTTGCAATCGGTTTTTAGCAATGCAAATAGTGAAGTGTTATCACGTAAGAGTGGCACACTCTCTATCTCTAACCCATAGTCCTGTAAGGTCGATCTCATCCAGAGCACTGCTACAAAGAATCGGTCGCAACAACATACTCGGCCTCGGTGGGATATGCAACCCTGCATCGCTTCCTAGATGACCAAGAAACAAGAGAAGTGCCAATGAATTGGCAAGTGCCAGAAGTGCTCTTCCTATCTATCCTACAGCCAGCAAAGTCGGCATCGGAAAAGGCTCTAAGAGATAGATAAGAAGAAGAAGAGTACCAAATACCATAATTAGTGGTAGCACGAGGTACCTGAAGATGCGCTTGACCGTCTGGCGGTGAGAGGCGCAAGCAGAAGCTTGAAATCGAGCGCATAGACACACAGCGAAATGTATGTCCGGCCTCGAAGAAGTGAGGTACAAGAGGGAGCCGATCATGCTCCGAAACTCCTTTTGATCAGCAGGCTCACCAACCTCATCGGGCTCGAGGACAGCAGTGGTTGCCATGGGAGTCATCACCGGCTTCCCATTAGACATATCAAAGCGTCTCAGGAGGTCACGGGTATATTTGCCTTGATGCAAGACAGTACCCTCCCGAGTGTGCTTGATTTGGATGCCAAGAAAGTAGCTCAACTCGCCCATCATACTCATCTCAAACTCTGTGCTCATCACCTCAGAAAACTGAGACACAAGCAAATGAGACGAGCAATCAAAAATAATATCGTCCACATAAATCTGGACGAGAAGAAAATGCGACTCATGGTGTCTGATGAACAGAGTCTTGTCTACTATGCCCATTTTGAAGTCATGGCTGAGAAGATAAGGCTTGAACCTCTCAAACCATGCTCTGGGGGCTTGCTTGACTCCATACAGAGCTTTGGAAAGCTTGTATACATGACTCAGAAACTTGGGGTTATCAAATCTTGGAGGTTGTTTGACATAAACCTCTTCCTCAATATAGCCATTGAGGAATGCACTTTTGACATCCATTTGATAGAGCTTGAAGCCCCGGGATGCAGAGAATGCAAGCAGGATCCTAATAGCCTCTAGTCTAGCTACAGGGGCAAAGGTCTCCTCAAAGTCAAGACCCTCAACCTGAGAAAAGCCCTGTGCAACTAGCCTAGCCTTATTGCGAATGGTAACCCCATCCTCACTCTGCTTGTTTTTGAACACCCACTTGGTCCTAATGACATTATGACTAGATGGACGTTCTACAAGCTGCCAGACTTTGTTCCTCTCAAAGTTTTCAAGTTCCTCATGCATAGCATTAGTCCAAGACTCGTCAGATAATGCATGAGTCACATCCTTCGGCTCAAATGAGGGAACAAAGGCAGAGTGAAGGCAGAAACTAGACAAACCTGATTTTGAGCGAGTGACCCGCTCAAACAGATCACCAATGATCTGATCAGGTGGATGAGCTTTCTGGACATGTCGGGGAGGACCAGAAGCAGAAGTGGCCTCTACCTCTTAAACAGAAGAGGTAGGAACAGAGCCACTCGCTGAAGGAGAGTCGGAAGGCAAGGGCTGGTCTCCCTGAGGTGCAAAAATGGAAACAGGAGTGACCTCAAGTGTAGAGGGACTGGATCCGGTGGAACACCATCATCTCCATCATCCTCATCTTCTACAAAGATGGTCTCGGAGGGTTAAGAAGAGCTCAAACATCGTGTCTAGCTCCCGGCTAGCCTCATCAAAGATCACATCACGATCTCTATGATCCTATGCGCATCAACACCTGCACTTATAGTTACGAGAAGAAGTCGAGTAACCTAGAAAGATACCATCAGAAGAGCGAGACTCAAACTTATCTAGGTTACCGGACTTCAAGATAAAACACATGCAACCGAAAACGCGAAAATGAGACACACTGGGCTTTCGCCCATACCTCAACTCATAGGAAGTGCGATGCAAATGTGCTCTCAAAAACACGCGATTAGACACATGGCAAGCAAGTGCTATAGCCTCACCCAAAACTTCCTAGAGTATCAGACTCATCTAGCATCGTCTGGCCATCTCAACTAGGGTCCTGTTCTTCCTTTCTACTACACCATTCTGCTGAGGGGCGTAGGGAGAAGAGAACTGATGCTCTAAACCAGACTCCACACAAAAACTCTCAAAGTAGGAATTCTTGAACTCCGTGTCATTATCATCACAGATAGCTCAGAATGCACTTGGGAGCTCAATAGACAACCTCGATCAAACCCCCAAGTGAGAAAAGTCTCATCCTTCGAGGCCATGAAGAATACCCAAGAGTATCTATAAAAATCATTAACGATGAAAAGAACATACCACTTCCTCCTGCCGATCGCACTCTAGCTAGACCAACAAAGGTCCATATGTAAAAGCTGTCCCGGTGCATCACCATCACTACTGATCGGAGGATGAGAAGCAAGAACCATCTTGCCATGTCGGCAAGGAGAGCAAACTAAGTCTTTGACCATCTTGAGTTTGGGCAAACCCGAATGAGATCGTGGTCGCTAACTCGGTCAAATGATCAAAACCAATGTGACCAAGTCTCCTATGCCGTAGGAGAGATCACGGACTCGTATAATCAAACTTTGAAGAGAGTCTCCGAAGAAGTCAAAAATCAGCACGAAAGACTCTCCCAAATTTAGAAATCCCAAGAACTAACCCTCCCGATGAATCAAGGATTCTACAGGCATTACTCTTGAAGCTTACCTCGAAAGAATCATCGATAAGCTGAGAAACAGAGAGCAGATTGTATTGCAGCTTACTTACTAAGGCAACATCTTTAAGAATGAAATTTTGGTTAATGCAGATGGTACCTTTAGCAATGACTCTACCTGAAGATGCATTCCCAAAAGTGATTAACTCATCACCGGGGGCTCGGACTAGGGAAGAGAACCAACGAGAATCTCTGGTCATATGACGAGAACAACCGGAATCGATAATCCAGACATCTCCCTTCCCTATCCGACGAACCTGATCAAGACACAAGAGAGAAAGATGACTCAGTACTAAGATAGAGTGAAGACATAGGAACCCAATACTGAACCATACGACACCTCAGAGTACCAGTCACAGAAGAAGACTGGACTCGAGTGTCTCTCTGATGTTTAACCCTATCAAGATCAGTAGCAACTCTAGTAGGTGATCTAGGAGCTGAAACTGGGTTGGCATGC
The DNA here is from genome assembly GCA_036346275.1 of Otatea glauca. NCBI lineage: Eukaryota > Viridiplantae > Streptophyta > Magnoliopsida > Poales > Poaceae > Otatea > Otatea glauca. Next base: position 24,220,346 of record CM070725.1, on the reverse strand, counting down.
CGTGGTGCAAAAGCCGAACCATCCCAGTGAAGCTGCCTAAAACTCCTACCAGAAAACACATCACGCCGCTGATATCTACCTCGATGAGAAAAATGAGGAAAATCAAGAGGTCGGCGGAAAGACTGATAACGAACAGCTCTAGGACTAAAACTCAAAGAACTAGCATGAAAACCGAGTCTTGGACGCTGCCCAAAAATAGGCAACTCTCTAACCTATCTAGAAGTAGTGTGTGCCTTAGGAGCACTCAAAGTCTGGGGATGACCTTGAATACCCTTAAGGGCAGCAACACGCTCACGCCGATTGATCTTGGCACGCCTGAAGCAGAAATCTACTAGGTGACCATCCTTCTTACAGAAGGTGCATGTGTACTTTGCCTTGCTAGAGGCAGAAGCAATAGGAGTAAACCCTTCTGGTCAGAAGTCCTATGGACAACCCCAGCAGACCTAAAAATGGTGGTATCACTCTGGAAGCTACCACAATTTCACCACTCTTGGAGCTGCGCACAATGGTGGGAGGATGCGCCCGAGCGTGCTCTAAGAGATCAAATCCTAGACCTTGATTGAATCTACTAATCTTGGATTGGTCTAGAATAAGATTGAGCTTCTTCTTGCCTCCAATAAACTTCTCGAGAGTGCTCATAAGATACTTGCAATCTCGAAAGAAAGAGGCACAAGAAGAGCAGGGGGAAGAAGAAGAAGAAGAACCAGAAAGATGAGCTCTCTCAGCACGTGCATTTTTCTCCCTTAGCACGGCTGCCTCAGTCTTGAGGGCCTCACAAGAAACGCAAGACGCATTTCTAATTCTATGAGCTTGGTCTTCTAATTTCTTCCTAAGCTCGACATGGATTTTATCCAAGTCCCCCTCAATCTCAGAACATCGCAAGCAACTTTCTTGTGACTAATCTAGTAAGTCCTTAGCAAGTTTAGCACAGTTGACATTTAAGGATTCATTGTCAAGTTTTAGTTGCCTACAACCCTCACATGAGCTGACTGGGTCCTTAGAAGCATGCATTTCAAGTTCATCATTTCTAGAAGAAAGCTTCCTAAGGTGATCGCTCATGGCATCAATTTCGGCAAGCAATTTAGGGCAATTAGCTCAAGAAGGAGTAGAGTGAGCATGAAGAAAACTAGCATCTAGTGGAATAGCATCAACAGAATTATCACTAGCATTCTTCAACTTAAGACTTTCTAATTCAGTCAACACACTATCATGCATAGTCTTTAAGTTCTCCAACTCCACAAGAATAGCATCACACAAAGAGCAATCATCAGTGACTCGGGAGGGAGAATATCTAAGAGAAGCTAACTCCCGAGTCAAGGTACCTACTTCCTTCTCAAGCTCCGTACACCTAGCTCTAGCTCTAGTATGAAATTTTCCTAATTTGCAGAAAGCTTTGTTGAGCTGGTCATAGGAGGGTACCTCGTCCAAGTCGCTGTAGAGCTCGGAGTCGCTGATGTCATTGGTGTCGGCCATGAAACACATGCCGGAGAAGTCGTCGCCGCCCTTCTTTTCTTGCGGTTCATCCTCGCCTCGCCGCTCCATGTCTCGGTGTCGGAGAGGTTGATGTCGCTGGCGCGGCGAGGACGCGGTGGAAGAGCTTCTTGTTCTTGGAGAAGTTGCGATACTTCTTCTCACGCGTCGGCTCACGAACTGGAGGCTTCTTGTTGCGGTTCTTGTCGGTGTAGTCGTTCTTGCCCGAATCGCCAACATCATTCTTGCCCTTCTCCAGCTTGGGACAGTTCGCCCGAATGTGGTTGGGGCCACCACACTCGAAGCAGGTGATCATGCCACCTCTCTTCCTCTCTCTCACCCTCTTGTATGCATGAGAAAACTTGCGAGCAAGAAGAGCAAGATCATTTTCTGGAAATTTTCCAGTTGGTCATCGTTTAGCTCACAAAGGGCGGAAAGAGAGAAACCAATAGAAGGATCAGAAGAAGAAGATCCAATGGGATCGGTGACCAAGGCCATCGATTGAGATTTCGTCTTCCGTGAGACGACATCGATCTCATGAGTCTTGAGGCGGGAATAAAGCCCGTCAAGAGTCAGAGTCGACAAGTCAGTGGTGTCCTTGATGGTGGTCACCTTCATCTCCCAAATACGCAAATTGAGTGCGGTCAAGAAATGTCGAGCATTATCCGAGTCAGGGTATATGCAACCAACCGTCAAGATCGCCAAGATCTTGGTAAAACGACCAAGCACTCATCAAGACTCTCACCAACGTCTTTGTTCAAACTTGTTGAACTCACGCTTGAATTGGTCTGTCGAACCGCCTTGATTTGGGTAGTGCCCTCATGGTAAGCATCGAGGGTCACCCAAATCTCATGAGCAGAACGAAGGTGAGAAATCCTGTCATACTCACTACGGCTAAGACCCTGCATGAGGATGTCCCTTGCCTTAGCATTCGCCTCAACATCAGCCATATTGCCGGCCGTGACGTTTTCATCGGTAGGAACCTCATATGGGAGTTTCACCTTCTGCCATATCAGGAAGCCCTGGGCAGTGATGTATGACTCCATGCGCGACTTCCAGAATGGAAAATCGACTCCAGAAAAAATGGGAGGGTTGGTGGAATACTTGTCCATCGCATGGCTCTTGAGACCGGTCAAGATCTATGGAAGAGCAAAACCGGCTCTGATACCAATTGAAGGACCGAGATGGCGAACAGACGGGGGGTGAATGGTCGCAAATAAATTTCCCCCCAAAATACTCCAACAAAAACCTCGACAAGATCGCTCAAAGGAAATCGTGAAAAACCCGAAAAACTAGACAACTATGTGTACCCCAAGCTTGCATGGATAAGTACCATAAAATATGTGGAGATTTTTGAGTCACAATCCTGGTTGTCTAGTGTCCAAGATAAAGAGGAATCAATCCAACTCTTGCTTTTACAAAGGACATCAATTCAAATCACAAAAGTTACCTTCAGAAAAGCAAAAGCAAAATTTCCAGAACTTGTCCTCAATTCAAACAGGAGGTTGGTGAGTTTATGCAGCTCAAAAAATTTTGAGAATTGTTCTCCCTATGGGAATCAGAGTTCTGAAGAACTCCACTAAATTTCTCCTCAAAAAGCCTTACAAAAAAAATTGGAAAAATCGAAGAACACGGTCAGTCAAGAACTTCGAGCAGAAAGTTTGGGGCTCGGTATTCACCTCATGGCGCCCAAACGGTGCAACAAGTGAACTCAAAATTTTTTTTCCAAGTGGATATCAGAGTCCCGCACGTCCTCCAACAAGAATCACTTAAATAATATTTTTATATATTTTTATAAAAATCAAATACTAAATGCTGCGCAAAGAACAAGTTCTGAACAAAGTTGGAACTTGAAAGAAAAGATGTTCTTTACTCAATCCAAGAGTGCAAAAGAGATGTAAAACCAAATGAACACACTCAAAAAATCCAAGATCAACTGCATTTAGAAAGAGGGGAGGCAAATCCAAATTGCGTGAAAGTAAATTGCGAGAATGTAATTGCGGGAAAGTAAATGCTGAATTTAAATTGCGTAAAGTAAAAACATAATGTAAATGCGCAAAATAAATTCAGAGATGGATGGATAAAACTTTCATTTCTAGAAGGGAAGGTTACAAAGCCTCACTTTAATGTGGGCAAAGCTCAAAGGAGCAATCACAAACCTCAAAACTTTCAAGGGAAGGAGGCTACCCCTCGACCCATATTTATACTACTCTTGGGCCACCTACCACCCTTGGATGAGTCCCGCAACCCTTGAGCACTCATCTAAGGGCTAGGATTAACCCACACACACAGCCATACAAGGGCTAACCCAAAACCCACACACATACTGGGTTTTCTTGCACGGTTTTCAAAGCATACTACCTAGACCCGCTAACCTATCAACTAGACCTCAATCCGACGGCCCTCATTGATCCACGCGGCATCTAACTAGCATCATCTCCTTTCCTTGTCTTCTTGACTTGCCCGGACTCCGTCTCCGATTATCTTCCGGCGATCTCCCAACCGTCTGGACCTCCGACGCTCCTCGCCTAGTCCCGGTCATCCTCCATCTCACCATGACCTAGCACCGTCGCCCTGCAACCATCAAAGACAAGGAAACACCATTCACATAGCAATGCCCACAAAGATATTCAATGAACCCATCCAACTCATCACTACCACGCCCATACGGCCGGTACTGCCACTCCTGGCAGAGACAACTCAAATTGCTTCATTTTGAAAATCAATCCAAATCAAACTCAAAATTGAGAACACCTTGCTCAAATAAAGTCAAATACTCATCACAAACATAGATGGACCTCCACATGGTTCTTCAACTCCTCAAGGCAACAAATCTGGAGCTATCTAAAGGCTTGGTAAAGATATCGGCTAACTGAAGATCACTCTCTACGAACTGAAGCGCGATATCACCCTTCTCCACATGGTCTCTAAGGAAGTGATATCTAATATCAATGTGCTTGGTCTGGGAATGCTGCACAGGGTTTTTAGCAATGCAAACAGCAGAAGTGTTGTCACAAAAAGTGGCACACTCTCTATCTCTAACCCAAAGTCCCGGAAGGTCGATCTCATCCAGAGCACTGCTCACAAAGAATCGATCGCAAAGAACATACTCGGCCTCGGTGGATCAGTGTGCAACTCCGATCGCTTCCTAGATGACCAAGAAACAAGAGAAATGCCAATGAATTGGCAAGTGCCAGAAGTGCACTTCCTATCTATCCTACAGCCAGCAAAGTCGGCATCGGAAAAGGCTCTTAAGGACAGATAAGAAGAGGAAGAGTACCAAATACCATAATAAGTGGTAGCACGAAGGTACCTGAAGATGCGCTTCACCGCCTGGCGGTGAGAGATGCGAGGAGAAGCCTGAAATTGAGCGCACAGACACACAGCAAAATGTATGTCCGGCCTCGAAGCGGTAAGATACAGGAGGGAGCCAATCATACTCCGAACTCCTTTTGATCAGCAGGCTCACCATCCTCATCGGGCTCGAGGACAGCAGTGGTGGCCATAGGAGTCATCACCAGCTTACCATCAGACATATCAAACCGCCTCAGGAGGTCCCGAGTGTACCTACCTTGGTGCAGGAAAGTACCCTTCCGAGTCTGCTTGATTTGGAAGCCAAGAAAGTAGCTCAACTAGCCAATCATACTCATCTCAAACTCTGTGCTCATCACCTCACAAAACTGAGACACAAGCGAATGAGATGAGCCACCAAAAATGATATCGTCCACATAAATCTGGACGAGAAGAAAATGCGATTCATGGTGTTTGATGAACAGAGTCTTGTCTACTATGCCCATCTTGAAGTCATGGCTGAGAAGATAAGACTTGAGCCTCTCATACCATGCTCTGGGGGCCTGCTTGAGTCCATACAGAGCTTTGGAAAGCATGATACATAACTCGGAAACTTGGGGTTCTCAAATCCTGGAGGTTGTTTTACATAAACATCTTCCTCAATATAGCCATTGAGGAATGCACTCTTGACATCAATTTGATAGAGCTTGAAGCCCCGGGATGCAGAGAATGCAAGCAATATCCTGATAGCATCTAGTCTAGCTACAGGGGCAAAAGTCTTCTCAAAGTCAAGACCCTCAACCTGAGGAAAGCCCTGTGCAACTAGCCTAGCTTTGTTGCGAATGACAACCCCATCCTCACTCTGCTTGTTTTTGAACACCCACTTGGTCCCAATGACATTTTGACCAGATGGATGTTCTACAAGCTGCCAGACTTTGTTTCTCTTGAAGTTTTCAAGTTCCTCATGCATGGCATTAGTCCAAGACTCGTCGGATAATGCACGAGTCACATCCTTCAGCTCAAACGAGGCAACAAAGGCAGAGTGAAGGCAAAAACTGGACAAACTTATTTTTGAGCGAGTGACTCACTCAAACAGATCACTGATGATCTGATCAGGTGGATGAGAACACTGAATATGACAAGGAGGTCCAGAAGCAGAAGTGGCCTCTACCTCATGCACAGAAGAGGTAGAAGGAGAGCCACTAGCTGCATGAGAGTCAGAAGGCAAGGGCTGGCCTTCCTGAGGTGCAGAAATGGAAATAGGTAGCACCTCAGGTGTAGAGGGGACTGTATCAGGTGGAACACTATCATCTCCATCATCCTCATCCTCTACAAAGATGGTCTCGGAGGAAGAAGAAGAGACTGAAATGTTAGGTGTAGCTCCTGTGCTAGCCTCATCAAAGGTCACTTCACAGGTCTCTATGATCCTATGCGCATCGCAACTCCAGACCCTATAGCTACGAGAAGAAGTCGAGTAACTCAGAAAGATACCATCAGAAGAACGAGACTTAAACTTATCCAGGTTACCAGACTTGAAAATAAAACACTTGCAACCAAACACACGAAAATGAAAAACACTGGGCTTTCGCCCATACCTCAACTCGTAAGAAGTGCGGTGCAAATGTGCTCTCGAGAATACATGATTAGAAACATGGCAAGCAGTAGCTATAGCCTCAGCCCAAAACTCTTAGGAGTACTGTACTCGTCTAGCATCGTCCTGACCATCTCTACCAGGGTCCAGTTCTTTCTTTCCACTATGCCATTTTGCTGAGGGACGTAGGGAGAGGAGAACTGATGCTCTAAACCATACTCCACACAGAAACTCTCAAAATAGGAGTTCTTTAACTCAGTGCCATTATCACTACGTATAGCTCGTAGGGCACTAGGGAGCTCAAAAGACAACCTATGAACCAAACCCCTAAAATGGTAAAAGTCTCATACTTCGAGGACATGAAAAACAACCAAGAGTACCTCGAAAAATCATCAACAATGACAAGAACATACCACTTCCCACCCACTTACTGCACTCTAGCTTGACCAACAGTGTCCATATGTAAAAGCTGTTCTGGTGCATCAGTCATCACAACAGTGATTGGGGGATGAGAAGCAGCAACCATCTTGCCATGTCGGCAAGGAGAGAAAACTAAGTCTTTGACCATTTTGAGTTTAGGCAAACCACGAATGAGGTCATGACTGCTAACTCGGGTCAAATGATCAAATCCAATGTGACCAAGTCTCCTATGCTAGAAGGAGAGATCACGAGACTCTGAAGCAATCAAACAACGGAGAGTGTCTCCAGAAGAAGCAGAAAAATCAGCACGAAAGACTCTCCCATATCTAGAAATCCCGCAAACTAACCCTCCTAAAGAATCGAGGATTCTACAGGCGCTACTCTTGAAACTCACCTTGAAAGAGTCATCAATAAGCTGAGAGACAGAAAGTAAATTGTATTGCAGCTTACTCACTAAGGCAATATCTTTAAGAATGAAATTGTCATTAATGCAGATGGTACCTTTAGCAATGACTCTACCTGAAGAAGCATCCCCGAAAGTGATCAACTCATCACCGGGGCTCGGACTAGAGAAAAGAACCATCGAGAATCTCCAGTCATATGACGAGAACAACCGTAGTCGACAATCCAAACATCTCCCTTCCCCATCCGACAAACCTGATCAAGACACAAGAGAGAAAGATGACTCAGTACTGGGATAGAGTGAAGACTTGGGGATCCAATACTGAACCACACGACGCCTCAGAGTACCAGCCATAGGAGAACACTGGACTCGAGTGTCTATCTGATGTTTAACCCTAAAACGATCAGTAGCAACTCTAGTAGATGATCTAGGAGCTGTAACTGGGTTGGCCCGCCGTGGTGCAAAGGCTGCACCATCCCAGTGAGGCTGCCTAGATCTCCTACCATAAAACACCTAACGCCGCTGATATCTACCTCGATGGGAAAAACGAGGAATATCAAGAGGACGGCGGAAAGACAGACCACGAGCAGCTCTAGGACTAAAACTCGAAGAAACAGCATGAAAACCGAGTCCTGAATGCTGCCCAAAAACAGGCAACTCTCTAACCTGTCTAGAAGCAGCGTGTGCCTTAGGAGCACTCAGAGTCTGGGGATGACCCTGAATACCCCTAAGAGCAGCAACACGCTCACGCCGAGTGTTCTTGGCACGCTTGAAGCAAGAATCTACTAGGTGACCATCCTTCTTACAGAAGTCCAATGGACAACCCCAGTAGACCTAAACACGGTGGTACTCACTCTGGGAGCTACCACAATCTCACCATTCTTGGAGCCGCGCACAATGGTGGGAGGATGCGCCTGAGCGTGCTCCAAGGGATCAAATCCTAGACCTTGATTAAATCTACTAATTTTAGATTGGTCTAGAATAAGATTGAGCTTCTTCTTGCCTCCAACAAACTTCTCGAGAGTGCTCATGAGATACTGGCAATTTCGGAAGAAAGAGGCACAAGAAGAACAGGGGGAAGAAGAACCCGAAAGATGAGCTCTCTCAGCACGTGCATTTTTCTCCCTCAGCACGGCTGCCTCAATCTTAACGGCCTCACAAGAAACGCACGACGTATTTCTAATCCTATGGACTTGGTCTTCTAACTTCTTCTTAAGTTGGACATGTGTTTTATCCATTTCATCCTTAACCCCAACACACAGCAGGCAACCAGTTTGTGACTTAACTAGTAAGTCCTTAGCAAGTTGATCACACTTGATATTCAAAGCATCATTGTCAAGTTTTAGTTGCCTACAGCCCTCTCATGAGCTGATTGGGTCCTTAGAAGCATGCATTTCAAGTTCATCGTTTCTAGAAGAAAGCTTCCTAAGGTGATCGCTCATGGCATCAATTTTGGCAAGCAATTTAGGGCAATTTGAACATGAAGGAGTAGAGTGAGCATGAAGAAAACTAGCCTCAATAGGAATAGCATCAACAGAACTAGTGCTAGTATTCTTCAACCTAAGACCATCAAGTTCAACAAGCACACTATCATGCAAAGTCCTTAGGTTCTCCAGCTCCACAAGCAAAGCATCACAGAGTGTACAGCCATCAGAGTCTTGGGAGGAACATGCTTTAAGTGAAGCTAACTCCCGAGATAGGCTATCTACCTCCTTCTCTAACACTCAGAACACCTCAACCTAGCCTTGGCATGAAACTTGTCTAATTCACAGAAGGCATCATTTAACTCGTCGTAGGTGGGTACCTCATCCGTGTCGCTGTACAGCTTGGAGTCGCTTTCTTCAATGGCGCCTGCCATGAAGCACATGCCGGAGAAGTCGTCGCTACCCTTCACCTTCTCTTGCGGATTGTCCTCGCTTGCATCGCTCCAGTTCTCCGTGTTAGAGAGCTCGATGTCGTCTAGTGCGGCGAGGACCCGGTGAAAGAGCTTCTTGTTCTTGGCAAATTTGCGGTACTTTTTCTTTGCCGGCTCACGAGCTAGGGCCTTCTTGTTGTGGTTCATGTCGGTGTAGTCGATCTTGCTCGAACTGCCTTGTTCGTTTTTGCCTTTCTCCAACCGGGTACAGTTTGCTTGAACGTGGTTGGGGCCACCACACTCGAAGCAAATGATCTTGCCCCCTCTCTTCCTCTCTCTCACCCTCTTGTAAATGTTAGTAAATTTACGAGCGACAAGTGCAAGCTCATTTTTTGGAAATCGTTCCAGAACTTCATCGCTTACATCGCAAAGAGCAGAGAGAGAGAACCCAGAAGAAAAATCAAGAGAGGATCCGGAGGAAGACCCGATGGAATTGGTGACTAGAGCCATCGACTGAGATTTCGTCTTGCGAGAGACGACGTCGATCTCATGAGTCTTAAGATGGGAATACAACCCATCAAGAGTCAAGGTCGACAAATCAGTGGAGTCCTTGATGGTAGTCACCTTCATTTCCCAAACTCGAATATCGAGTGCGGTCAAGAAATGTCGAGCATTATCCGAGTCAGGGTATATGCAACCGACTGCTCGAAGGTCGCTCAAGATCTTTGTAAACCGACCAAAGCGCTCGTCAAGACTCTCACCAGCGTGTTATTCAAACTTGTTGAACTCACACTTGAATTGGTCCTGTTGAACCGTCTTGATTTGGGTAGTGCCCTCATGGTAAGCATCGAGGGTCACCCAAATCTCGTGAGCGGAACGGAGGTGAGAAATCCTATCATACTCACTGCGGCTAAGACTCTGTATGAGAATGTTCCTTACCTTAGCGTTTGCCTCAACGTCAGCCATATTGCCGCCCGTGATGTTTTCATCAGCAGGAACCTCATACGGGAGTTTCATCTTCTGCCATATCAGGAAGCCCTAGGCAGTGATGTATGATTCCATTCGAGATTTCCAAAAAGAAAAATCAACTCTAGAGAAAATAGGAGGCTTGGTGGAATACTTGTCCATCGCCATGGCTCTTGAGACCGGTCAAGATCTATGAAAAAGCAGAATCGGTTTTGATACCAATTGAAAGACCGAGATGGCGATCAGAGGGGGGTGAATGATCCCAATTAAAATATGTTCACTAAGGAAGATCACAAATGAAGATTTTCACCCAAAGAAACCAAGTCAAAACCCTTAGATATCAAATGGAAGCGAAAGAATCAATTTTCACAAAAATTAGCCTGATGCTAGTGCTATCGCACTCTGGGGGCGATACTACCGGGTTACTATAGCTACAGTGAAATCAGGCATATAAACAGCGTTTTCAGCACAGGTTCAAATAAGAAAATTGATGTATCTTTTGATCCGTTGATCCAAACTCAACCAAACTTGGTAGATAAGGTCTTTGGGATGTCAGGAACTTATTTCAACCTTCAATCATAAGGATTGATGTCAAAGTTCTGACCTTCATTCCCGGGAAGGAAGAACGCACCAAGTTTCGACAAAAATCGAAAGAACTTCGATCAAGGCTTGCTCGGGGGTTTTGATGATCAAAGTGATCTTGAATGACTTCCCACACGTCCCAGCAAGCAAGAGAACACGAAGAAACTCAAGGATATGCAATCTACAAGATCAAGCATTCAAGAACGCAAAAGATCAACTTCTTGCAACAAGAACACATGGAAAGCCTAGATTATTGAAACAAGATTTCAAAAAGAATCAATCATAAACCTGAGCAAAAAATTTGTAAGCAATTAGAAGGAGGGGAGGCAAATCCAAATTGCGTAAATGTAAATTGCACGAAAGTAAATGTGGAATTTAAATTACGTAATTTAAATGCGTACTATAAATGCGTAAAGGAAATGAAACATGAACATAGATGAAGAACATTTCATTTCTGGAAGGAGAGGTAACAAAGCCTCACATTCATGTGGGCAAAGCACAAAGGAGCATCAAAAACCTCAAAACCTTCACTACAGGGGAGGCTGCCCCTCCACCCCTATTTATACAACTCTTGGGCCACCAACCACCCTTGGATGAGCCTCTAAACCCTGGAGTATCCATCAAGGGCTAGGATTAACCCACTCAACCAGCCATGCAAGGGCTAACCCAAAACCCACCACACACATGGGTTCACTTGTACCTGAATAATTAATGATTAATATTGACTAATGGAATATGGAACAATGTTATGAACTTGTTTGTCCTGTGTGGTTGTACAATGAGATTGAGTTGTTATGGTGAGGGATGTCATGCAACGATGTTGAGTTGTTGATGGCATGTGGTGCTTGGTAAACAACTGGGGTGGTATTCACTTAGATTGGAGCAAGTGCCAACAGGAACATCACCAGTTGAGGAGTCTACATCCACGCTAGAGGAGTACCAGGAGGAGACGAATGTTTAAGGTGCAAGCCTTGTCAGTTGCCTGTGGTATATTGAGGGGTTTTTCTACGTTTTCATTCCGCTGCAGTTTAATTTGTTGTTCAGCCTTACGGTGCATAATCATGTAAGTTGACCATAAGGTCATTCAACAAGTGTTATCTAATATATGAAGTCTTTTATTATATTTCCGCTGTGTATGATTGTGATATTCATCTATGTTGAGCCTGTGTGCACTAGCGTGATCCTAGACTAGTGCGGTATACACAGAGGGACCACATTTGCATATTCGGGTCCCGACATCATTGCATTCATATGCATTCATAAAAGAAGTGTAGTGGGAGGTGATTCTTGTGGTTATGAAGATAAACTATGGCTATGTCTTGTGAAATTTTTTATTCTAATGTTTTCATGCCATATCATGTTTTTTATCTTGAGTAGCTGTAAAATTAACCTATCAAAACAATCATTCTTGGTGATGAGATGTTTTGTAGAATCCCAGGCTTGTTGCGGTGACTGGGGTGCTAAACCAGTGTTCTAATTTTTATTTTGTTTTACCAAATCAATTTATGCATGTTTGTATATTCCGTAAATTTTCTATATTGTGGTACTAGTAGATATACCTGTTATCTCTTGGAACTTCCTTGATAAGTATGGATATGTGAACCTTGACAACCCTAGAATAAGGTTAGACAATATAATAATGTCAGATAGGTATACTGGATAATATTTATACATGCTTATTTGTGAGACCCCGTTCTTGCAAACAGGAACCTCCATGTGATTGCTGTACTAGTCCCATGATCAGTGGCTAGCACTCACATGTTGACAACATTCATATCACAACCACAAGATATAAAATTGATAAGCATAAATTACAAGCAGAAATAATTATACAGAATTTAAAATTTACAAAGATCAAACAGCGAAAAATAGAGAGTTTAAAGAACTCCAAAAGCCTCGTGGTTTGCCCGCTAACCCTCAGGCAACTGACTTGGCAAACCTAGGGGAAATCATCGCCAAACAACCCGTACCCTGCGTTAAAGCAAGAATCGTCTGGCACTTCGCAGGTTTCGTCCTCTGAGACAGCAGATGCAAGATTGAGTACATTGGTACTCAGCAAGACTTATAGTGTTTAACAAATGCAAATAATTAATCATGGGGGTTAAGCAAAGGCAGGTTACAAGTTATTTTGCAGTTGCATAAACATTTAAAATACCAATGCAGTAGATTGAAATGTCGCATCTTTAAATAGGCAAGTTAAAGCATAATTTGATAAGCGAAAATTCAAGTCTTTCAACCCAGTCTACCTGACTGCAAAAGTCCCCGGTGTCTGTCCTTTGACACAAAAGCTAGTTGCAAAATTGGTTTCCATCCCAAATTCATTTTTCTAGAAATACCAAAAGACTCTTACATTGGAATGACTTCACCAAGTGTCCTTGACCGTGGACGTGGCTAATCGATTAGATTTACACTCTGCAGAGGTGTACAACTTTACCCACAAGGAATGATCAACCTCTTTTGCCAGGCCAGATAACACACTTCCTTTGGTGTGTCGGCAAGGAGATCATAAAGAGCCGTTACATTATCTAGATGTGGCTTTGAACCAGCCCGGGACGTTTAACCCTCGCCATGAAAACAGAAACACTCACCCAAGTCGTGGATCCATTTTCATCACACTCAACATCACATTTCTATTCATGGCAAGGCGTACACCGTTTCATTGGTATGTAGAAACCCCTACAAGCAAACCAAACCGGAATGTCTGTGCAAATCTCCCGCCTTCCTTAGATGCAAAGCCATATCTAAACAACTTAATAGGCTAAGACCCGCCCATACAAGCTCTCGTGGTTGTACGAAATTCTTGGATCTATAGCGTCCCATTGCTCAGTCCTTAATCCGACACGGGCGATACTCCACCCTACACTACGTGCAAACCCATCTGCACATCCGGCTATTGCCAATAATCGCCCACGTCAAACCAAATTTTTATTTTGGGTTTTTAACCAAATACCAGCAACATTTTCCAAAGGAGGACCATACATTCGTTGAAAAGACTGAAAGTAAACAACAAGCAGCTTAAGCAGGTATATTATGCCAGCGGTTATACCCAAAATGACATTTAGCATGTCTAGTTCAACTAAGGTTTGCAAGGTTCACATATTCATACAGATTGAGGTAAACCATAATTTACAGGATTAACTACAGTTCCAACCCGAATTAACATTTCTAGGGAGAATTATCCGGATGCATAGTACATAGACAGAAACAACATAATGTAGGTAAAGTATCAGGCTCGACATGATCAAGGGGTTGCTTGCCTTGCAACGTGCTGTCTAGCTCCGGATCTAGATCAGCGACGGCGTCGTCTTCTTGTTCGAGCACGTCGAATTCTACACGTCGATCAATCGGAAACATAGCAATTATTAAATTTCAATAAGGGCAAAAAGAAAACAGACAGTAAACCAAATAAAGATTAACTGCAGAAGACAGGGATAGTTTAGGGATTGCATTATAGGATTTCGTGATTCAGGTAATCACGTAAACGCTTCGTTAAAGATTTTCAGGATAAACAGATATGGTTTCTTTAATAGATTATTTATTCTTCAATTACGAATTCAAGAGGCTAAAATTGTGAATTCTTATATTTTATAACATCGAATTATAGATGCTAAAATTATCTATATTAAAGAAATTTAAAACATAAAATAAGGGGTTCTGTGTGAAAGGCACCTATCCTAGCGATGCATAAAGAAAGAGGGTTGATTAAATTAATTTCATGAAATTAGGTTACTAGATTTTGTTTCATGAATTTGAGCCCACAAAAATCTATATTTCAGCTAGTTAATTTCTTATGCACATATATATACATATATATGTCTTAGTGCATTTGGCACAATAATTACTTCACATCTTAAAGTTAACCCAAATCAAAATTACTCTTTAATCAAATTCAACCATTATACTGTTGTTCTATTATTCATGAATTAAATTTTGTCCCTTTTATATTCATTTAATACTATTATACATATTTGAATTCTTAGTGTATTGAAAACAAGACTTAAATGGAAAAGGATTTAAACATGCATGAAAATTAAATATTTTTATATATTTGGGTTCCTGGAAACATGAGGATCCTATAAAAATTAGTTTCATTAACTTCTAAGCTAACTTGCAAAAATTTTGTATAAAGCATATGTTTTGCCTCTTTATTCAAATTTAAATTTCAAAATTACCCAGAGATCATTTACAAAATATTTTTGCATATTCGAAAATAACTTGATTTTACATGAATATAGAAATTTGTTTCACTAATTTTGGATTTATGATCCAAAACTTATGGACATTTGAAGTGACCTGGTTTCTAAAAGTCAACTAAAATTCCGAAATACGTTTTCGCCTCAGAGAAAACGCCTTCTGGCTTTTGGCGCGTGAGTTTTGAACTCGGCTCGGTCTGACCAATAGGTCAACCCCACCTGTCAGCGACCGGGCAAGCGCGCGTGCAAGGCTGGCTGGGAGACTAACGGCTGGGTCCCGATTGTCAGCGACTGGTGAGTCAAAAGACCGCGTGCGACTGACAACCTGACCTCACCCGTCAGTGACTCGAAGCAGGGAGCTTCAGTCTCCGACTCGCTGCCGACGAACTAGCCCCTCCGCGGTGGAATGGCCAGCACCACGAGGACTAGGGCGTCGGTGCGCACCTGTGGGTGGTACCCATTCCACCGGAGAGGGCCGGGAAGTAGGTCGCCACAGTGGAGGGGCGGCGGCACTAATGGTGGTGAGCCTTGCCAGAGTTTAGGAGGTCCTTAGGGTTGATCGGCTCCGGCTTAAGTTTCAGGGGGCTAGTAGGGTTCTATTTTACCTGCTAGAAGCCGAAAAGAGGGACTGGGTGAGCTCGCCGCCGAGCGCTTCAGCCGGGGAAGGAGGGCAGCGCTACAGTTGATGAGACATGAAACAATTTGAGGGGTTTTGATTCTCATGAGGTACAGAAGCTATCATGTGAAGGAATTGGAAAAATATTTCGAGTACCCCTTGAATTTGGGTTTGATCCGAATTGAAGTTCTTCGGGTGCAAGGAAAGAAGAGAGAATTTGATAGCGGTTTTGTGTTCGGGAGTGGAAGAAATGAGAGGGGAAGTGAAGAGCAGTCCTCAACGATCGCAAAGGGGGTTTTATAGGCGGTGAAGCGCTGTGAAGCTCGGCATAGGGTTTGAAAACTTCGGATTTTTGTGGCTTGGTTCGGTGCTTCGCAATGGAATGGCGCAAACGTCTCACCGGCAAGGAGGCGATGTGGGGCGGTCAAAGCATGGCGCGGGAATGCCGAGGATAGACGTGGCGTAAGTTGACGGATGGGCAAATCGGTATCGCAGGCGCCGCGTGGCTTCGGTGTGTCACGAGCTCGCCTCGGCGGAGGGGAGAAGAAGAGAGGGGGAAAAGGGAAACGGCGGCTAATGGCTGGGCCCAGGGTCCACCGGTCAGCGATATGGCTTCGGCACCGCCTTGTGCTAGGAAATGGGCCCGTACGCCGCGGGGCCCACTGGTCAACGAGTGAAGACGAGTCCAGAGATAAGTTTTGCCGGGACAGCTCCATGTGAGCATTAAAATGGCTATCAAATCTGGTTGAAATATTTCGAAACTTTTTGACTGACCTCTCCTATTAGATCTTATCACTCAGTAAAAGTTTCATACCAAAATGTCGTATAATTAATTAATTAAAATTCTGACACTGTGTACTGCACAGGATTTGTATTTCGGTATTCTATTTTTTTCAGGGTGTAAACCATATTAATTATTTCCCAAACTTTTTATATGAGTTGAGATTGGGTTGATTGGGTTATATATATCTCCATAAAAATTTCAAGTCTAAATCTCAAGTAAATATTTTATAAAAATTCTGACATGTGGATTTTCAGTTTTTATTTGCCTTTGTTCTTGAATTTTTAGAAGGCTTTGCCGATGTGATAAATTCTTGAGATTTTTACCAAATGTAAATAATCGTCTGAGGGCATTATGGTAATTTTTATGGCTGTAGATAACTTTCGATTATTTTTCATTAATTCATACTTCACTGTTTTTAGTCAAAAGAGACAACCAATTATTTTATTTTATTACATTTCAGCAACTAGGATTTTTACTAGATAGTTTTACTGGTTTACCAGCATGAACAAGGTCTCATGGTAATTTTTCCAATTTTTACTCTTACCTCTTTACATTCTTACCATCTCCCATTTAATAATTCTATTTATTGGACTTTCATATAAAGCATAAATCCAAATAAAACCAATAATTCTCAGAAAACTCAGATATAAATATATTAAAATCCAAAATATTCATTTTCATTTTTTTTCAGGATGTTACATTATTCATGCTTTAGATTGGGATAGCAATGGTTGGTTGTGTTTTTCGTTATGTATAATGATTTTGAACACAATGGAAAATGTTGGACATATTGGGAACTACAAGTACTGGTATGAGACAGTCTTAAACCAATTATGTGATCTACATTAACTTTGCACATTGGAAGGCTGAAGTAGTACAAGCACTCCAATTAGGTTTGTTCGGAAGGGGAATCCACATCTAGGTGTGGGTAAATGCATGTCGATACAATGGTGTACGCCTAGCTATGGGGAGAAACGGTGATGGTAGGATCAACTGTTTTGGTTATTGTGAGAATAATATCATGTTTTGTATGTATGTTTATGTTGCCAAAGCGAGGGTTTGTCATCACTAGGCTGGTGCAAAGCTAACCTAGTTAATGTAAATGTTTCCATGATGAACATTCTAGCCACACGACAAAGGTGCATGAAACATGCGGCAAAAAGGAAAGGTCATGACTTATGGGTAAAGTTGTACACCTCTGTAGAGTGTAATCTAATCGATTAGCCGTGCCCACTATCATGGGCACTTAGTAACGTGATCACGTAGTTAGATATTCTATTATTTTCAAAATGGCTTGGTATCATCTGTTATGCCTCGTGTTGGCAAAGAATGGTGTTGACAGCAATTAGACGTCTCGATGCTCATGTCATGGAGGACTATGAGTTATTACTTACTTGTTGCTTTCATATCAGTCAAACTTGCTTTTACAATTCCCTTTGCGAACTACAACTTGATTTACCATTTAAGTGTTGAATCCTCATTTGATTTGGCCTGTATTTCTACATCTTGCAAATACCATCTTAAGTCTTGCTGAGTATGAAAGTACTCAACCTTGCTTAATTTGATGTTTTAGATGTAAAAGAAAATGAGGCTCTGAAGATTACGTTTCATCGTAGGATACATGAACTTCAATTAAGTAATCTTTCTAGAGTTTATGCCTTGTCAGTTGCCTAAGGGTTGGATGGGCACACTACAAGACTATTGGTTTTTCTACTGCTAAATACTCTGAATTGTAGAAATACATTGTATAAATAGCTTCCGCAATAATAATATGATGTATGGTTGTGATTCCAATTGTTATAATGTGCGTACCAGCCACAGATCATGAGACTAGTAATGTATGCACATAGATTCTCATTTTAACATTTTATGCCAAAAATGGGGGTCGTTACAACTCTTCTTCATCTATGACATTTTCAACTCCAACGATTTGCCGCTTTCCATGAAAGACAACATGCAACCTCGGATTGGCCAGATCATGCACATAAAAGACTTAAGTTGCTTGCTTCACAAGGACGAATGATTCATCTTTGTATGCGAGTCTATTGAGATCCACAAGAGTAAAACCTCTCTTGTCGACCTTCACTCCATGTGGAAGTCCCACCCACTTACATCAGAATAATGGACCTTTGTATATTCTATAATCGAGCTCCCTAATTTCTTTGATCATCCCGTAGTACAAGTTCATTATCATTGAGGATCCTCCTTTGGAGTGATTATCGGAAAAAGCATCTATGCTCACACCACTATTTTGGACAGTACTCTTGGCATCTTGACTCTCAGTGTAAAAAGTATAGCCATTAATATCATACTCCGGCCATGTTTGTAGATTAAATCTTGGTCTGCCAGCCAACCATTTAATATCCTCACTAACGGAGACCTTCGCCTTTTTTTGAACCATGTGAGGAATCGATCGTTGTGTTCTCGCATTATAGAAAGCTCATCCATATGTGGATTATCTTCCCGTAATATCAACTTATGCTGCAAGAATGTCAAATGTGCTTTGCAATATATATCAAACCGTGGACTCGTTAGTTTGGACCCAATGGTTCCTTTGCCAGCAAGTCTGCCCTCATGACAAGATACAGGAACACCGATTGCTTGTATTTTACCTAGATAGTCCACGCATAACTCAATAACCTCTTTAGTCCCATAACCTTCAACAATACTACCATTAGGCTTCGACCGATTCCTCACATATGACTTTAATATACCCATGTACCTCTTGAGTGGATATATGTAACATAGGAATACAGATCCACATATCTTAATCTCTCTGAAAAGGTGAACAACAAGGTGGACCATGAAGTAAAAAAAGACAGGGAAATGCATCTCAAGCAAACATAGAGTCTGCACCACCTCACTCTGCAAGTTGTCTAGCACATCAAGGTCAATAACCTTGCAAGAAATCGCATTGAAGAAATAACATAGCTTCATGATTCCAACCTGACATCCTCTGGCAGAATATTTCTAATTACAATAGGGACCATTTGGGTCATCAAGACATAACAGTGGTGAGACTTCATACCAAGCAACTTCAAATCATCCATGGACACAAGCTTCTTAATATTTGCAAAGTAGCCCGATGGAACTTTAATACCTTAGAGACTCTTGCAGAGGTCTTCTTTCTCTTTATTGGACAGGGTGTAGCATGCAGCGGGGATGTACGGATTTTTTTCATCATCCTCTATAGCTACAAGCTTGGGCTTAATTCCCATGTAGGCCATGTCATGCCGAGTATTCACACCATCCTTGGTCTTCCTAGGTATGTTCAGTAGGATGCCAACTGAATTGTCGCAGATATTCTTCTCAACGTGCATGACATCAATACAATGCCGGACATCTAACTCCTTCCAATATGGCAAGTCCTAAAATATCGACCTCTTCTCCCAAATGGTCCTGGGACGAACAGATTTATGGGACTTTCCGTATTGAACATCGATATCCTTCACACATGAATATACTTGCCTTCCACTCATAGGCTGTGGGGCCAAACGAACTTCCCTCTTCTCATCAAATTTTTCATCTATCTTACGGTATGGATGACTGTGGGCACCCGGAAATATGAATCGATCCTCGCTCGTACGTTGGACTCAAAGGTGACACCCATACTCCACTTAAGTGTATGATCACCGTCACCCAAAAGTCCCGTGCACGGAGTATTAACCAAATGGCCCTCACTCAAGCAAATATGAGCCACCTAGTAGCACCATACACACTTACGCAACCAAGGGAGTTTCGATTCCATTCCGAACAACCATACTGGGATTGAAAGCAACTAATCCAAGCATAGTACTCGCCGTCCGTCTCAGAACCTTGGTAGCCCACACTCACCAAGGGGAGCGCGAGCAATAGTCAAAGAATGACGACCGCTTGAGTTTATGCATTAGATGGTTGAAAATAATTCCAGGTACCCGGATATGTGTCTAGTGCTAGTTCCAAAGATCAACGCCTCGCACCCACATATCCCGCATTCGAGATGTATCGCAACACATACACATGAAACTAAGCAGTTGTTATAGCATAAACATAAACTAGAACTAGTACAACTACTTACTATTACAAGTAGTGGCCGACCGGCCAAATATTACAAGTCCATAAGTAAAGTGCAGCGGAAATAACACATATAACAAAAGCGAGATAGCGGTATGCCCATCCCTACCCAAAGGCAACCGACTTGGGAAAAACCCAAGTTCATCCGTCAACATGATCGTCGGTCCCCGGAGTATAATAAGCGTCGTCGGGGCATTCTTCCATTTCGTCTTCTATATTATATTGATTAAGCAACCGTGAGTACACGTATGTACTCGCAAGACTTTAATGTATGGAAATATTGTAAATGTAAGCTAGAACAAGGATTAGAAGTTTCTACACTAGTTTCATTTCAGCATAAAGTAGATTTTGTTTAGCAAGTGAGTGTTGCATAAAACGGTGACGGGATTGTAAAGAGCATTTAATAGGAAGTTAAATAACAGTAAGTACAATTCATATCCATCATTCCACAACCCTCCTTGGTTGCGAATAGCGAATAAAAACAGCCATCCTTGGCTCCCAAAATTGTCCATACCAACCCAACACCGTTCCCAAACGTTTTGGCAAAAACAAAGACTATACTTGACATTATTTTCCCAAGTTCCTCATGACCGCGAGCACGGCTAATTAATTAGATTTTAATCTCTGCAGAGAGTGTACACTTTACCCACATGACACATTCTAGAAATCATGTCAACCATGCCTCGCGATACGTACCGTACCCGATTTGCTAGACTGTGACGAAACCGTTCAACTAGTTAAAGCTTAGCCTTGCACTAGTGACAGTGATGTGAAACCCTTGCCATAGTTCCAGAGATCCTGAATCGATGGTGCCTCATCGTGAACTTTCCCCATGACAAGGCATACACCGTTGTATTAGAATACTTGGGCCCCAACACCTCGGTGAAGGGAGCACCTAGAATAACACCAGTCCATCGGATCGCCCATACTACTTCGGCCTACAAAAATGCAAGGCTAAACTCTAACTAATCTAGTGAGTTTAGGCTATGCCATACTAGCACATGTGGTTGCACCAAAACACTTAGGTGATAGCATCAAGTTCGGTCCTTAACTGACCCGGGCAAGAATCTCCCCCTAATTACGCGTGAGGTCCTTTTCACGCATCAAGTTAAGTAATAACTCGCCCGCTTCTAAATCATAAGTTTGAGTTGGATTTTTATCAAATTAAGTGGAAACCATACCGTGGTTCCATCCATTTAAACAAAGTTTGCTCAAAGTAGTTGAAACATCTCCCATCATTTTGAAAGTTGTTCTAATGAGCATGTCTAAGCAATACATATGGTAAGTTTGCAAGTTTTACCCAAGTGACATTAAGTATTGTCTAATCCAATACTAGGTTACAATGGCAAGTGTTCAAATGACAAAGTAAAGGTAATGCATACAATTGGAATTAGCTACCATTACCCACAACATAGCAAGTTTAAAACATACACACATGCATATAGTTTGATAAAACAACATAAATTTGCAAATATGGGATCAAAATGGTCAAAGGAGGTTGCTTGCCTGGTTGCCCTTCCTCTGGATTATAATCCGGGTCGTAGTCGATGTCGTTAATAACCGAATCCGAATTATCGTCGTCTACGAGTCGAATGATAAGAACCGAGACAAAAGCAAATAACACCAATTCAAATGGGGCAAAAAGAAATCAGATGTAAATACCAAATTAAAACTTACCAAGAAGAATATGGTGATTGTGAGTTCTTGATTTATCACTTTCATAATGATTTCATTAGCACTTTGTTTATGTGAGACCTTTTCTTGAATGTGTTACTTTCATTCTCTATTATAAGAAGCTAAAGTTATAATCATAGCTAAGGCTATTTACGAATTCAAGAGGCTAATATTATGTATCTTTGCATGTATAACTTTGAATTATATATGCTAAAATTATTTGGATGAATAAAAGTATCATTAGTTAAAAGGTTTTTCTTGATTGGTTAGTACTTAGCTTTAAGTGTTCATGCATGGGAATGATTCCTACATGATGGATCACAAATTTTAGGTTATTTGCTGATACTACTTGGTTATGCGATGATTTCTTGCATTTCTGATGATTTGGTTTAAGTCTTCCGATTTCATTCATCCATACAAGTGACTTTAACAACGTTATCATTTAGGGTTTTTGCTCTAGCAAGTTTTATATGATAAGTAAGTTGAAATTAAAATGTTTTCCATATTTTGGTTTTCCATATACTGGTTTACGATTCTGGGTCAATTCCCCCAAAATTTAGGTTTAGCCGAGTTGATTTTCAAGCTGCTGAAAGTGCTAAGTGTTAGTCTTAGTGCAGTTTGTAGTCTTTGAAGGGTTTTGCTTTAGTAGGATTCAGATGCAAAGCAAGTTATAATTAAGATATTTTTGCAGAATATGGTAGTATATAAACTAAACTCTGATTCTGAACTATTTTCTTTTAAATTTGCATTTGTACGAGATACTTTACGGATTGCCGAAAAGGCTTAAGCATTATGGTTTTGGTGCAGTTTGTGGTCATTTAGTGAAATATTTTCCCATATTATGGCCGAATAAATACTATAGGATGTTACTAAGCTATTCGTTCATTATTTCCCATTTATAAAATATATTTTATGGGTTGCCGAAAAGCTTATATGATCAATAGAGCTTAACTCAAAATTGTTCAGGACCATGTCATTTTTATATAGCAAGCTAGTATATGTTATTTTAAGGTTATAGCATTTGATTTCGTCGAATTTGAGGTTTGTTTGCGAGAGTTATGAACATTTGATCATTTTGCCGATTGAATGTTTGAGCGACTAGCAATTATATTAAATTAAAGCAAAGTCTAAATTTTTTTGACCATTTATGACCTATGAAATCCCAGAAATGTATATAAATTGGTTTCATCAAATGTTGAGCTCATTTGAACATTATTCTAACCACATGAATCTTGAATGTTATTAAGGTATTAACCAATAATATTTGATTCAAAATACATTAAAATTTTAAATGTTTTTGCATAAATAGAGTGCATAGGGTTTCAGTAACTCATGTCATTTATTTCATGATTTATGGAACAAGAGACTATATAGTTGCTTCATAACACCTATTTAGAGCCTATCATTCAAACTCTATTTGAAGATTTAAATTGCAAGTAACATATAAATTTTTATTACAGATTCTAACTACTCATTTCAAAACTTAAATTTATAAATTTGTTTCACTTCATTTGGACATACCTAGAAAAAGATATGAACATTTGAATTGGTTAGGGTTAAACAAATCAGTGAAATTGAAAACTTTCCGAATAAGGAAAGTACGTTTTTCTTCAGAGAATGCGCCTTCCCAAAATGGCAAGCGTTTAAAAAAACCGTTTACCGCCTGACACCGGGGTCCCCTCATCAGCGACTACGTGAGGCACTCAGAGGGAGAGGCCGATGGATGGACCCCGCTTGTCATTGAGGGAGAACAGAGGTGCGCGGCTTCGAGCTCGCTGGCGGCGACCTACTGCCGGAGCGGCCGAATCGGTAGCTCCATGAGAGAGAGGAGGTTACGATGAACCTGATGGACTAGTCGGCAGCGGCGATGCGGTGGCGGAGCGGGCCGGCGACGGAGAGGGTTGAAGCTCGGCGGAGGCGTTGGCTGGACAATAGGAAGAAGAATCGTGCAGGCTCGGCTGGGCGACGGAGGAGTTGAAGGGCGACGTCGAGAAGCTAGAGTGTCTACCGATTCCAGCCAGCGACTACCGGAGATGTGCTGCCACCTGCAGAGGGCGGCGGTGCAATTGGCACACGACCGAGAAGAAAGACGACGGCTGAATCAGTTCGGGGCGGTGGTGATTAAGCAACTAGGGACCACAAGTAACATGGCTTACTGGTTGGTTTGTTGCGGGAAGGTGTGGAACGGGCTGCCACTGTGCGCCAGCTTCAGGGAAGAAGGGTACTAGCGCGGTGGCGCTGCGGCAAAATTCTGTGGGAATCAAGTGAGGATAAAGGTTAGGAGGGCCACGGGGATCATCATGGGTGGAAGAATGACCTCAATGAACTGAACTTGCAGTTGTTCGCGCGGACTTGAGGCTTGCCTGGCTTGCTTGAGTTCGACAGTGAGCTTCGTCGGAAACAGCGAGGCCTGGCAACCAGGGGGGCAAGGAGAGGTCTTGGCGGCTTATGTGGCATGCGGTGGAGGTAGTTGAGCCAGGGCATGGGCGACGGCATGGGTAGGAGGCGGAGCGGGCGATACCGGGCGCGCGACGGCCGTGTGGCGGCAGAAGCCTGCGAAGGCAGCTCGCTATGGCAGCATTCGGTAGAAGCTGGGAGAGAGAGAGGGGGAGGTAGGGGCTGAGCAGTGGGACCAGGCCAGCGTGGAGCCCACTGCCAGAGACTAAACAACAGGTTCCATCTAGTTCTACAGTTGCATTTGGCAAATGAAGTCATTTATGACAATTTCAAGTTTAGGAACTGGGCAAGCTAATTGAGAGAGTTAAATGTGTTGGAAAAATTTTCAGAGCAAGGAGTCTAGTTTCCATTTTCTTTGGTTTCACTTGATTATCTCTTATAGTTTAAGAACAGTAATTCATCAAAGTTGACTGGTTTCAAACTATTTTTGAAATTTTGAGCTATTTAGATGAGGTGCAAAAATTCCAAAAAAATATATTTATACATCTTATGTGCTCTAGTATTTTACAAAATTATTTTCTATAGCATGTTGTTTAAAGTTTTCATGAGTTTCATTAATGTGTTTGTTTTAGGTATTTAATAGTCATTTAGTTCCAAAACTCAAATCTTGAAACAAATGAATAAATCCAAAGATAAATTCAAATGAACATTCGAATGTGCAACATGATTCATGAAATGTCACTTTATTCATTTTCTTGAATTTGGGATGTTATAATGACTTCGAGGTAGAAACATACGATGACCCACGTACACAGTTTTCCTCAAATTCAGTAGCCACAAGCTATCGGTCTCCTCTTCACAAATTGGACACGTTTTCGCTCCTTTCGTATTATAGCCTGCCAAATTACGAAGGGCCGGGAAATCATTTATGGTGAAAAATATCATAGGCCGTAGGGTGAAGTGTTCTCTTTTGTACGCATCCCATACCACGGTTCCCTCATTCCACAATTTTACCAAATCCTCAATCAGTGGTGCAAGGTACACATCAATATCATTAACTAGCTGTTTCAATCTTGAGATTAGCAACGACATCATGATATACTTCCGCTACATGCACAACCAAGGAGGGAGATTGTAGACACACAACAAAACTGGCTAGGTGCTATGATGATTGCTCATGTTACCAAACGGATTCATTCCATCAGTACTCAATACAAATCTTATGTTCCTCATCTCAGCACCAAACTACTCATGTTTCCAATCGATGTTTCTCCACGGAGCCGAATCAGCGGGGTGTCTCAGCTTGCCATCTTCCTTTTGAGATTCATAATGCCAATGCAAATAATTTTGCCTCTTTAGGATTTGCAAACAACCGCTCCAAACAGGGAATGATGGGAAAGTACCACAATACATTGGCCGGTGCCCCTTTAGTGACCTCTTCACCGTCCTCGCCCCTACTCTTAAACTTCTTATCATTACGCTTCTACTTTTGTTTGTACCAAGGTACACCGCACACTGGACAAATATGCAGTTCCTTATGTGCGTTACGATACAAGATGCACTCATTCGGACATGCATGTATCCTTTCTATTTCCATTCGCATGGGATATAGTAGCTTCTTCGCTTCATAAATGCTTGTTGGCAACTCATTTTCCTCCAAAAGCACATCCAATAGAAGCTAAAAGTGCATTGAAATTTGTATCTGTCCAATGGTATTTTGCCTTCAGTTCAAACAATGCAAGGACCGAACCCAACTTGCTATATTCCACTTTGCAACCAGAGAACAGCGGTTTAGCATCATCTTCCATCAAGCTTTTAAACTTTTCAAACTCTCTTTCCATGTTATTTCCCTCCACATCCCGCAACATTTGCTCTGAATCGTCCTCGTCGAACATATCATGCTACAACTTGTCATGGGGTTCCACCATGTCTTAGTTGCATATCGAAAAGGTACTACTTTTCTCCTCGTGACGAATCCAACACGTGTAATTCCTCACAAAGCCACTCGAATCATGTAGTCTTCAATTTGAGCAGAGTTGTTAAATTTTTTGAAATTGGTGCAATCAATGCAAGGACAATATATGATGTTTACACCCCTCTTCACCATGTCTTCTTCTGCAATTTTTTAAGCTCCTTCACACCCCTTTGAAATTCAGCACTCTCACGTCTTTTCCGATATATCCATTCTTCAAGGTCCATCTACAATTAAACTACGCACAACAAATTAAGGAAAAACTGGAGCGATATCTAGCTAGCTATTTCAAATATTGAGACATCATTTCAATATTACCTTCGCAAAATACAAGATGGGTTCCAAGATATATATAATTTTACTCCCGATACCTTCTTCCCTAGCTAGTTAAGTGCTTCCAATTCCCTAGTTAGGAGACATATATTTAAAACATCAACAATGGTATCGAATTACCTAATTAATGCAGTACCTTGTAAATCATAAGACTTCAATGAAACAAAATAAGGGTGCAAGCTTTAACAAAGTTGATGAATTGAATGATCTTAACGAAACATCTATCTGTTGACCAACTAAGTACATACCAACTATGACTCCTAATCTCTAAATAGGTTAGGTCCTAATCAAATTCGAGGAAATGTGGTTCGGGCAAGATCCTAAGTTGTTGTACAACTCCAAAGAAAATTTTGGTAGCATCTCCCTGATGTTCTCTAGATACACGTCTCGATAACAGGTCAAGAGGGGTGTGTATCCGGAGAACACCAGGGTGATGCAGCCGAAACCTTCTCTAGAGTTGTACAACATCTCAGGAACTTGCGCGAACCACATTTCCTCGAACTGTCTAAGAAAACGTGGAAAATTCGAGAGTGCTTGCTTATAAATATGCCATTCCAGCATATTTATAAACAAGCACCCTCGAACGGATTCGAGACGTAGGTTACGCAACCTAAACTCTAACATTCATCATATCACAGCAACAATAATTCCAGATTAACATGAGAGTACTACAAAGATAATTAAATAGATGTGAGCTTGTTAAATAAAGGGTGAAAAATCTGATAGGATACACGCAATTGTAGTGCAACCTAGACTCTCTTTGCGACATATCAAAATTACCTAGTGCAAAATTGAAGGGGTTTGAAGGAATGCTCATATTTTGAAGAATAACACAAATGAGGGGAAAAAAGGGGAAATCTCCTCAAGCTAGGGCTTCAAATTTACCCTCTTAACACCCAACTTTGAGCATTTCAAAATTTGTCACCCAAGGATTGCTTCCAACAAGAATATGTGCTGTTTTTTCGGGTGGTGATGGTTTTCTTAGCCTCTGAAACAACAACACAGGAGAGTTCAGCCCGAGGGTATAAATAACTTAGCGAGGCACATCACAATCAGTTCTCAGGTTAGAAGCAATTGTGATGTAGAAGTGAGCACATCACAATCGATTATAACATTAGAACCGATTAAGATGTGCAATGCTCATCACTATCGGTTCTTACATAAGAATCGATAGTGATGATGAGGCCATACACATCACTATCAGTTCTTATGTAAGAAGCGATAGTGACGAGGACATACACATCACTATCGGTTCTTACATAAGAACCGATAGTGATGTGTATGTCCTCGTCACTATCGCTTCTTACATAAGAATCGATAGTTTTATGCATGGCACATCTCAATCGGTTCTAATGTTAGAACCGATTGTGATGTGCCCAGTGCTACATCACAATCGCTTGTAACCTAAGAACTGATTGTGATTATTATTAACAGCCTCTCCTAAGACATCTATCACAATCGATTTTTCCAAAAAACTTAGGAACTAATGTAACGACCCCCATTTTCGCATAAATGAAAAATAGAAATCTAACGTGCATACAATACTAGTCCCATGATCATTGGCTAGTACGCACATTTTCAACAATCGGAATCACATGCATACATCATTATATTAAAGAGGAAGTTATTTGTACATGGTATTCTTACAACTCAGAGTATATGTATATACAACACAAAGGAAGCAAAGTCTTGTAGTGTGCCCATCCAATCCCTCAGGCAACTGACAAGGCATAAATCCCTAGAAAGATCACTTCGTTAAAATTCCCGCATCCTACGACGAAAAGTATTCTTGGAAGCTTCGTTTTCTTATCCACCTAAAATAATATATTAAGCAAGGTTGAGTACTTTCGAACTCCGCAAGACTTAAGTGGTATTTGCAACTGCAATGAATGCATGCTACATCAAAGGAGCTATAGTTAATTTGCATAAAGCGATATTGAATTGGTAAATCAAGTTCTCATTTGCAAACGGAATTTGTAAGAGCAAATTCGACTGATAAGAAATAAGTAAAGCATAAGTAATACTCACAGCCCTTCGCGAGCATTGAATAATTCAATGGTCCAATAATCCAATCCTGCCACAACCATTGCTTTGCCAACACATAACCATTCATCCAATATTCCAATCCTGCCACAACCATTCCTTGCCAACACGTGGTAAAACAAATGAAACCAAGCCCTTTTTAAAATAGAAAAATATTTAACTAGTGCCAGTTCACCAAGTTTCCCATAACCGCGGGTACAGCTAATCGATTAGATTTACACTTTGCAGAGGTGTACAGCTTTACCCAGAAGTCATGACCTCTTCTTTTTGCCGCATGCTTCACGCACCTTTGGCGTGTGGCCAGAATGTTCAAGACGAAAACTTTTACATTACCTAGGTTAACTTTGCACCATCAAGGGACGATAATCCATACTATGATAGAAGAACTCAGAGCGCAGAAATGATGGGAACTCCCCATAGCATGGCGTACACCATTACATTGGTAAGTAGAAACCCCTACAAGCAGACTTTGAAAAGAATGCTTGTACTATCTACCACCTTCCATAAATGCAAAGTTAAACTAGATAACTTAATTGGTTTAAGGCTGCCCATCATAGTACTTGTGGTTGCATGGACTTATCTTGAATCATTCAACACTATGTTCGGTCCTTAATCCGACACGAGCAATACTTCTACCTACACTATGAATAAGTCTAACCCTTGCACAACCGGCTATTGCCAATAATTGCCTACATCTAAACCATAGTTTTATTTTGGGGTTTTTAGTCAAAATACCAACAATTGACATCTGTCATAACCAACCTTTTTAAATTCTCAAGAATCAACTTTGATCTGATCATCAACTTCGTTGCTAATTAAGCATGGCTAAGCATGATTAATAATCGCATATACCCAAAGTAACATTATATATTGTCTAATCTTAACTCTAGGTTTACCAAGGTTCACATGTCAATATTTATCAAGGAGGTTTCATGAGACAACAGGTATATCTACCAGTACCATAATATAGCAAATTTACAAAAAATAAGCGCATGCATGAAACAATTTGAAAAACAAAGTGAAAATTAAATACTGGGATCAATATAATCAAAGGGGTGCTTGCCTTGCTTAATTGTTGTTTATGATGAAGTCGCGGCTGCAACTGGCATGGTTGACGACGGAATTAGTAACATCGTTCAAAGGAAATATAGCGAACAACAAATTTCAATAAGGGCAAATAGAAGACAAACAGTATATCAAATAAAGACTTGCTATAAAGAACAAACGCAGATTCTTTTATAGATTATTAATTCTTGTTTTACGAATTCAAGAGGCTAAAATTATTTGGATTAATAAGAGTAAAATTTACTTAAAGGTTTCATAAACTCAATTGCTCATATAATGTGTTCTTGGTGATCTTATCACTTAAGGTTATTGCATCAGCAGGATTTAGATGAAATGCAAGATGAAATAATGTAAGGACACGAATCCACTGATTCGAACCCACTGTGTTTACCGCACTAGTCCTAGGATCAACGCTAGTGCACACAACTTAACATTGGTACATATCACATCATACTCAACGATAATAATAATACTCCATTTATTGATATAGCTAAGTGTATGATCTTATGACCAACTTACATTATTAAGCCACGTAGGGCTAGACCGGAAATATAAACTAAGAAATAAGCAGCGGAAAATAGAAGACGTAGATGACTCATCAATTCACCACAGGCAACTGACAAGGCCCGGACCCTAACGACTCATGTCCTCCTGGAGCTCCTCGTCCAACACAGGTGTAGACTCTTTAACTGTTGATTGTTGTTGTTTGGTAAGGGTGAGTACATAAAGCACTCAACAAGTTGCGCACAGAATGCAATTCTATGTAACTATATGCAAGGCTTATTCCAAAGGAAAAAGCTTTTATGGCTCTTTTGCAATAAGCAGCATTTATGAATAAATACATTACGTAGATTGCAAAGATAGTAAAACAAATATCAATATTAGATAGACTCAACATTTCTCAAGTAAACCAAGTTTTCAATCCTAAGTCAAGTTCCAACCTTCCATATGGCAATTCCGCCATCCCAACCAAGTTTTCCATTTAATTAGACTAACCCTCAACTGTAATTCCCGAGCATTACTCAATACCGCGAGCATGGCTATCCGAATAGATTCACACTCTACAACGGTTATGCACTTTACCTACATGATACAACCATACACCACAAAGGCGAGTGATTACAACAAAGACTTTACAATGCACTGTCTTAACCTGATACTACTCGCTAAGGTTTCAACACTAGTGGGTCTGAAAACCATAACCAGGGCCCCCCTCTTGCGCCATGTGAATTACTCCATAACTCGAGAACTCACACCGCCATTGATAGTACCAAACAAAGACATTGCAAATTAATCAGCTAGGCTGTCCCGTACCAGACATGAGGTTGTATGATTGACTCAGGTCAAAGACTTGCAAGGTTATGTCCTTAGGATGATTGAAGCAAGATTTCCACATACCCACTAGCCATCGGGCCCACCTTGGCATACTCGCCCCTTGTCACTTGCACCAATCTAAGCGATTACCACCCCAATTGATTACCAAGCACCACGTGCCATCAACAATTCAATATCGTTGCGTGAAATGACTCGCCACTACAACTCAATCTCATTGTGTGATCCCACATGACACACAAGTTCATATCAGTGTTCCATATTCCATTAGTCAAGATTAAACATTAATGATTCATGTATATGTGATGACGTGGCATGGCTAAACAACTAACACGGTCTAACCATCCCATATTGATTTTAGTATTAACCAACTATAGTGAACCAATCTAGGGTGACAATAGATCATGGAATACAAACGACAAGGTAGGGTATAGATCAATTGGTTGATTAACTAGATCCCAATTTAGTTTGAAACAATTGTATACAAGAAATGGCATGGTTCAACAGCGACGGAATGGCGATGATTCTTCACAGGTATGATGCGGCGTGACACAGAGATCCCAGATCCAGAACCCAAACGGCAGATGGCGTCTTGACGGTGGGGTTCTCTAGCAAAAACCGACGCGGCACACAAAACTAGCTACGACGAGATTGTGCAGACGCTACAGGGCTCCTCGGTGGCTGTGCTTTAGGGCAACGATTCGGCAATTGATGCGAAGCTTCTGGCGACCACCCGTGGCTTTTATAGGTGTCTAGGGAGGCATGCAGGCAGCGGACAAAGACTCCGAGTCCGGTAGCGATACGGCGGCGCGATTTCGAGTTCGTTATGGGAACGACGACACAACACTGTCCAATCACAATCGAGCGGCCACGATTCACTCCCGACGCGATACGATCCTAACCGCTCACAACAACTAACGGCTCTGATCAGCTGAGCTCTGAAATGGCCGATTTAATCCATGCCTTACAATCACGATCGAATGGCTAAATTCATTAGGGTTTCTAACCTCGTCCTTTGCCGTTCGATCACGACCCAATGACCGACGCAACTGCTTCCAAAAACTGGGCTGACGCGCGTGCACAGTACATGGGTTCGGCCCATTACTGTTCAAAGGATTTTCATGAGTTTTTCTTTTTAAAATAATTACAAAAAATAGTTTAATTAGTTTTAGGCAAATAAAATATCATGCAAAATCCTAGAAAAAACTAAAAAATACTTTGAGACATTTTGGACTTAAAGAATATATTTTTGGTAAAAACTTTATATTAACTTTGTATATATTTAATTAGTTTTCTGAAAAGGCCAAAATACATATTTCAAAATAAATTCAAATATATTCCAGAAAAATCCAATAAATTCCAGATATTCACAAAATGCATAAATAACAATAAAAAATAATATGGATATTTTTAGGATATTACAAACCTCCCCCCTTAATAGAATCTCGACCCCGAGATTCAGGGCTAAGTAGAGAATATGTTTGAGAATTCTGACATCAGATCCTCTTCACGCTCCTAGGTTTCTTTGTTCTTTGAATGATTGCTCCACTGAACTCTACAAAAGCGAATAGACTTATTTCTGGTCTTACGCTCCATCACATCCAAGATCTTGATTGGCTGCTCCTTATAAGTCAAATCTTCGTGTAGTTCAATTGTTTCTAAGGGCGTCTACTCCGTTGGTACTCTGATACATTTCTTAAACTGTGACACGTGAAACACATCATGCACTCCTGCCAATGACTGCAGCAATTCCAATTGGTATGCAACCTCTCTTCGTCGGCTCAAAATCTTGAACGGACCAACATACCTTGGTGCAAGCTTTCCTTTAACGTGGAACCTTTTAACACCTTTAAGAGGGGTAACCCTGAGATACACATAATCATTGGGCTCAAAGCTCAAATCACGACGACGATTATCCGCATAGCTCTTCTGCCTTGATTATGCTATTTTTAACCTCTCCCTGATCATAGCAACTTGATTTTCTGCATCCTCGAGAATATCTGGCCCAAACATCAAACGCTATCCTGTTTCATTCCAATTCAACGGGGTACGACAAGAAGGACTATACAAGGCCTCAGATGATGACATTTGCAAACTAGCTTGATAAATGTTATTATAGCTGAATTCTGCATACGGGAAACACTTATCCCACGACGTAGCATAGGCTAATGCACAAGCTCTCAACATATCCTCCAAGATCTGATTTACCCTCTCGGTCTGACCATTTGTCTGCAGATGATACGCTGTACTGAAATTCAGACGAGTTCCCATTGCTTCATGCAACTTGTTCCAAAATCTCGAGGTAAATTGGGTACCTCTATCTGACACAATCTTCTTGGGCACTCCATGCAAACACACAATCCTCGACATATACAATTCTGCCAAACAGTCTCCTGAATAAGTTGTCTTCACTGGGATGAAGTAAGCGACTTAGGTCAAATGATCCACAATAACCCAAATAGAATCGTAACCTCTCTGCGTTTTAGGCAAACTGGTTATAAAGTCCATTCCAATTTCCTCCCATTTCCATTCTGGAATCTTCAATGGTTGTAGCAAACCAGTGGGTCTTTGATGCATGGATTTTACCCTTTGACATACATTACACAGAGCAATGTGCTCAGCTACTTCATGCTTCGTGTTAGACCACCAAAACCTTTCTTTAAGATCCTGATACATCTTAGCACTTCCTAGATAAATCGAGTACTTAGAATCATGGGCTTCCTCAAGAATCAATTGCTTAAGCTCCTTCTTATTTGGTACACAAATCCTTCCTTTAAACCTCATGGTACCTTGCTTATCCACGAAAAAATCCTCCGCTAATCCTTCATCCTTCCTAGACTTGATTTGCTGATTTTCACGTCATCCTTCTAACCCTCTCTAATCTAATCTTCAATTGTCGGCTTTAATTCCAATGCAGCTACAAAACCTTGTGGAACAACCTCCAATTTTAGCTTCTGAAACTCACTACACAACTGTGATTGTTCACTTGATATCAGCATATTTGCACTATGGCTTTTGAGACTCAAGGCATCGGCTACCACATTAGCCATACCTGGATGGTAATGGATTCCAACGTTATAATCCTTAATCAATTCTAGCCATCTTTTTTGCCTCATATTGAGATCTGACTGAGTGAAGATATACTTTAGATTCTTATGGTATGTATATATCCTACACCTATTTCCAATGAGATAATATCGCCATATTTTCAAGGCATGCACAGCAGCTAATTCCAAATCATGCATAGGATAATTCCTTTCATGCGGCCTCAATTGTCTTGACGCATAGGCCACCACCTTGCCGTTTTGTATTAACACACAACCAAGACCTTGCTTTGAAGCATCACAATATATATCGAAACTATTATACACATCTCGCACTACTAACATAGGTGCGGTAATTAATCGCTTCTTCAACTCCTGAAAACTCTTTTCGCATTCTGGCGTCCATGCAAACTTCTTCTCTTTCTTCAACAACTACGTAAGAGGTATAGCAATTGTTGAAAATCCTTCGATAAACCGACGGTCCAGAAAACTACGAATCTGGGTAACAGACTTTGGTTGCTCCCAATGCAACACCGTTTCCACCTTACTTGGATCACTGCAACTCCTTCTGCAATCATCACATGCCCAAGGAATTCCACCTTATCCTTCCGAAAGTCACACTTACTGATCTTAGCATACAACCGTTGCTCTTGCAACCTTTTTAAAACCAACCTCAAATGATTTGCATGCTATTCTCTCATCTTGGAATACACAAGGATGTCATCTATAAAGACAACGACAAATTTGTCCAAATAGTCCATAAATACTTTATTCATCATGTTCATAAAATATGCCGGGGCATTGGTCAATCCGAAAGACATGACCGTGAACTCATAATGTCCATACCGCGTGGAAAATGCAGTCTTAGGAACATCTTCCACTCTAATCTTCAGCTGATGATATCCTGAACGAAGATCTATCTTGGAGAAAACTCCAGCCCCTCTCAACTGATCAAACAAATCATCGATCCTAGGCAAAGGATAGTTATTCTCAATTGCTACTTCATTAAGTGCACGATAATCGATACACATCCTCAAACTTCCATCCTTCTTTCTGACGAACAAAACTGGCACTCCCCATGGCGAAGAACTCAGTCTTATGAAACCTTTTTCAAGCAATTCCTCGATCTGCTTCTTCATCTCAACTAACTCATCTGTTGGCATGCGATACGGTCTCTTTGCTATTGGTGTTGTTCCAGGCACTAACTCAATAACAAACTCAATCTCCCTATTCGGCGGCATGCCCGGCAAGTCATCAGGAAAGACTTCTGGATAATCCCTTACAATCGGCACATCTACCATACTAGCAACTTTCACTCTGTTCACTATTAATTGGCTGTCACGAACGGTTGTCATACGAACCTTCACTTTCTTGCCACTAGGGCTTTCCAATGACACCACTCTTTGGCTACAATCCAAAATAGCCTTATGTTTGGATAGCCAATCCATTCCAAGAATAACATCTAAGGTTTGAGTATCTAACAAGATGAGATTCGCTAGAAATTATGTCCCATTCATGAGCAACTTAACTCCCAAACACCCAAGGCTAGATCTAAGCTCAGATCCTGCAGCTTCGACTAAAAGCACACACTTAAGATTCTTAACATCAAATCCATTCTCAGTTGCAAAACTCCGAGAAACAAATGAATGCAAAGCTCCGAAATCAAATAAAACTGTAGCAGGTACTAAGTTAACCAGAAACATACCCAGTACAACATCCGTAGCTTCCTAAGCTTCATCCGATGTGATGTGGTTGACTCTACCATGCACTGCTGATTGGGGTGCTGCTCCAGCTTGTCCTATCGCATGGTTCCCTCCTGATGCAGGTGCCTTAGCAGGTGTCATTCCCAAGTTGAAACGGACTGGCGTGATTCCTCCTTTTTGCGGACACTTGTTAGCAAAATGTCCTGGCTCATTGCAAGCATAGCAACGTCTGACAACAGACTGTTGATTTCCTCCTGGTGCATTGTTCCCTTGAGCTGGCGTCTGAAAATTCTAATTAGCAGGGCGAGGTGCAGGGGTTGACGTCTTATTTGCTGCTTACAGCTG
Organism: Otatea glauca; assembly: GCA_036346275.1. Taxonomy (NCBI): domain Eukaryota; kingdom Viridiplantae; phylum Streptophyta; class Magnoliopsida; order Poales; family Poaceae; genus Otatea; species Otatea glauca. Next base: position 24,184,214 of record CM070725.1, on the reverse strand, counting down.
AAACCTAGCAAACTGTTGTGGTGACATCCTTAATCTGAATTGGTTTGGTCGCCCTCCTTGGTTAACCATCTGCGCTTGCGATCGTCACCAAGCTCTTTGCGCTTATCCTCCAAAATCAAAGCTTTGTTAACCAATTCTTGGAATCCAGGAAAGTTGTGGGTGATCAATCCCACTTGCAGTCCAGAGTTTAATCCCTTCATAAAGCTTGCCTGCCTAGCCTTGTCGGTAGCCACATCCTCTGGAGCATAGCGGGCTAACTAGGTAAATTTATTCAAGTAATCGGCCACTGACTGGACTCCTTACTTCAATGCTCTAAATTACTCCTTTTTGAGGTCTATCATGCCTGCAGGTACATGGTACTGATGAAAAGCAGTAGTAAACTCATCCCATGTGATCTCTTGTGGGGCTTCATGCCCGGCACAATAGTTCTCCCACCATTCTGCAGCAGTTCCTTCTAGCTGATGAGAGGCATAAAGCACCTTCTCATTTCCTTCACGGTGAGTAATGTGTAGCTTTCTCTCAATAGTCCTTAGCCAATCATCGGCTTCCAAGGGGTTGACAATACCTGAGAATGTCGGCGGACTAGTCCTCATGAAATCAGACAGTTTGGAATAAGGACGCGATCCATTGTTGCCATGTTGAACACTGTTGTTGTTGATAGCTGCTTGGCTGGTCATACTCTGCATCTGTTGCATCATCGTCTGCATAAGCTGGGTCTGCGCTGCAAGGAAAGCTCCCAAATTCTGCACGTCTACAGGCGGTGATGGTTGCGGGGTACTCCATCATTGGGGTTGTCATTATGGCGAAGACCACTTCCTGAAGCACCATTGTTGCCACGAGTGTTCACTATCTGTTGTTTGCTTCTTGGGATAGGGAAGGTAGATGTAGCATAGATAAGACGCAAGAATTTCTAAGGTGGAGAAACAGGTTAAACCCAAATTTACCAACTTTATTAATACTTTGTATGATTGCTTACAAAAGCCTAAAAGATATGCAACACATACTGCACACTTAGGAATCAAAGATCCAAACTAAGCACACAACCTTAACGACTGCTAAAAAGGTAAAGACTATCTTAAAGATGCGACTCAACACTTGAGTCTCAACCCAACCCTAAGACTCTCACTCCTCTGGCTCGTACTCGACCTCCTCTGGGCCCTCCTCATCTTCTTCAGCTCCCTCTACTGGCTCCTGAATGTCCTGAGCTGCTTGGCCTTCATCCTCTCGCAAAGCCTCCTCTAGCTCGGTAACCACCTCAGCGGCCGCGGCACGAGTCTCCTGAAACTCCTACTCTATCACCGTCAGCGCCTCGTACAACATCTCTAGCTCCTGTGTGGTCTCTCTCATGTGCTCCTCCTGGGTAAGAGCAAACTCAGCAAGGTGTACCGCAGTAGCATACTTGTCCTCCTCGATCCGTCGACTTCAGCTCGCTCGTATAGTAGGGTGAAGCCTGAACACCGTGTTGTGAAGCTCGTCAGCGTAGTCGTGGCAGACGCGGCGAAGTGCAAGTCGAGCAGCCTCCTGAATCCAACCTCATACGAGAACCTCCTCACGGTGATGTGAATCGGCATGCTAACACTCTCGTTCTCCCGGGCGTAGATAATGAACTTGCATATGAACCCTCGGTGCACACCATTAACTAACCAGCTGTGTCCTCGGTAAAGTGGATGATAGAAACCTCCAAGCATCTGAAGAACTCTCCACAGATCCTTGGCATAGCCACCCTCTCTCTCCTCAAAGGTCGGGGAGATCGGCATATGCTCCACAAAGAACTTTACATAAGTCCTTCACCCGAAACGGCAACGGAAAACAGTGAATTCAGCTGTCAACTTTTGTAGTCGGCAATGAATTTATGGGGCAGGCGCTCGATCTCAAACTCGAAGGTCACACAAGACAGGGATTTTAGCCAGGTTCAGGACCTCAGCAATTGAGGTAATACCCTAATCCTGTGTGCTGGAATTATGCGGATCTCTTGGATCTGGGGTTGCTCAAAGCGCAATATGCTCTGGGCGATATGTGTTGTTCTAGGCTCTATGGCTTGATCCCTTGTTGTTACCCGCCCTCCCCCTTATATACTGGAGGTGGTGCGGCTTACAGAGGTCTGATCAGTTAGGAGATCCCGATCGGTTACTAGATTCTAGTCGGTTATAGGATAGGGTTTACATCTTTATCTATCCTATAAACAACTCGGATTACAACTGTATCGTTTATATCCGAATATATATTCAACTGTCCAAAGGTATGCACCCTTCTGCACGGCAACTTGGCTTGGTGCGGAGCACAGCTTTTGGGCCTCCTCTCCCGGTGTAACAGCCTGAAAAGGAAAAACAGTAGACAATAAAATGGAAATGAATATTTTGGATTAAAGTATATTTATTTCTGGATTTTCTTGATGTTATTGGTTTTATTGGATTTTCTTGAATTTATGTTTTGTATGAAAAGTCCAACAAATAGAATTACTAAATGGAAAATGATAAAAAGGTAAAAGTAAAAATAAGAAAAATTACCATTTGACCATGACCAACCTGGTAAGCCAGTAAAAATGCTTAGTAAAAATCTTTGGTGCTGATTTGGAGCAAGAATAAATATCTTAATTCTCTCTTTTGACTAGAAACAGTAAAGTTTGAATTAATTAAAAATAATCGAAGTTGGTCAGGAGCCACAAAAAATTACCAAAGAACCCTTAGAGCAGTAGTTACATCTGGTAAAAATCTCAGCAATTTATCATGTCGGCAAAGCCTCCTAAAAATTCAAAACAGAGACTATTAAAAACAAGAAATCTTCATGTCAGAATTTTTATAAAATATTCAATTGAGTTATTGACTTGAAATTTTTATGGGGACATACATATGACTTAATGAACCTCCATAAAAGTTTGGGAAATAATTAATAATTTTACACTTCTAAATAAATAGATTTCGAAATTCAATTTCTGTACCCGTCCACAGTGTCAGAATTTTTATAATTTAACCATAATGCATTTTACTCTGAAAATTTAACTGGACGCTGAGGACTACCAGATAAACCCAGTCAAAAGTTTGGAAAATTTTCAAAGTGATTTGACGGCCGTTTTAATGGTCACATGGAGCATGTCTCGGCTGTGCTTGTCCTTGGAATTGTTTTCTCTCTCGACTCATGGGCCCGCTCCTTTTCGTAACCGTGCACTGGCAGTAACGGAAACCGCTCACTCGCCGACCGGTGGCCCCGGACCCACCCGTCGCCTCGATCTCGCTGCCTCCTCTCTTCCTCCCCTCTCGCCGAGACCGACTCGACCCTCTCCCGATCCTTCGCCCGACCTCGCCGATTCAACGCTGACCGGTGCGTCGCCTCTACTTGACCCCTGCCACGTCCATCCTCGAGACTCGTGCGCCATTCCTGTCGTCCTTGCGTTATCACCTTGCCGGCGAGAGACGCTGCGCCATTTCACCGAAAGCGCCAGAACCAAGCCGTTCTTTTCACCTCCGTTCAAACCCTGTGAATTCGTCATTCGCCAACTATAAATAGCTCTTGTACATCGCATTGGACCTCCTTCTTCTCATTCACTCCCAGAACCAACAATCAAACCGTAGCTCCCTCTCTCGCCGTTTACGCGGAAAAAACCAAAAATGGAGAGGCATCGCAATTGAGCCAAACCGGTAAGTCTCAATCCAATTCTTTGCAACCGAGGCATCTTTGGGCATCGGCGAGTCCATACTACCCATCAATTTCAGCTTTCTTCTGGCGATCAATCGCCACCATCAAGCGTCTTCTTCTCCGCGCCGCCACCGGTGTCAAGCCTCCACCCTTCTCGACCTCCCGTCGGGTAAAATGGGCTGCGCGACCATTCAAGCTCACAATGGAACCGATCAACCCTAGGAACCGCCAAAACTCCGGCGCGGCTTGTCGCCGTTAGCGCCGCCGCCCCTCTCCGGTGGCGACCTACCTTCCGGCCACTTCCCGACGAATGGGTAGCGTCCCTAGGACCGCCTTGGCACGCTGGTGCTGGTGGTTCTACCCATTCACGCCGCGGACTTAGTTCGTCGGCGGCGAGCCTTAGACCGAAACGCTCTGCTTCGGGTCGCTGACGGTGGGTACCGCTGTCGATCACCGGTGGGATTACGCAGCGTCACGTGTCGCGACAAGCGGGGCCCGGTGGTCGATCGCTCGATGGTCTCGCGCCTGTCGGTATGCGGTCACTGGCAGGTGGGCCACGGCCGTCAGCCGCGAGTCACACCGCGCGGTCGCTGACGGGCGGGACCAACTTGTCAGTGGGCCGGGCCGATTTGAATTCGCCACGCGCGCTAGGAAGGCGTTTTCGTGATTAAGCGTATTTACAATTTCGATAAATTTGGAAAAACCGCATAGATTCAAATGCCCATAACTTTTGAACCATCCGGCCAAAAATAGTGAAACCAATTTCTAAATTCATGAAAAATTCCTTAGATTCAGAATATGCAAAAATATTTTGAAGATCATCTCTGGAAAATTTTGAAATTCAAATTCGAGTTAAAAGGCTAGAGATATGCTCTATACAAAATTTCTGTAAATAAACTTGGAAATTTATGAAACTAATTTTCTAGAATCCTTATATTACCAGGAACCCAGATATACAAGGATATTTAATTTTCATGCTTATATGAATTACTTTTATTTAGGCTTTGTTTCAATACACTAGCAATTCAAATATGTATAATTGTACTAAAAAGAAATTTAAAAGAAACAAAGTTAATTATAAATACTAGGATGGCAGTAGCATAGTTGAGTTTGATTAAATAGGAATTTTGGGTTGAATTAACTTTAAGCTATGTAATCATTATTGTGCCAAATGCACTCACACATATATATGTATATATATATGTGCTTTGTAGGTTAAATAGCTAAAATCTAGTTTATTTGATTCAAGCCATGAACAGCCTAACAACCTAGTTTGGATAAGGAATTCGTAGTTAATAAATTTGTATCACCGAACCTTCTCAAAAATCAAGAATAAATCTAATTAGCTAGCTACCGCTATACATTATTTAAAACCTTTTCTATGCAAATCACTTAGGGTTAAGTGTTTAGCGTAACCCTTAATTAGTGTCTAATTCTTTTAATTCAAATAATTTTAGCATCTATAATTCAAGTCATAAATACTAGAATTCACAATTTTAGCCTCTTGAATTAAGTAAATCCCAAGCTATTAATCTGTAAAAGAAACCATGTCGATCATTTCACAAAAGTATTAACATTCGGTGTACAATTATTTACTTGGCGGAATCCTAAAAATCATATTCTTAATCCTCAAAAGGACAACCCTTTTCATAGCTTTTTCTTTATTTGACTTCTTTATGCATCTTCTTTTCGTCCTTTTAGAATTTGGATATTTTACTATTTTTCCCGCTTGATCGTCGTGTAGAGACCGACGTCATCGAAGAGGAAGACGACGCCATCGCCGATCCGGATCTGAGTTAGACAGTGAGTCGCAAGGCAAGCACCTCCTTGAACATGTTGAACCCAATAATTTAACTACTCTATGTTGTTTTTGCTTATGTACAGTGCATCCGGATAGTTCTCCTAAAAGCGCTAATTTGGGTTAGAACTGTAGTTAATCCTGTAAATTATGGTTTGCCTCAATTTGTATGAACATGTGAACCTTGTAAGCCTTAGTCGGATAGCTAGACAATGTTTAATGTCATTTTGGGTATAACCGCTAGCATAAAATATCCGCTAAGTCGTTGATCGTGTGTCATTCTTTTCAACGTATGTATGATCCTCATTTGGGAAAATGTTGCTAGTACTTGGATTAAAACCCAAAAATAAAACTATGGTTTTGATGCGGCGATTATTGGCAATAGCCGGAGGTGCAGAGGATTTGCACGTAGCGTAGGGTGGAGTATCGCTCTGTGTCGGATTAAGGACCGAGCAATGGGGCGCTATCGATCCAAGAATTTCGTACAACCACGAGGGCTTGTATGGGCGGGTCTTAGCCTATTAAGTTATTTAGGTGTGGCTTTGCATCTAAGGAAGGCGGGAGTTATGCACGAGCATTCGGTTTGAGTCTGTCTGTAGGGGTTTACTTACCAATGCAGCGGTGTACGCCTTGCCGTGATGAAACGTGGTGTTGGGTGTGATGTGAAAGGAGCCACGTCTTGGGTGAGTGTTTCGCTTCCATGGCGAGGTCAAGCGTCCCGGGCTGGTTCAAAGCCACATCTAGATAATGTAACGGCTCAGATGATCTCCTTGCCGACACACCAAAGGAAGTGTAAACCGCACGCAAAAGAGGTTGATCATTCCTTGTGGGTAAAGTCAGTACACCTCTGCAGAGTGTAAATCTAATCGATTAGCCGTGTCCACGGTTATGGGCGCTTAGTGAAGTCATTCCAATGTTAGAATGTTTTGGTACTTTTCTCGAAAACTGGGTTTGAAAAAAACCATTTTGCACATAGCTTTTTGGGTCAAAGGACGGACTCAGGGATCTTTACAATCGGGTAGACTGGGTTGAAGGACTTGGTTATTTGGTTATCACTTTATATTCCAATTGCTCATTTGAAAATCGATGTTTCAATCTATTATGTCATACTTTTTAAATGTTTATGCAATCGCAAAATAACCTTAAACCTGCCTTGTTTAGCTTTGCATAATTACTTAAATGCATCGCCAAACACTATAAGTCTTCTTTGAGTACCAAAGTACTCAATCTTGCATCTATTGTCTCGGAGGACGAAGCTGCGAAGCGTCAAGACGACTTTTACTTTCACGCAGGTGCGGAACTTTTGACGACGAGTTTCCTAGGTTTGCCAAGTCGGTTGCACGAGGGTTAGCGGGCAAACCACGTGGCTTTGGAGTTTTAATTTCCTCTATTTTTCCAATTGTTGTAAATTTAACTCTGTATAATTATTACCGCTTGTAATATATGCTGTCAAATATTTATCTTGTGGTTGTGATATGAATGTTGTAAACATGTGAGTGCTAGCCACCGATCATGGGACTAATACGGTAATCACATGGAGGTTCTGTTTGCAAAAACGGGTCTCACAAATAGTATCGAGCCACACCGATCAGAGGAAGCCTTGGGTGAAGGGCCGTTAGATATTAGAATGAAAACTTAATTTGAAGAATAAACCAAACTCTACTCGCTACTAATAATGAACTTTAGCATATATGCTAATTTTCTTATTTGTGGTCTCTTAGCTATTCATAAATAATTATTATTAATCTCTTCTTTTACATTATTTTGTAGATGGCACGTTATGTACCCCGCCATGAGTCGGTCACTCGAGCTAGGTGGGATGATGGGGGTACTACATCATCTGTTAAAGGATTGTCATTACGAGAGTGTTCCGAGATATGTGGTGTTCCAAGCATACCTGAGCTCGGAGACTAAGGAATATGCTACTAGAGTCTTTATACCTCCAAGACCGGCGTTTAATGAGGGTGAAAGGACTTTTGAAGGGTATGGATCATCCATCGATGCTTCGATGAATGAAGCTGCTTATCAGGCCATGATCCACCTCCGTCATGTGATTCCAGACCTGGATCCTGCATATCGCTATCTTCCTGGAAGACCCCCAGTTGGAGATAATGTATATAGGGACCACACTAGAGTTAGAAATAATGGTCTTAGGGTTATGTTGAATTTTGTAAATAAGCTAGACAGGCACTATGTGCAGTTAGCGCAGGAGCTGTTAGAGACTCGACGACGGATGGCATTCCTGGAAGCCCGCTTGGCCCCGTGCGTAGCAAGAGGTACAATACCACGCACGGTGCTAAGTGAGGGGACTTCCCAAATCCCATCCGCACAACGCTCTCCTCCTGACTCCTATGTACCCACACCTGGTGTGCCCAGAGGAGCCAGAATGTCCTGCATAGGTAGTTGCCGCGCTTTATTAATGATAAGGGCATAAATCCCGTAGCACTTGTGAATTTCACTGAAGCCCTCGAGTGTATAGGCGTAGAGCCTACACCGCTAGGACTTTAGATGGGATAGAATAGGTAGGAGTGCATGGATGTGACAAATTGTAAATATGGGACGTGTGAAATAAATAAAGTGGTACTTTTGTTGTGAGTAAATGTGGAATTAGTTAAATTAAGATTGAGAACCATGTAATAAAGAATAATATAGGGACAACTTAGTTCATAAGAATTGTAAGGGCGAAGAATATAAGAATGGTGAGATAAAAGTAACCCATGCAAAAGTAGCGTAATTCTTGTTTCCTTGTTACTACTGGCACTCTATCAATGCTAATCTGTCTTGCTTTAAAATTTCAGATGACCAACCCCTCTAGTTGGGCAGCTATAGCTAGGGACTTAGCAGAAAATTATGGGCAAGAAAAGCATTGCCCTATGCTCACAGTTAGGCAGATAGTTAATGGATTCAAAGTGTATGCGCACGCTATTACTATAAAGAGAGAGCGTCGCGTGCGCCATCAAGTTAAGCATTTTAGTTCAAATAGAGTCCAAGCCATCCAAGAGACAAGTCGTAAGCTGGCAAGAAAGATTTGTCAAGTGCATCAAGTGGAGATGGGAGCATACGTGCGCTCATATGAAGCGCGTATAGTTGGCCAAGATATCGAATCGGGACCTAGGAGACGCAGAACTGGAAATAGACGGGAGTATCTCGTCGCCGCCGCGTGAGAATCCGAGCCGCTTCCGAGCCTTCGATTCGGGAGTAGTTGTGACGTCGGATCGCCATCACCGCCTCCGGGGAATGGTAGCGGATAGGTTCTTCCCTAGAAACTTATGCTATAATAGTATATTGTAAAGTAGTTGGTATGTGTATGTATCCCTAATAGTTGCATGAAATGCTTTTGGTATTGTAAGTTTTTCTAAATTGTATCTCTGTTACATGAATAATAATAATGGATTTTCCCTCGCAAATTGTAACTATGGGGTGAAAATTTTCGATGAGAAAATCCTAAAAATAAAAATAATAATAATAATAATAATAATAAAAAAAATGATGATGGAGCAATAAATAAAATGTCAAATGAGGCGATGGGAAACTAAGAACTTTAGAGCAAATACGTGCTGGGTACATTTGAAATTTTACTCTAAGTCTTTGTCGCGTACTAAAATGGTACTGATTTCAGGATGAGGCCAACCAGGTCACTCAATCGGATCACAGGCGATGCACCGCAGATACTTGCGATCCCAGGCGAGTGTCTCAACGCTGCACAACCTAATCCTCAACATCCTGCAACAAGAGCCTCGACATCTCGAGCAGCCCGCCAAGATGCCCCTATTCCATCTCTGCTGGGGATGAAGTTCTGAGCAGTGCCTCCACCACCTACCATGGCTCAAGTGCTAGCCCTAATTGAACAAGGGAGGCGGCGAATACCACGATCTGCGGCGGATAGCCCGAACACTGCAGCTCGTGGTGTTGCCCGTGGAGAAATGGTGGGGCTCATAAGTGTCCAAGTTGAATGAGTTCTTAAGGATCGACCACCGTTTTCTCCCCTTCGCGAACCTCTTGATGCGGATGGTGGTTGCGGGTGTGGAAAACAAGTTAGATATTGCTCGGTGTGATGAGAGGGAGAAGGTCCTATATGCCTCTTATCGCTTGCAAGGAATCTACGACCGTTTGGTGGGAGAACTACCAGCGGTGCTACGGAAGGGCGGGTGGTCCTATGGCACGAGTTTAGAGTCATTCGTCGCACACACATTCCAAACCGGTGTGATTGAAGTGAAAAGAGGGAGTTTCTTGACCTTAAGCAAGGATCAATAGCGGTGATGGAGTATCCGCACCGCTTCAATCACCGTCGCGATATGCCACTTATGAAGTAGCCGATGAGGCAAGAAGGATTGAGAGGTTTAGGAAAATCTAAATGAAGAGATCAAGTGGGCTTTAATTGCCCAAGACATTGACGACTTCAAGCTTTGGTGGACAAGGCCGTAAGAGTGGAGCATGGCGATCGCGATGTGATGGAGAGCCGCAAGCGCAAGTGGCTTGCACGTAGCTCATCCGAGTGGATCATCTAGGCCACAAGGGTGGCGATCGACTAGTTTCGTCGACCACCACCGCCATCACCAAACACCAAGAGCCCAACGATCGGCTTCTCGTGCTCGAGATCCTGAGGCGAGCTACTCGCTTTGTCTGCAGCGGCCATGCGGCTGTTCGCCAAAGGCAACACCTAGGACTGCCATGTTGCCCGGAAGAAGGCGCCTAATGTCACGTGCTTTCATTGCAATGGCGTGGACATTACGCCGATTCTGTCCCAAGAAGAAAACCGGGCAACCTCGTCCCCAAGCTCAAGGCGGACTCAAGGATCGACGCCACCACTGCGCAAGGCGGGAATATTGGGCGCCTTCACCATATGACGACCGAAAGCGCGCAGAGGCCTCGAGCGTTGTGCTCGGTATGTTCCTTGTGAAATCTGTGCCTACATTGGTGTTGTTTGATTCGAGCTTCTCATTCTTTTATCTCCAAGAAGTTTTCGAACAAAACAAGTTGGAAGTTTCCTGTTGCCCACTCGCATGAGTGTGCGATCACCGAGCCACTATTAAAACCGCTAGTTTACGTTGCGAGTTAGAATAGAAATCAATGGGGTTACATTTTATCTTGATCTCATCTTGATAGAAACATCCGGGCTAGATGTGATCTTAGGCATGGATTGGTTGGCCAAACATAAGGGATGCATAAAGCGTGCTAATCGATCTATATCGGTGAATCATGATGGAATATCGTGGAATTTACCTCAAGTGTCAATGAGTTAGCATCTCGGCCGATCCGGTGTTTAGCATCCACAGTTGAATTGGAAAATGTGCCAATAATTAATGAATTTCGAAGTATTTCTGTTTGAATTGCGAGTGCCCCGGATTGAGAAATGGAGTTCATCATTGACTTGGTGCCGGAGCGGCACCAATATCAAAGCGTCCATATAGGATGCCCACCAATGAATTAGTGGGCGAAAAAGCAGCTCAAGGAACAAGCGGACAAGGATTTATTAAGCCCAAGACATCACCACGGGAAGTCCGGTTCTCTTCGTCAAGAAAAAGGACAATAGTCTGCGCATGTGTGTAGACTACAGTGCCTTAAATGAAGTAACCATCAAGAATAAATATCCATTACCCCGATTGATGATCTATTTGATCAACTAAGCGGCGCAAAATTTTCAAGATAGACTTGAAGTTGGGGTATTTCGGTGAAGGTCGGACCATCGGACATTCCCAAGACGCCTTCTCTACCCGCTATGGATTATACGAATACACCGTGATGTCCTTTGGGCTCACAAATGCTCCGTGAGCTTCATGAGCTTAATGAATAAGATCTTCATGGAGTATCTGGATAAATTTGTGGTGGTATTCATTGATGATATCTGATATATTCCAAGGTCAAGTAGAGCATAAACAACATTTGCACTTGGTCCTCGGCAAACTCAGAAAATAAATTATATGCCAAGTTAGAAATGTGAGTTTTGGTTGAAAGAAGTAGCATTTCTCGGGCATGTTTTATCGAGGCGGAGTTCTTTGTCGACTCAAGTAAAGTGCAAGCGATGTTGGCTTGGGAAAGGCCGCAATCAGTCCCAAAAGTTCGAAGTTTTACGGGCTTTGCTTGTTATTACCGCGGTTCATTGAAAATTTCTCTAAAGTAGCCAAGCCACTCACGCAACTCTTAAAGAAAGAAAAGAAGTTGAATGGACTTGATTGTGAAACGAGTTTTGAAGTTAAAAGAAAAGCTAACTTCGCCTTTGATCCTCATATTACGGATATTCATAAAGATTTTGAAGTATATTGTGATGCATCACTCCAAGGGTTGGGATGTGTATTAATGCAAGAAGGCCGAGTTGTCGCTATGCCTCTCGACAACCGTCCTCATGAGTAGAACTATCCTACTCATGACCTTGAATTGGCATTGTGGTTCATGCCTTAAAAATCAAGCGGCATTATCTTATTGGGAATAGAGCAGAGATCTATCTTGATCATAAAGTCTCAAGTACTTCTTTACCCAACCGAATTGAACTCGAGGCAAAGAAGGTGGTGGAGTGATCAAAGACTATGACCTTGGTCTTCATTACCATCTGGTAAGGCCAATGTCGTGTGACGCTCTTAGTCGGAAGTCAGATTGCATCTTTGGATCCTCGCCATCCGACCTAATCAATGCCTTCCAAAAGCTCAATTTAAGTCTAGTGGAAAATGGTTATGTGGCGCCCTCCAAATTCACCAACCCTTAAGAACCAGATTAAAGGCGCTCAACTCGTGGATGAAGCCATTAAGGAAATTCGAATTATTCAATTGGGGCATAAATTCGGTGTTCACGAAAGTTCGGATGGAATAATTATGAAGGAACTCGTATTTATGTGCCCAATAATGCCGATATCAAGAGGTTGGTTCTATCTGAAGCCCATGAGTCACCATTATCCATTCACGGGTAGCACCAAAATGTATCAAGACCTTAAGAGAGATTATTGGTGGCACGGTATGAAGAAGGATATCACCGAATATATCGCGAGATGCGATGTATGCCGGCGTGTCAAAGCGAACATCGGCGTCGGTGGGTTACTCAACCACTACAAATTCGAATGGAAATGGGATGATGTCGGTATGGATTTCATTCTTGGCCTTCCTCGGACTCAAAAGGAAATGACTCCATTTGGGTTGTCGTGGATCGACTAACCAAAGTGGCTCATTTATTCGGTCGAAACCACATATTCGAGACAGGTTGGCGTAACTTTACATTAGCAATATCGTGCGTGCCCGCACGGGTTCAAGACAATTGTTTGAATCGAGGATCGCAATTCACATCCCGTTTTGGGAAAAATTGCATGGTCTTTTGGGAACTAAATTGACTTTCGATCTCGCTTACCATCCCTGACCGATGGTCAAACCGAAAGAACAAATCAAATACTTGAAGATATGTTAAGGGCACGTGTGCTCACGTATAGCACCAATTGGGAGAAGTGCTTAGCATTTGCGGAATTCTCTTACAATAATAGTTTTCAAGCTAGTCCGCAAATGTCGCCATTTGAAGCCCTTTATGGAAGAAAGTGTCGAACTCCACTTTTTGGTGCGAGGTGGGGAAAGCAGGTTCTTTGGCCCGCACTTAATAAATGAGGCCCAAGAACATGTAGACTTGATCTGGCCGATTGAGGAAGCCCAATCCCGCCGAGAAAGTTCTGGCGACACTCGTCGGCGTGACTTGAGTTTTGAGATCGATGACTATGTTTATTTAAAGGTTTCACCTCTTCGGGATCCGCGATTCCAAGTTCGAGCAAGTTAGCCCCTCGGTATATTGGTCCATATCATTATCTTCGAAAAGATGGGAGAAAAGCATACAAGTTGGAGCTGCCATCCCAATTATCCAGTGTACACAATGTTTTCCATGTATCGCAGCTTAAGAAGTGTCTGCGTATCCCGGCTGAACTTACCCAATTGGAAGAGATTGAACTCCAGCCTGATCTGACTTATCGCGAGCACCCAGTTAAAATCCTCGAAGAAGTAGAGAGGCGCACTCGAAATAAAGTTCATAAAATGGTAAAAGTGCAATGGAGTAACCACACCGAAGAAGAAGCAACCTGGGAACAAGAGGATAAGCTTAAAGAAGAATTCCCTGATTTCTTTTAGACCTTTTCTACCTTAGACCGCCAAATCTCTGCAAGCGAGATTTACGTAAGGGGGTAGATTTGTAACACTGAAAAGAAAAACAGTGACAATAAAATGGAAATGAATATTTTGGATTAAAGTATATTTATTTCTGGATTTTCTTGATGTTATTGGTTTTATTGGATTTTCTTGAATTTATGTTTTGTATGAAAAGTCCAACAAATAGAATTACTAAATGGAAAATGATAAAAAGGTAAAAGTAAAAATAAGAAAAATTACCATTTGACCATGACCAACCTGGTAAGCCAGTAAAAATGCTTAGTAAAAATCTTTGGTGCTGATTTGGAGCAAGAATAAATATCTTAATTCTCTCTTTTGACTAGAAACAGTAAAGTTTGAATTAATTAAAATAATCGAAGTTGGTCAGGAGCCACAAAAATTACCAAAGAACCCTTAGAGCAGTAGTTACATCTGGTAAAAATCTCAGCAATTTATCATGTAGGCAAAGCCTCCTAAAAATTCAAAAACAGAGACTATTAAAACAAGAAATCTTCATGTCAGAATTTTTATAAAATATTCAATTGAGTTATTGACTTGAAATTTTTATGGGGACATAAATATGACTTAATGAACCTCCATAAAAGTTTGGGAAATAATTAATAATTTTACACTTCTAAATAAATAGATTTCGAAATTCAATTTCTGTACCCGTCCACAGTGTCAGAATTTTTATAATTTAACCATAATGCATTTTACTCTGAAAATTTAACTGGACGCTGAGGACTACCAGATAAACCCAGTCAAAAAGTTTGGAAAATTTTCAAAGTGATTTGACGGCCGTTTTAATGGTCACATGGAGCATGTCTCGGCTGTGCTTGTCCTTGGAATTGTTTTCTCTCTCTGACTCATGGGCCCGCTCCCTTTTCCGTAACCGTGCGCTGGCAGTAACGGGAAACCGCTCACTCGCCGACCGGTGGCCCCGGGACCCACCCGTCGGCCTCTGATCTCGCTGCCTCCTCTCTTCCTCCCCTCTCGCCCGAGACCGACTCGACCCTCTCCCGATCCTTCGCCAGCCTCGCCGATTCAACGCCTGACCGGTGCACGTCGCCTCTACTTGACCCCTGCCACGTCCATCCTCGAGACTCGTGCGCCATTCCCTGCCGTCCTTGCGTTATCACCTTGCCGGCGAGAGACGCTGCGCCATTTCACCGAAAGCGCCAGAACCAAGCCGTTCTTTTCACCTCCGTTCAAACCCTGTGAATTCGTCATTCGCCAGCTATAAATAGCTCTTGTACATCGCATTGGACCTCCCCTTCTTCTCATTCACTCCCAGAACCAACAATCAAACCGTAGCTCCCTTTCTCGCCGTTTCTGCCAGAAAAACCAAAAATGGAGAGGCATCGCAATTGAGCCAAACCGGTAAGTCTCAATCCAATTCTTTGCAACCGAGGCATCTTTGGGCATCGCTGAGTCCATACTACCCATCAATTTCAGCTTTCTTCTGCTGATCAACTGCCACCACTGCGCGTCTTCTTCTCCGCGGCCGGCCACCGGTGTCAAGCCTCCACAGCCCTTCTCGACCTCCCACGTCAGGTAAAATGGAGCTGCGCCAGCCCACTGAAGCTCACAATGGAACCGATCAACCCTAGGAACC
Organism: Otatea glauca; assembly: GCA_036346275.1. Taxonomy (NCBI): domain Eukaryota; kingdom Viridiplantae; phylum Streptophyta; class Magnoliopsida; order Poales; family Poaceae; genus Otatea; species Otatea glauca. The sequence goes on along the minus strand of CM070725.1, from coordinate 24,169,060 downwards.
GCCAAAACTCCGGCGCGGCTTGTCGCCGTTAGCGCCGCCGCCCCTCTCCGGTGGCGACCTACCTTCCGGCCACTTCCCGACGAATGGGTAGCGTCCCTAGGACCGCCTTGGCACGCTGGTGCTGGTGGTTCTACCCATTCCGCCGCGTCGGACTTAGTTCGTCGGCGGCGAGCCTTGGACCGAAACGCTCTGCTTCGGGTCGCTGACGGGTGGGGTACCGCTGTCGATCACCGGTGGGATTACGCGACGCGTCACGTGTCGCGACAAGCGGGGCCCGGTGGTCGATCGCTCGATGGTCTCGCTGTCGGTATCTGCGGTCATCGGCGGTGGGCCACGGCCGTCGACCGCGAAGTCACACCGCCTTGATCGTGACGAGGCGGGACCAACTTGTCGATGGGCGGGCGATTTGAATTCGCCAGCGCGCTAGGAAGGCGTTTTCGTGATTCGAAGCGTATTTACAATTTCAATAAATTTGGAAAAACCGCATAGATTCAAATGCCCATAACTTTTGAACCATCCGGCCAAAAATAGTGAAACCAATTTCTAAATTCATGAAAAATTCCTTAGATTCAGAATATGCAAAAATATTTTGAAGATCATCTCTGGAAAATTTTGAAATTCAAATTCGAGTTAAAAGGCTAGAGATATGCTCTATACAAAATTTACGTAAATAAACTTGGAAATTTATGAAACTAATTTTCTAGAATCCTTATATTACAGGAACCCAGATATACAAGGATATTTAATTTTCATGCTTATATGAATTACTTTTATTTAGGCTTTGTTTCAATACACTAGCAATTCAAATATGTATAATTGTACTAAAAGAAATTTAAAAGAAACAAAGTTAATTATAAATACTAGGATGGCAGTAGCATAGTTGAGTTTGATTAAATAGGAATTTTGGGTTGAATTAACTTTAAGCTATGTAATCATTATTGTGCCAAATGCACTCACACATATATATGTATATATATATGTGCTTTGTAGGTTAAATAGCTAAAATCTAGTTTATTTGATTCAAGCCATGAACAGCCTAACAACCTAGTGGATAAGGAATTCGTAGTTAATAAATTTGTATCACGAACCTTCTCAAAAATCAAGAATAAATCTAATTAGCTAGCTACCGCTTATACATTATTTAAAACCTTTTCTATGCAAATCACTTAGGGTTAAGTGTTTAGCGTAACCCTTAATTAGTGTCTAATTCTTTTAATTCAAATAATTTTAGCATCTATAATTGAAGTCATAAATACTAGAATTCACAATTTTAGCCTCTTGAATTAAGTAAATCCCAAGCTATTAATCATAAAAGAAACCATGTCGATCATTTCACAAAAGTATTAACATTCCAGTGTACAATTATTTACTTGGCGAATCCTAAAAATCATATTCTTAATCCTCAAAAGGACAACCACATTTTCTGCAGTTTTTCTTTATTTGACTTCTTATCATCTTCTTTTAGTCCTTTTCCGAATTTGGATATTTTACTATTTTTCCCGCTTGATCGTCGTGTAGAGACCGGCGTCATCGAAGAGGAAGACACGCCATCGCCGATCCGGATCTGAGTTAGGCAGTGAGTGCAAGGCAAGCACCTCCTTGAACATGTTGAACCCAATAATTTACCTACTCTATGTTGTTTTTGCTTATATACAGTGCATCAGGATAGTTCTCCTAAAAGCGCTAATTTGGGTTAGAACTGTAGTTAATCCTGTAAATTATGGTTTGCCTCAATTTGTATGAACATGTGAACCTTGTAAGCCTTAGTCGGATAGCTAGACAATGTTTAATGTCATTTTGGGTATAACCGCTAGCATAAAATATCTGCTTAAGCTGTTGATCGTGTGTCATTCTTTTCAACGTATGTATGATCCTCATTTGGGAAAATGTTGCTAGTACTTGGATTAAAAACCCAAAAATAAAACTATGGTTTTGATGCGGGCGATTATTGGCAATAGCCGGAGGTGCGAGAGGATTTGCACGTGGCGTAGGGTGGAGTATCGCTGTGTCGGATTAAGGACCGAGCAATGGGGCGCTCTCGATCCAAGAATTTCGTACAACCACGAGGGCTTGTATGGGCGGGTCTTAGCCTATTAAGTTATTTAGGTGTGGCTTTGCATCTAAGGAAGGCGGGAGTTATGCACAGCATTCCGGTTTGAATGCATCTGTAGGGGTTTACTTACCAATGCAGCGGTGTCGCCTTGCAGTGGGCGAAAACGTGGTGTTGGGTGTGATGTGAAAGGAGCCACGTCTTGGGTGAGTGTTTACTTTTCCATGGCGAGGTCAAGCGTCCGGGCTGGTTCAAAGCCACATCTAGATAATGTAACGGCTCTGTATGATCTCCTTGCCGACACACCAAAGGAAGTGTATGGCGGCACGGCAAAAGAGGTTGATCATTCCTTGTGGGTAAAGCCGTACACCTCTGCAGTGTAAATCTAATCGATTAGCCGTGTCCACGGTTATGGGCGCTTGGTGAAGTCATTCCAATGTTAGAATGTTTTGGTACTTTTCTCGAAAAGCGGGTTTGAAAAGGAAACCATTTTGCACATAGCTTTTTGGGTCAAAGGACGGACTCGGGATCTTTATAGTCGGGTAGGCGGGTTGAAGGACTTGGTTATTTGGTTATCACTTTATATTCCAATTGCTCATTTGAAAATGCGATGTTTCAATCTATTATGTCATACTTTTTAAATGTTTATGCAACGCAAAATAACCTTAAACCTGCCTTGTTTAGCTTTGCATAATTACTTAAATGCATCCGCCAAACACTATAAGTCTTCTTTGAGTACCAAAGTACTCAATCTTGCATCTATTGTCTCAAAGAATGAAGCTCAAAGCGTCAAGCGACTTTTACTTTCACGCGGTGTGGAACTTTTGACGACGAGTTTCCCTAGGTTTGCCAAGTCGGTTGCACGAGGTTAGCGGGCAAACCACGTGGCTTTGGAGTTTTAATTTCCTCTATTTTTCATTGTTGTAAGAATTTAACTCTGTATAATTATTCTTGCTTGTAATATATGCTGTCAAATATTTATCTTGTGGTTGTGATATGAATGTTGTAAACATGTGAGTGCTAGCCACTGATCATGGGACTAGTACGGTAATCACATGGAGGTTCCTGTTTGCAAAAACGGGGTCTCACACCCGGCTTTTCCTTTCTTCTGGTGACGTTAGGCCGGTCATAGAGATACCTGGTTCCATATATTCCAAGTAGCCCCCGAGTGCTTCGTGATCCGATCGCTATGTTCCCAATTAAGTTTTCTGCTTGAATCGTCGTCCCGGACTTTCTTGTTTAAGATTCCGACTGGTCCCCTCATTCGGATTAGAGGCTTCTTCTTACAGCCAGCGGATTATGGAGAACTCGAATATAACCTTCGATTTTTGCTTCAACTGAATATAATCTTCTGTCAGACGAGTTTGCTATGAGCAGCCTCGCGGACCTGTCCCCTATTTCGGATGTGGATTGAATTCTTCTTCCCGCCCGAGTCGAAGCTTTAATGTCTTTTCTCTTCATGGATAACCACCGGACGGTCTTCGAGGTCGTCTTAATTTTCTGTGTCAAATCTCTTGCTGAAAAACTCCTTGGCTTCTGAAACTACATTAACTCCGAATCTCTTCGACTCCTGATGTATTTACTTCATTTTTATCGTGTTGGCTATAAAAGGCGAACCAGCACTCATAGAATGCATTCCTTCGCGCCCAGTTCTCCTTATCTTTGTTCCACACTTCTTTCTTCTTCATGAGGAGGGGGAGGAGGAGGAACGTCTGGGACCCAGGCTCGCCGAAGAATGGGCGCTTCTTGAGGCCGCCGTGGCTGAATTGGTAGAGGAGGAGGCCGCCACCCTGGACCGCGCTACCGTCGACGCCTTTCTGGAGATCTTCCCAACTCTCTTTAGGGCCAGGGAGGCCCTCGTGGAGGCATTGGGTCGCGTGCGTCGGGGTGAAGTGTAGGTCCCCTATAAATGTAATACTTTCCCGGGCATAATGCCCGGTGAACTTTTTATACAAAAATAAAGATGTACCTTTTCTCAGCATTTTTCCATGATCGTCATTTTGACGTAGCTTGAACCTAGCTTGGGGTACGTCGAAGCTTGCATGGTTCCTTGGTCGAGCAGTATTCGCACCCAACCATCGTGGAACACTCATTAGGTCCGACTTGGGACACGTTAGGATTTGCATGGCTCGTGACCGAATGATACCTATATCTGTAGGACACAGCTTAGGCTCGACTTGGAGCGTATCGGGATTTCTTTTGCTCATGGTTGAATGATACCCATATCCGACTGATGTAGGATACGGCTTGGGCTCAACTTGGAGCGTACCATACATACGTGGCTCTTGGCCGAGTGATACCCGTATCCGACTGGCGTAGGATACAACTCTGGTCCGACTTGGGACATATCATATTTACGTGGCTCTTGGCCAAGTGATACCCATATCCGACTGGTGTAGGATACGGCTCTGGTCCGACTTGGGACATATCATATTTACGTGGCTCTTGGCCGAGTGATACCGTGCATTGGTGTGTAGGATACAGCTCTGGTCCGACTTGGGACATATCATATTTACGTGGCTCTTGGCCGAGTGATTCCCGTACCCGACTGGTGTAGGATACGGCTTTGGTCCGACTTGGGACATATCAAATTTTATCCGAATGGTATCCGTACCCGTTTATTACGACGCACAGCTTTTCGACCCTCGTGGGGCATACCATTTGATTTGTGCCTTGTCAAGCTCAACTTGTGATATATGATCCGTCATGAGGTAACCAACAGAGACCCAGCGTGGGGCATGTGACAAGAAGATATTTTTAATCCATATTGGAGGATATTCACACCCGCTTGGTGCATTGAGTGTCTAGACATCTCATCTTCGTCATCCTCTGCTTGGTCTTTGAAATCCTGCTCTGCTTGCAGATTATAAGATCAAGACGCGGGCGAAGTATGCTGTTTTCAATGACAAGGTTAACGCCCTTGAGACATCTTGCTCAAAGCTCTGCGAAGCCTTGGGGCCCTTGCTGAGCTCGCTTCATCCCGAAGGCGAGAGGCCGCTCAGCAGGGCCCAAGTTATCAATTAGTTGGAGGAGGCCCCCAAGGAGCTCAAGAGACTTCTGAAGGAAGCGGCGACCAATGGTGCTAGCCAGGCTCTGGCGGTTACAAAGTCGCTTTACCCTCGAGTGGATCTTGAAGCTATCAAGGAGGGCTACGCCTGCAACGTAAATGAGGATCGGACGCCGACCTGCAGGAGAAGTCCAAGACACCTCTTTATGCATTGTAGAAACTTTGGATCTGTAAATTGAAAGTATATAAAGGCGTTTCCTTGCTCTTGCATTTTTCTCTTAAAATATGCATATTTTTCCGAGTGGTTTCGACATATCGTGTCTGACTAGTCCAACCCCCGGGCTCTGAGGCATGGTTCGTGACGCATGTCTCAGAGTCCTAAAATCGTAGGAGCGAAGCACTCGGATGCATAAATCTCGAAAAGATTATGTAAAAAATAACTTTAAAATCGATCTTTTCATTCGTAAAGGAACAATTTGAATTATGAAGTTCAAGTGAAAAAACGATGTAGTTGTTCTATGTTCCAAGTATTGCTGACCACCGTGCCGTCTTCACGCTTGAGTCTGTAAGCTCCGGGGCGAACCACTTCATCAGCGACATAAGGGCCTTCCCAGCTTAGGGAGAGTTTATGCTCGCATTTCTGATTCTTTCTTAGAACCAAATCTCCTTTAGAGAACGCGCGGCTCCTTACATTGTGGCCATGATAGCGGCGTAGGCCTTGAAGGTACTTTGCTGACTGAATTACTGCGATGTCCCTGGCTTCTTCCAGTCGATCGAGGTCATCTAGCCGGTTGTCTTCCCAAGTGATTTCTTCATAGCTCCGAACCCCTGGGGATCCGAACTGTACCTCAGTGGGAAGGACTGCCTCCGAGCCATACACCAGGAAGAAAGGTGACTGCCCGGTTGCTCTGCTGGGGGTGGTTCGCAGCCCCCAGAGTACCGAAGGTAATTTTTTCACCCACCGAGTGGCGTACGGCTTTAGCCGATCGAAAATTCGCCTTGGGCCTGTAGCACCATGCCGTTATACGCTCGACTTGTCCATTGCTCAGGGTGCGCTCTTGGCAGATCTTTATCCCGAGTTCGTCGCACCAGTCTTGAAATTCGCCGCTCATGAATTGGGTGCCGTTATCCGTGATGATCCGATTCGGGACACCGAATCTAACCACGATTCCATGAAAGAATTCTTTGGCCTTGGCCGCCGTAATTGCGGTGACCGGCTTTGCTTCCACCCACTTGGTGAATTTATCGACGGCTACGAAGAGATGAGTATGACCGCCTTGGGCTTTCTTCAAAGGTCCTACCATGTCAAGCCCCCAGATCGCAAACGGCCAGGTTATGGGTATGGTTTGTATTTCCTGTACCGGTTTGTTCATTTGTCGCGCAAAGAAGCGACATCGCCGCACGTCGGACGGCGTCCTCGCGTCGGTGACGCGGTCGGCTAGAAAAACCACGGCGATAGGCCTTGCCAACTAGGTACGATGACGCCGCATGATTGCCGCAGAATCCCGAGTGGATTTCCTTGAGGAGATCTTTTCCTTCTTGTTCTGATATGCACCGTCGTAGAACACCAGAGCTGCTCTTGCGATAGAGTTCTTCCCTGATCACCACGTAGCTTTTGCTTCGGTGCATTATTTGCTTGGCCTGCACGCGGTCTTCGGGTAGCTTGTCCTTCATCAAGTAATCCAGATATGGAACTATCCAATCGGGTGTAATGACTAGTACTTCAGCCTCTAATTTTTTCTCTGCCGGGATGTCTGGCTTTGTCCGAGTGCTAGTCGTGGGCTTGAGAATTTTCTCAACGAACACCCCCACAGGTACAGTAGACCGGCAGGCTCCCATTTTCTCTAACTTGTCAGCGGCTTCATTATCTCGGCGGGGCACATGAATGAGTTCTAGTCCTTTAAAGTTGCCTTCCAATTTGCAAACCTCCTGGCAGTAGGCAGCCATGTTGTCCTCAATGCAAGACCATTCTTTCTGCACTTGGTTGACCACGAGAATTAAGTCTCCGCGCACCGCCAAACGTCGAATGCCGAGTGATATGGCGATACGGAGCCCGTGGATGAGTGCCTCATACTCGGCGGCGTTGTTTGATACGGGTAAAAATATTTGAAGGACGTACCTCAATCTTTCCCCATTCGGTGATATGAGCACGATTCCACCCACCGCGCAGCTGAGCATGAGGGAACCATCGAAATACATCATCCAATAATCGAGTTCCTTGGTGACTGCCGAGTTTTCGAGTTCTGTCCACTCAGCCGTAAAGTCGGCGAGTGCTTGAGACTTAATGGCGGTGCGAAGCTTGAATAAGAAATAAAAAGCTCCAAGCTCGACTGCCCACTTTGCAATTCTCCCGGTGGCCTCCTGATTGTGGAGAATATCGCCAATTGGGAAGGAGGTGACCACCGAAATCATACATTCTTGGAAATAGTGCTTGAGCTTACGAGATTTGAGGAGTACTGCATATAGCAATTTTTGAACTTGCGGATACCGCACCTTAGATTCGCTCAAGACCTCGCTGACGAAATAAATCGGGTGCTGGACTTTCTTTATGTGGCCCTGCTCCTTCCTTTCTACGACGACTGCAACGCTAACTACATGAGTTGTTGCCGCGATATATAGCAAGAGGGGTTCCTCTGGCATCGGTGCAACCAGGATTGGGGGCGTCGTTAAGAAAATCTTCAAATCTTCGAATGCCCGCTGTGCCTCTGGAGTCCACTGGAATTTGTCCTGTTTTTTGAGGAGTTTGTAGAATGGCATACCTCGCAAACCCAGTCGGGAAATAAACCTGCTGAGTGCAGCCATGTATCCTGTAAACTTCTGGACATCCTTCTGGCAAGTCGGCGGTTCCATATTTGATATGGCCCTGATCTTCTCTGGGTTGACCTCAATGCCACATTGAGATTTGATAAACCCGAGTAGTTTTCCCGAAGATACTCCGAAAACACACTTCTCGGGATTAAGCATCATGCTGAAGGCCCTTAGGCTCTCAAACGTCTCGGTTAGGTCGGTGATGAGGTCCTTCCTTTCCCGAGTCTTGACAACGACGTCGTCCACATATGCCTCCATGTTACGTCCGAGTTGGTTGTCAAATCACCGCTGTATCGCGCGTTGATACGTCGCTCCAGCATTCTTCAACCCGAATGCCATCGTGGTATAGCAAAAGGCCCCGAAGGGCGTGATGAACGAAGTCTTGATATGATCTTCCACCTTTAGTCGAATCTAGTGGTACCCTGAGTAGGCATCAAGGAAACTCAGGATCTCGTACCCGGCAGTTGAATCAACCACTTGGTCAATCCGAGGTAACCCGAAAGGATCCTTCGGACATGCTTTATTGAGATCGGTATAGTCAACACACATGCGCCAAGTTTTATTCTTCTTTTGAACAAGTACAGGGTTCGCCAGCCAATCTGGATTATACACTTCTTTTATAAAGCCTGCGGCTAAAAGCTTGGTGATCTCCTGTTTGATAGCGTTCCGGCGATCTGGAGCAAACCGCCGAAGCCTTTGCTTGACTGGTTTCGCACTTTCGTTGACGTGCAAACAATGCTCGATCACCTCCCTGGGAACACCCGGCATGTTGGATGGTTTCCATGCAAAGATATCTTTGTTAGCTTGGAGGAAGGTGACGAGCTCGCTTTCCTATTTGTCCTCAAGCCTGTCCGACCGAGTCATCTTTGTGAGTCGACGGGTCGAGAATGATTCTTTGATTCCTTCACGGGCTTCATTCTGATGTGGCTTGCTTTTTGGCGGGATATCTCCTCTTCCCACATCATGGTAACCACGCTTGGATCTTCTTCCTCTCATCGGCTCCTTCCTGCAACTCGGCGTTCTCATGGTTCTCCCGATCGCACTCCAGGGACCGCTTGACGTCACTGCGAACCGTAATGACGCTTTTTGGCCCTGGCATCTTCATCATCAAGTAATTGTAGTGCGGGATTGCCATGAGCCGAGCCAGTCGGGTCTTCCCAAGATTGCGTGATCTGCCGTCTCGAAATTCGCCACCTCAAAATTTATGTACTCGGTCAGATGGTTGTCCTTGGTGCGAAGGTGACAGCAAGGAAACTGCCGAGTGGAAGGGCGATGCTCGGGAATCACACCGTGGAGCAGTGAGTGCTTGACTTTAGCTCGGAGAGGGAATGTTCATGTCATTGAAGGTTTTCGAGAAAAGGCGTTGAGTCCACTCCTCCATTGATCGAGGACCTTCTTGAGCCTCACGCTGCGTATAACAGGGTCGAGTACTAGAGGAAACTTACCCGGATGTAGAACCCGGTTTGGGTGATCCGTTCGGTCGAAGGTGATTGGTACCTCGGACCACCTCGGATATTGGGGGCATTGGTTCCACGCATTGATCTCGAGCAGTAGCTTTGCTTCCGCTTGGACTCATATCCGGTGGAGCCCCCGTATATGTAATTCAACTCGTGCTCGGGCTCTTGAAAATCGTCTTCGTTTGGGAGGTCTTTCTTCTTTGCCGCCTCCTCCTTTGCTGGAGCCGGCTGCTTGTTGCTCTCCCGCGCAAAGCGCTTCAAGGTGAAGCAGTCCTTGGTGGCATGTGTTCCTTTAGGATGGAAAGGACATATTGCTTCCATGACGGTGCTGTAATCAGGTCCTTCCCTCCGCATGGCTCAGTGCCGGACGCGCTCAGCCACTGCGACTAATTCTTCACCTTTTCGCTTCTTGTCTTTGTGCTTAGAGGACTCGGGCTTGTCACCCTTGTTCTTCTGATGCGGGCGATCTTCCTGGCGCTCGGCCAGGGCGTCCGAGGCTGTGGCGTAGCGGTCGGCCAATGCGAACATCTCCTTCACGGAGGTTGGCGGCTTCCTGGATATTTTCTTAATTAGATCAGGATCACTTACACCTTTCTGGAAAGCTGCCACCACCACGTCTTCAGTTACGTCCCTGATGGTGTTCTTCTTCTGCATGAAACTTCGGATGAAATCCCTCAACGTCTCGTCCTTTTTCTGGTGCAACTGGTACAGGTCCCATGGAGTGCCAGGCCTCTCGTAGGTGCCACGAAGTTGGCAATGAGCGTCGCGAGATCACTCCGAGTCCACTGAGATTGCAGGGAGGCCCGTGAGCCATGCTTGAGTTGGGGGATGAGATTGACCGGCAGATAGTTTGCCATGACAGTCTGGTTTCCTCCGGCAGCTTTAACTGCCAGGGCGTAAACCTGCAGCCAAGCTTCTGGGTCTCGTTCCCCGTCGAATTTTACAATGCCCTTGGGGTTGAATCCTTCGGTCCATATCACTCGGCGCAGCTGAGGAGTGAACGCCCGGATCCCGTCGATAGATCTCTCATCATGATGAGGGGGAGTCCGGCGTGGCGAGCCTCTGGCTCGGCGATGGTCATCAACACGTCGGGGTGGGGTACGGCGCGGCGAGTCCATGACTCGGCGTTCGTCGTTGCTCCTACCCCGGCGGCGGTGGTCTCTGTGGTCGTCGTGGTTATCATACCTCTGATCGCTTCGTCGATCATGGCCAGTGTCGAAACGCTCGTAGTCGTCGCGGCACCCGCGTCTTTCTTCCTCATTCCATTCCTGTCGCATGGCTGTGATGTCCTGGCGGAGGTCGCGGTTGAGAATCCGGCGAGCGTCCCCGGCTGGTGGTGTGTGACGCCGACTGCCGTGTTCGACCGTCGCATCATTCTTTGGCGACACAAGTTGCCGCATGGGGCGCGAGTCGCGCTTCACCCACCGACTTTTCACGGTTCTGTTGGATTCTTTGCCGCCGTCACCATGGCCTTGATCAGGCCACAATCGGGTGCGCGGGCTATCCGATGCAATCATCGGGTGCAGCGTGTCGAGGAGCGTCTTGGAGGCGACGATGTTTTGCATCGGTGTGCGAAAGATGGATTGGTCTCCCAACTTAGATTGCAGGATGTCTTCACAAATATTGCGGCCGAGCGATCGAAGAGATCCCGTTTGTACCTCCTTACCCTTACGCCGACGATCTTCCTCCGCAGCTTCTTGGTCTTCTTGATGGAGATCGGTCATCTGCTCCTCGATCGTGAAGATGCCACGAACATCGCAGCAGTTCCTCATAATGCCGACTGGTTTTCCAGGTGAGTCAGAGTGGCATACCTGAGACTGGTTGCCTGATCTTCGCCAGATTGAATCTGGTTTTGGACCAAGCAGACAAGCTCTCCGTGCATATCGACGACGAAGTCTAGGCTTCCAAAGCGGAAGGCTTGGTCAGAGATGAAGGTGGAGACGAATCCGCCGATTGCTGCCATCGAGTCTGCGAAAAAAGATTGAAGTGCTTCCCCTACCTGGTGCGCCAACTGTCGACTTTTGTAGTCGGCAATGAATTTATGGGGCAGGCGCTCGATCTCAAACTCGAAGGTCACACAAGACAGGGATTTTAGACAGGTTCAGGCCCTCAGCAATGGAGGTAATACCCTAATCCTATGTGCTGGAATTATGCGGATCTCTTGTATCTGGGGTTGCTCAAAGCGCAATATCCTCTGGTCGATATGGCTTGATCCCTTGTTGTTACCCGCCCTCCCCCTTATATACTGGAGGTGGTGTGGTTTACAAAGTTCTGATCGGTTAGGAGATCCCGATTGGTTACTAGATTCTAGTCGGTTACAGGATAGGGTTTACATCTTTATCTATCCTATAAACAACTAGGATTACAACTGTATCGTTTATATCCGAATATATATTCAACTGTCCAAAGGTATGCACCCTTCCGCACGGCAACTTGGCTTGGCGCGAGGCACAGCTTTTGGGCCTCCTCTCCCGGCTTTTCCTTTCTTCTGGTGACGTTAGGCCGGTCATAGAGATACCTGGTTCCATATATTCCACATCAGCAAAGTCGAGAAGTTGAGAATAAGAAGAGTCAAGAGTGTCTTGTTAGTCAAATTTAGATTTTTCTTTAGAAAATAGTTTTGGACACACCTAGGACACCACCATGCTATCTAGGGCCAAGACGTACAGTCAGTATGCTCTAATACCACCTCTGTAAGGACCCGAATCCACTGATTTGAACCCACAGTGTTTACGGCACTAGTCCCAGGATCAACACTAGTGCACACAGCTTAACATTGGTACATATCACATCATACTCAACGATAATAATAATAATAATAATACTCCATTTATTGATATAGCTAAGTGTATTATCTTATGACCAACTTACATTATTAAGCCATGTGGGGCTAGACTGGAAATATAAACTAAGAAATAAGCAGCGGAAAAAAGAAGACGTAAATGACTCATCAGTTCACCACAGGCAACTGACAAGGCTCGGACCCTAACGACTCGTGTCCTCCTGGAGCTCCTCCTTCAACACAGGTGTAGACTCTTCAACTGTTGATTGTTGTTGTTTGGCAAGGGTGAGTACTTAAAGCACTCAACAAGTTGCGTACAGAATGCAATTCTATGTAACTATATGCAAGGCTTATTCCAAAGGAAAAGGCTTTTATGGCTCTTTTGCAATAAGCAACATTTATGAATAAATACATTAAGTAGATTGCAAAGATAGTAAAACAAATATCAATATTAGATAGATTCAACATTTCTCAAGTAAACCAACTTTCTAATCCTAAGTCAAGTTCCAACCTTCCATATGGCAATTCCGCCATCCTAACCAAGTTTTCCATTTAATTAGGCTAACCCTCAACTATAATTCTTTTGCATTGCTCAATACCGTGAGCACGGCTATCCGAATAGATTCACACTATGCAAAGGTTATGCACTTTACCCACACGATACAACCGTACACCACAAAGATGAGTGATTATAACAAAGCCATTACATTGCACTACCTTAACCTGGTACTACCCGCTAAGGTTTCAACACTGGTGGGTCTGAAAACCACAACTAGGGCCCCCTCTTCCGCCATCTGAATTACTCTATAACTCGAAAACTCACACCGCCATTGATAGTACCAAACTAAGACATTGCAAATTAATCAGCTAGGCTGTCCTATACCAGACATGTAGTTGCATGATTGACTCAGGTCAAAGACTCATAAGGTTAAGTCCTTGGGATGATTGAAGCAAGACTTCCACATACCCGCTGCCTATCGGGCTCACCTTGGCATACTCGCCCCTTGTCACTTGCCCCAATCTAAGTGATTACCACCCCAGTTGATTACCAAGCACCACGTGCCATCAACAATTCAACATCGTTGCGTGACATGACTCGCCACTACAACTCATTCTCATTGTGTGATCCGACATGACCACAAGTTCATATCAGTGTTTCATATTCTATTAGTCAAGATTAAACATTAATGATTCAAGTACATGTGATGACGTGGCCTAGCTAAGCAACTAACACGGTCTAACCATCCCATATTGATCTTAGTATTAACCAACTATATTGAACCAATCTAGGGTGACAATAGATCATGGCATACAAACGACAAGGTAGGGTATAGATCAATTGGTGGATTAACTAGATCCCAATTTAGTTTGAAACAATTGTATACATGAAATGGCATGTAGTAAAGTAAATCAATATAGCGATTTTATAAACATGGGTTCAACATGATCAAAGCACAACTTGCCTTGGAATAGGTTCTGGTCTTGCTTTGTAAATTGACCTTAGGTCGATGGATCCTCCTTCGAAGCATCGCTCAATTCAACGTCTACGCGAACTGAAAGAGAAAAGCAAATAAATACTAAAACAGAGAGCAAATGAACTCCAAAAATCAAATAAAATCTACCATTAAATAGATCTCAATTTTTAAAAATTTTAGAAATTTGAATCACCTCAATCGGAGTTCGTATAAGGGAGAACGAGCTCTCGGAAGATTCAAAAATTCTAAAAAACAGTAAACTGAATATCAAATAATAAACTGAATTATTTTTATAAAGAAAATTCGCTTTATTGCGTTAGCGTGACGTCAGCACCGAGCTGGACCAATCGCATGGTGACACGTAGCCTCGAGCCATGCACCCGGTCCACGGACCTCCTCTGGTTCACCATGAACCCGGTGCATGACGCCTAGGTACCAGCGCCCAACATGTGGTGGTTCACAGTTGGCTAGTGTGCGCAGCACGATCTATCCCATAGAAGACAAATCGAATGGCTCATGTTAGTGCAACTTGGCGACCATCCGATCGTTCAGCCTAGATCTAACGGTGCAAGATATAAGATGGGGTTTACTGTTTTTGCCTCTACGTTGCTCGATCTGATGCGTCCATGGAAGATCGGATGGCTGGTGAAGCTTGATCTTGACGATGGCGATGCGACGGCACGTTCTCACCATCCTTGAGGAAGACGACCAAGAAGGCGACGCAACAGCGACGGAATGGCGATGATTCTTCACGGGTACGATGCGGCGTGACACGGAGATTCGAGATCTGGAACCCAAATGACAGATGGCGTCTTTACGACGGTGTTCTCCAACAAAACCCAACGCGGCGCACAAAGCTTGCTGTGGCGAGGTCGTGCGGACGCTACAGGGCTCCTCGACGGCTACGCTTTAGGGCAACGATTCGGCAATTGATGCGGAGCTTCTGGCGACCACCTGTGGCTTTTATAGGGTCTACGGAGGCGTGCAGGAAGCGAATAAAGACTCTGAGTTCGGCGGCGATACGGCGGCGCGATTCCGAGTTCGTTACGGGAACAACGACGTAGCACCGTCCGATCACAATCGAGCGACCACGATTCACTCCCGACGCGATACGATCCTAACCGCTCACAACAACTAAGGCTCAGATCAACTGAGCTCCAAAACGGCTGATCTAATCCATGCCTACAATCATGATCCAACGGCTAAATTCATTAGGGTTCCTAACCTCTCCTCTGCCGTCCAATCACGATCCAACGATCGGCGCAACTGCTTCCAAAAACAGGGCCGATGCACGCGCACAGTACATGGGTTTGGCCCATTACTGTTCAAAGGATTTTCACGAGTTTTTCTTTTTAAAATAATTACAGAAAATACTTTAATTAGTTGTAGGCAAATAAAATATCAGGAAAAATCCAAAAAAATATCAAAAATACTTTGAGACCTTTTGGACTTAAATAAAATATTTTTGGTAAAACTTTATATTAACTTTGTATATATTTAATTAGTTTTCTCAAAAGGCCAAAATACATATATCAAAAAAATTCAAATATATATTCCAAAAAAATCCAATAAATTCCAGAAATTCACAAAATGCAAAAATAACAATAATATGGAAATTTTTGGGATGTTACAAATAAGAATATTTTTCCAGATTATGGTAGATCACATCCTAAATAACATTTCCAGGCTGATCTTCACAAAATTTACATTTGGACGAGATGTTTTACAAACTACCGAAAAGGCTTAAGAGTTTCTGAAAACATAATACTTAAGGTTATTTTGCTATTATGGAAAGAAACAATAAATGAGGTTCTTTTTTGGAAGATTGAAGTATTTTCTTTGTATAGTATCACTAAACTGAATGGGTAACGACATGAGCATAAGGGGATGTTAGGGGTTCCATTATGCTAATTTTTTAGGACATAAACTCATCGAAGAGCTCGACCACTGAGCGCCGGTTCTGGAGAAGAGACATCCATGGTGGTAGTGAGTTCCAGATGGAAATTCTCAGAAATTATTGTGGGCTTTTGATCTTTGTGAGGTTCTGAGGCTAGAGTTAAACGGAATTTGGGATTGGTTTAATGTCTTGTCTCAATTTTGCTTTACCCGAGATTGGAAGCTTCTTGGCAATGGCGGAATAGAGAGGATTTTGGGTGTTTTAGCTAGAGAGGAGTGAACGGTAGGAGAGGGGAAGTGATGTGCGGCTCCTTGCGACCTTGAGGCTTAATTTATAGGCAGCAAGGAGGCACAACTATGCTCGGAGCTCGGTGTGAATGCGGTGGCAGAATTGCGGTGGTTCCATAGGAGAATGCATGAGCGTCGCAGCGGGAAACCCGAGCAGGGTTACACCAGGTGGTGGCGTGGCACAGTCTTGATGACGCGGTTTCCTCGAGCGTCGCGGAAGAGCAGAGGTGGCGCGAGCTACAGCTTCGGTGACAAAGCTCTACTTCGGGGACTCAGCGATCAGAGGAAGACGAAGGCGCAAAGGAGAGGCTGTCGCGTGGGACACACAGTGAAAGGAACGGTGACTCAAGCAATTCTGCGATCAGAGCTGGGTTTGGTTCAAAGAATTGGTTACCTATATTGTTTGTAAATTATTGAAGCATTTACTGCGTGTACTACAGATAAGTAGGATTGTGCTGTAAAGTTTTCAGCTTGAAATATTTTGTGTCGAATTTATAAAAATTCTGACAATGTACTTTGCTCAGAATTGGGTTTTTAGTTTCTAATTTATCAGAGGACTTATATCTTACCAAAAGTTTTTGAACCTTTTTATAGTTGTTCCTCTTGATCATCTTACAATTCAGTAAAAATTTCACTTTGATATATTTCATATTTTATTTATAAAAATTCTTACATTCTGTTTTTTAGATTTTTAGAACTTCTGGTTTTGAATTTTTAAATATATTAAAATTGATTATTTATTTTTAATATTTTTACTTTTGATGTATTTATCTATCCATAATATAATATTAAATATTTAGCTCGAGATAAGGTGGATTATTTTTATTTAAATCTGACAAGATTACTGTTGCTAGTTAAGAAACATTAATTGGGTATTTTTTGCACATTATGATTACATGGCTTTTAAAAATTCAGAGGTAGGATTCTAGAGATCTCTCAAGATCATGCAGGGATTTTTATACATTTTATTAATGTAATATTTTATTATTATTATTCATCTATTACTTATAAAGGTTTTCCCAATAGAGCAAAAATCCAGGAAAATGCAGAAAAAGGATTAATAAATATAATTAAATTCTAAAATTTAATTTCTTACTTTATTTTAATTTTTGGGATGTTACAAAACTACCCCCTTACAGAAATCTCGTCCTCGAGATTTGGCGAGGGTTAGAAGAAGTTTGGGACTTCTTTTCGTAGATGATCTTTACATTCCAATGTGGCTTCGTCTTCTGTGTGGTTGCACCACTGGACTTTCAGCATCTTGTGGGACTTGTTCCTCGTGTGGCGCTCTGCTTCTTCGAGGATGCGGATTGGACACTCTCGATAGGATAGATCAGGCTGAAGCTCAATATCTTGCAAATCGGTGAGCTCAGAAGGAACACGGAGGCACTTCTTGAGTTGGGACACATGAAAGACATTGTGAACTTCAGATAATTGAGGCGGTAATTCTAACTTGTATGCCATCTCACCCATCTTTTCAAGAATTCGATACGGTCCAATGTATCGAGGGGCTAGCTTTCCACAGACTTGAAAGCGACGAACTCCGCGGAGTGGAGAAACTTTTAGATAGACATGATCATCTACTTTGAAGCTGATTTCATGTAGACGATTGTCGGCGTAACTCTTTTGATGAGACTGGGCTTCCTTCAATCGGCTTCTGATCATATCTACTTGCTCTTGGGCTTCTTGGATTTGGTCTGGACCAAAAAAATTTCTTTTGCCAACCTCATTCCAGAAAAGAGCTCTGCATTTTCTCCCATATAATGCTTCAAATGGTGATATTTGAAGACTAGCCTGGAGGCTGTTGTTATAGGAGAATTCAGGGAATGCTAGACTCTTCTCCCAATTAGTGCTATATGATAGCACACATGCTCTAAGCATGCATGTCTTCCAGGATTTGATTTGTTCTCTCAGTTTGTCCATCAGTCTGAGGATGATAAGCTATACTGAAATTTAACATAGTTCCCAGCAGATTATGCAAACTTTCCCAGAAACGGAAAGTAAATTGGGAGCCTCAATCAGATACAATAGTTTTTGGAACACCATGCAGACGCACGGTATTATCCATGTACAATTCTACAAGTTTGTCCCCATGATATGAGGTTTTGACTGGTATGAAATGAGCCACTTTTGTTAACCAATCAACAATGACCCATATAGAATCATTTCCTTTTCGAGTCTTGGGTAGACCGGTAATGAAATCCATACTGATATTTTCCCATTTCCATACGGGAATTTGCAAGGGTTGAAGGAAACCAGCAGGACGTTGATGCTCGGCTTTAACTCGCTGACATACATCACATTGTGACATATGCGGCAATTTCCTTTTTCATGCCAGGCCACCAATATTCCTGTTTGAGGTCTTGATACATTTTTGTGCTCCCAGGATGGATAGAAAGAGGAGATTCATGAGCTTCCTTTAGAATCCACTTCTTGTGTTCAGGATCATCGGGGAGATATATACAATTTCCTCACATAATTATTTCATCTGAGCTTTCAGATAATTTAGATTCAATACCTTCTTTCAATTGTTTCCTGATTTTGGCAATGGCTTCATCCTTGAGTTGAGTGGCTTTTATATGAGTTCTGAGAGTTGGCTGCACTTTAAGAGTAGCAACATAGCCTTCTTCAACTAATCCCAAATTGAGTTTTTGGAATTCATTTTGCAGCTCAGATTGGTTGGAGATGAAAAGACAATGAAGTTTTTGGCTCAAAGCATCGGCTACAACATTAGCCTTACCAGGATGGTAATGAATGCCAAGATTATAGTCTTTGATCAACTCTAGCCATCTTCTTTGCCTGAGATTTAGATCTGGTTGGGTGAAGAAATATTTCAGGCTTTTATGATCTATATAGATTTCACATCGATTGCCAATAAGATAATGTCTCCAGATTTTTAGAGAGTGAACAACGGCTGCTAATTCCAAATCAGGAGTAGGATAGTTTTGCTCATGCGGCCGAAATTGACGTGAAGCATATGCGACAACTTTTCCTTCTTGCATCAATACACATCCAAGGCCATGTCGTGATGCGTCGCAATATACCTCAAAGCTCTTATGGATATCAGGTATGATGAGAATTGGAGCTGAGGTTAATCTTTTCTTAAGCTCTTGGAAACTAGCTTCACATTCTGTGGTCCGTTCAAACTTCTTTTCCTTTTTCAAGAGTTGAGTCATTGGTCGAGCGATTTTGGAGAAGTTTTTTATAAAACGGCGATAGTATCCTACTAAACCGAGAAAACTTCGGACTTTAGGAACAGATTGAGGCAGCTCCCATTCTGTGATAGCTTGGATCTTTCTTGGATCAACTGAAATTCCACCTTCAGATAAAATATGCCCAAGAAATGCAACTTCTTTTAGCCAAAATTCACACTTCTCAAATTTGGCATAGAGTTTATGCTCTCGAAGTTTTTCAAGCACCATACGCAAATGTTGCACATGATCTTCTTCGGTTTTGGAATAAATGAGAATGTCATCAATGAATACCACTACGAACTTATCCAAATACTCCATAAAGACCTTGTTCATAAGACACATGAAACTGGCAGGAGCATTTGTAAGTCCAAATGACATAACGGTATATTCATATAATCCGTAACGAGTGGTGAAAGCAGTCTTTGGAATATCCTCGGGTTTAATTTTCAATTGATAATACCCATGTCTTAGATCAATCTTTGAAAATACATGAGCACCATTCAATTGATCAAAAAGATCATCGATACGAGGAAGAGGATACTTGTTTTTAATTGTGACATCATTTAAAGCACGATAATCTATGCACATGCGTAGACCATCGTTCTTTTTTGGAACAAATAGCACAGGACTGCCCCAAGGGGATGAGCTAGGATGAATAAATCCTTTGCTCAGTTGATCTTCGAGTTGATTCTTCAATTCAACCAACTCATCAGAAGGCAAATGATAAGGGCGTTTAGCGATGGGTGCTGTTCCAAGAACAAGATTAATGACAAACTCCATATCCCGATCTGGAGGCATTCCCGGTAGTTCATCCGAAAATACGTCAGAATACTCACATACCACTGGTACTTGACTTAGTTCTGTGACCAAAGTAGAACAAAGGAAAGATTGTTGAGTTGGAGTGCGGTTGATAGAAGAAAATTCCACTTGGATTCCATTTGGACTAAGAAGGGATATAGATCGGTTAGCACAATCTATACAGCCTTTGTGCTTAGATAACCAGTCCATACCGAGAATCACATCTAGACCCGAGGTTTCGATAACAATGAGATCAGCACGAAATGGTACTCCATTTATTTCAATGCAGACCTTTGAAAAGAGTCTTAAGGTTTGCATGGTTGCTCCAGGGGAATAGATTGTCATTTTTGTGGGAAGTAGTTCGACTTGTAGTTCATGTTTCCTGATAAAGTTCTTGAATATAAAGGATTATGATGCGCTAGAATCAAATAACACTAATGTAGGTACAGAGTGAACAAGGAATGTACCCAGTACCACATCAGGTGCATAATGAGCTTCTTTTGCTGTCACATGGTGTAGGCGACCATGATTAATATCTTGTAATGAAGCAGATGGTGACTTGGAGACCTATGAGTTTCCAGTCATCCGAGATCGACTTGAGGATTGCTGTTGAGAAGAAGGTTGTACAGAGTTCTTCTTGGGATAAACACAGTTTGCCTGGTTCTGAGTGTCAAAGGATAATCTTGCTTGTGGTGGTGGATGAATTGAGGGTTGCTGAGGGTGAGAAGTTTGCACTTGGTATTGTTGGGATTGAGAGGTTTGATCTTCATAATTCTGGAGTTGTGATGTAGATTGCTGAACATTGGATGGCTGCCATAAATGCTGCTTTAAGGGATGATCATTTGCTGATTGCTGCGCTATCCACTGGCGCTTTCGGCTTTCAATTACAGTCAAGTGACAATGCTCTACCCAGATAGCTTTATCCACTAAAGTTTGGAAATCATGAATATCATGGGCGGCTAGCGTTCATTTGATCTCATCACTTAAGTGTTCTCAGAAGTGCTCAATTCTTCGAGCCTCATCCGACACTTCTGAAGGATCATAACGAGATAGATGATTGAAGCGGTGTAGATATTCCATCACTGATAAGTTCCCTTGCTTCAATTCCATAAATTCTTGTTTTTTGATTTCAATGATACTCGCAGGAATGTGATTCCGGCGAAAGGCTTCTTTAAATGCTACCCAAGATATGATTTGACCTTCTGGAAGAACTGCCTGATGGTTCTCCAACTAGATTGTTGCAGCTCCTTGTAGCTGATATGAAGCATAGAGGACCTTCTCATGGTCATTGCATTGCACAATGGCTAGCTTGTTCTCGATAGAATGGAGCCAATCATCAGCGTCAAGAGGTTCTGCTGATGTGGAAAAAGTCGGTGGTTGAGTTTTCAGAAACTCTCCCAACTTGGAGTGATGCGGTGCATCACTACTTCCATCCCTATTAAAGGTTGCGCTAAGGTTGGTAATATTTTGCACCATTTGCTGGAGTAGGAGTGCATCAGACTGACGTCCATGCTCAATCATTGCTAGGACTTGAATCATAGATGGGGGTTCAAGCGGTTGTTCTTCAGGATTAGCTTCACTTGAATTTTAAGAAGGAGGTGGGGGTGTTTCTTGTTGAGCATTACATCGAGAGGTAGATGTTCTAGTGGCTGGATGCTGCGGATTAGGTTGGACTAGAGTTGGAATGCTATCCCTTGTGGGCTGAGAACTTCGAGTGACCTCATTCCCATGAGTTTTCTTAGGGATTTTGTTTTAGGCATCCTGTAGTCAAGAGGAGATAGGTATTTAGGTGAGATTCTGCTAGGTTACTAGGCAACGTTTCATTCCTTAAAATCTTTTTTTTTAATTAGATTTTCTTATTAATTAAGGGTTGTCATACCGTGAACTTTTTAACCTAATGTCAAACATTCACGAGTGCATCCCGGGAAGCAATACAAAAATCTTCAAGCAAAGCACACAACATGAACATAACAAATATACATTGGTTCTAAATAACTTAGCCTATTATACTCTTATCCGACCTGCCGATACTAGTCTTCAGGGGGTGACCTCCATTTCTTCGAGATTGTTGATTTAGAAATCGAAGTCTCCGTTGGTCGAAGATTGCTTTAAGGAAAGAGGAATTTAATTGAAATGAAAGCAGAGGTAAGAGTAGAAACTTAGGACAAGGGAAGAATAGCAATGACTACATTTTGCAAACATAGTAGTTTTAAAATTAGTATTTTGAAATTGACTCATCCTTTACACTAACGTTTATTCTAACTAGGGTTTAACCTATGTCCAGTATGGCTCTGATACCAACTGTAACGACCCCCATTTTCGCATAAATGCAAAAATAGAAATCTAATGCGCATACAGTACTAGTCCCATGATCAGTAGCTAGTATGCACATTTTCAACAATCGGAATCACAAGCATACATCATTATATTAAAGTGGAAGCTATTTGTACATGGAATTCTTACAACTCAAAGTATAAATATACAGCATAGAGGAAGCAAAGTCTTGTAGTGTGCCCATACAATCCCTAAGGCAACTGACAAGGCATAAATCCCTAGAAATATCACTTCGTTGAAATTCCCGCATCCTGCGATGAAAAGTATTCTTCAAAGCTTTGTTTTCTTATCCACCTAAAATAATAGATTAAGTAAGGTTAAGTACTTTCGTACTCCGCAAGACATAAGTGGTATTTGCAAATGCAATAAATGCAGGCTATATCAAATGAGGCTACTACAGTTAATTTGCATAAAGCCATATTGAATTTGTAAATCAAGTTATCATTTGCAAACGGAATTTTTAAGAGCAAATTCGACTGATAAGAAATAAGTAAAGCATAAGTAATACTCACAGCCCTTCGCGAGCATTGAATAATTCAATGGTCCAATAATCCAATCCTGCCACAACCATTCCTTTGCCAACACATAACCATTCATCCAATATTCCAATCCTGCCACAACCATTCCTTGCCAACACGTGGCAAAACAAATGAAACCAAGCCCTTTTGAAAATAGCAAAATATTTAACTAGTGCCAGTTCACCAAGTTTCCCATAACCGCGGGTACGGCTAATCGATTAGATTTACACTCTGCAGAGGTGTACAGCTTTACCCAGAAATCATGACCTTTTCTTTTTGCCGCATGTTTCACGCACCTTTGGCGTGTGGCCAGAATGTTCATGATGAAAACTTTTACATTACCTAGGTTAACTTTGCACCAGCCCGGGACGTTAATCCATACTATGGTAGAAGAACTCAGAGTATAGAAATGATGGGAACTCCCCATAGCATGGCGTACAGCATTACATTGGTAAGTAGAAACCCCTATAAGCAGACTTTGAATGGAATGCCTGTACTATCTCCTGCCTTCCATAAATGCAAAGGTAAACTAGATAACTTAATTGGTTTAAGGCTGCCCATAACAGCACTTGTGTTTGCACGGATTTATCTTGGATCATACAACACTATGTTCGGTCGTTAATCCGACACGGGCAATACTTCTCCGTAAATTACGTACAAGTCTAACCCTTGCACAACTGGCTATTACCAATAATTGCCCGCATCTAAACTATAGTTTTATTTTGGGGTTTTTAGTCAAGATACCAACAATTAACATCATGTCATAACCAACCTTTTTAAATTCTCAAGAATCAACTTTGATCTGTTCATCAATTTCGTTGCTAATTAAGCATGGCTAAGCATGATTAATAATCACATATACCCAAAGTGACATTATATATTGTCTAATCTTAACTCTAGATTTATCAAGGTTCACATGTCAATATTTATCAAGGAGGTTTCATGAGACAACAGGTATTTCTACCAGTACCACAATATAGCGAATTTACAGAAAATAAGTGCATTCATGAAACAATTTGATAAACAAAGTGAAAATTAAATACTGGGATCAATATGATCAAAGGGGTGCTTGCCTTGCTTAATTGTTGTCTATGATGAAGTCACGGCTGCAACTTGCGTGGTTGACGACGGAATTAGTGACGTCGGGTTCTACACGTCGTTCAATGGAAATATAGCGAACAACAAATTTCAATAAGGGCAAAAATAAGATAGACAATATATCAAATAAAGACTTGCTATAAAGAACAGACGTAGATTCTTTTATAGATTATTTATTCTTGTTTTACGATTTCAAGAGGCTAAAATTATTTGGATTAATAAGAGTAATCATTAGTTAAAGGTTTCATAAACTCAATTGCTCATATAATGTGTTCTTGGTGATCTTATCACTTAAGGTTATTGCATCAGCAGGATTTAGATGAAATGCAAGATGAAATTAGAATATTTTTCCGGATTATGGTAGATCACATCCTAAATAACATTTGTAGGCTAATCTTATAAAGTTTACATTTAGACAAGATGTTTTACAAACTGCCGAAAAGGCTTAAGCGTTACTGAAAACACAATACTTAAGGCTATTTTGCTATCAAGATATATATGCAAAGTAAGACTAAATGAGGTTCTTTCTTCATAAGATTGAAGTATTTTCTTCGTATAGTATTACTAAAATGATTTTGTAAATTTTAGTGCTTAGACGAGACATTTTACTTGCTGCTAAAATAGCATAAATGATCATTCTGTAATATATGCATGTACATATCTTTTACACTAGGGTCTCATTCTTAATCATGAAACAATTCAAAGTCTAGTTATAACTTCAATATTTTAGCATATTCAATTAATCTACTGACATACCAGTATATAGAAATCAACTTTGTTCATTTTAGATTTCTTTTGCACAATTTATGCATTCTTGAACATTTAATATATTCAGAACAACTTTTAATAGAAAATTATTCAAACAAAGATGATATTTAAATATTTTTATGTATTTGGGTTGCTGGAAGTCTAAGGATTCCAATAAAATTTGTTTCATTCAATTCTCAGTTCATTTGCATCATTTATATATATCCTACATTTCATCCTTTTATTTAAATTTGAAATTCAAATTTTTCCAGAGCTCTTACCCAATATATTTTTGCATATTCTGAGAGTAATTGATTTTGTATGATTATTGAAATTTGTTTCATCTTGTTTGGATTAAAGATGCAAAAGTTATTTAGAAATGAAGTTGGTTCGGTTTAGGAAATCCAGAGAACATAAAGAATACGCTTTCAATACTTTGAAAGCGGCTTTTCATTTTTCACGGGATTTCTTTGAATCTGGCGGCTGACAGATGGGGCCTCCGGGTCAGTGAGAGGAGCCGTCTGAGAGGGGAAGTAAATGACATGAGGGACCCGCAGGTCAGTCACTGAGAACGGGGTTGCTAGCAAAGTGGCTCGGTAGAGGTTCAGCCGTTGGTGTAGGGAGCTTCAAGGAGCTGAGGCGCACACGGGAGTGGTATTGATTCGGCCGGAGGTGAGCCGAGGTGAGTTTCCACCGAGAGGAGGCGGCAACAACAATTGCGGATCGCCGGAGAAGAAGACGAACGCAAATCGGCATGAATGGGTAACGACATGAGCATATGGGGATGCTAGGGGTTCCATTTTGCTAATTTTTGAGGTCTGAAACTCACCGGAGAGCTCCACGATCGAGTTTCCGGTTCTGGAGAAGAGACATCCATGGTGGCAGCTAGTTCCAGATGGAAATTCTCAAAAATTATTGAGGGCTTTTGATCTTTATGAGGTTCTGAGGCTAGAGTTAAACGGAATTTGGGTTTGGTTTAATGTCTTGTCTCAATGTCGCTTTACCCGAGCATGGAAGCTTCTTGACAATGGCAGAATAGCACTACAAGAATCAGGGAAAAATTCGTGGGCCAAAAACCCACGAATTTAAGCTAAAACCCACGAATTTAACTTAAATTCGTGAGCAAACCGTCGGATTTAGTTCACGAATTTAACTCGACGAAATTAATTAATTAAATTCGTGGGTACCCACGAATTTAAGTTAAATTCGTGGGTTTCTACTAAGCCACGAATTTAATTGGGTTTACGAGTTAAATTCGTGGGTTTAAAAACACAATTTAATCGATTAAATTAGTGGTTGGCAACTCACAATTTAATCGATTAAATTTGTGGGCTGAAAAACCCACAATTTAATGATTAAATTCGTGGGTTTTTCAACCACAATTAGCGATTAATTAAATCGTGGTTTTTTAACCACAATTTAACTGTCATTTTACAAAAAAATGTATATATATCCAAATGATTTATATATATATATATGTATCGCACTCAATACATATATGTATATATATCCAAATGTATGTATTTTTATATATATATGTATCGCACTCAATACATATAACATCTAAAGAAGAAAAGAAAAGGCAAAAGAAAATTGAAACTAAAAATTGCTAGCGAAGAATAAATAAGATCATCTATTTTGTTCAAATCGATCGAAGCTGTAACACAAAGACAAACTCCACAATGAAGTTGAAGCGAGCGAATAATTAACAAGCGAGACACCAAACCTATTACCGGTACTAAAATCTGAAACCAACCTTTTAACTCTTCAAAACCGGCTTAAAACTAAGTCTCGAAATGTACAAAATTTCGGCATGACCTCTCTTGTAAATAGGACATCCACTCGTGAGACAAAAAAACATTTGCGGTTATAATATATATATCAATCTCTCAAACCGAAGGAGACATTCTAGCGAGATCCTTAGATAATCCAATCACACATCCAACGGCAATTTGTAAACTACGCAATGACGTACAACACATTACAACCACAATAGATACAATCCACGATCCATTAAAATAAGTCCATCACAATAAGTCGATCACAACGTATCCATCACAACAAGTTATAAAATACAACAGTTATACACCAATCGAGCTCACAATGGAATTCATGCCTCGGGGTTGTTGGAGTTGTGGGCGCTACCACCACCGTCGTATTGTTGAAGATGTCTTCTATGATGTAAATCGTTAGAACGTCTTTGGGCGTGACCTAGAAACCTGCAAGTTCAAGATTAACTTAGGTTGTGCTACAAGTAACATTATGCTGATTCACATGAATGTCAATATGAGAATATCAATAGTACTATTCAACCAAGACACAATATGAGAATATCAATATGACAGGTCAAGCTAAACAAGAATAGGTATTATATATAAGAACTACACGTACGAGCTAGTCAAGATATGCTGCAATAATCATATGAACATCAATCTCATATTCAATGAAGTATCAAAGTAATACTCTCTAGTATTAACATAAGGCCAAGATTACAACTACAATTATTTAATTCAACTTCCAAAGACCCCAATTGCATCACCGAGTATTCAAAAGATAACAAGCAGTGAAAATAGTTCAAAGAAGCAATAAGAGTTTTGGTAGTCATTTTAAGAGTTCAATATCTGAAGTACAAATATAAAGCATTCTACAAGGATAAACAATCGATTGTACATGGGCAAACAACATTCTACAAGGATGCCATATGAAGCATTTAAAACATAAGTTCACAATTGAACAAGTTGTCTTAAGATAACTTTTCAATTCCAAGAAATCGACACAATATAAGGTTCCAAATCAAAAGTTATTGTGAGAAGAAAAAATCAAATAGCACGTAATGGGTTCATAATTTGGTAAACCATCACTTATCTACATGAGCACAGATAATGAACTTTCATAAGCACACAAGTTAACCTTTCCAAGTATGAACATTGAGATGATTTGTGCAAGGTTTAAGAAAGAGTTGCCTAAATATCCTAAAATCGACTCGGTTGTGCATTTCAACAAAAATTATCACTTTTGCAACAGATTACTAAGATTGATATATACTAAAAGAATGAACTAGATTTCCTACGGAGTATATGTCCATCCATTTGCACGTAATCTCATATTCAATGAAGCATATGTAATCTCATATTCAAAGAATGAACTAAAGTTCCTCACGAAGCATATGTTTCTAAATTTGAGCAAGAGAAATGAAGGGATGGGGTAGGTAGCTCACCAAGTAATCAAACTCCACAACAAAGTTCAAGCTAACGAAAAATTAACAAATGAGACACCAAACCTACTACCTCTACTAAAAGACTGAAACCAACCTTTCAACTCTTTCAAACCGGCTTAAAACTAAGTCATTGAAATGTACAAAATTTGGCATGACCTCTCTAGTAAATAGGACATCCACTCGTGAGACAAAGAAACATTTGCGTTATAATATATATACCAATCTCTCAAACCGAAGGAGACATTCTAGCGATCCTTAGATAATCAATCACACATCCAAAGCGGCAATTTGTACAAGAATTGACAAACTTAGCTCGTGTCGCAAACTTATAATATTTTCGACATCCATACATGTGGTGTCGTCTCGAGGTGGCTGCAGGGGCCCACGGGTTGAAGTACATAGGCATTCCTTGGCTAGGCATAGGTGGTGGGTACATGTAGAACGGGTTTGGAGGTGGGAGCCTGTAAGGCATAGACAGTACATCATGCCACATATAAATCATTCATTCAAATTTTAAATAACGAATTGAACCGATCCGTCTTTACTGCGGTGCCTCTCACTGTAGAAGGTGGGCTGCACTGTGGATTGAACATGTAGAAAGGAGGAGGAGGTGGGAGCTCTGTGGATCATAGTTTGTGATATGAAGTACACATAATAGAGTTTTTGAAAATAAAGAATGCATGAGAATATCATATAACCCGAGGTGCATCTCCTAGGGTGGTGCACTGCATCCCGATGGGGTTTATGAAGGGCCTGGGAGGCCGAGCACCTGTGATGCTTCTCCTTGTGGTGGTGGCTGCATGTGCGGAGAAAACATGTAGAAGGGAGGTGGTGGGAGCCCTATGACATAATAGTCCGTTTGTGAATTCGTGATTTCTGAGCTAAGTGAATTAAAGAGTAATGAACTCAAGTATCTTTACTGCTGAGAGGAGGGCGAAACACTTGCACGTTAGGTCCAAGAGATTGTGACAGATTCTTGCATATAGATTGTTTGTTAGGTTTCAATCACAAATGTAAACTTGAGCGTTTTGTTCAAAGTTGAGATTGTACTGCAGATACATTTTCATGTATTACGAGTCTTCTCGGCTCATGAGCTTCCTCTCGTGCTTGACGAGACTCTTCTCGTGCTTGCGAGCCTCCTCTCGCGCTTCACGAGCCTCCTCGTGCGCTTGTGCTTCCGTGCGGACCTCAGCGGCGAGCACTCCCTGAGGAAACCGAGCCTCGTGGAGGACGATCGCATTCCACAACTCCACCCCATGGCCCACCTACAAACGATATATCTTGAAATGTGACCATGCAATTTTTCCCTTAGTAGAGCGAAAACATGTAGAGGCGCGTCGGCGAAGCGGCCGTGGCCGGCGGCGGCCGGCCGGCGCGTCGTGGCCGGCGGCACCGACGGCAGCGGCCGGCCGGCGAGGGCGGGCGGCGCGGCGCGACGGCGAGTAACTCTTGGCGTCGCGTCGCGAGGGCGCAGCGTGGCCGGGCGGCCGGCGGCGGGGCGGCTTCGGCGGGCGGTCACCGGTCAGCGCTGCGGCGGAGGTCGGCCGGCCGGCGCGGCGGCGCGGCTGTGCGTAGTGGCGGCGGCGGGCGGCGCGCACGTGGCCCGACCGCAAGGGCGGCGCGGCGTCCGCCGGCCGGCTGGTCTCGGCGGCCGAGCGGCAGCGAAGCGGCAGCGGCGAGCCGGCGCGCGCAGCGCGGCCGAGCGGCGGGCGAAGCCGCAGCGCCGAGCGGCGCGCGAGCGCAGCGGCCGGCAGCGGCGGCGGCGGCGGGAGCAGCGGCGAAGCGGCGGCGATCGAGGGCAGCAGCGGAGCAGCGGCGAGGCAGCAGCAGCGGGAGCGAGGCGAGGCGGCGGCGAGCGCGAGGCGAGCGGCGCGGCGAGCGGCGGCAGCGGGTGGGATTTTTAACCGGTGAGTGCGTCTTGTGAGCGCGGTGGTTTTTCGATTAAATTCTTGGTATGCGGGCCACAATTTAAAAGTTTAAATTGTGGGTATTGTTTGGCCCACAATTTAAATATTTAAATTGTGGGTAACTTTTATTACAATTTAAAAGTTTAAATTGTGGGTATTGTTTGGCCACAATTTAAATATTTAAATTAAGTGGGTAATTTTATTACAATTTAAATATTTAAATACGTGGGTTTCATTTTGGCCCACAATTTAAATGTTTAAATTCGTGGGTTTCATTATTACAATTTAATTAAAAGCGTCGTTTTATTCAAATCGACGAATTTAAATAAATAAATTCGTGAGTTTTTTTTTGGGCCCACGAATTTAAAAAACCCACGAATTTTTGCCTGATTCTTGTAGTGTAGAGAGGATTTTGGGTGTTTTAGCTCAAGAGGAGTGAATGGTAGGAGAGGGGAAGTGATGTGCGGCATCTTGCGACCTTGAGGCTTTATTTATAGGCGGCAAGGAGGCACAACTGTGCTCGGAGCTCGGTGTGAACGCGGTGGCAGAACTGTGGTGGCTCCACAGGAGAAGGCATGGGTTTTGCAGTGGGAAATCCGGGCAGGGTGACACCGTGCGGCGGCGTGGCACGGTCTTGAAGAGGCGGTTTCCTCGGGCGTCGCGGAAGAGCAGAGGTGGCGTGAGCTACAGCTTCGGCGACGAAGCTCTGCTTCGAGGACTCAGTGATCGGAGGAAGACGAAGGCGCAGAGGGGAGGCTGTCGCGTGGGCCGCACAATGCATTGGGTCCCACTTGGCAGCGAAAGGAATGGTGACCTCAAGCAATTCTGCGATCAGAGCTGGGTTTGGTTCAAAGAATTGGTTAACTATCTTGTCTATAAATTAAGGAAGAATTTACTGTGTGTACTAGATATAAGGAAGATTATCCTGTAAAATTTTCAGCTTGAGATATTTTGTGTAGAATTTATAAAAATTCTGACAATGTACTTTGCTCAGAATTGGGTTTTCTGTTTTTAATTTATCAGAGGACTTATATCTTACCAAAACTTTTTTAAACTTTTTACATTATTTACACTTGAACATATGAGCATTCAATAAAAATTTCACTTTGATATCTTTCATATTTTATTTATCGAAATTCTGAAATTCTGTATTTTATATTTTTAGAAATTCTGTTTATGAATTTTTAAATAAAATAAAATTGATTATTTATTTTTAATATTTTTAATTTAGATGTATTTATTTATCCAGAATATAATATTAAATTTGTAGCTCAAGATAAGGTAGGATTATGTTTATTTAAATCTAACAAGATTATTGTTGCTAGTAAAGAAACATTAATTGGGTATTTATTGCACATTGTGATTACATTGCTTTTAAAAATTCAGAGGTAGGATTCTAGAGATCTCTCAAGATCATGCAGGGAATTTTATACATTTTATTAATGTAAGCTTTTATTATTATTATTCATCTCTTACTTATAAAGGTTTTCCCATTAGAGCAAAAATCAAGGAAAATCCAGAATAATTCAGAAAATGCAGAAAAAGCATTGATAAATATAATTAAATTCTAAAATTTAATTTCTTACTTTATTTTAATTTTTGGGATGTTACAACTGACCCAGATGAAGCGATAGTGATGTACCATTTTGTAGTAGTGGAAGACCAATGACTTGGAGGTTTGTCAGTCTTGCAATAATTGTTTGTACTTATAAATTTATATACATACAAGACTTTACTCTTCCCATCGATAGGCTTAGAAATGCGCTAAATCTATGTTAGAACAGGCTGATCTGCTACAAATTCGAAGGCAACTCTGTTCCTTGTTGATGCGTGAGGTCATAAATCCAAAAGACGAGTGCCACTCAGCCTGACCTGATGAGTTGTGAATTTGTTAGTTACCGTTAATTTGTGAATCTTGTGCTATGAATTTGTGAGTTGTAGTTATGGATTCAATTAGTTAATATATCTGAGTTGATTTCTGAAATGTATGTCATAATAATATGCTTATGATGTAAATTCTGTAATCTATTTTATTTCCGAGGGCATGACTAGCATTTTTCGAGACTAGCCAGTAAATAGAAAAGTGTAAACAGTAGAAACACAACAACACAAACGGTTCTAAACAAGAACCGTCTACGATGTAATAGACATCACAGATGGTTCCAAAGTGTAACCGTCTATGATGTGCCCTTTCATCGCTAACATATTATTACTAACGGTTCACTAAACTGTCTGAGATGTCAATTTTGAACTGTCTGTGATGTTGTGTTCTGTAGAAGTGCTTGCATATAGTTATATTAGACTTGCATTCCATGCACAACTTGTTAAGTGCTTTATGTACTATTCCTTACCGCAACAACATCACTAGTTGAGGAAGAGTCTACACCTGCATTGGAGGCGGAGTACCAGGAGGAGGAAATTTTCTAGAGTGCAAACCTTGTCAGTTGCATGTGGGATATTGATGGGTTTTCTATGAAATTTCTGTTCTGCAGCATTTAAATTTCTCAAAGTTTAAACGTGTGTGGCATAATTATGTAAAGCCAACCATAAGGTCAATCAACTACCTTATATTTAATAAATGAAGTACTTTATTATGTTTTCGCTGTGTATGATTGTGATATTCATCTATGTTGATACTGTATGCACTAGCTTAATCCTAGACTAGTGCGATATACACAAAGGGTTCAGATTTGCATTTTTGGGTCTCGACAAAATGAAATGAATGGGGTATTGGAGTTGGATTTGGTGGTGGGTACCAGGTTATCTAAAAAGAATCATCGATGTAAGTGGTTTGTACGCTTTAGTGCTAAAGGAAAGCTTAGTCCGAGTATGCCAGGCCGTTTCTATTAGTGGAATGTATTGGGAAGTTGTCTTATCATTTGGAACTTCCTGAACCCTTGCGAGGAATGCATAATATGTTCCATGTGTCCAAGTTGAGGAAGTTCTTGTGAGGCCCCGAGCATGAGATATTGTTAGAGCCACTGGTTTTTGGGCAAGGCCTCACCTTTGAGCCTTGTCCTGCGTGAAGTTTGGAGAAGTCAGAGTGTGTGTCGCGCCATGATAAATTGATGTGTGTTAAGGTGCTTGTTCATATTAATCTGAGTGAAAAGCGACCTAAGAATTCATGATGGAAAGAAATGACCTGTGTGGAACTCTATGACCAACTTGGTGTAGGCATGAAAGACCTACTTCAGTAGACACCACCACGGGATGGGAGGGTGCGGCATCGACGGGTGTGCACTTAGCGATACCGATATATGCTTTGTGATGACTATATGAGCATGTAAACGTATTTGCATATATAGCATCGGTAATGATAAAAAATAATTAGCAAGATGAATATGATAAATGGTTATGTTATTGAGTCGTGGACTCACCTAAGGATGATTAATGAGGTGAATGCGATAAATAGTTATGTGATTGTTTTATTATATACTTGTTGAGTGGTAGGCTCACGCTTGCTTATTTTAATATTTTAAGTGATCATTGAAGGCAACATACATGAAATAGGAGTAGTAGCCCTATTGTGTCACTAGTCACATTATCTTCCACAAATACCTAGTTTTAGTATTCACCATGGGAAATAAAGTGCTTAGCCAATTTAGTTGTTGAAATTTCATAATGGTAGTAATGGACATGTGAACTTAGTCAATTTATATTAAATGAGAAATTTAGTTGTTTGTCTATTGATTATTTATTCTTGATCTTCGTTGGTAGGTTAAGATTCCTCCTGAACGCATATGATCCGAGTGTACCTAAGTGTGAAGAAATAAGCGTTCCCGAGCGTGAGGACCGGATATCCTTGGGTGTGTGATCCCAATGTTTGTTATTGTTTTTAATATTGTTTATTATGTTATGTAAATTTCTGTTAGTATTGTGAAGTATATGTGTTAATTGTTTTAGAATGTTTACTGAAATTATAGTTAAAATAATGTTCAAAACGATGAAAATTGTAAATGGTAGTAATATTTTAACCACATTAAAAACTGGGGTGTTACAGTACACTTCCTGACTCTGTCCTGTACGTCTCCTGTATGTAGCCTGTATAACACCGTCGCTTTGTACGGACCTGTACACAGACGCCCTAGCCCAGGACGACACGGCCGATTGAGTTGGCAAGCTCAAGATCGTTGTCACACGGAAGGAGTGGAGGTCTCAACTGGTCAACATTAGCTCTTGCAGTTAGTGGTGAACTCAGGATATAGATTTAGGATGTGCTAAATCAGCTTCAAAATTTCAATCTTCTGATCAGTTTCTATGACGACGGTGTGATGGTGCTCCACGGTGGAAAGGGGTGCTACGGGTACCCATGATGTGGTCGGGGGTAGGAGGTGCTCTAGCCCCCTGGTCGGTACACATCTGCTTGCAGTTGATTTTTTTTTTGTTTTTGCTTAAGCTAAGCTTATGTTTGTTTAGAAAAAATAAAATATGGCTTGAAAAATATGAAATGAACTCGAAAAGTTCACTTAATGTTTTGGAAAGAATTTTGAACACAATAGACTCAAATAAAATTGTTCTCTATTTAATTGAGGTTTAATTAAATCACATTGAACCATTTTGAAATTGTAATATTCATTTTATGCTCTAATTAATTCTGAAAAATTATGGAAAACTATAAAACCTTATTTTGAATATAAGTTTTTAAAAACAGAAAAATTAGGATGTTAAAAATATATTAAAAGGAAACCTGACAATTGGGGACGCTCATGAGATATGTCGTAAAAAGGTGTTGTGTTATCCATGATACCATATTGGTAAATACAGTGAGCTGGAGATGTTGTCTGTTGTGCTCTCTCCAGCTGATGTAGAGAGGTTAATTTAAGCTCAACTCAGATTAGAGAGCTATGATGCCCTAACAAAAATTCTGACTTTTTTTTCGGATTTTTGCGGGTTTGCCAACGTACTTGCTTTACGCTTGTTTGCACCAAAATTTGGCAGATAGGGTCAAAATCGGCAGTCCAAGATCAACAAGATACGATTGGATAACGGATCAAGATATTTGGAAACAAAACAGGTTGTTAAGGAAAGCACCCTCCAAATAGAGGCCGATACGGATTCTATTCCTAACGTGTTGTACCAGGACTCTATCGGCCAATGGCTATAAAAGAGGTCTAGAGGTGATTAGAAAGCTGTCTAGAGCCAACCAACCAATTCGCGTCTACTTTTCATCTACTTTTCCGTCGACTAGGAGTAGTTCTTGTAATTTAGTCTTTGTAATTTGATCTTGATCAATAAAGTTGTGCATCGCCGATTGTTGATCTTCTTCAAATTACGCCCCAGGTTTGATTTATTCTGATTTTGTTGCGCATCGCCTTCTTCAGAATCGATCTGCCTTTATCCTCTGATTAGCCTTAATCGGCTAATTAGATTTATCCCGTTACCTTGATCTTGATCGGCTTCAAGCTGATTGAGTTTAAGCTGATTGATCGTTACGATCGGTTTTGAGAGAATTTTATCCTCTGATTAGCCTTAATCAGCTAGTTAGATTTACCCTGTTACTTTGATCTTAATCGGCTTCAAGCTGATTGAGTCTAAGCCGATTGATCATTACGATCGACTTGTAGTGAATTTCATATTTTACCTTGTCAATTCTGAGTCAAACCGGTAGCGCGCTCTGAACCGGTGTTAAATGCGGTGTCTTTGCTATCGAAACCCTACATCAAGTTTTGATGCCAACACACTCTTAGCACGCCGGTGGAACCGATGGCTTCATCAAGTAAAGAAATTCCGTCATCCGATCTCAACACGAAGCTATAATCGTCC
This sequence comes from Otatea glauca, assembly GCA_036346275.1. NCBI lineage: Eukaryota > Viridiplantae > Streptophyta > Magnoliopsida > Poales > Poaceae > Otatea > Otatea glauca. Next base: position 24,133,721 of record CM070725.1, on the reverse strand, counting down.
CCGTTGGGCGATTTAACGGCGAGCAGCGCAAGGAAATTGAAGATCGAAGCGCTTTGGAGGAGATGATCTGGGTTGTTACCAAAAACCCGGCGTGGCATCACGCGGCGGACCGCTTTCTGACGCTCAATCCACTCGGCGATCACGGTGTCACCGAGCGGTTCCGTAAGTCAATACACGCCGCCCAAGCGAATTATCGGCTATGATAAATCAATCATGCACCATGCTGTGATAAATCAATCATCGGCTCTCGTTGCGACACTTAAGCCGATGATCACGAATAGCGCGAAAACTATAGCTCGGGAGTTGGCATCATCTGGAGGTCTGCTTGACCCAATGCAAGCCCTGCCAAGTTACTCTGTTTTTTCAATAGCACAAAATACACAGAGTGCCTCAGTCGATCCTAAATCAGCGGCTACAACTCCACTCCCCACTATGATGCCGACTCAACTTACCGTCATGCTACCACGAGATCCTCGGCCGAGTGGGGTAACACTGAAGGACCGAGATGGCGAACAGAGGGGGGTGAATGGTCGCAAATAAAAATTCCCCCAAAATACTCCAACAAAAGCTCGACAAGATCGCTCAAAGGAAATTGTGAAAAACCCGAAAAAACTAGACAACTATGTGTACCCCAAGCTTGCATGGATAAGTACCATAAAATATGTGGGGATTTTTGAGTCACAATCTTGGTTGTCTAGTGTCCAAGATAAAGAGGAATCAATTCAAACTCTTACTTTTAGAAAGGACATCAATTCAAATCACAAAAGTCACTTTCAGAAAAGCAAAAGCAGAATTTCCAGAACTTGTCCTCAATTTGCACAAGAGGTTGGTGGGTTTCTACAGCTCACAAATTTCTGAGAAATTTTCTCCCTATGAAAATCAGAGTCATGAAGAACTCCACCAAATTTCTCCTTAAACAGCCTTACAGAGAAAACATAAAAAATCTAAGAACATAGTATGCTCAAGAACTTCGAGCAGAAAGTTTGGGGCTCGGTTTTCACCTCATGGCGCGTAAACGGTGCAACAAGTGAACTCCAAAATGTTTCTGCAGGTGTATATCGGAGTCCCGAACCTCCTCCAACAAGAATCACTCAAAAAGGATTTTTATATATTTTTACAAAAATCAAACACTGACTGCTGCGTGAAGAACAAGTTCTGAACAAAGTTGGAACTTGAAAGAAAAGATGTTCTCTACTCAATCCAAGAGTGCAAAAGAGATGTAAAACCATATGAACACACTCAAAACATCCAAGATCAGCAGCATTTAGAAGCAGGGGAGGTAAATCCAAATTACTTGAAAGTAAATTGCAGGAATGTAATTGCGGGAAAGTAAATGATGAATTTAAATTGCGTAAAGTAAAGACATAATGTAAATGCATAAAATAAATTCAGAGGTGGATGGATAAAACTTTCATTTCTGGAAGGGGAGGTTACAAAGCCTCACATTCATGTGGGCAAAGCTCAAATGAGCATCAAAACCTCAACACCTTCGAGGGAAGGAGGCTACCCTCCACCCCTATTTATACTACTCTTGGGCCACCTACCACCCTTGGATGAGTCCCTCAACCTAGAGCACTCATCTAAGGTCTAGGATTAACCCACACACACAGCCATGCAAGGGCTAACCCAAAACCCATACACATACGGGTTTTCTTGCAGGTTTTCAAAGCATACTAACTAGACCCGCTAACCTATCAACTAGACCTCAATCAAGCGGCCCTCATTGATCCACGCGGCATCTAGCTAGCATCATCTCCTTTCCTTGTCTTCTTGACTTTCCGGACTCCGTCTCCGATCATCTTCCGGCGATTTCCCAACCGTCTGGACCTCCGACGCTCCTCGCCTAGTCCCGGTCATCCTTCGCCTCACTATGACCTAACACCGTCGCCCTGCAACCATCAAAGACAAGGACACACATCACATAGCAATGCCCACAATGATATGCAATAAACCATCCAACTCATCACTACCGCGTCCATACGACCGGTATTGCCACTCCTGACAGAGACAACACAATTTGCTTCATTTTGAAAATCAATCCAAATCAAACTCAAACTTGAGCACACCTTGCTCAAATAAAGTCAAATACTCATCACAAACATGGATGGACCTCCACATGGTCCTTCAATCTCCTCCTTGATGAGTATATTGACAAACCACACAAAAGGCATAAATTTGAGTTTGAAGAAAATGAAGAAGAAAGCAATTTTTAGTTGCAAAGTCAAACTTGGTCCAAAGATAGAAATTAAAACCATGACCAAGTTGACGAAGAGGAATTTAGATTTTAGAGTTAAATTTAAGAAAGAGCAAGTTTTCAACAAAAACTCTAAAATCCAACTAAACATGTCAAATGTGATTATGAGATTATGATCCAATGAAGTAGTAGCATAGTTTTACAAAGATCATAATAACCAAATAAGCATTCACATTTTATCTTTTAGTGATGCCTTTTCTACGTTTTCTCCCCTTTTTGTCAATATAGGCATCAATTTTTTTATGTATGCATGAAATGCAATCGAAAGAGCTTTGAAGATTATCCAATTGATCAAAATGGAAGGATATTACACCAAGCTTTTCAATTTCAGAAGATGACTAAACTAAGACATGTCCAAGTGCAAATATGAGCTTAGTTTTGAATATTTCATTTTTAGCAAGATTTGACAAGTGCAACACTTAGCTTTAGTTTCAAAAATAGAAGAATAGCCACTCTAAGGATCAAAAGGAAAACCTAGAGTTCAACCTACTCAACACTTTGGGGAATCTAGAAGAGCATACAAGGTCCTTCGGGCTCATTTATCACTTAATGCAAATTTTGATTTATCATCATACAAGACATAGCGGGGTGTAAATGTTTGATATTATTTGCATTCTTTACCCACATATGTCATTGTTTTTAATTTATTTGCATTTTCTTTTGACAACCAATTGACTCAAGCCGTATGCGACCATCTCAAGATGAACTCTTAAGAGGATGGTCTAGGTCAAACACGATGTATTCCATGTTTATCCCAAGTGCAATGGGAAGCGGTCTTGTGAATGCAAGGTGTTGAGTCGTATGTGCACAAGAAGAGTCAATTTTGTTTAATTTTTATTTTTAGCACAATGAAATGCTGGAAATGCTGGAAGAAAATATATGAGATAGCCAAAGTCACCCAGAAGAAGAAAGGAAATGCTGGAAGAAAATATATAGTACATAATATACAAACCAGCTCCCCCTCAAGAAATGCCATATGAGCTCATAAACCCAAGCTCAAATCCCCCTGAACACACTCTACTCCCCTTGAGGCACACTCTAAAACTTAGAAGAGATAAGATCTAAAACCATATGGTCTCTAAGGAGCAAGACGGTTCAAGGTAAGAAGCAACCTAACTATGCTAGAAGTCCAACCAAAAGACTCTAGACAAACAGGACACAAGCTCTACCTACAAAAGAACCACAACCTCCTAAAAGACCCATCAGTATCATCAACATTTTCAGAGGTACTTACCTACTGCAATGTAGTGCAAGTAGTGGCAAATGACCTGAAGTGGATCCAGAAAGTAGAGGAAGAAGACTTAGAGATATTCCTAGGATGATGGTCTCCTCACCAGAAAACCTACACACATGCATCCAACAAATCTATGCTTTCGAAACTGGGGTTAGGCAGATCCAGTTCCTAGGCACGAATGGACAAGATACAGGAAAAGTGTGGCAAATGATCATCTAGAGCATGAACATGATGCAGAAGGTAATGTAAGATCATGATCACAACCAAGCTAAATATAGCATCAAGATCCATATATCCATAGACAATAGTGAAAACATATTCACATGATAAACAACAGAAAGGTGCATCATAGCACTGTCATGCTGACAGAAGAAGCTAAGCAAGGTGCATCACATCAACAAAACGCTAGCAGGGATCATGTGCAAGCCTAGAAATACACGGATCAAGATACTACCCTAAACATGGCAATGAGCATGTAAATAAAGAAATACCACAATGAAGCACAACAAAAATGCTACTAGATATAACATGAGCAAGATGAATGAAGACAACCAAAGAGGATCATGCATAAAACAAACTAATTAGCAACATCAAGATCCATTTATCCATAGTCTCAATAACAATATTTACATGTTGCGAAAAAGGCCCGTCAAAACAAGACCAAACAAAAGGTCATGAGGACACAGACAGCATGAAAGTAAATGGTGACCATGGACACAAAGATGAGAAGCTACTTATGGGAACACTCTATGCATGATGATGAATACATGCCATGAATGAAGAACACAAGCTCATGCAAAATAGGTATGAAGCATATAAGCATGAAGGACAATAAAAGGTGATCATGAATAATATAAGTCATACTGTGGCAGGCTAGATCATATGACCCTAATCTCATGAAAGGCACTCACATGTAGCACAAAGTCGACAAACAAAGTCTAAACAAAGCTAACCATGGATGTAATAGAAAATCGGGTCATATAACCTAGATACTACTCATGACAAAATAAAGTAAATGATATATAGCACGTGCTCATAGTTAATACAAATGCTCATACCAAATGAACAATATCATGGACAGGATAAAAACAAGAGAATCACATCTTGGGAAAGAGCTCATGAATTTAGGATATAATACATGAAGCACAAAGATGGTTGAGAAAACATGCTATGGCACAAAACAAGACAGACAAAACTAACAAGACCTAGCAAAGTACATATAATACACATGGGAGCAAGAGCAATCACAACATGTCGTGGAAATGATGATCACAAGTATAACCGACATGAGGGTATGAGATAGCTCACCATGGAAGTGGAAGTCCCCAATGCAGTTATCATGAAGCTCAACACTTGTGGAGCGAAACACGAGGCAAACAAAGTTGAAAGTACATGCAGGTTAGCATGATGCTCATGATGGTCATGCAGGAAGATCCAATCCTCTAGAGACAAGCCGCAAAGGCCAACTCGGAATTCACATCGAGTGCCAACATTGAAAGGCGACAAACCGATCCTAGATGAGATTAGTAAAGATCAACATGACCAACATACTTACCTGCAACTCTTGCCGTGAGTGGGTAACTCGAGGAAAAACGAGGTCCACTACTTATGCACGGCGAAGATGATGCCTCAGGACAACTCATGGACTAAGAATCGAACTAAGAAAGGACAAATCCACAAGATGACCCAAATCCACTCCACTAGGCAGTGATCACATCCTCAAGCTAGCCTCAAGCGACTCATGCCATGAGAAAGGCAAAAGGCACTTAAAAGCATCATCGCAAAGACAAGACACAAGGAATTGACACAAGAGGGAAAGATGACTTAGTACTGGGATAGAGTGAAGACTTGGAGACCTAATACTGAACCACTCGACGCCTTAGAGTACCAGCCACTGAAGAAGACTGGACTCGAGTGTCTCTCTGACGTTTAACCCTAACAAGATTAGTAGCAACTCTAGTAGATGATCTAGGAGCTGAAATTGTGTTGGCCTGCCGTGGTGCAAAAGCCGAACCACCCCAGTGAAGCTGCATAAAACTCCTACCAGAAAACACCTCGCGCCGCTGATATCTACCTCGATGAGAAAAACGAGGAATATCAAGAGGACGGTGGAAAGACTGACTACGAACAGCTCCAAGACTAAAACTCAAAGAACTAGGATGAAAATCGAGTCCTGGACGCTGCCCAAAAACAGGCGACTCTCTAACCTGTCTAGAAGCAGTGTGTGCCTTAGGAGCACTCAAAGTCTGGGGATGACCCTGAATACCCCTAAGAGCAGCAACACGCTTACGCCGAGTGATATTGGCTCGCCTGAAGCAAAAATCTACTAGGTGACCATCCTTCTTACAGAAGGTGCATGTGTACTTCGCCTTGCTAGAGACAGAAGCAACAGGAGTAACACCCTTCTGGTCAGAAGTCCTATGGACAACCCCAACAGACCTAAACATGGTGGTGCTCACTCTAGGAGCTACCACAATCTCACCACTCTTGGAGCCGCGCACAATGGTGGGAGAATGCGCCCGAGCGTGCTCCAAGGGATCAAATCCTAGACCTTGATTGAATCTACTAATCTTGGATTGGTATAGAATAAGATTGAGCTTCTTCTTGCCTCCAACAAACTTCTCGAGAGTGCTCATAATATACTGGCAATCTCGGAAGAAAGAAGCACAAGAAGAACAGGGGGAAGGAGAGGAAGAAGAAGAACCAGAAAGAGAAGATCTCTCAGCACGTGTTTTTTGTTCCCTTAGCACGGCTGCCTCAATCATGAGGGCCTCACAAGAAACACAAAGAGCATCTCTAATCCTAAGGGTTTGGTCTTTTAACTTCTTCTTAAGCTCGACATGGATTTGATCCACATCATCCTTAACCCCAGCACACAGCAGGCAACCAGATTTTGACTTAACTAGTAAGTCCTTAGCAAGTTCATCACACTTGACATTCAAAGCATCATTGTCAAGTTTTAGTTGCCTACAGCCCTCACATGAGCTGACTGGGTCCTTAGAAGCATCTAATTCAAGTTCATCATTTCTAGCAGAAAGCTTTCTAAGGTGTTCGCTCATGGCATCAATTTCGGCAAGCAATTTAGGGCAATTAGCACATGATGGAGTGGAGTGAGCATGAAGAAAACTAGCCTCAACAGGAATAGCATCAATAGAACTAGTGCTAGCATTCTTCAATCTAAGACCATCAAGTTCAGCAAGCACACTATCATGTATGGTCCTTAGGTTCTCCAACTCCACAAGAATAGCATCACACAAAGAGCAATCATCAGTGACTCGGGAGGGAGAAGATCTAAGTAAAGCTAACTCCCGAGTCAAGGTACCTACTTCCTTCTCAAGCTCCGTACACCTAGCTCTAGCTCTAGCATGAAATTTTCCTAATTTGCAGAAAGCTTCGTTGAGCTGGTCATAGGAGGGTACCTCATCCGAGTCGCTGTAGAGCTCGGAGTCGCTGATTTCGTTGGTGTCGGCCATGAAGCACATGCCGGAGAAGTCATCGCCGCCCTTCTTCTCTTGCGGATCATCCTCGCCCTCATCGCTCCATGTCTCCGTGTCGGAGAGGTTGATGTCGTCAAGCGCGGCGAGGACGCGGTGGAAGAGCTTCTTGTTCTTGGAGAAGTTGCGGTACTTCTTCTCG